>CM065718.1:75384725-75399725 GCA_033310375.1 Conus canariensis
GAGTAGTGAATTACTGAAGATCATTTGACTTTGAAAATTGTTGCAATTAATATCTTCCATCGTAATGACAGATTTGTTCTCTAAATAAGTGGTTAGGACCTTTTTCCAAAACCCATTGTCTATTCTTTCAAGTCCTTTAATATCTTTTCTTTTACAGTTGATATGGAAGATTCTATCACCTTTTGCCAGCTTTTCCAAATGCCATTTTGGAATAAAACTCCATTTGTGTTTTTCAGTCACGTCAAACAGTTTTCCTGCCCATTGTAAATAAAAGTATTTTTGTAGCTCGAGCATGTTTAACATTTTTAAGACCCCCCTCTCCATACTCACCTTCCATTACTTTTCGTTTTACTTTTTCAAATGCTCTCCTATTACTTTATTTTTTTCTGCCGGAGGAATTTATACAGTATTGTATTTATTTTATTTAGTGCACTATGGGGAAGACCTATAGATTGTATTACATATATAAATTGGCTGATCAAAAAGGTATTTATAACCACAACTTTACCTTGAATACTCAGGTCACGTTTACTCCATTCCTTAATGATAGCATTCATTACATCTAATCTATGAGACCAGATGTCTTCAATGTCTCGTGCCATGTTGTTTGTCTCAAAATAAATGCCCAATATTTTCATTTTACTGACCAAAGTAAATGGAATATTTTCATCTTCATTCTTATTACCCATTCTCAAAACCTTAGTTTTTTGTGTATTTAATCTAAGGCCAGAAATTCTTTTGAACTCAGTATTTCTAAAGCTGTATGCATGTCTGTTCTGTTTTTCAGAAAAAGTGTTGTGTCGTCAGCCATTTGTTTTATTTGATATGAACTGGGCTTGTGCAATGAGGAATTGGAACTTTAATGCCCTCTAAGGAACTGTATCTAATTTTGATCGCAAGCAGTTCTACAGCCAGTACAAACGCGAGAGGTGAAAAAGGGCAACCCTGTCCGATACCACAGGAAATATCGAAAGGTTCGGAAATCCAGCCTCCGTGATTAATACTGCTTGAACTACCATTGTTAAGAACATAAACCCACCTTTTAAAGTCCACACCAAAACCAAAAACATTCAATGCATGTAACAAAAATTTTCTGGATATTGAATCGAAGGCTTTACAGTAGTCTATGGCTAGTAGATATCCATCCTCATTACGTGTGTTTAAGTAGTTTATTACATCATCTATGAACCTTATAATTGTTGCAATATTTCTACCTTTCAGACAGCCAACCTGATCGTTGTTAATTAACTTATGAATAACGTTGCTAAGTCTTTCCGCTAGAACTTTTGCAAGATTTTATAAAGAACTTGTGACCAGTTTACCTATGTGATGGTGTGGAGGGGTAAGGGGTGTGGAGGTGAAGACAGGCAGATGGTGATATGTGCAGGAACCAAGGGACAGCAGCCAGTCAAGAAGACACAGACGACGTGGAGTTTTTCTCCTCTTTATTTTCCTTCCATGAGCAAGCTCAAACCAGAAACACAGCCCTGGGAGCTCTCTCTCTCTCTCTCAGCACTCAGCGCACTGAGCACTCTCTCGCGACACACTTTCGGGCACTCTGGGGAACACTCTAAGCAACACTACTCACTAAAATAGTCGAGTTTTACGTCCTCATAGCGAAAGCTTTCAGTGACTTGTCTTTCATTCACTGTAGTCTTTAACACTACTCACGCCGCGCCCCAAGTATATATAGCTTTCCCGGACCGCAAAGAAGACAACGCAGCGCCGCACGCAAAATGAGCCTCGCGAGACAGCAAATGACAAAATTTGTGCAATCTGTCGCAGCTTCTGCGTTGTCTAGCTCGCCGTACGTTCAAAGTATCCAAACATATTTGATATCGATGAAAACCTCAGAACCCAAGGAATAAAATACAATATGTCATATTTGACTATTCTGTGGCTGTGTAAAGTTATTGATGATTAAAGTCCGAGAATGAACCCACTTTTAACGAGTTTACGTCATATTTTCCTCTATTTCGATGAAAAATACCGAACAGCATGAAATAATTTTGTAATGAATGAAAAGCTGGAATTTTGCTCTTTTTATACATATAAATTTCATTATCCAAGATGCCGTCCAAGCGGAGAACTTTGCGTTTAAAATTGGATAGAAAACACAACTTGCTTTATCGTCACATGGCCGTCGCCGTGAACCCTCGGACTAGTGAACCCTCGGACTAGTGGGACGTTCCCGTAGGGTTCACTAGTCCGAGGGTTCACTAGTCCGAGGGTTCACTAGTCCGAGGGTTGGGTTCACTAGTCCGAGGGTTCACTAACCCTAACCCTAATCCTAACCCTAACCCTCAGACTAGTGAACCCTCGGACTAGTGAACCCTCGGACTAGTAAACCCTCGGACTAGTGGGACGTTCAAGGGTAGGGTTCACTAGTCCGAGGGTTCACTAACCCTAACCCTAACCTTCGGACTAGTGAACCCTCGGACTAGTGAACCCTCGGACTAGTGGGACGTTCCCGCCGTCGCCATGTGCTCCTAACACGATCTTCGATAAAATGTTATTCTGTTGGAATGGTCCATCGGATGATAATTTTTATATATTTTTGGTTGCTTCTATCACAGAAATGGAGTCACTAGAAAGATTTCGATTGGGAAATCCGAATTTCATGAAACGACAATTTAGATCAGAACTCCGACAATCAACAAAGGAGGGGACTTGTTCAAGGGACCGGCGCCGTCAGTCATTTCGTATAGTCGCAAGTTTGTACAGAAAAGATCATAGGCATGCGATATACGAAATGAGAGCTTATGGACTTTACTTTCAATGTACATTCATGGATTCTTTGGATTCTCATACTTTTTGTGAAATCAAGAATTATTTACGGTTTGTTCGTCGGACAATTCAAAATGGCGCCAAGATTAATTTGGTCGAAATACCAGTTTTAGGGAAAATACGGGCTTCTCAGTCCAACACGATTGTAATGAATAGAATACATTAATTTTTGTGACTTTAGCGACGTATACGAAACTATGTAGGTTCTGAGGTATTCATGATTTAAAGAATTTACACAATAAAAAAAATGAGATTCAACCAAGGGAGGTTATGGCTTTTCGTTTACCCCTAGCTTTTTCTAAATTGCAGAAATACTTAGTGTTTCGTTCCCCATCTTCGACCCATCTAACTCTCGATCTTATCTGTGCCCCCTTTGTGTTGTGTAGTTGCTTTAATTCTAATTTATGCTTTAAATGCATGTGGCTTGCGACTCTTCATTTGAAGGGTCTTTAATGAGGTTTTTTTTTTTTCAATTTCTGAGATCTGTAGGTTTAACTTTAGCGAATCGTTTTTCTTTTGGCATGACAATTCTTTTCTAAATTCGCTACAAAAATTTCTTATTTCAATTTTCAATATTTCCCATTTATCAATATTGGACAAATTGTAATTAATATTGTCGTTAAGCTCTTTATCTAATAGACTATTCCCTTGTGACGTCCCTTGGATGAACTCGGCTGGTTGGATGAGCTCAGCTAAATTTAAGAAATTTACAAAGTTTTACAAATTTTTCGAACTGACTACCATTTTAGAAGTTCATAACAGTGAAATAAGGTGTTAAATTAGCTTCACCAAGCCCTGAAGCAGCATCAAATCTCTGTGGCAGAAACTTGTCTTTCATGATCTTAACTGTGTCACCAAACAAACATGGCCGCCGGCGACGGTGCCCACCCGAAAAGACTTCATTTGTGCTTCAAATTTCTTCTACTACGCTTATGCATTCAACTAGTCGCCAATGAAGAGGTATGTAGAGACATTACTTCAATACCCCAAGCCTTCTACAACTGCAACTTGCTTGTTCAACCTCCAGTCCCCATTGACACTGACTGCAATGAACTCTCCATCCCTGTTCTTCATACATTCAGTCTCGCAACTTGGCTTTGCTATCGGCAACGAAATAAACTGACAAGACACCTGCTGTTGGTACTGAATAATCCCCCAAAACATTACACTCTGATTCTGCTTCTTATCAGCGGAATAGAACTTAACCCCGGACCCAGATCCCCCCGCTTCCCATGTACAATCTGTACCAAAGCTTGTAAGACAAACCAGAAAGCTCTTGCTTGTGATCACTGCGATAAATGGACCCACAACAACTGTGTGAACATGACAACTTCCTCCTACATTCGTCTAGGCTATAGTGAGGAACAGTAGCATTGCCCTAGCTGCCAAAGTATAAACAACAGCGGAATATACAGCATCCCAGATCTGGCAGATGCCCAACCAACTACACCGTCCACCCCAGAAAACGCACTTCCTCATAATTCCCCCCAGCTATCCTCCATCCCCTCAGACATCTCTTCACGGAACATGTCAGCTTCTACAGAGGACGGTATAGACGTCAGCTCTATTTCTGAGCCGGCACCACTGGACACAGGCATCACAATGACATCATCCCCCAAACATGACAGGCAAAATTCAACACAGAAACCAAGGCAGCATAAACATCTTCGTATCCTCAACATCAACTTTAATAGTGCAAGGAAGAAAGGGAAAGACCTAGAAGCAATTATAGACTGTTGTGATCCGGACGTGATAATTAGAACAGAGACATGGCTAAACCCAGACATCACCACTGCTGAAATTCTGCCTCCAGCCCTTGGCTTTGATTGCTAACGTCGCGAAAGACAGCGTGAATATGGTGGCATTTTCATTGCTGCACGACAGCATCGAATTGAGCGATATTGAGTCTTTGGACCGCGTCGAGCTCTTGAGTGGTACCATCAAAGTCAGCCAGGGAAAGAAAATGACAATCGCAGCATATAGCCACCCTCCTAGAAGAACTGATCAGACATACATGGATGACACTAACGCAGAAATGGACAAACTAACACGTAAGGCAGGCCGCAACGTCCTCACCATAGCTGGTGATTTCAACTCCCCAGACATTGACTGGCGGACACTCACAAGCTAACAAACGGTACCCATCAAGAGAAAATCAGACATAATTGACATTGTTGCTGATTACGACCTGGAGCAGATGGTGGATTTTCCCACTAGAAAAGACAAGACCACACTAGACATTATACTGACCTCCCACCCCTCCTTCAATGCAAACCCCTACCCTCCATTGGCAATAGTGACCATGACATCGTCCTCTACGACACGATCCTTGCCCCACATCGACCCAGACCACCTCGGCGGAAGATCGTCCTGTGGAAGAAAGCCGATGTTGAAGGGATGCGTCAAGATGTGCAGGAGTTTGCCAACACCTACCAGTACCCTGATCCCTCAACACCAAACACGTTAGAGCAAATGTGGATGGACATCAAGGAGATGCTTTTTACGACGGCAGAGAAATGTGTTCCAACCAAGACCTCTGCTGCAAGGCACACCAACCCCTGGATCAACACCTCAATCCATCGAGCCATCCGACGCAAGCAACGAGCCCATAAAAAGGCATGCAGGACTGGGAAGAACAGGGACGTGGACAGGTACAGGCGACTCCAGGCCCAGACCTGTTATGAGATCAGGCAGGCAAGCCGCAAGTATTTGGAAGACGTGATGAGCGAAGACTTCCACACCAACTCCAAACACTTCTGGTCCTACGTGAAGAGCAAGAAACAAGAAGCCAAGGGAGTGGCACCTCTAAAGGACAAGCAGGGCTTTCTGAGGAGTAATAGTCAGAATAAGGCAGAGATCCTGGGCGATCAGTTCTGGTCTGTTTTCACACAAAAGAATACCACCAGTATCCCAAAGGACCAAGTCCTTATCCTGATATGCCCCCAATACAAGTCAGTGAAGCTGGCGTTAAGAAACTCCTTCTAAATCTCCAGCTTTGCAAAGCCACGGGACCAGACAACATTCCAGCTTTCGTTCTAAAAACCACGGCTTCAGAACTGTCTCCTCTCCTCACTAAACTCTTCCAATTCTCTCTCGACACTGAACAAGTTCCGTCCGATTGGAAAAAGGCCAACAAAAAGGGTGATCGAAGCCTGCCAGCAAACTACAGACCAGTGTCTCTGACTTCTATCATGTGTAAAGTGCTAGAACACATTGTACATAGTAACATAATGGGCTTTTTCGACCTCCACCAAGTTCTCACTGACTGTCAACATGGCTTCCGCCAACGACGCTCCTGCGAGACACAGTTGATCATCACTAATCATGACATTGCTAAGAGACTCTCCCAGGGTGCGCAAGTAGATGTAGTGCTCCTAGATCTCTCCAAGGCCTTCGACAAGGTCCCTCACCAATGCTTGCTGCGGAAACTGCACTACTATGGAGTACGGAACAACACCCTTGGCTGGATCCAGTCGTTCCTCTTCGGCAGAACGCAGCTAGTGGTACTCGAAGGCGTACACTCATCTCCTGCCCCTGTCCTCTCCAGTGTCCCCCAAGGCACTGTCTTGGGTCCATTCTTTTCCTTACTTACATAAATGACCTTCCTGATGTGGCCAAGGACTCCAACACCCGGCTGTTCACAGATGATGCTCTCCTCTGCAGGAATGTCTGCAGTGCCAAGGATCAGTCCTTGCTGCAAGCTGATCTAGACCGCCTGGCAGATTGGGAAGACACCTGGCAGATGAGATTCAACGCAGGAAAGTGTAATACACACCACATCTCGCCAGGCAGACACCTTTCCTTCCACTCTGCATATACTCTTCATGAACAAACCCTGGAAGCAGTATCCTCAGCCAAGTACTTAGGAGTAACCATGACAAGGATTATCCTGGACCAAGCACGTTGAAATGGTGGCAGTCAAAGGGAACAGGACAGTGGGTTTTCTCCGCAGAAACTTAAAAAACTGCACCGCTGAGGTCCGCAAAGCCACCTATATGACCATGGCTGGTCCTACACTGGAATACGCTTCCACTGTCTGGGACCCTCACAAGAGACAAGACATCCACCTCCTGGAAAAGGTCCAGAAGAGAGCGGCTCGCTATGCCTGCAACTGCTATTTTGAACGTGCACCAGGCACTGTCACTGATATTCTCCGGAAACTCCAGTGGGACAGCCTCAAGACCAGAAGGCACCACAACAGACTGGGAATGCTGTATCGCATCGAAAATGGGCTGGTAGATATTCCACCCTCCATGCTCTACTGTCCTTCTCACTCCAGGGCCCACGGCAGGAATAGTGCTCTCATCTTCCAGGAGCACTCAAAACACCCAGCTCTACACAACTTCGTCCCCCAAACAGTGAGGGAGTGGAACAAACTTTCTAGTGAGACCACTACAGCTCCAACAGTAGTGGCATTCTTCAGCCGCCTGTGCTGCAACTCCAGTGACCTGCAGCCCCCCAAGGATGGCCACTAGTGGAAATCCACACTAGATTTGTACATGTATATAGTTTTAATCCTGTTTTACCCAATAAGCCATCCAACCAGCTAAACAGCAGAGCCGTCAACGCCAATTTGGCCCGGCTCTAGACAAGGATGAAGAAGAAGAAGAAGAAGATTCAACTGCTGTAGAAAATCATGGTTTTTTTAAATAACTGTTGTTGAATTTCCAATAACTTGGTCCATGAATGAATTCACACTGAATCAGCTCAACTGTCACAGCCTTATGGTCCGAATTTGGAATGGTCTGATGTTCCCATGATACACAATCACTTAATACATTCTCTGTTGTAAAGCAATAGTCAAGCCTACGAGCTATAAATGGACTGCACCTGTGCCAGGTATAATCATGTTCATTAGCATGAAATACTCTCCAAAGATCACTCAGTTCTAGGTCTTTCGTTAACTTATTAAGACCTCGAACTTCATTTTCACGGTGGGGCTTGCCCGATATTATATCAAGAGCATTGCTATGAACGCAGTTAAAGTCTCCAAACAACATAATTTTTTTTTTGTCACTGTACTTTTTACATTTTTCTTTCAGTAGTTTGAAAAAGTCCATTTTTTCAGTACTATTATTTGGAGCATATATGTTTGCTAAGTAGAAGTCATATTTATCACATGTGACTGAAACAATCAAGATTCCATTTTGTTCCATTGCTAATGTGACTTTTCCCAGGAAATGTTTTGCAATCAAAATGACTTCTCCCTTGCTCCTGTTGGTACCTCCGTTATAAAAAAAAAATTTACACCCCTATTCTTTTTCCCATATAGATACATCACTGTCAGTTACATGAGCTTCTTGAAGACAGATCAAATCAAACTTTCCGTTTTTAAAGAAATGAACATTTGATGTTCTTTTACATTTATTTTTTAATCGTCTACAACTCAGTGACGTTATGCGGATTTTATCCATTATATGAAAAAATTATATGTTCTTTGCCTACGAATTTAACCAAATTCGTAGCTGAAATCGTCATATTTTGACATAAGAGAGGCTTTTCAAACTCACAATCCATTTTCAAGCGATAAGTCGTACATATAACAGTCTTAACAATACCAGATATTAGCGCCGCTCGTCTGCACCGGAACGGTTATCGTGTGACGTTTCCTGGCGGCGGGAACGCCCTCCCTCTTGTTTCGGTTGCTTGTTTTTTCCTCTTTTATCACGACTGGCGCCCTTTCGAGACCGGCGTCGCTGAGGGGTTTCCGTCCTCTGTTTTGGCGGATGTTTTTCCCTCCTCCACTTTTCTCCTCTCTCTGCACATTACACTCTCGCCCCTCTCTCTCTCATCCTCGCTCTCCTCCCTCTCACTCTCATCCCCATTCTTTTCATCACTCATACACACACTTTCTCTGCTACGCTGATTAGACACAGTAAGATTACAAGCAGGGTCTCCTCGTTTGTGTCCCGTCTTCTTACATGCCCTGCATGCCACATCATTCACGCATACCGATGCATGGTGATTGTCTTCCAGACAGTTTGAACATACCACTAGCCTTTTCACGGGTTTCTGCTCTTTGTGGTAGATTCTTGCTGTGAAAAGCTGACTTAAAGTGTTTTCTCTAGGGGGACAGATGGGACTGTTATAAAAAACAAATCGTCGTCCGGTGAGAAATCGTGTCAGTTTATTATCGTTGTCCCTCGCTCTTTCGCATTTTAAAATGGAGCGAAGTTCGCACCCCACTTTGAGAAGGGCGTGCTCAATTTCGCTGTCAGCCACAGAAATGGGAATATTGTCTATAAAGACTTTAGTAGTACGTTTCTCTTCTCCTGTCTGGGCCCTCAAGACATAGGGGTTAGTGTTTACTACCTGTAGCACAATACCTCTGAGGCGAATACCTTGCACAAGTAGTATGGACCTCGCCTCTTCAGTAGCCGGGTAGACTCTCCACAACCCTCCAATCTACTGCGCCCCAACAACTGAACCTTGTCCGGCGGTGCGTTCTGCAGCCAAGCAGATCTCCAGAACAGTGGCTGGGCGGTTGCTCGCAGTGTCAGGAATGTCTCTTGATTTTATAAGACAGGTCGAATGCTCTCGGCTATATCCACAAATCGAAAGCGAAAAACGAAAAAGAAACAAAAACAAAAAAGTAAATCGGAAGACATATAGTGTACTGTTTGAAAAAGATTTTGCGACGGCTACAGTCCGAATACAACAGAACTGCACGGCAGGGGAAAAGCTGTATTAGTAACACAGCTCATATTCGGTTTGGTCAGAGCGCAAGTAGCACACGTCCGCTCGGCGCGGCTGTCACTCACCGAGTCCCACAGTGGTGAATTAATTACAATGGATAAAGGGAAGGCTAAGGTCTTAAATGACTTCTTTACTAGTGTGTTTACGGATGAAGATGTAGAGAATATTCCTGATTTTTAAAAAAACGCAGATATAAAACTATTTTCTGCTTCTGTTTCTGAAAAGAATTTGAAAGAAAGACTATCCAAGCTAAATATTAACAAAGCTGCTGGACCTGACAAAATTCATCCAAGAGTATTAAAGGAATTGAGTGATGTTTTGGGTTTTCCTTTAAAAGTACTATTTGATAAAACACTACAGTGTGGTAAGTTACCTGTAGAATGGAAAGTAGCTGAGGTAAAACCAGTTTTTTTTTAAAGGCGATAAAAAAAAATGTCCAGGTAACTACAGAGCAGTAAGTTTGACTTCAGTAGTATGTAAAGTTTTTGAGAGTGTACTCAGAGATTTGCTAAATTCTCATCTGATAGATAATGGCTTGCTCTCAGAGTGTCAGTATGGTTTTACCACTGGAAGATCCTGTGTTTCACAGCTGCTCTCCACCTTAAATGATTGGATGGTAAAGCTGGATGATAATATACCATTTGATGCAGTTTATTTAGACTTGCAGAAAGCTTTTGATACTGTACCACATAAAAGACTAATATCTAAACTTGAAGGCTATGGAATAGGTGGAGACATACTCTCATGGATTACTGATGTTCTAAGTAATAGACAACAATATGTTAAAGTTAGAAATCAGGTTTTTGATCTTGGTAAAGTTACTAGTGGGGTCCCCCAAGGTAGTGTCCTGGGACCCACCCTGTTTATTTACTACTTAAATGATATGCCTGATGTTGTTTGTAGTCTGGTCAAAATCTTTGCTGATGATACAAAAGTTTACACCCACATAGAGACAGTTAATAATTCCACTGAATTACAGAAAAGTATTAATGAACTTGTTGCATGGACAAATGCCTGGCAGATTAAGTTTAATAACAAGAAGTGTAAAGTTCTTCATGCAGGTAAAAACAATCCTATGTATGATTATTATATCGAAGGTGTATTGCTTGAAGAGACTAATGCTGAAAAAGACCTAGGAGTGATAATAGACCCTGATTTATCATTTGATAAACACGTTAATGAAACCATTAAAAGAGCACATAGACTTAGCTGGGATGATTGTACGCAATATTCAGTGCAAAGATAATGAAGTAATGGTTCCATTATTTGAAACACTAGTCAGACCGGTTATCGAATATGGCAATGCTGTACGGACAACAAATTTGAAAAAACACAGTAATCCCATCGAGGATATTTAGAGAAGATTTACAAAAAAAGATTAGTGGATTGCAGAAGTATTCATATGAACAAAGGCTTCAGTTTTTAAAATTGCAAAGTTTAGAATACAAGCGTCTACGTGGTGACATGATTGAAACTTACAAACTTACACATGGATTTTATGACAGTAAGACCACTGGCACATTATTTCAGTTGAATACAGAATCTACAACTAGAGGGCACCTGTACAGGTTAACAAAAAAATTTACTAAAACTTCAAAAGCAGCAAACTTTTTCACTAACAGAATTGTTAATACTTGGAATAACTTGCCGGTCAATGTTGTTGGAGCAGAGACTGTTAACACTTTCAAAAATTGTCTTGATAAACACTGGATACACCTTATGTTTCAAACAAATAATGACTTGCATTTTTAGAAACCACGCATGTGCTTTATAAAAGTGAGAGAATAAGACCAAGATATTTCTCGCTAAAACCACGAGATTATCTACACTGAGCAGGCTAAAGGCTGAAAATGCCTAATATGCCACCAATATGACATGATGATATGATATCTCAAACACAGGCAAGGCCCCTATTTTCATTCACAGTATTTCGCATACAACATGGCTTTTCCAAGAAGATTTTATTCATAAATTTAAGGCAAATATATTGCACGAGCGTATATATAGTATTTCACATGGTTACGGAAAGGTCATTACACACACACACACACACACACACACACACACACACACACACACACACACACACACACACACACACACAAGAAGGTTCAATGTGACGCTTATTTGAATACAAAATACGAAACAAACAAACAATTTTTACGGCAAATATATGTTCTTCAGACGTTACAAACAACAGGCATAAACCATGCTCAAAACAATAGGCTACTCCCCAGATCAAGTCAACATGGACATGACAATGTATGAGAGTTGAACAGTGCTTTTCGTTTTCATTAATTTATGTGATGTTAGACGTGGGGGTATTTCTTTCTTGAAGTTCAACAAGTAAATGTTGCACATGTAGAGTTGAAGTCGATCACCAGTGGGTGGAATACTACTTTAGTCTCACTGAAGACACCTCGGAAAGATTTTTTTCTCCCAAAGAATCGTGCTTAACAGGCGAGTTGTTAACTCAAACACTAATCATGTTCAACCGAAACATTAACCTATTGGTCCTTGTGACTACATTGTTCCAGTTTCATACATTCATCTTAGACAACAAACCTGTTCAGAAAACAGCTGTAAACAGACTGGTTTCTATGTAAAACAAGTGTGCAGAATACACGGGACAATGTATACTCCTTTTTTTCTTCTTTTTTTTCTTCTTTTTCTTTTTTTTTTTTTTTTTTTGGCTGTCCCAACCTCTGCGCCACCTCAGAGGCAGTGCACCCACGCCGCTCGTTCCGACACCCCGTCCACAGCCACAGCCCGGTCGGCCCCGCCGCAGCCCCGGCACCGGCAACCCACAGGGAGCAGTCAATGTCAAGTCGTCAAAAGGCAACCCACCGGAGGAGACACTGCACTGCTGCCGAGTCACTTCGGTGGTGTTCAGTGGCGCCTGTTCTGATCTAACATACGCAGGACACCACCTACTAAGCCCCCTACTGACGACAATAATTGCTTAGTCGCGGAGCCGGTGTGAGTGAGCTCTCCCTCCGGAGGGCGCCACCACGTCCGTCCAACGACAGCCCCCATGGACTCGCCGATACTGGTGACCCCGACGGAACCAAACCAAGGCCACAGACGTGGAGAGCAGGGCATGAAGGGCCACAGAATTTGAGACATTTTTTTTATGCTGATCGATGAGAATGAGGATGATTAAGATGATGCTACGGATTTCCATTTCGGTCTGAGACTACATGACAGGGCTGTACTCTACGCTTCCTTTCATAATATATCCCGGCGTCGACCACGCCCGAGAGATACAGGCACCTGCGGTGTTGGTCAGGAAATTTGAGCAACACTCTCAGAAACGCATCCATTAAGTGGATGAAACTCGACTGTGTGGTCCCAGTCTTCCCAACTGAGTCCGCAGCAAACTCAACTCTGGGTAGGAGCCGGTCGAGGCAGAAAAACCCACATGACTCTGATGGAATTCGAACCCACGACCTCCCAGCCTGGAGTCCGCGACGCTAACCACTTCGCCACGGCGGCTGGTAAGTATACTCCTTGTTTGTTCAAGCAATTTCTGCTACTAGTCAACGCGGTGCCCAAACTTCCCACAGGCAGAAACAAACACTACTCTACCTCGCTGCCTTACTACTTGCCCAGAGCTATGCACCCGAACCAAATCCAGGCCCAAACCAATGTAGTGCTCATAGTGGCAACAAAACTGCTTCAGCTATTGTGCATTATCACTGTGGTGAATGCTCCACAACTGTGGGATGGGATGACCGGGGTGTTGAGTGTGAGACATGTGGCCTATGGTTCCACGCCCACTGTCAAGGCATAGGAGCTGAAACTTATGAAGGGCTGAACAACAATTCCATTGGTTCTGCTCTAACTGCGGCAACCCAAACAGTGTGATAGTCTTTGACTTACACGGTGTGGACTCTGAGACATGGACAACTCTCCCAGATCCCTCAGCTGAAACATCCTGCAACACACCAACAGAAGTCACTTTCCAGCCTGAACATACATCTACTCCCACTAGAGCTAGCCAGCAAGACAAACGACCGAAAAGACCCTTGCACATCGTCAACATAAATTTCAGATCTGTGACTGGCAAGAAAGCAGAACTCAGTTATCTTTTAGATAGTGTAAGACTAGATTTACGTTTCGTACAGAAACCCATCTAGACTCCGAAATTCGGGACTCTGAGATCATCGACGAAAGACATGGCTACAGAGTCTATCGAAAGGATCGTGTACGAGGGGGTGGGGGAGTCAAGGAACTCGACACAAACTGTGAAGCCTTGTGGGTGATGGTGAAAATCACAGGCCATCGCTCATTGTATCTCTGTTCGTATTATCGACCAGACAACAAGGACAAAACAAGCATCTTGCAATGGCAAACTGCTGTGGAAAGAGCAAGTAATATACCAAACGCCATCATACTGATGGGGGGGGGGGGGGGGGGGGGGGGGGGGGGGGGGGGGGGAGCGGGAGGGGGGGGGGCTAAACTTTCCAGGCTGGGACTGGGCGAAAATGACCCTGAAACCAAAAACACAAAACTCTGAGGCACACCACAAACTGATGGAGATCATCCAGGAGAACGGATTAGAATAGATGGTAACATTTCCAACTCAGGAGAACAACACACTGGATCTAATCATCACAAATACTCATCAACTGGTCCTAGAGTAGAACCCATACCCCGGATATCCGACCATGAAGTGGTCTACGCGGAGCTAAATACAGAAACGCAAAAAAGAAGCAAGTAGAGAGGAACATCAGACTCTACAATAAGGCAGGCTTGGAAAAACTGAGAGAATCCACAAATGAAATAACTGAAGACTTGAACAAAATGAAAGACACTGCAAGCACAGAGGAACTCTGGCAACATTTTAAAACCAAACTAAAAGATGCCAAAGAAAAGTACATCCCACACAAGATGTCACGGACAAACACGAGACAACCCTGGATTACCCCAGGAACTTCGCCATCTAGCTAACAAAAGAGACAGAACCTACAAAAAGTGGCGAAAAAGTGGAAGTGAAATCCATAGGGCTAAAGCAAGAGCGTGCAGACGAGTGGCACAGAGACATACGAGGAGAGCCTTCTGGGACTACATCAGCAGTACATTGTCTGAAGAAGAAGAAGATGTGCGTGCTGATCACAACAGACCCAAGAACAAAAGATTCTGGGCCTATGTTAAAAACCAGAAATCGACAAACACTGGTGTGGCACCACTCAGGTCCAATGGACGCCTAGTTACAGATGCCAAAGGAAAAGCAGAATTGCTAAACCATCAGTTCCACTCAGCTTTCAGTGATGGTAAGCAGTACTCCTGAGATGAATATGAAGAGAAATGCGGCACCCAAGAGGGAAACTTCCCTGAGCTAGATCTCATTTTCACAGACGATGGAGTGAGTAGACTGCTGAAAAAAACTCAAATCTGACAAAGCTAGCGGTCCAGATACTATAAGCTCGAGAATCCTCAAGGAACTCTCCACAGAACTAGCGCCTGCCCTCACCATCATCTTCGGACTGGAGAGATGCCTTAGTCTCACCGATT
>CM065718.1:75404725-75527225 GCA_033310375.1 Conus canariensis
TGGACAGTGAACTGGAGATCAACAAGGAGTAGAAAGAAACTCGTGGAGAGCGTGGCAGCAGAGAGTCCTCAGAAGAGAAGCCCCCTTCAAGCAAGTGTTTCGGCCCTTATCTCCTGACACTCTAGGGGGGTTGGGCCACACCCGGTTCATGACTCCGGATGTCCCTCTGCTGCCCTTTTTTTTCCCCATCTTGGGACGAGCCATGGCTGGGATTCGAACCCATGACCTTCTAGACATGCTCATTTTCCACTTAATGACTCGCACTCTAACCACTGAGCCACAGGGACACCTGATATGTGTAGGAAATTTAAGGCTTATGAAGTTCACTTTTGTTCCTCCTTGACCAGATCCAGCTTGAACACCTCTCTGCCGCTTCTGCCATTGCTTTCAGGGCTCTGGTTTTCTCCCACCCTGCAACTGAGAGCTGTTTCATGAGGCTGTATGCAGACGTTCCTACAAACCCTCTAGCTCCAATTTCTGCAGTGAGGACTTTGATCTGATAGCCTTCTCTCCTCAGGCTGTTTGCCAGATCAGCATACTTTTCAGTCTTGTAGATTTGAGCTGCCTCCATTCTGTTCTCATATGGCACCGTGAGCTCGATCATGATCAGCTGCCTGGTTGACTGAGAGTGGACTACTGTGTCTGGTCTCATGCCACTCTTGCTGGTGATCTCTGGGTGACTGTTCCATTCTGGGGGTCTGCAGTGCACTCCCAGTCATCTGCCCCGTCCAGCAGACTCTGCCTGCATGTTCCGAGTGGCACTGTTGTTCTTGGCCATGATTTGCCGCCTCCTGCCGTGACGAATGTTGCGGGTGCTTTTGGAGTCCTGATTTTCCCTTTTGTGGTGTTGGTACTAGCCCAGACTACTTGTACAATCTCTTTGAGCACTTGGTTGTGCCTCCATGTGTACCTTCCTTGAGCCAGGGCTACTTTACATGAGCTTAGGACATGCTCCACTGTTTGTTTTTCATGGCAGAGGGGGCACGCAGGATCGTCTGTTTTTCCCCACTTCACCAGGTTTGTATTTGAGGGCAGAAGGTCATATGCAGCTCTGAGAATGAAGCTGATCCTGAGAGGGGCCATGTGCCAAATGTCATTCCAAGTGAGACTTCTTTGGAGTGCATTCTCCCACGTTGTCCATTGCCCTTGCTGGCTCTGCTGGACTGCTTTTTGGAGTCTTTTTTGGTCTTCTTCTTTTCTCATCTCCTGAATCATCATGTCTCTGTTGGCTTTTCCTTTGGCCTTTGACCACCATTCAGTTTTGGTCACCCAAGTCCTTGTCTGTTGGTCTGTGTGTGTCCTGTTATTTCTCTGATCTTGAGACTTTCTTTTGCAGAATCCATCGCCTCTTGAACTTTCCATTTTCTCTCTGTCTTCAGCTGGGGCTTGATTGCTTCTACCACCTTGTCTCCTGAGTCCTACAGAATGCTTTGAAGTCTGATCTTTCCTGCTTTGTATTCTTCCAGGATGGATTTTGAAGCTGTGGACAGTGAACTGGAGATCAACAAGGAAAATTAACTCTCTAGTCAACGGCAACGACAAGAACCGAAAGTCCGGGAGTTTATTCGGATTGAGTAGGCTACTTTCTGAAGCCGCACTAGTGGTCGTTTCTGTGAAGTGGCATGAAAGGAAGGTATGAAAATGGCAAATCCTGAGTACAAAGCAGACTAGCATTTGATTTGCCATCTAGGTGCTTCGTACTGTGTTTTAGCTGTTTTCTTCAATTCAATTTCAAATTTGTAGGTCAGCCGTCATAGTTGACTAGTATTATTGATCTGTGTGCACAGAGGCGTAAGATAAAATAAACAAAGATCTAATATGGACAACAGAAAGATAGCTAAAGAGCTGTAAAGTTGCCTTAGTACCCCAACCGCATACCCCTGAGTTCAGCTCCGGGGCAGCGTGTTGCGGCAGGCAAAAAAAAGAAAGAAAAAAAAAAAGGGGGGGGGGGGGGGCGGGGGACCTCAACAAGCCTAATTAGTATCTGGGGAGGCTTACCCAGTGATCGTGGCGCCCCCCCAGGTCGTGAGCTGAACCGACACAACCCTGCCCATCATTTACCGTTCGGCTAGTTGGGATAGGGATCTAGGCTGGGATTTTGTTCAGCTTCCTCTTGAATGATACCAAGGAGGGAGCCTCTGCTGCTGTTGCAGGCAGGGAGTTCCAGACTGGGATGGTTGATGGGAAAAAGCTGTACTTGTATGGGTCAGAGGAAGTGCCGAGATGAGCAAATTTGTGTTTGTGGTTTGATCTAGTTTTGGCAGGTCCTTTCTTGAGGAATTTGTCAGGAGGTATGTCCACAGCACCATTGACAATCTTGTACATGAAGGTTAGCCTCTGCCTGTTTCTTCATGCTTCAAGGGGTTCCCATTCCAGATCTTGCATCATGGCTGTTATGCTGCTGGTCCAATCATATTTGTTGCTTACATATAGGGCTGCTCTTCTTTGCACCATTTCGATCTTTTTCTTCTGGCCTGCTTTGTACTGACTCCACACTGATGAGCAATACTCCAGGTGAGGGCGTACCAGTGTTAGGTAAGCATTGGTTTTGGTGGCTTTATTGGAGATCTTCAGGTTTCTTTTCAGGAAGCCTACCATGCTGTTGGCCTTGTTAGTGACTCACTCTTGTAACGTGGTCTTTCTAGTTGAGGTCACTTCTTATGTCGACGCCAAGGTATTTCGAGCTGTCGACATGGTCCAGGGTATGTCGTTTAAGTTTGTAGTTGAAGTTGATTGGGTTTCTTGATGTTGAGCAGGTAATGACATTACATTTTTCGGGGTGAAATTCCATCCCCCATCGTTGTTCCCAATCATTCAGTAAGTTGAGATCTTCTTGGAGCGCCTTGCAGTCTTGGCTGGATTTAATGGTGGAATAGACTGTCATCAGCAGTCTTCTCCTTTGAATTGATGTCAATCACTGAAAGTGATGATTCAGTTTGAAGTAACTAATGTGATATGTACAATTGTAGGTATATGACACCCCCTCCCCCAAAATTTACCTGGTTGGGATCCGTGAATAATTTGTGAAATATATAACACACTTTCACACCTGTCCGCGATGCGCCAGTGACACAGCAATTGGGTACATGGGAAAAAAGCGAAAAAAGAAAAAAAATTCACTAGAGCTAAAAGTGAATATCACAACCAGAGAGAGAGAGAGAGAGAGAAAGAGAGAGCACTTCCACCCCTATCCCCTTTCCCTTATCAGCATGTATAAGAACATTGAGGAACAATTCTAAGAATACATCCTGAAAATGTCTAAATACCTGCAAATACAAGTCACCAAAAAATACAACCAGCAGCTTGAGATAATGTTAAGTCTCACCAGGAAGTAAACATCACCAGCAGTGACAAGATTCTAGACATCAAGATAGAGCAGTACAGATATTCTGGCATTATGAGAACACTTGCTTACTGCAGTCAGCTACCTGTGGAGGATTTTCCACTCAAGATATGTGCTGCATATATATCAGTGATTAGGCAGATGTGCAAACTGCCATTGAAAAATCAATGATTGTTGGTGTAGTTTTATTTTGTACCAGTGTATGATTTTAAAATATTTATGGTAGATGCCAGACTGGAGCTTGAACAAGAGTAAGGGTTGGTAATGGACAGGGCTTAGGCTGGTCAGGATTAGCCGGGAGAGCACATTAACTAGATAGCCTCGATACTCTGAAAGTAGTTTGTTACTGGTCAGGATTAGCCGGGAGAGCACATTAACTAGATAGCCTCGATACTCTGAAAGTAGTTTGTTACTGGTCAGGATTAGCCGGGAGAGCACATTAACTAGATAGCCTCGATACTCTGAAAGTAGTTTGTTACTGGTCAGGATTAGCCGGGAGAGCACATTAACTAGATAGCCTCGATACTCTGAAAGTAGTTTGTTACTGGTCAGGATTAGCCGGGAGAGCACATTAACTAGATAGCCTCGATACTCTGAAAGTAGTTTGTTACTGGTCAGGATTAGCCGGGAGAGCACATTAACTAGATAGCCTCGATACTCTGAAAGTAGTTTGTTACTGGTCAGGATTAGCCGGGAGAGCACATTAACTAGATAGCCTCGATACTCTGAAAGTAGTTTGTTACAGTGTAGGTTATGAAAGAGAATGGAAAAGGGTCAGTTGGGGAGGAAGGGGAGAGGAGGGGTGAATTTTTGTTTTACTATTGCTCTAGCTGTCTAAGTCTTCTCTGTGCACCGATAGCCAGCATACTGGTTCATGCAATGTACCCATCCAGATTCAGATCCAATCAAATTTTTTCTTGCCTCTTACATGTGATATGTTCCTTTTTATTTTTAGAATAGTTATCTGTACTGCATTTTAATATCTGGTACATGTAAATGATGTGACTGTGAGATGAGGAAGGGAACAGGGAAAAAAAAGGGGTGTGGAAGAGATCAAGCCTGTAAGCCATTTGCTGTACACGATCTGTTTCAGACTGGTCAGATTACAATGTCAGGATATATAACCAAAGTTGCATCAGGCAGTCCTGTGGAACCTTTCTTGCTGCTGCTGAAGAATGCCAGAGGGGCAGGAGCTGTCAGCATCCTGAAACAGACTCTTGAAGACCCCAGTGTCTGTGTGTTTGGAGAGCTGTTGAGCCTGCCCAATGTCCAGGAGGTCACTCTCATGTTTATTTGGCTCTAACTAGTATCAGTCCATGTGGTCCCTGCGTGAAATTCTACTTGTATTTTTACATTTATTTGGAAAGATTTTCTTTCATCCCCTGCTGTTTCCCCATTCTGTGAAAAAAGGAAATCTCAGCATCAAATGAAGGGTAATTGAAAACATCTACTACAGGGTTAATTAATTCTTAGATCTTTTAACAGAAAGCAAGGCTAACATGACAAAAAGAGAGGGGAAGGAGACAGGGGATGAAAGGAAACTCTGTCTGTTTGTCTATCAGTCTGTCTGTCTCTCTGTCTTTCTCTCTCTCCTCCGTCCCTCCTCCCTGTCTATCTCTCTTTCTTTCTCTCCCTCCCCCGTCCCTCCTCCTCCCTTCCTCTCTCTCTCTGTTTTGTTTGAAAGCAAGTCTGAATGGAAGGAATAGAAATTTTTTTTTTATAGTAGACGAGACTTCACTGAACAAGAGTAGAAGACAAGTGAATGGAACAGAAGGAAATTAAGAGCTGACAGAAAAGGAAATATTAGACTAGATTACTCTTGCACTTATACTTAAAAAGCTTTTATGTTTACTGAAATATACTTTTTTTCGTGAACATAGTGACGCATATATTTTAACAATAATTTCCCCCCTATGTTTAACAAGTAATGCAGTTCAGGAGTATGAGAACAAACTGTCTCAACAACAAAACTTGGATCTTAGCATCACACACAATAGTAAACATTCTACTGTGTTTAATAAGATCAAACTCCAAATATATGATGGTGGTTTTTGAAAGATATATGTTATTTTTTTCTTGCTGCTCTAGAGTATTGCTAGTTGATTTTTATGCATATTTTGCTTACACTGCATGCATCTAAATTTCTTTTCATCAAAGGGGTATTAAAGCAAACTTAAAAGCAGATTTACCATTCTGCTGAGCAATGAAACAAATTACAAGACAAAACACAATATGTTTCAACTTCTTTGGTCTTCTTCAGGCAGGGCAAACAACATTACAAGACAACAAAAACAAAGAACAAACAATCACTTATCTCCTCAAAATGGGCACAAAATGGATGTTTGTTGTTTGTTTTCATTGTTTGGAATGTTGTTTGTCTTGCCTGGAGAAGACCAAAGAGGTCGAAACGCGTCATGTGTTTGTAATTTGTTTGTCTCTTTCATTTTGCGGAACAGTAAATTTCTTCTTTTAAGTTCATTTCAATTTCTGCCTGCAGTCACCTCACTTTGAAACAAACCAAAGTGGTACTGTTTGTCTCTATCATTGCAGCTTGCAGAAGGACCCCATGCCACCTTTTTTAACCTTCTGGTTCTGTTTGCCTTTGGAACATACCAAGAATACAAAGGTAATGTTTTGTTGGTGTGCTTCCTCACTTGTTTCTTTTTCTACAGCTTTCATCAAAACTGATACCCTGTCTGTTCCTTGTTGTGTTTGTTATTGCCGAGTGGTGGGCTATTATTCGATAGAGTTCATCCAGACAATATCAGACAAACCGCAGCCGAGGTTGCAGAGCATCAAGCTAACTTTATTTATTCCTAAACGGCATGCGCAACGTACAAGGGAAGTAATCAAGGAATAGAGAGGTGGACAATAAAGTATAGGTTGTCCTTTACACAACACCTTCCCCCTTTAAGTAGGTTTACTTTACTTATTTCTTAAAGCTTGGTCTGACTGTCCTCTGAGGGTAGGCACCACAATGTTTTTCTTTTTTTTTTTTCTTTTGGTTTTCCCTGGTGAAATAATGAACGCAACATTTCTGTCTGTAATTCACAGTCAGAATGAGATACTTTGGCTTGATGGTTCTGAGTACTGAAAATCTTGTCTACATGCACGTCTTGCTGTGTAGGGTGCCATTTTCAATGTTTTCAGTCCAGCTTCTTGCTCAGCTTTTTTTTTTTTTCCTCACAAACTTGTCTGCCATTATAAAACAAAAGGAACATGCACACATGAGTAGAATAGGGGCCATTACAAGGCCTTTCTGAAAATAAAGCACCACTGAATCCTATGTCACCAAAAAGGTGACAACCATACGACTTCACGCCATAGGTGTTACACTACACACAGCACAATGAAGACACCTTCTTCAACTATATATATATGACGCACTACACTGAGGACTAGACCTACGTCACCAAAAAGGTGACAACCATACGACTTCACATCGTAGGTGTTATACAAAACACACACACACAGAAGATGTAGGAACAGGGCCCTTCATCGGAATCTTGCCGGTTTCACCACTGCACAGCCAGAACGTGTGATGATCGGAGCGCCCAGATCTGGTGGCCTCTCAAGAGGTTGTGGTGAGAGCGTGGCAGGTGATGGATCACCTGCTGTTGTGTCTGGTGCAGGCGGTTGCCCCTCTGCAGGCTGTCCTGGTGCAGGTGGTTGCCCCTCTGTAGGCTGTCCTTGCTGGAGCGCCTATGGCGGTGGCTGCTGCTGTAGCTGCTGCTGCCTGGAAAACAGTGGTACTGCTATGTCAGCTCCCAGCTGCCTCTGCTTGTAGCCATTTGCTGCAGTGTTGTACCGCAGGTGACGTCTGTTGTGCCGCAATTCTCCATCGGCTGTCTTGATCAGGTACGATCTTGAAGCACACTCCCCAATCACCTCAACCAGATGCTTCCAGTCGTTCTGTCTGTCCTTTATAAGGACTGGATCACCAGGACTAAGCTCTGGTAGGTGATGAGCTCCTTTGTCGTAGTACTCTCTGGTTGTCCGCTTGTAGTTTTCATCACACCCACGCACGATGTCAGGATGTACAGTTCATGGCATGAAGGTCTCCGGTGGAGCGGGCAAGGTTGTTCTGAGTCTCCTTCCCAGCGCCAGTTCTGCCGGGCTCACTCCCAGTGCAAGTAGGCAGATGAGCAACAGTAGATGAGCAACGCCAGCTCTGGCTGTTTCTGTTTCAGGATGCCCTTTGCCGTTCTCACTGCTCTCTCAGCTTCACCGTTGGATTGGGGATAGTGAGGACTTGAGGAGATGTGAGAGAAGTTCCACTCTTCTGCGAACTTCTGAAATTCGGAAGAGCTGAACTGAGGGCCATTGTCGGACATCAGAGTCTCTGGAATCCCGTGTCTTGCGAAGCAACTCTTCAGTTTTGCAGTTACTGCTGCTGTCATGAGACGGGTGAGAGTGTAAATGTCAATCCATCGTGAGTAGTAGTCAACAAACACGAGGTGGTGTTGGCCTCCAACTTCACAAATGTCTATTGCGACATGCTGAAATGGTCTGTCTGGACACTTTGTTGTGATCAGCGGTTCCTTGCTCTGTGACGGTTGTTTTCTGCAGGCAAGTCCTACAACTTAATACTCTGTTCTGTATGTCCTTTGAGATGCGCGGCCACCATACACCTTGTTTGGCTCTTTCTCAACATTTGACAATACCAAGGGGACCATGGTGGATCAGCTCCAAGATTTCCCCTCTCATAGGGAATGGGATCACAATCCTGTCTCCCCTCAGTGGAATTCTATCAAATACGCTGAGTTCTCCACGGACGGCAAAGAAGTCCCTGGCTGCTAGTACCACGTCTTCTTTGTGATGCGGCCAGCCGGTCTTAGTATATTCCATCGCATATTTGAGATTCACATCCCTCTGAGTCTCTGCACTAATTCGGCTCATGTACGGGTCAGTCACTGGCCATGTAGTCCTCACCATGTTTATGTGATAGGCTACTTCTTCTTCCAGGTCTGAAACTTCCTCTGTCATCATTGGACTCCTGGATAGAGTATCTGCTACGACCATGTCCCTGCCTGGTCTGTGCGCACATTGGGGCTTAAATCTCATTAACCTAATGAGAAGCCATTGACATCGCAGAGGTGTGTCCGACAGGTCTTTGCTGTTGATCACTGGTACAAGTAGCTTGTGATCCGTTTCGAGTGTGAATGATTCCAGGCCCATCAGATACTGATCAAACTTCTTGCAAGCCCACACGGAAACAAGGCACTCTTTTTCAATCTGTGCATACCTTTTCTCAGCTTCTGTCAGTGTTCTAGAAGCGTATGCTATTGGGCGTAGACCACCTGCATGTTTCTGGAGAAGAACACACCCCAGGCCATAACTGCTTGCATCGGCGGAAACGGTTGTTGGCTTGCCTGGGTCAAAAAAAGCTAACGTTGGAGCACTGCTGAGCATTTCCTTGACCTTCATGAACACTTCCCTTTGCTTGTGGCCCCAACCCCATGCTGCCTCATTCTTCAATAGGTCGTTGAGTGGCTTCAGTGTCATTGACAGGTGGGGAACATATCGGCCCAGGTAGTTTATCATTCCCAGGAAACTTCTCAGTTCTCCCACGTTTGCTGGCTCCCCCAACTTCTTGATAGCCTCTATCTTGCTAGGATCTGGCTTTACCCTTTCATTGCTGATGACGTGGCCAAGAAATGTGATCTTCGATTTCTTGTACTCACATTTCTCTTTGTTCAATTTCAGTCCCACATCCTTCAGCCGCTCCTTGACACTCTGTAGGAGTTTGTCATGTTCTGCCATAGATTGTGTGTGAAGCAGGATGTCATCAAAGTAGCATATGACACCATCAATGCCGTCGAGGATTTCTGTGATGATTCTCTGGAATATTTCTGGTGCGCTGGATATTCCAAATGGTAACCTCTTCATGAAGAACCTTCCGAACGGTGTGATGAATGTTGTCAGTTTTGCGGAGTCCTGGTCTAGCGGGATCTGCCAAAACCCTGATTTTGCATCGAGTTTTGAGAACACTGAAGAGTCTCTGAGTTTGTGGATTATCTCCTTGGTTGTGGGGATGATGTATCTCTCACATTGGACAGAGTTGTTCAGTTTCTTCAAGTCTACGCAGATGCGAACTGCTCCGTAGGGTTTGACGACAGGTACCATACTGCAACACCAATCAGTTGGCTCAGTAATTTCTTCAATAATGTCCTTGTCCGTTATTGACTGAAGTTCCCTTTTCACTTTTTTCTGGAGTGGTATGGGGACTCGTCTGGCGATGCTAACACTGTAGGGTTGCGCCCCTTCTTTTAGCTTGATTTTAACTGGCCTACACTTCAGGGTGCTGAATGTGGTTTCATCCACTCTTTGGACTAGGTTCAGCGATGCTGACATATTCCTGCTGAGGTTTTCTACGTGACTGTCAGTGACGTAGATGTTTGTTGGCTGAGATCTGATTGTTGTTTGGAACGACCCATCTACTTCATCTTGCCCCCTGGACTCATTAGGGTGACGTGATCACACTTGGATAGCTTTGGTTTTCCAAGCTTTTCCCAGAGTGTCTTGCTGATGACATTAACATCTGCGCCTGTGTCGATTTTGACGCTAACCGGCACTCCTTCCAGCTCTACTCGCCAAACACTAGCGCTAGCTGATCTCACTGCACCTATCAAGAAGGTTTCTCCTCTTTCTTCCTCCCCAGTGGTCTCCACTTCATGCACGCCCTGTATTTCCTTCTTCGGTTTCTTGCAAACTTTGGCAAAATGTGATGATTTCCCGCACTTGTGGCATTTCTTTCCCTTGGCTGGGCAGTTCCCCAGCTCGTGAGAATGCCCACACTTTCAGCAGTGTTGTCTGTAGGCATGTGACTGACTGCCTTCGCTACTACTACTGCTACTAGTGTAATGTGACTTGTGATATTGCCCACCCTTCAGGTGGCGCACACAGTCTACGTGCTATCCTGTTCTTTGCTCTGCCATTTCTTGTTTCATCTGTTCATGCTGTCTGGCCAGTGTAATTGCTTTTCTAAGAGTTAATTCACTTTCAAGCTGGAGTTTTTCGGAAAGGTCTTGATTGTGCAGTCCTAGGACTAGCCTACCTCTAATGGTCTCCTCTTTTTCAGGGAAGTTGGCATGTTTGGCAAGCTCATAAAGGCATCTCACGTGCTGCTCAATGCTTTCCCCAACTCTTTGGTCTCTGCGATGGAGCGTTGCATGCTCGTGAAGGATGTTTCTTTTGGGTATGAAGTACTCATTCAGCTTCGTCAATACGACGTCATAATTCTTCTGTTCTGCGTTTGACAGGCCAAACTGAGCGAAGATCTTTTCTGCGTCCGCCCCCATCGCGTACAAGAGTGAACTCACTTGAATTTCACCTTCCTCTTTGTTCAGCTTTGTGGCAATTCGAAACCTGGAGAATCATTCGTGCCATAGCGGCCACGTGGAGGGCTTGTGGAACAAGAATGGTTCCAGCGGTTTGAAAGACATTTTCTAACAAGGATCGTTTTGTGACGTACCTTTGTTCGAATGAAAGGATGCTCCAGTGTCCTGGGTATCACTCTGACACCATGTTGTGTTTGTTATCGCCGAGTGATGGGCTATTATTCGATGGAGTTCATCCAGCCAATATCAGACAAACCGCAGCCGAGATTGCAGAGCATCAAGCTGACTTTATTTATTCCTAAGCGGCATGTGCAATGTACAAGGGAAGTAATCAAGGAATAGAGAGGTGGACAATAAAGTGTAGGTTGTCTTTCTTTATACAACATTTCTCTCAGTATCCCTGTCTCTCTGTCTTTCTTTCTCTTCTCTCTCTTTCTCTGTCTGTTTTTGTGTGTGTGTGTGTGTGTGTGTGTGTGTGTCTCTTTTGCTATCTCTTAAATATTTTTTTCCTATGAAACAAAAAAGGAGTTATTAATGGGGAAAAAGGGTTATTAAAGTGTGAGGAAATGGCAAGGATCATTTCTCTTTTGAGGACTCTACACATAGTTGATAGAGTTTATGGACAGGGCAATTTCTGTTCTTCATTAAGAATTTGCCGTGTGTTTGTCGTTATCTTTCTTCATTAACGTGCACATGATTTTTCTATTGATTTGCAGGGGTTTCTTTTACAGATTATCTTTCATCATGGATTGCACATTTCCACCTCTTTAGAGAGCTTTGTATCTGAAAAGTTTCAAGGTGGAAGGTGATTATCTCCATTTGTTGACTGCGGTTATCAGGATTGTAGCTTATCTTACTCCTACAATATCTAGCACTTCCCTTATGTCAGTCCATTCATGATTTGTGTGTTGTTAAGTTTGTGTCTACACTAGTGACTTATGTCAGTCCATTCATGATTTGTGTGCTGTTAAGTTTGTGTCTACACTAGTGACTTATGTCAGTCCATTCATGATTTGTGTGCTGTTAAGTTTGTGTCTACACTAGTGACTTATGTCAGTCCATTCATGATTTGTGTGCTGTTAAGTTTGTGTCTACACTAGTGACTTATGTCAGTCCATTCATGATTTGTGTGCTGTTAAGTTTGTGTCTACACTAGTGACTTATGTCAGTCCATTCATGATTTGTGTGCTGTTAAGTTTGTGTCTACACTAGTGACTTATGTCAGTCCATTCATGATTTGTGTGTTGTTAAGTTTGTGTCTACACTAGTGACTTATGTCAGTCCATTCATGATTTATGTGTTGTTAAGTTTGTGTCTACACTAGTGACTTATGTCAATCCATTCATGATTTGTGTGCTGTTAAGTTTGTGTCTACACTAGTGACTTATGTCAATCTGTTCATGATTTATGTTGTGTAAGTTTGTGTCTACATAGTGACTTTGTCAGTCCATTCATGATTTGTGTGTTGTTACGTTTGTACATAGTGACTTATGTCAATCTGTTCATGATTTATGTGTTGTTAAGTTTGTGTCTACACTAGTGACTTATGTCAATCCGTTCATGATTTGTGTGTTGTTAAGTTTGTGTCTACACTAGTGACTTATGTCAATCTGTTCATGATTTATGTGTTGTTAAGTTTGTGTCTACACTAGTGACTTATGTCAGTCCATTCATGATTTGTGTGTTGTTACGTTTGTGTCTACACTAGTGACTTATGTCAATCCGTTCATGATTTGTGTGTTGTTAAGTTTGTGTCTACACTAGTGACTTATGTCAATCCATTCATGATTTGTGTGTTGTTAAGTTTGTGTCTACACTAGTGACTTATGTCAATCTGTCCATGATTTGTGTGCTGAGACTTCCCTTGTGTCAATCCGTTCATGATTTGTGTGTTGTTAAGTTTGTGTCTACACTAATGAATTTAGGATTACTGTTCTTGCTTGGATGTTGTGTATAGTGTGATAGAGAAGTCATTTTTCCTATATTCTTGTGTGACCACATCCTGCTGAAATCAGAGCTAGATATGCACTTTGCCTGCGTATAAGTATTTTCATGCATTTTTGTATTAGCGCATCCATCGATACATAGATTTATGTATGTGTTTTGTATTTGCATTCAGCTGAGAAAGCCAACTTACCAGAATTATCGGCCACACAATTGAAGAAATTACGACTTCTGACTATTGCCACCCTTGCCACAAGGAACAAGGTGAATTTGACACTTGTTACGCAGGGATCGAATTCGTAAGAACATTATATCATAGAGAAGGAGTCCTGCGTTCACATACATGTGCATGTATGATATTCTAAGTGATGTGTAATTTTTGTAACTTTAAATTGATATTTTAGATTGGACGTGTGTGTGTGTGTGTGTGTGTGTGTGTGTGTGTGTGTGTGTGTGTGTGTGTGTGTGTGTTAATGCTTGACACAAGATGGTAATTTCTTTTTTTTTTTTAATGAAGCAAGTGAACTGGATGGTGCTGAAATGGCTGTAGTGGTCAGCTGGGCTATAAACAACAAGACCTGACATGAATTTAACCTGATATGAATCAGCTACTGTGTTTGTTGCAGGTCATCCCGTACTTGGTTCTACTTCATGAACTGGACATTCCTGATGTCCGAAATTTGGAGGTTAGCTGAAAATTAGTTATGTAGGCATGTGTGTGTGTGTGTGTGTGTGTGTGTGTGTGTGTGTGTGTGTGTGTGTGTGTGTGTGTGCGCGCGCGCATGTGCCTGCATGCCTCTGTGTGTGTGTGTGTGTGTGTGTGTGTGTGTGTGTGTACATATTAGTGCGCATGTTGTTTACTTCATTTAAGAGGTTTGTTGAAGAATGTATTTCATTTGACACCAGTATTGGATTTTGAAATAATCACAGTATGTAGGGCCTTGAAAAAATAACAGTATGTAGGGCCTTGAAACAATCACAATATGTAGGGCCTTGAAACAATAACAGTATGTAGGGCCTTGAAACAATCACAGTATGTAGGACCTTGAAACAATAACAGTATGTAGGGCCTTGAAATAATCACAGTATGTAGGGCCTTGAAACAATCACAGTATGTAGGGCCTTGAAACAATAACAGTATGTAGGGCCTTGAAATAATCACAGTATATAGGGCCTTGAAACAATCACAGTATGTAGGGCCTTGAAACAACGTCACTAGATGCCATTAATAATGAGCAGAGGTAACCATGGCATCTTCAAAACTTGAAAAGTATGATTTAAAAAATCACTGTTCCATGTCCACAATCATTTGGTGAAAAAGATTGTCAAGAGAAGTTAGAGGAGAAGATGGGGTGTCTTCTAGAATCATAATATGAGAAGATGGGGTGTCTTCTAGAATCGTAGTATGAGAAGATGGCGTGTCTTCTAGAATCATAGTATGAGAAGATGGCGTGTCTTCTAGAATCATAGTATGAGAAGATGGCGTGTCTTCTAGAATCATAGTATGAGAAGATGTCGTGTCTTCTAGAATCATAGTATGAGAAGATGGCGTGTCTTCTAGAATCATAGTATGAGAAGATGGCGTGTCTTCTAGAATCATAGTATGAGGAGATGGCGTGTCTTCTAGAATCATAGTATGAGAAGATGGCATGTCTTCTAGAATCATAGTTTGAGAAGATGGCGTGTCTTCTAGAATCAGTCACTCTAGCAGAGTATCTTTCACTTATGGCAAATATTTTGTTGAATGTTTCTACCCTCAGTCTGAAATTTTGAAACGCCTGGGGCTGCATCGCTGTATACAGGTGAACCAGTTACATTTCCAAGTCCTTTGACAGTATGAAATATTGTCACAGTTGTTTGTGTACAGGTGAACCAGTTACATTTTCAAGTCCTTTAAAATTTTGTCGCTCTTGTTTAAATCAGTGTAGATTTTTATGCTTATACTACTACTGATTCAACATCTGAGGCAAACCACTTCCTAAGCCGGATGGGGATGACAGTAATTACTGAGTCACACATCCCTTTAAAAGACCACCACTATGCCTGTAAAATGCCAGTCACACATCCCTTTAAAAGGAGACCACCACTATGCCTGTAAAATGCCAGACACATCCCTTTAAAAGGAGGCCACCGCTATGCCTGTAAAATGGCAGTCACACATCTCTTTAACCTTTACCAGCCGTGTCACCCAACAAAGGGTGATGGGATTTCTTTCCCTCAAGCCGCGGCACCCAAGGCTGGGTGACGGACAGACAGTACATTCTGCCGTGTCACCCACAGTCGGGTGACTGGAACATAAAAAATTCCTACACGTTCCATAAAATGATCCAAGGGAAATAAGCTCTGTAACTAGTCTTGGGGATGTCGTAGTGAGATGTAGACCTTCCTTTCAGTGCTCTATCGTGAACTTGGCTGACCCCAGCAGCTTTGAAACAAAGGGACTGGCGGCACCGGGCTTTCCCGCTAAGCATGCGCGCGCCTGGCATTTCCTGTGCCAGTAAAAATCTCGGTCAGGCAAAGGGGTGGTAGCAATTTCTCGCTCAATGAAGCGCTTGAAATTATATTACAAAGTGGATCTGATGAGGAGAAATAGAAAACTCTGAAAGAGAAGAGGAAACTGAATTGTTTGAAGATGCAGCCGAAAATAATGATTCTGATGACGAATCATCAACATCATTTAGAACAGATGCCGCCGCATCACACGTGGTCGCCGATGAGGCTGATTGGGATGATTTGGACACAAATGCTCAAAACGCAGCCAATGCAAACAATGGCGATGTCGCTTACTTGTTTGATTCTGATTCTGAAAGCTATCAAACTATCAATTATGATTATGAAGCCAATCAACAGGATGACCAAGCTTACTACATGGACACTGACGTAGACGAGGAGCCACCCATCCAAGATGAAAACGAAGAGTGGGTGCACCACGTGCCTGCCAATTTTCCAACAATTCCTGAATTCACAGGTAAACCTTCCCTGTTTCCCATTGCGCATGCATTTGCTCATATCTGTATGCATGCTTGCGCTCACGTGCACGCTTTAGTGTGTGTGTGTGTGTGTGTGTGTGCGCACGCATGTATGTGTGTGTGTACATGTTTTGTGTGTATGTTTTGTGTATGTATGTGTGTGTGTTAGTATGATTATGATCGCGCGCGCACGGTCGTGCATACATGCATGCATGCGTACGTGTGTGTGTGTTTGTGTGTGCGTGTTGTGTGTGCGTGCGTGTGTGCAGTGGATATGCATGTTTGCACATTCACTTATATATACATTGTGTGTGTGTGTACCTTGTATGCACGCCGTGTGTGTGCTCTCGCGTGCACGCGTGTGTGTGTGTGTGTGTGTGTGTGTGTGTGTGTGTGTGTGTGTGTGACTGATATCTTTAATCGCTGACTGACAAGACTGCTTTATATGTATGTTTTTAGTATCATGTTGAGCAGTATGGTATAATGGTGTTTTTTTTTCTGTTTCAGAACAAGTTGGAATTCAGCCTGACCTTGGAACTTACCCTCAGCCTATTGATGTGTACCGGCTGTTTATTGACAACGTTCTTATAAAAAAAATCAAAAAGTAAACAAACAGATACGCAAAGTCATGTATTGAGGAGAAGCTGCAAATGGGTCCGTTGACTTCAAAAAGTGTTTATGCCTTGTGGAAGAAAGTCACAGAGGCAGACATTTGCAATTTTTTGGCTATTTGTCTGCACATGGGCATTGTCAACAAGCCCCAAATAGCAGACTACTGGTCAACTTACCCTGCCCTCCACACATCATACACTGGCCAGATCATGACGAGAGATCGCTTCAAGGCCATCCTGGGCTTTCTCCACGTCAATGACAACGCCCAGTACGTGCCCCTTGGCCAAGAGGATCATGATCCGATCCACAAAATTTGGCCGTTTGTCAACCACCTGCAAAGGAAATTTCGGGAGGTTTACAAGCCCAGCAAGGAGATTTGTATCGACGAGGCTATGTGCCCTTTCAAAGGACACTCCCGCTTCAAAGTGTATATGAAGGACAAGCCTACGAAATAGGGATTCAAGTTCTACGAACTCTGCTAAAGCAAACTGGGCTACATGTATAGGTTCGAGATGTTCTGCGGTGACAAACGTCTGAGCAACAAGCCCTATGATGTGGTTATGTGACTCATCAGTCCATTGGTGAACAGAGGACATCATCTGTACATTGACAACTACTACTGTGAGCCCAAGATATGTTCGTCGCTGGCAAGGCAGGGCACCATGGTCTGCGGCACTGTACGAAGGAACAGAGTGGGCATGCCTCCTGACCTTGGCAACCAGCCCATGGAGAGAGGCCAGATGGACTGTCGTCATCGGGGACAGGTGGTTGCTACCTGCTGGAAAGACAAAAAAGATATCTACACACTATCCACCCTGCACAGGCCACAGATGGAGAGAGTTCAATGCCGATTTGAGGAAAAGGTGAAACCCAAATCAGTCATTGAATACATCAAGCACATGGCTGGAGTTGACCACAGTGATCAACTGGTGGCCTACTTCCCCATGCATAGGAAGACCCTTAAATAGTGGAAGAAGCCCTTTTTCCATCTGCTGACACTGTGCACAATCCAGACTATGATTATTCTGAACAAGCACAGGAAAAGCCATGGTTGAAAGAAGATGCCCTTAGACCGAATGGCGAGATCTCTTTGATGGACCTTCCCACAGTCAGAGACATCGAGGTTCCTGAACATGCTGGTGGTGGTCCCCGACTACCTTTGACCAGGATGTCTGGTCATCATTTTCCTGCTCTGCTGCTCCCACTGGAAGGAGTGGTGTGCCACGTTAAAAACTGCGTAGTGTGCTACACCAAGCAGAGATCAAGTGGCATTCCCCAGGTTTTATGAATCAAATGAATGTGTACCTGGAGTTCTCCATTTGTTTGTTTTGTTGGGTTTTTTTTACAAGCACAAAAAAATGCTGTGTGATCATTTTTTTATGGCCAGTATCAATATACTGCTTTTTGTGTGTGTTACTACAAGAAAATTATGCTGCTGTGTGATAAGTGCGACAGCCAGTGTTTGAAAGTCGGTGTGTAAAGTACAAGCGCTGTATATTACTTGCGTCATGATCAGCTATTCTCAGCATTTTCTTTTATTTTTATGGTGTATTATTGCACTTTGATCAACAGTAGTCTTAGTACCAGGGTACTTTAGAAACTTACACCCGTTGAATTGTTCATCCAGTGAAAAAAAACACTCCACAGTCCATCGGCCAAATATCAACATGGCTGTGAATCAGAATAGTGCGTGTAGTGTATTGATCTTTCCGGAGAAACTCATGGAAGTTTTTTTTTCAAATGGATTACATGATGATTCCTGGATGATTTGCAAGGTAAGATTTGAATGTTTTTTCATCCCTTTATCTTCTGATTTGGTGTTGTAAAAGAACGGAATAGAATGTAGACAAAGAATTTATTTTACTTATCAGACATGTTTTTCAACGCACAGTTGTGTCTACACATTGACAGTAAATGATTCAAAGTTACTATGCTCGATTAGTTGAGTGTTTGTTCATTCCTATAACACCTAACACAACACTGTCAGTTGTTGACTAGGTACCATAAAAATAAATTAAAAAGTAGCAAAATATGCGCGTCGGCAGGGACTGAGCGCATGCCGCGAGCGTGTGACGTCAGGGAATCGTCCCGTAGTGCCGCCCTCGGCTAGATAGTATTAAAAGGAGACCACCACTATGCCTGTAAAATGCCAGTCACACATCCCTTTGAAAGGAGACCACCACTATGCCTGTAAAATGCCAGTCACACATCCCTTTGAAAGGAGACCACCACTATGCCTGTAAAATGCCAGTCACACATCCCTTTGAAAGGAGGCCACCACTATGCCTGTAAAATGCCAGTCACACATCCCTTTGAAAGGAGACCACCACTATGCCTGTAAAATGCCGGTCACACATCCCTTTGAAAGGAGGCCACCACTATGCCTGTAAAATGCCAGTCACATATCCCTTTAAAAGGAGAACACCGCTATGCCTGTAAAATGCCAGTCCCATATCCCTTTAAAAGGAGACCCCCACTATACCTGTAAAATGCCAGTCCCACATCCCTTTAAAAGGAGACCCCCACTGTGCCTGTAAAGTGCCAGTCCCACATCCCTTTAAAAGGAGGCACCCACTATGCCTGTAAAATGCCAGTCACATATCCCTTTAAAAGGAGACCCCTACTATGCCTGTAAAATGCCAGTCACACATCCCTTTAAAAGGAGACCACCGCTATGCCTGTAAAATGCCAGTCCCACATCTCTTTGAAAGGAGACCCCTACTATGCCTGTAAAATGCCAGTCACACATCCCTTTAAAAGGAGATCACCGCTATGCCTGTAAAATGCCAGTCACACATCCCTTTAAAAGGAGACCACTGCTATGCCTGTAAAATGCCAGTCACACATCCCTTTAAAAGGAGACCCCCACTGTGCCTGTAAAATGCCAGTCCCACATCCCTTTAAAAGGAGACCCCCACTATGCCTGTAAAATGCCAGTCACATATCCCTTTAAAAGGAGACCCCCACTGTGCCTGTAAAGTGCCAGTCACACATCCCTTTAAAAGGAGGCCCCCACTATGCCTGTAAAATGCCAGTCACACATCCCTTTAAAAGGAGGCCCCCACTATGCCTGTAAAATGCCAGTCACACATCCCTTTAAAAGGAGGCCCCCACTATGCCTGTAAAGTGCCAGTCACACATCCCTTTAAAAGGAGACCCCCACTATGCTGTAAAATGCCAGTCACACATCCCTTTGAAAGGAGGCCCCCACTGTGCCTGTAAAGTGCCAGTCACACATCCCTTTAAAAGGAGACCCCCACTATGCTGTAAAATGCCAGTCACACATCCCTTTAAAAGGAGGCCCCCACTATGCCTGTAAAATGCCAGTCACACATCCCTTTAAAAGGAGACCCCCACTATGCCTGTAAAATGCCAGCCCCCATGAACTTGTCCACACTGAAGGCTTTCATTAGCAACACTGAAGGCTTTCATTAGCTACACTGAAGGCTTTCATTAGCAACACTGAAGGCTTTCATTAGCCACTCTCCAGAGGTATGGATTAGACAAAGGGAATCAACACCGAGGTCACCCATGACAGCAGGACAGCAGATAGCAGGGCTTTACAAAGAACATAGGTGTGTCGTCCGTTTTACTGTCCCACATTATATACTTGCCTGGAAAACATTGCACTTATGAGATGTTGGTAGAATCTGATCATTGAAGGCATCTACTCCAACGTGATCAGAGGGAAACTGGACCAGAAGCAACAGCAGGTGGAGCTGGACTATGCCCTTTGTCGTGACTTCCGCCCTGCTGCCTTGACCTATGTGACCAGTGTGCTGACAGAATGGTCGGTGATTATCTGTATTGGGTTTTATGTTTGTGGACCAGTGTGGCTGTTCCAAACAAAGTTCTGTTTTGGTATTGTGCACTTAGGATAAGAGAGTTCAACATCATGTATGAGCGGGATTATATGTTTTCTGAAGTCAGGAATTATTCACAAGAAAAGTGTAAAAAAAAAATTAAAAAAAACTCTGAAGAAAAGTTAAGCATCATGTGTATATGGGGCTATGTCATTTCGAAATTGGGAATTATTTGTAAGAAAAGTGTATATTAAAAAAAAAAAAGCAACTGAAGATAAGTAAGCAAGTAGAATGTATGAAAATATGGGCCGTCATTGAATTACTGGCTGTCATCATCTTGTTTCAGTTGTAGATGATTCTGCTTCTCTTTGACTTCACACAGAGAAGTGTAAAGAGCTACAAAGGTGGTCAAGCACTGAGAGAGTTAAAAGGAATGAAAGGAGAGCAGAGTATGTGCTACATGCTACATTAGTAAATAAATCCAGCCAATGAGGACAAGCTGATGTGTTTGCAGCCAAGACCACAATGATCCTATCTTTTGACATCGTTATACCGCTCTGGTTCAGTGTTGGCAGCCAAGACCACAATGATCCTAGATGGATGAAAACAGCTACCTGTGCTGCGTGACAGTCAAAAGCTCCGTAGACCGGACTCTGGCGTGGAGATCATCAGGAGAGAATGCGTCGCTGTTTCGGGCTCTTCCTTTCGACAGCTGTAATGACGCACCGAGCCCCCTCACCGATGTGAGGTCTCCTTGCCAGTTTGACTGTATGCCTTTTCTGTCAACTGTCAGGACTCGCACCAGCTTGTGTCCTCTCTCTTCAGCCAGATCCAATGACTTGCTTTCTCAACAGTCTCCTGTAGGGCTTTTGTCATGGCATTCCCTTTCTTTGGACCAAGTCCAGCCACTCTCATCCACTTTCTGACGGTAGTCGCGATGAAACCTCTGCAGCCAACTTCGACTGGGAAATGGGTTGCTTTCCATCCCGCCTCCTTGCATTCTTCAACAAGAGTCTCATAGCGATTTTCTTTCCGCTCGTGTGCCTCGCTGATATTGTCTTCGTGAGGCACAGTGAGTTCCACCAGGTGTACCTCTTTCTCTTCCTCACTCCATATCACCAGGTCTGGCTTCTTCGTTGTTGGGATGGGGAAGAATCTCTTGCAGCCCTCTAGGTCTGCTGCTACCTCCCATTGACCACCGCTCTGACCTTCTGTGGCTTCACTCACCTTCTTTCTCTCAGGAACCTTGCCTCCTTGCGGCACAAACTCGATCATGCCCAGTCCGTGTTTCTGTGGCCTAGGAGCGTATTTTCCCTCTTCCGCCTGCTCCTTCGCCATCTTGGTGAACACTTTGAGCACTTCGTTGTGTCTCCAGGTGTATCTGTTCAGAGCCAGGTGGCAGTTTGAGAGGATGTGCTTCATGGTTCCTCGTTTGCCGCACCTACACTTGTCATCTTCCTGGACCTTCCATCTGACTAGGTTCACTGGCAAAGGCAGAACGTCATAGGTGGACCGGAGAAGGAAGCTGAGTCTCGATGTGTTCCACTTCCAAATCTCACTCCATCCAATCTTTCTTTCAACTACATGCTCTTCCCACCCGGTCACCTGTCCTTGCTGGGCACACTGGATGAGATGAACTTCTCGCTTTTCAGCCTCAATCTTTCTCACCTGCCCTGTTGCAGCTGTTCTTCTGTCCCGCTGAGACATTTTCCTGAAAGGTCTGAAGTCACCGTTGCCAAGCCCCGCCCTGTCAGCCTGTACTGGCCCGACAATGTCGCCATGTTCCAATGAAGAGATGATCTCGTCGGTTGCATCCTCTGCCTTCCACTTTCTTGCTGTTTTGACATCCGGTGGCTTGCCACTGATCTCTTGGTCCCTCGACTCCCTCAGCATCATCACTGTCCTGACCTTTCCTGCCTTGTAGATCTCCACGATGGATGTGAGGGGTAGCTGCAGCGCGCCTTTCTGCCTGTACAGGGCTGATGTGTTGATTGTGCGAGGTAGCCCAAGCCACTTCCTGATGTAGGTATTGCAAGTTCTCTCAATCATCTCAACTCTCGACAAGGCGACTTCGTACATTGTCAGCGGCCATGCCAGTCGCGGGTAGAGGGCAAACTGTAGACACCATATCTTATGCTTTCCTGGCAGTTTTGTCTGGTCAATCGCTTTCAGCCCATCTTCAGCCTGCCTCATGATCGCCACGCCTTGGCTCCTGTCAGACAGAGTTCCCGCATACCACCGCCCCAAACTTTTCACAGGTTCATCTTTTACTGTAGGCATCTGTTCCCCTGCAATTGTGAACTTCTGTTGTTTCTGCTTCCCTTTGTGAAAAGTCAGGCTTCTAGATTTCTTGGCTTTGAACTTCATCCTGGACCAAGTGATCAGCTCATCCAACCGGGTCAAAACATTCTGCATTGTGTCCACTTCTCTTGTCAGTAGGGTCACATCATCCATGAAGGCTTTCTTCGGTGATCTCACTTTTGCTTTTTCCTCAGAGCAGTCTGCAGATCTCAGTAGCATCTCCATCACCAAGATGAACCAGATGACAGATATAGTGCAGCCAGCTGCAATCCCAATCTCCAGTCGGTGCCACTCAGTTGTGAAGTCTTCGGTTGAGAATCGCATCTGGAAGTTGCCGTAGTATTCTCTCATGATGCCTTGCACCTCGTGTGGGATGTAAAAGAACTCCATTGCTTTCATCAGCAGTTCATGGGGTACGGATCCGTAGGCATTCGCCAGATCCAACCAGACCACATTTAGGCTTTCTTTGGTTTTCTTGGCCTCCTGGATTGCATCCCAAATGGAGAAAGCATGTTCGATGCATCCTGGGATCCCTGGTATACCGGCTTTCTGCACGCTCTCATCCACATAGCCGTTGCTTTGCAGATATGCCACCGTCCTTTTCGCAAGTATTCCCATGAAGATCTTGCACGCCACGTTGATGATGGAGATAGGTCGAAACTGCCCTATGTTCTCTGCATTTTGTTCCTTTGGTAGGTACACACCTTCAGCTCTGCACCAATCTTCGACAAGCTCCTTGTCATCCCACAACTCACTCAGCATTGTGAAAAGGATGTGCCTTAGCTTGTCACAGTACTTGAACACCTTGTAGGACACGCCATCTGCTCCAGGTGCACTTTTGGCTCTTGCTTTTCTGACAAACTCATCCACTTCTTTCTCTCTGAATGGTCCAAGCTGGAAGCTCACGCCAGGGGCAGTTGGACGCTTGGGGCCTCTCATGTCTGGCAGTGGCTCCTCCCTTTTTGGATCGCTGTACGTCTGTTTAACATGAGTGTCCAGCTCCTCTTTCGTACACTTCAACTTCCCACTCCGCGCCTCTACGAACAATTTCTTAGCTGCTTCATATGGATTCTTCAGAAATTGCTCACGTGCTCTTCTGCTTTCTTTTCTTCTGGTACACCTTCTCTTTTGCCTCTGCAGGTCTCTGCTCTTTTTCTTTAGGTCTTCAAACAAGGTTTTCAGGCCTTCTTCCTCTTCTGGTGGTGCACTTTTTCTCTGCTTCTTCAGGTCTCGTTTCTGTTTTCTTAGTTCTGCTAGCGCTCTCTGCTCTCTGCCTTCTGCTCAGCCCCCCTTTCTTTGCTGGTGCTTTCTTCTTTCCCTCACCGCTGCCAAACTCTTCGATTGCTGACTCGTAGATGATCTTTGCAAACTCACCCAACATCTCTTTAGCATCACTTCTGCTGGCCTTCTCCTCAGCTTCTTTCAGTTTCTTCTGGACTTTTTCTTCCAGTGCCTTGTACTTTGCCTTCTCGTTGGCAGCAGGCCACAGAATTCTCGGCTTCCTTGCCCCTGGCTCCTGAGTTTGCTGATCCGCAACACTCTGGGTCGGGGTAGAAGGAGAGTCGACTGAAACACTAATCGATCCACTGTGGTTATCATCCTGGGATGATTTGCTTCGCGTCTTACGATCTGTCGATCTGCACTGTCTTCTCTCCCTCATACATGCCTTCCCCTGGTGCACTCTCAACCCCCGCCAGGTGCCGAACTTTCTGCTGCACTGTCCGCAAGTGAAGCTGTTTTCTCGTTGATCTTGATTCGTTGTCCTGTCCATGCCTGGGTCGTTGTCCATTGAATAAATCCTTGTGGATCCATTCTCTACTCCCCCCTCTCGGTGGATCCTGGGGCTGTCTCTTGACATTGTTATACCGCTCTGGTTCAGTCAAGACCACAATGATCCTATCTTTTGACATCGTTATATCACTCTGGTTCAGTGTTGGCAGCCAAGACCACAATGATCCTATCTTTTGACATTGTTATACCGCTCTGGTTCAGTCAAGACCACAATGATCCTATCTTTGGACATTGTTATACCAGTCTGGTTCATTCCTTTTTCTACTGTAGACTGATTTAGTAGGGCTTGATTATCAAAGCATCTAGACTGACTTGGTAGGGCTTGATTATCAAAACATCTAGACTGATTTAGTAGGGCTTGATTATCAAAGCACATGTTTCTCCACATTACTTGTGTCCAAAAACATGTGATCTTGACACAGGTCTGGGATTCTCTTCATCCAGTCGCAAACAACTTGAGCGCCAGTTTCTCCCTGCTCCTCACTGAGATTTTCGTGGCATTGTCTCTCTGCAGCCACATCTTCAGAACTAACCCTTCAGCGCTGTAAAGTTACCATGTTTCATTTCCAGTAACTGTGTAACTTATTAACGGCCATTCCTTGGATTAGTTTCCACACTAAAGGAGATTTCTCTTAATGCGCTCTATCATTTAGGCCTTTGTGGGAAATGTCCAGTTTTTAGCATGGATACCTTCAAGGCTTTCACTTTAATCCCTAATTTTCATTCTGTCTGTTCTTTGGCTTTGAAACTGATTGTATCTCTGTTTTCAATGCTCCTGAACGTTTGAAATCAGGATTGGTGTTTCTCTCTTTTATTTTGGGTTACAATTTTCACCCAATCTTCCATTGTTGAAAAATGTCCATTTCTTGAGACCATTGGACATGCCATTGCCACAGTTTGTAACTTTCATGAATGAGAACAACAGTCTTATTTCACACATGCTTTTTGACTGCAATCTTGGGCATTGGAACTGGGAAAAAAAATTGCATTAAATGCCAATAGATGTATTCCAGAATTGTCACAATTTCATATGGATGAAGAACAGCTTTCATTTTGAATGAAACCATATGTTCAGACAGTTATTTTGGATTAAATCATTTGGCTGGCAAAGCTTTTAATTCTCTAAAAGTGTAAATTACAAAATAAAGAACTTCATGTTAAAAAGAAAAAACAACTCTATGGCCTTGTTAAAATCAAGGCATGCAAGTGAACAATATAATACAGTTATCAATGGAAGGGAATACAGTTTGACCAAGTTTGGTATTTTTGCCCGCTACTGCTCAGTGAATGAAACTTCTGTTCGTTGTTTATCATTTGCAACCGTGAATTGTACTGAATATTAGCTACTGACAACAGGGAACTGTTGAATGTGTATGGCTGGGAGAGTGGAGAGACAGGGGTTGTTGGCTGAGTATAATATATGTTTACTGTTCTTGCTTTTGATTGATATGTACATATATGTGCATATATTTGTTCACTTGGTGTGTGCAGATGTATGTATATGTTTATATGTTTGTGTGTATGTATGCAAAAATATATTTTAAAAAAGAAAGAAAAAGAAAGAAAGAAAGAAAAATGAAATAAAGAAAACATGTAAAAAGAAAGAAAGAAAGAAAAATGAAATAAAGAAAACATGTAAAAACAAAGAAAGAAAGAAAAATGAAATAAAGAGAACATGTAAAAGCAAAGAAAGAAAGAAAAATGAAATAAAAAACCATGTAAACGAAGAAAGAAAGAAAGAAAAATGAAATAAAGAAGACATGTAAAAACGAAGAAAGAAAGAAAAATGAAGTAAAGAAAACATGTAAAAACAAAGAAAGAAAGAAAGAAAAATGAAATAAAGAAAACATGTAAAAACAAAGAAAGAAAGAAAGAAACAAAGAACCCCCCAAAATGAAACAAAACAAAACAAAACAAAAAAATCGACTTCAAACTAGGTGCAGTAACCTCAATTTAATTGTATGTTTTCTTTTGTTCTTTCATGTGCATGGCCATGCTGTGTCCTCAATCTGGTTAGTAGGGCAAAGTCCACAGTCTGCTGTAGAGAAGCCACCGGTCCCCACAGCTTCTCCTGGACCTCAGCTGGACTGGGCCACGTCTGATGTCATTGTTTGGTTTGATTACGGATATATTTGTATGATCCAGATGAAATTTGCAGATTTTAAAAGACTTGTGTGTGTGTTGTTTTTTTTCTTGTGAATTATAGATTTAAATAAATGTAATCAATTTCACAGGTACAACCATTGTAGCGCTACACTTGAGGGAATCAGTGCTCAGATCGTCAAGGCCAATAAGAATCATAAGGCCTACCTGAAGGATGTTGCGGAGCTGGAAAAAGCGGTAAGCGATTTGTGTATCTATGTTAGTGTGTGTGTGTGTGTGTGGTGTGTGTGTGTGTGTGGTGTGTGTGTGTGTTATGTGTGCATGTGTGTGTGTGTGTGTGTGTGTGTGTGTGTGTGTGTGTGTGTGAGCATGCAAAATGAACTTCATACGTGTGTGTGTATGTTTGTTGATGAAACCCTCTGACTGTGCTTCGAATTTTCTGCATTTGACTCCAGTGCCCACTAGACAGCTACAGATGATATGACATAATAGTTTTGATCAGGTTCAAACTCAATACCTCCAAGCCAAAGTTGGCAATGCTGAGCACTATGTCATGGTGGGTGGTTCGTTTTGAATTCAGCCTTAAACCGAACATGCAGAATCTCACAACTTTTGAAAAACTTTAGATCGTACTGAACTGCTTTAAACATGCACCTGAAAGAATGACACCAAAAATGTGTTCAAACCAATGAAACTGATAATTTTGGACTGTATTAGGTCTCTCCCTGCTTGACAATGTAGTCACGATCAGCCATTAGCATGTGATAGGACAAATTTGCTTTCGTTATAAGGAAAACTTTCTCCAGTGATGATGGGTTCTCTGAAGATGCTGACAGGTCCAGTGAAGACATTTATGTGTTGTTTTATTAGAACAGTGTTAAAAAAATGGGGAGCGTCTTGCTTGTAGCCCGGTACCTGTCATTGGCATGGGGAGCGTCTTGTAGCCTGGTACCTGTCATTGGCATGGGGAGCGTCTTGTAGCCTGGTACCTGTCATTGGCATGGGGAGTGTCTTGCTTGTAGCCTGGTACTTGTCATTGGCATGGGGAGCGTCTTGTAGCCAGGTACCTGTCATTGGCATGGGGAGCATCTTGTAGCCTGGTACCTGTCATTGGCACAGGGAGCATCTTGTAGGCTGGTACCTGTTATTGGCATGGGGAGTGTCTTGCTTGTAGCCTGGTACCTATCGTTGGCATGGGGAGCATCTTGCTTGTAGCCTGGTACCTGTCATTGGCATGGGGAGCGTGTTGCTTGTAGCCAGGAACCTGTCATTGGAATGGGGAACATCTTGCTTGTAGCCTGGTACCTGTCATTGGCATGGAGAGCATGTTGCTTGTAGCCTGGTACCTGTCATTGGCATGGGGAGCATGTTGCTTGTAGCCTGGTACCTGTCATTGGCATGGGGAGCATGTTGCTTGTAGCCTGGTACCTGTCATTGGCATGGGGAGCATGTTGCTTGTAGCCAGGTACCTGTCATTGGTATGGGGAGCGTCTTGTAGCCTGGTACCTCTCGTTGGCATGGGGAGCATCTTGCTTGTAGCCTGGTACCTGTCATTGGCATAGGGAGCGTCTTGTAGCAAGGTACCTGTCATTGCCATGGGGAGTGTGCTGCTTGTAGCCAGGTACCTGTCATTGGCATGGGGAGCGTGTTGCTTATAGTCAGGTACCTGTCATTGGCGTGGAGCGTCTTGTAGCCTGGTACCTGTCATTGGCATGGGGAGCGTCTTGTAGCCTGGTACCTGTCATTGGCATGGGGAGCGTCTTGTAGCCTGGTACCTCTCATTGGCATGGGGAGCATGTTGCTTGTAGCCTGGTACCTGTCATTGGCATAGGGAGCATCTTGTAGCGAGGTACCTGTCATTGCCATGGGGAGTGTGTTGCTTGTAGCCAGGTACCTGTCATTGGCATGGGGAGCGTGTTGCTTATAGTCAGGTACCTGTCATTGGCATGGAGCGTCTTGTAGCCTGGTACCTGTCATTGGCATGGGGAGCGTCTTGTAGCCTGGTACCTGTCATTGGCATGGGGAGCGTCTTGTAGCCTGGTACTTGTCATTGGCATGGGGAGCATCATGCTTGTAGCCTGGCACCTGTCATTGGCATGGGGAGCGTCTTGCTTGTAGCCAGGTACCTGTCATTGGCATGGGGAGCATCTTGCTTGTAGCCTGGTACCTGTCATTGGCATGGGGAACGTCTTGCTTGTAGCCTGGTACTTGTCATTGGCATGGGGAGCATCTTGCTTGTAGCCTGGTACCTGTCATTGGCATGGGGAGCATCTTGCTTGTAGCCTGGTACTTGTCATTGGCATGGGGAGCATCTTGCTTGTAGCCTGGTACCTGTCATTGGCATGGGGAGCATCTTGCTTGCAGCCTGGTACCTGTCATTGGCATGGGGAGCGTCTTGCTTGTAGCCTGGTACCTGTCATTGGCTTCTGACAATGTCAGCACTGATTGCATCATGTCTGCCTACAATTAGATTGTAATTTTTGTTGTGGAAGAAATGGGATCCAAAGATGAAGCTGCTTGAGGTAGATCTGTTGATGGGGTGTTGTACCTCATGATTGACCTGGTTATGGTTCAGCTGATATCCTTGCTGTATTTGCATTATGGCTGTTTGATGACGTTGAAGCCTTCTAGCAACTTCCCTGTAATGATATGCTGCCAATCGGCTATCCAAGGGCTCATTCTCTCTGATATGCAATTAATTTTGACATGATTTACAGAAGCGCTTTTGTGAGTGGCCTGATGCAAGACTGTCTTGTTGCATTTGGAGAAGAAATCAGTGAACACATATCCAGATCAAAATCAGATTGATGTCTTGAGTTATTTTGTAGCTGACAGGGGAGTTCAAATTGGATGAACATGTGCAGCGTTTATTGAACCTGAGGGGCACTGGGAAAATTGGAATGATCAAACCAGCTTTTATTGAAGCTGAGAGAGTGTTGAAATAGGATAATTTCACAGGTTTTTATTGAAGCTGAGAGAGTGTTGAAATAGGATGATTTCACAGGCTTTTATTGAAGCTGAGAGAGTGTTGAAATAGGATGATTTCACAGGCTTTTATTGAAGCTGAGAGAGTGTTGAAATAGGAATGATTTCACAGGCTTTTATTGAAGCTGAGAGAGTGTTGAAATAGGATGATGTCACAGGCTTTTACTGAAGCTGAGAGAGTGTTGAAATAGGATGATGTCACAGGCTTTTATTGAAGCTGAGAGAGTGTTGAAATAGGACTGATTTCACAAGCTTTAATAATCTAAGCAGCTTTTATTGAAGCTGAGAGAGTGTTGAAATAGGATGATGTCACAGGCTTTTATTGAAGCTGAGAGAGTGTTGAAATAGGAATGATTTCACAAGCTTTAATGATCTAAGCAGCTTTTATTGAAGCTGAGAGAGTGTTGAAATAGGATGATGTCACAGGCTTTTATTGAAGCTGAGAGAGTGTTGAAATAGGATGATGTCACAGGCTTTTATTGAAGCTGAGGGAGTGTTGAAATAGGATGATGTCACAGGCTTTTATTGAAGCTGAGAGAGTGTTGAAATAGGATGATTTCACAGGCTTTTATTGAAGCTGAGAGAGTGTTGAAATAGGATGTCACAGGCTTTTATTGAAGCTGAGAGAGCGTTGAAATAGGATGATGTCACAGGCTTTTATTGAAGCTGAGGGAGTGTTGAAATAGGATGATGTCACAGGCTTTGATGTGGACCCAAATAGTGGCTCAAAGGGCTTGGCTGGGTAAGAAGTTGGTTTCACTTCATATCAACATGGTTGGTCACAATAAGACTTTGAGACACTCAGCTTTACCTGTACCTTCTAAAAACTATAAACTTACTGTGTTTTAATGTTTGTGTGAGCTTTCATACAGATTGCTACTGGGAGGAAGAAACAGATAGAGGCGGCTGTTGAGGAGGGAGGTGTCAAGAGGCGACCCAAAGGCCAAGGGTAGGTTGTAGGACGGACTGACTGTTGGGCCCAGGGAATATCAGATCCTTTTTTCACCTCCCCATCTCTATTCTTTGCTCATCAAATTGCAAAGTGAGGCGACTGCAGGTGGAAATCCAAACAAATTTTAAAAAGTATTTATAAGGATCCGCTGAAAAAACGTAATCTATAAACAAATCACAAGCCAAAATATGATGCATTTCAACCTGTTAGGTCTTCTTCAGGCAAGATGCGCAACACTCAGGATAACGAAAATGAACAAGCAATCACTTACCTTTATCCAATTCGGCACAAGATGGATGTTGAATGCAACGTCTTCTTCGTCTTCTCCATCTTATTCTCTTCACTTCTCTCTCATTATTATTATTGTTATTGTTGCTATTATTGTTAGAATTATTGGAACTATAACCGTATTTTTTAACTTCACTATCTTAAGCTAAATTGAATGAAGATAAGTGACTGCTCATATATTTTCGTTGTTCTGAGTGTTGTGTATCTTGCCTGAGGAAGACCTAAGAGGTTGAAACATGTTGTGCTGTGTCTCATGATTAGTTTGTGTACGTTTTACGGCGGAGCCTTATAAAGACTTGTTAAAATATGCTCATCAAGTTCCTACAGTAGAGTTTCATGTCATGAACTAATGGGCACATATCGGGTACTGAAATGGGAAATCACGCATAGCAGAAAGATGGAAGGGTGCGACATGTTCAGAGAAAAAAAAAAACATAATGAAAAGACAATGTATTGAATGTATTCCATCAGAGGGGATGGGGATTCCTTTCACATCAGAACCTAATTCCTTGTGTGTTGTTTTTAATTGATTTTTACCTTTTTGTATTTACTTGTTCCATTTTCCCTCCCTTCCCCTAAGGACTGCTGATGTGTGTGTGTGTGTGGGTGCGTGTGTGTGTGTGTGTGTGTGTGTGTGCGTGTGTGTGCGTGCGCGCCCGCATATACACGGTCATGCATGCATGCATGCTTGTGTGAGCGAGAGAATTTGTGTAAAGGTGGTTTACATGAAGAGAGGGTGGGTAGAGGGTGAGAAAGATGGGCATAGTGTTTGTCATTTCTGTGCCCTACCAAAGTATTTTTTGTGCAACTAAGAATTAGATGAATGATCATGTTCAGTCTTGTAGTATTTATGAAGTACAGTGATAAATACATTTATAAAAGGAACTATGAAAAAATGTTCAAGGTGCTGGAAAAAAATGCTCGTCTTTGAACTGGAACATTTAGTTACTAGTAAATCAATGATGTGTTAAATTTGTATCGTACCTCATTTCTGTTGCTTCTGTTCTTTTTGTGGATGCTTTTTACAGTCAATGAACGACCCATTCATATACTGAAATGGTGTGTTTGTGGTGCTTTTGTACAGACCCCATTGATTAACAAAGCTGTTGGGTGTGTGTGTGTGCGTGTGTGTGTGTGTGTGGGGCAGACATTGGCCACTGTTTCCCATGTAATGGCTGATCATCCTCTTCCTGCCTGATGTTACTGTACATGTCCGTCAGGTAGTACGCTTTGGAAATTCTGCGACTTGCTAGACAAAATCATTAATGTAGAAGTAATTTCCTGTCCAGATGAGAGGTTTGTGATGATTACACCATTAGTATTTGTGCTGTTATAATATGCTGTTTATGCATAGAGAGTGCTCTACTCTGTCCTCTTAGTTCTTAGAATAACTGGAAAACATTTTGGTGGATCATCATCCAGTTTGACAAGGTGGTTTGTAAGGCCAAAATCTTGAAGTGATATCGTTCTGTTATCTAAAGGTAGACAACTGTGGAAATGCAAGAAACAAATGCTGCTGGGATGTCATCATGGATCTTTGAGCAGGGAGTGGAGTAGGTCAGATTTGTGTCCCTATCCAGTACCCTTTTTTAGCATTGGAAAAAAAAAGATGCTGTTCAAGTAACAGGCTCCCCCTCCTTTCATGATGGGTGACACTTGACAGTTAAGGCTCCATAATACAGTGTTTGCTTTCATGATAGTTAAGGCTCCATAATACAATGTTTGCTTTCATGATAGTTAAGGCTCCATAATACAGTGTTTGCTTTCATGATAGTTAAGGCTCCATAATACAGTGTTTGCTTTCATGATAGGTTTTTTGTTTTTTGTTTCTGTTTTTTGTTTAGATCAGAATTTTCAACTGTTTCCTACCAAGAGGAAGAGCAGTTGACGGGAATCTTTTTTTCTTTACTTTGTATTGCTAATTTCTATTATTAATGGACATAAGTTACGCATGCATTAATGTAAGTTCTCTCTCTCTCTCTCTCTCTCTCTCTCTCTCTCTAAGAGTGTTCATCATCGTCGGTGTGTCTTGACTGTCTTCTTTTCTGTTCACTTCTGACTTTCTGTGGTGGAGGTCTTCATTCTTCAGTACGGCGTTCTCTTCAGTAACAAGTTGAACCCATAGTGGTGTGGGTTCGTGTCTTGGAAGGTCGAGTTCTCTCTTGTTTCCATCAAAGGCAAGGGATGTTCTGTGTTGTGGCTGCGCTCGTGTCAGTACCATGTGCGTTGGTTTTCTTCCTCTTCGTGGCTGCCGTTTCGCTCACTTTCACTTTTCGTTCGCCTGCTGTTCCAAGCTGTAGCCGTTCGCTGTGATTCTCCGGGGCCAAGTTTTATTTTCCTTAAATCATTCATTTGTCATCTTGTTAGTCTGTATTCTATGTACCTATTATAATTTGATTCCCTTTTTCATCATCTCTTTCATGATAGTTAAGGCTCCATAATACAGTGTTTGCTTTCATGATAGTTAAGGCTCCATAATACAATGTTTGCTTTCATGATAGTTAAGCTCATAATACAGTGTTGCTTCATGTAGTAAGCTCCATAATACAGTTGTTTATGATTAGCTCATATACAGTGTTGCTTAGTGGACCTTTTTTCTTTGTCAGACACACCCAGTTTGTATGTACACACTGTGTATGCAGTGGTCTCTATGTGTTTTATGACAAAAGATGTCATTTTTCTTACTCATTTAACAGAGGACACTAAACCACTGGGAATTGAGTGAAATTGCTTCTCCTCCAGAGTTTTCAGTATGTCAATAAAGATTGGACTGCAAGCAATTTGTTCTGTGATAACTTTGGGTTTGATTGATTGGTTGTTTTGGTTTCTCTTTGTTTTTTTCTAACCATAGAGAAAAAAGTTTAAGATCAGTGGAAAAGAAATAAGGTTGGGTAGGTTATCATAATCACAAGGGTTGGGGGTGGGGGGGGGGGGGGCTAGAACAATGAAATATGGTTTCATGTGTATGCATGCCCTTTTAGGTATGTTGTTAGGATGACTGGGGCGATGCGATCAATATGCATTGTGTGCAAGTATGCATGATGTATTATTGTAATTTGTTTATGTTGTTGTTATAAAGCTGATGGGAATGTATGCTGTGGTAGAGGAGTGAGGTCCAGAAATGTTTCATCATCAATGTCATTAATAGTTCAGAGTTACAATGTCATTAATAGTTCAGAGTTACAATGTCATTAATAGTTCAGAGTTACAGAGCAAAACATGGACTTTGAAAAGTTAGGCTAAAAGTGTCGAACATGTTGGAGACGGGAGCGGGGTGGGGAGAGAGGCTAAAAGTGTCGAACATGTTGGAGACGGGAGCGGGGTGGGGAGAGAGGCTAAAAGTGTTGAGCAGGGTGGGGAGAGAGCTGAAAGTGTTGAACATGTTGGAGACGGGAGCGGGGTGGGGAGAGAGGCTAAAAGTGTTGAACATGTTGGAGATGGGAGCGGGGTGGGGAGAGAGGCTGAAAGTGTTGAACATGTTGGAGACGGGAGCGGGGTGGGGAGAGAGGCTAAAAGTGTTGAGCAGGGTGGGGAGAGAGGCTAAAAGTGTTGAACATGTTGGAGACGGGAGCGGGGTGGGGAGAGAGGCTAAAAGTGTTGAGCAGGGTGGGGAGAGAGGCTAAAAGTGTTGAACATGTTGGAGACGGGAGCGGGGTGGGGAGAGAGGCTAAAAGTGTTGAACATGTTGGAGATGGGAGCAGGGTGGGGAGAGAGGCTAAAAGTGTTGAACATGTTGGAGACGGGAGCGGGGTGGGGAGAGAGGCTAAAAGTGTTGAACATGTTGGAGACGGGAGTGGGGTGGGGAAAGAAGGGGGGAAGGAGGAGCTCCTGCTCAAGTGAAGGCAGTGCATGAAGGCCAGCTTGTTAGACGATTTTTCTTTATTTTGGTTGAATGATGGAATCATAAACCACTGATAAAAGACGGAGGGGTCACTCTCAAATGAAAACGTAGTCCAAGAAAGAGGTGCAAACTCTGCATCTTTAAGCCATTCCCTGCACAACTGAAATTAGTGTGCCCACCTGCACAATGTTTTTCACCCAGTGAATCATTTTCCTGTTGGCATTACATCAGATTTGAACTTTCTTCTTCTTCTTCTGCATACGCAGGCTGATGCTCCTAAGGACACTCCCTGTATAGACAGGCAAGTATTAATCCCATCTGCCCAACAAAGGGAGTGGAGTTTTGTGTGTATGACGGTTTTTTATCCCGCCATCAAGGCAGCCATACTCCATCTTCGGGGAAGTTTTGAACTTTGAGGCCTCAGAATGTAGAGAGTGATTGACATTGACCCAACACCCCTCTCCAGTGAAACTTGGACCACCTCTTGGCGTTTGTTGAAGCTAACTTGCAGAAAAACACACATAGGAGACTGACAATACTCCTTAGCTTGGTTGTGCTGACAGAAAAAGACACATACAAGACTGACAATACTCCTTAGATTGGTTGTGCTGTCAGAAAAACACACATAGAAGACTGACAATACTCCTTAGCTTGATTTCAAAATGGAATGACTGACGGCGGAGAACGAAGCAAAATTTAGAAAGAGAGGGTGTTAGTTACCGCCAATGACATTGACAAACAATGCACATGACAAGACACGATGCATTTCGACCTCTTGGGTCTTCCTCTCCCATAATCCCCCCTGTCATTTCCGCCTGGCGGCTATTCTCCCTACCACATGGACAACAACAGATGAGTCATTTTCCGTTCTTTGTTTGTACTGTCCTAAATGTTAAATGTGATCTATTTCTTTGCCTGAAGAAGACCCAAGAGGTCGAAATGCATCGTGTCTTGTCATGTGCTTTGTTTGTCAATGTCATTGGCGGTAACTAACACCCTCTCTTTCTAAATTTTACTCCTTAGCTTGGTTGTGCTGTCAGAAAAAGACACATACAAGACTGACAATACTCCTTAGCTTGGTTGTGCTGTCAGAAAAACACACATAGAAGACTGACAATACTCCTTAGCTTGGTTGTGCTGTCTCAGTCAACGTTAATCAATGACAACAAAAAGGCGCACCAAGACCGAAGTGAACAGGAGTGAGGGACTTGAATAAGATGTGATTGTATGGGAAGCTGCTGAAAAGCACCAAGACCACAGTGGACAGGAGTGAGTTGAACTTGAATAAGATGTGATTGTATGGGAAGCTGTTGAAAAGTACCAAGACCACAGTGGACAGGAGTGAGTTGAACTTGAAGAAGATGTGATTGTATGGGAAACTGATGAAAAGTGTCACTGGGAGTGAAGCATTTCGAGAATTACAAGATAATGACTAGCCATGTTGAATGAGATCAACAAGATAATGACTTGCCATGTTGAATGAGATCCACAAGATAATGACTTGCCATGTTGAATGAGATCCACAAGATGACTTGCCATATTGAATGAGATCCATTGGAGAGAGTAACAAGATAATGACTTGCCATGTTGAATGAGATCCACAAGATAATGACTTGCCATGTTGAATGAGATCCACAAGATGACTTGCCATGTTGAATGAGATCCATTGGAGAGAGTAACAAGATAATGACTTGCCATGTTGAATTAGATCCACAAGATGACTTGCCATGTTGAATGAGATCCACAAGATGACTTGCCATGTTGAATTAAATCTATTTGAGGGAGTAAACTGAACTGCATTTGTGATGGAAGTTTTATGGAATGTTGTTTTTTTTCCCTGAACAGACATCATAGTAAAACTGTGAAAATTGCAATTATTATTGCTGATCAATTTTGTGTGAGTGTGATGGGCAGAAATCCACTAAGGAAATAACATTGCTTCAAAGATATTTTGGCCCCAAATGTGACCTGAATCACTCTTATGTCTCCAAGAGGAACATGTTGTTTTTTTTTCTTAAAAAAAAATGTCCTTTTATTACACAAACATGAAGACATACAGACAAAGAAGAGAAAAAAAACTACCATCAAGTCCATACAGTAATCATATGAACAAGTACACAATCATCTGCCATTGAATTACATACATTGGAAAAGAAAGACATAATAAAAAGAAACAAGAACAACCAACAATACTAAAGCAAACAAAATATAAACATGCACGCACACACACACACACATGAGAGGGAGAGAGAGAGAGAAGATAAGCAGATGTGACATGAACACAAAAAAAAGAAAGAAAAGAACGTATGTTACTATGTTATACCTAACGCCAAACAACTGCAACTTTTACAGAAATCCAAGAGGAACATGTTGCCTGACATCTGTATTGTCTTTTGAGTGATGTGTTACTGAACTGATGTGTGAATGGGTTTTAGCACTCATTGTCCTAGAAATAATACGTAATGCTGCTTATAATATGGAGTTACAAGTTTCCAGAAAAGAATGAGCACACAAGTGACATTGATCGGAACTGAAATGACAGAAAACTGACATTCAAAGTTGGCAACAGCATAATGGATACAGCAGCAGAATTTGCAGGTGAAGAAAAATGACGACGATCAGTATGGAGATGATGTTACGCTACGAAGTTCCATGTTGGTTAGGACTACATGACAGGGCTGTAGTGTATGCTTCCTTTCATATTTCAACATTAGCCATGCCTACAAGGTGCTAGCACCTGCTGAGAGCTAATCTGAACACCACTTTCAGAGTCGCCTTTATTTAGTACATGAAACTTGACTGGTTCTGATCTTACTATTTGAGTCCATAGTACACTGAACTATGCAGGATGTGACTCCATTCGGCTTCAAATATGTCTCTGTTAGGACTCATTTCCGCTCAAAAATTTCCAAACCTGAATGACAGCACAAACTACTGTGTCACAGTGACTAGCTGAGCCAGCAGGGCTTTTTCTTATGCAATTTATTTGCATAAAGTTTGAGTGTCTGAACCAGCCTGGCAATAAATTTTGCGACATGCAATATTCAAGGAAACAAACGCGAGAAGCAACCCTTGCAGATGGTGCGCCTTTTCTACCAGCAATTAATGTTCGGACTGTATCGTAACACTGAATGGTGCAAAGTAAACTGGAAAACTGATCATCATGGTATGTGATTGATGAGCCTAAAATGTACGCTAGTTTGCTCACCTTAGTTATGCTGCATTGAAGAAAATCAAGACGATAAATGAGAGCAATCACTTATTGGTCTTCCAGGGTGTACTTTCCATCAGAATACCTAAGCATCAGGGTGTAACTTAAGTATGTGATCATTGGTTTTGCAAGATATACCTTCCACCAGAGAAAACAAATGAAGGTATACAATTACAGTTGGATACGCGTACACTGATGTCTGGGGTGCTTTGGTTTTTTCCTTCAGTAAAGCTGATTTGCTGAAGCTGAAATTGACAAGGAGTGGCTGTATTTTTTTCTGTGCAAGTTACATCTGCAGTATCTCTAAAAAGTCTTTGATGCAAGAAAATGTCAAAATGTATTCTCTTCATGGTTATTGTAATAATTTCTTGAAGAGTTTGGAGTTGGCCATGGGATGTGAACGTGTCTGAAGTTAGATTTAGACAAGAAAGAATGTGATGGTGAAAGAGGAAATGAGGATTTGTTGATTAAGTTTGAAGTAGCATCTTTCAATTACTTTCTGTAAACACACACTTAGAGGTACTTCATATGTAACATGCTGCGAAGTCTGAAGTAGCATCCTTTCAATTACTTTCTGTAAACACACATTTAGAGGTACTGGGTACAACATGCTGCTACGAACATATTCTTTTCAGCTACAATCGAAATAACAATTGTAATCAATATACAGTTAGCAATACAATTTTCAATAGCTGTAATGTAGGCAGTATTATTGTAATGATTTTGGTGGTAAAAATGAGTAATTAAATGCTACTAACAGACACTATCTACATATAGTTTTTTAAGTGCATCAAATAGTTGCACAGGGTTTTCCGTTACTGCATCTCATGAACGGTGAATTTGCATTTACACATGCTCGTCAACTGCAACCTCAGAATTGCATTTGGCTGCCATGTTTTCAAAACAAATGAAAATACATCAGTGAAAATAATGGCGTCATTCAACAGACATCTGAACGACATCAAAATTTCTTCTTTGCCTTTGATTTTGGCATTCTTTACCTGTGAACGACATCAAAATTTCTTCTTTGCCTTTGATTTTGGCATTCTCTACCTGTGAACGACATCAAAATTTCTTCTTTACCTTTGATTTTGGGATTCTTTACCCATTCTGTTCCGTGGACAACAAATGCATGAAGATTTACACCGTTTGCAATTTTCATAAATCAACTTTAAAATTACCGTTTCTCATTTCTTCCATTAATGAACAAGCTCCCTTGTTTATTTTGCAGTAGCACCAGGTGCCTGCAAACATAGGCATACAGCATTCCTAAGGAAAAGTAAATATAGATACATATTAAATGCAGTCAAGACATCCACCAAGGAAAAGCAAAAATTGCTGAAATTTTAGAGAGGGTGGTGTGTGCGTGTGTGTGTGTGTGTGTGTGGCAGGCATGATCCCCTCCCACCCACAAACATTTTGAATTTTGTTTTTACAACGCAGCAATCCATCATAAACATCTTGCTGTGCACTGTTCACCATTCTGTCCAACCACTAGGAGTCTTCCTATAGCTTTGTGAATCTCACTTTTGGAAGTCTTACCTGCGATACAGAAAACAGCGACTGCTTGCTTTTGCCAAGAAGTTGACACAAGATTTCTAAATATCAGTCATCTGCTTACAAACCGAAAATGTGAACAGCATTTTCCAGATTCCACAGACACTTTTCTGCTTCTTTCTTTTTTTTTTTTTTTTTAATTCCCTGATCCCCCCTCCCCCCACTATTCTGATTTTAAAAGCAAGCTGAAATCTACAAATTAGCTGAGATGTGCAAGCCCTACACACTGTGCATTTTCAGTGGACATAATTATGACAATTTAAAAGAGGACTTTTCCTTGCTGCAGTTGGGCTGAATAAATCATTTAGTAATGAAAGCAGAGCTCCCAAAACATACCCCAGCTTCATTGTGTAACTGACCCAAGTTTTCCCCAAACCACAGCTGGAATGGAAGCCTGCCATGTTGGTTCTGTGACAGCTGTGTGTTGCACAAGTTTATAATGACCAGCATTCATTCCCATTCACACTTCCCCAGTGAGTGACACAACACAAGTTTATAATGACCAGCATTCATTTCCACTTCCCCAGTGTGTGACACAACACATGTTTATAATGACCAGCATTCATTCACATTCACACTTCCTCAGTGAGCGACACAACACAACCCACACATGAAATGGATTTATTTCCAAACTGTTGGTTTACTACATCATTCTACATAGTCAACAGAATACATAAGAAAGAAAAAAGAACTACGCAACAGACATTTCTGAGACAAATGGTATCGGTAAACAAACCATGAAAACAATGAAAAATATTGACAAAGTACCATCAGTTACACACTGTAGAATGAAAAATGCCCATGTTCACCATCATTCAGTCCCTAACACAACACATGGGAGGTTGATCCTGAAGTGAAACCCAGTTTTACCTGGAAACATGATTAACTTGTACCGATCATTCTGGCTCCCCCCATGTCCAGCCTTGTTCCACAGCAGCCTCTGCACTGTGGTCCACATGGAATAAATGGTCAGATCAAATGATGTAATACACCAGACACTACTTTGCCTGTTGTCATCCAACATGCGCACAATAGCAGCTGAAGATCCCTCTTCTCACATTGGCAGTCATGGAGCCACAACGTCCCTCAGGACTGCACCATATCCATCCAGAAAGCACTTCTATGAACTTGCTGACACACACAACATTGACACAAGTTGCCTCAGGAACAGATGTGGACATGAGACTGAAATGAGTTAACTGCAAGAGCAGGGAATAAAGGGCCACTGAATAATGAATGATTCAGAGTTCCAGTTGGTCGGAGACAAGAAGACACTGCTTTTTATAAAGTGTCTCTTGGTGACAATTGGGCCCAAGAGATGCAGACACCTGAAATATAACCAATAAATTTGAACATCTCTTGTAAAAAAACAAAACAAAAAAACTTAAAATCACTGGCTGGTTCCTGTCTTTCTTTCAAGCCAATAGCCTACTCCCTCTAGACTGGAGCCGTAAGCCAGGGCATTGACTGACAAGAGTTTAACACATCTCCCAACCATTGACACCAGCTACTGCATCAAAAAACTGAAGTTTTTGTGTAGAATCTGGAATCCATGCCTTTAAGCCATCATATGACTAGATGTTCAAAAAATGAACACAATTTCTGTACGAGACACAAATTGCTGTTACACCACATTTGGAACTGGTGATGATATTCATAACATGCCAACATTTTCCAGTTCTTACATCACTGTTAAAAAAAATTCTGTTTAAGTTTCCTTCCAGAAAGTTCCATGAGTGCTTAACCATGAGACATTGCATATCAAATTCATCCCATGTTCTCTTAATAACTAAACGCATACAAAATGTATATTTGATAGCAAAACCATCCACTTAAAAAAAATAAATTCACAAGCCGTTTTAAAAATGCTCCACAAGTATATGTCATAGCCATGAATGCTGCTTAGCTACTGGCTTGATTTTCATGCTACTTTAACCTAATTCATGACTGTGAAAACAGGCACTGACGCAGACAAGTTCACACACAAAATGTTCTTCAAAAATCGATTCCCATGATCTAGTAACTGAAGGGTGTCGCTCCACCCACACTGGCTGTTCCTGGGAAATAGGCAGTGTGCAGCCAGGTCACTTGTAAGGTCTCGTCCCATCATGACAAGCAGCTGTTCCATGAAACGGTCATAGTGAGGTCTTCATTTGACACGTTGTTCCTTTAGAAAGGCCCGTGCAAAGCATGGTCATAGTGAGGTCTTCATTTGACACGTTGTTCCTTAAGAAAGGCCTGTGCAAAGCATGGTCATAGTGAGGTCTTCATTTGACACGTTGTTCCTTAAGAAAGGCCTGTGCGGAGTATGGTCATAGTGAGGTCTTCATTTGAGTCGTTGTTCCTTAAGAAAGGCCGTGCAAAGCATGGTCATAGTGAGGTCTTCATTTGACATGTTGTTCCTTAAGAAAGGCCCGTGCAAAGCATGGCCATAGTGAGGTCTTCATTTGACATGTTAGGCCCGTGCAAAGCATTGTCAAGAAAGGTCCATGCAAAGCATGGTCATAGTGAGGTCTTCATTTGACACGTTGTTCCTTAAGAAAAGCCTGTGCAAAGCATGGTCATATCTTGTCCCATCACAACGGGCTGTTCCTTAGACAAACACTATAAACGGTTGGTATGTCTTTTTCACCCCATAAACTGTGAATGCAAATAATACAGTCAGCCTTATGAAATAACAGCTTTAGGGAAGGATAAGATCAGTGCTTTGATCCACATAATTACAGGCTATCCCATCTGCAAGTGGGAAACTTGTACTTACTCTGCAAATGAACAAATTAGAAGTCCTAACACATCCACAAAAACTCAAAATGTTACCATGAATATCAAACTGAAGAATAGGATGTCAAGGTCAATGCCCAAGCCCATGCACTTATTCCCCTCAAAATTCACTAAGAACCCCCCCCCCCTTAGTTCTACAAAAAAAAAGTGCGATTACATTTGCATAATGTAACTGTTTGAACAATAGAGAGAGGGGGTCACTGTGCACGTTTCTGTCAAAGTAGGATACAATTTTGAACAACCATGCCCTGCAACATGTGCTTTTCTGTCAACCTCTTCCTCCAAACGTTCCTGATTTTCCGCCTTTCTTTTTGTATTCTTAACCGACCTGAATGTTTTCCACTTCTCCACATGCACTCCCACTTTTTTAATAAAACCAAGAATAAGCATTTCCCTGACTTGTGAAAGTCTATCCTTCTTATGTTCTCCATTCTCACTTTCTGATCCCCTTTCTTTAACACCACAGCTTGCCAGTTGTTCTTTCATAATAATACAGAAGTCCTTGTAGAATGACACCTTGCAATGAAGACCTTTCAATTAATACTTCCTTCAGGCTTTTTTCCACATGTAAAAATTCTTTCTCTCCAGATTTTGAGGAGTCTCGAGATGTTATTGTCAGCTTCTATTGTTCAGCCATCGGTCCCGCTGAAATGGAATCTGAAAAGTCCCTCTTTCCTCATTTGTATTACATCAATGATAGCAGCCACTCTTAAATAAAGCATATAAATACCTTCTCTATCGTGACATACATCAAATGCACTTTGGTCTAGGCTATGTACTGTTCAGCAGCTTGAGCTGCCTGCTGGTCATACTAGTTGCCATCCAGTTGTGGGAAAATATTTTAAAAAAAGAATAAAAACAAATGAACAGCGGAGGGGTCAAATTGTGAGTGACAAACTCACTATGTCTACAGAGCAATGATGTGAGGTGACCACAACCATCAAAACAGACCTTCAAGTCATGGATGGGGGCCACTCCGGCAAAATGACCTACACGTTCACATGCCAAGCACATTTCCTGGACTTTCATCTCCATGTAAAACTCTTGACAGACGCATGTCCTATTTCTTTTGGACAATCCAAAGAGGAAACAACTGTCCCCAAACATATGTTGACTAAACTGTTATGTTTCTGTTTCTTCTTGTTGTTTTCATCCAGGGACAAAAAGAATTTAATGGAATTACATGACATATCCCTGCTGCACTCAATCCTGTATGACAAAGAGGGGGAAGACCAAAATACTAGGTGCTCCTGATAATTATCTCCAAATCTGTGTGCTGGGGAAAAAGCCACTCAAGGAATAGACCATCTTTCATGACTTGTAGCTTTCTACCAAACAGCGTGTCAATCTGCACCACTCCTCTCCAAACAAAACATGACATTGCGAATCTCTTCTCTTTTGAGCATGGGAACTTCCAAAGTCAGACAAAAATGAAGGGGATAAAAAAACAAACTAACAAAAACCATTCACAAAGCAGCACAAAGGTGAATAGATTATTCACTGTATGAGACACTTTTCAGGTGCAACACCTACAATTAATGTTCTCCAAATCTGCTTTTAACAGACACAAAAATAACAAAACCCGCAAATTTTACCCATAATTTCTCATGCATATCTTTTAACACCTGTTAACATTCATGACGAGAAGATATAAAACATTAACTTCCTTGCAAAGATAGATGGCTGTCATGCAGCTCTTAAAAAAAGAAAAACAACCCCCCCCCCCCCCCAAACCTCATCTACCACACAGATTCAGATTGTCGACACTCAATGTTGTCATTGTGGAGTTGAGGAGATGATCCAGTGTTGTGGTAAAAAAAATTCATCTCATCCCTGTTCAGTAATGGAATCAACAGAAGGCACACTCTACAGTCCCACCCTGCCCAGTGCTTGCTGCCACTGTTTCCCCCTGATCTGAACTCGCAACAACTGCAGAACACAACTACTGCAGCACACTGTGTACATTTCATTCTGCAACAACTGCAGAACACAACTACTGCAGCACACTGTACATTTCATTCTGCAACAACTGCAGAACACAACTACTGCAGTACACTGCGTACATTTCATTCTGCAACATTGCAGCCAATATCATCCTTTATCCTTCATAATCACATATACTCACACACACATTCACACTAAAATATGAGATGTTCAAACGAAACTAATGCTTAACTGACCTTCCCTGGAAGGAAGACTGGTAGCTTTACACCAGATGTCTGTGGAATTCTATTATTGTCATGGAGACACCACCACAAATACACCTCATGTGAAACAGTATGCATGTTCTCCCATGGTTTCTAACTTGAATACAAACTGGCCCTGACCACAATGTACACAAAACATGATATGAGAAAATCAATTCAGCATACCCAGTAAAGTCATTCATTCCAGTTCACTCAGACATGATATTCATGACAAGCATATATAAGTTGGGGTTTTCATTATACACGTTCATTACTGAACACCCGTATTCTGATATAAAATGACAAACCTGACACAGACATTTTTTTGGTGACAATGTTAAACCTCATTAAACACAATGGATCAGAACAGTGATTAAGATAACTTTCACCTCAAGACAATAAAGTACAGAACAAACAGTTAACAATATACAAGTACACATAAAAGAATGTGTAAACAGCCTTGTGTACTGTAGGCGAAGCATTTGCTTGGTTTGCTAACTTTGCGTTTTCCGTCTCTGCAGTACTCTTCCATTGTTGCTTAGCTTGCTCTGCAGAACTCTTCCATTGTTGCTTAGCTTGCTCTGCAGTACTCTTCCATTGTTGCTTAGCTTGCTCTGCAGAACTCTTCCACTGCTGCTTAGCTTGCTCTGTGGAACTCTTCCATTGTTGCTTAGCTTGCTCTGTGGAACTCTTCCATTGTTGCTTAGCTTGCTCTGCAATACTCTTCATTGTTGCTTAGCTTGCTCTTCAATACTCTTTCATTGTTGCTTAGCTTGCTCTGCAATACTCTTCCGTTGTTGCTTAGCTTGCTCCAGGCGCCTGCACAGTGCTGTCAAAGCCCCGACTAGTTAAAGTCTGGGGCCTTGTTCCAACAGCCAACCAGACACAATTTCACTTTGCCAGGAAGCAAGCTCCATGATGGGCGAAAAGGCATGTCAGCCAACTTGGGCAGGTGGCATGAAGCATACACCCAGTGAGCATGCTGCTGTCAGTGGCTTGGCCTATGGTACACATGGCAGGTATGAAAGGTGGAAATGGCAAGATGGCTTGACAGATGAACCACTGTGGTCCACCTATCTCTGTCAAAACTGCAAACTTACCTACTACTTTCCCATGAATGTTCTAAAACTGTGAATTTAGGCTTCTATTACTTTTCGGATAGGCACTTCACTATAAAATAATGAGCTAATCATACCATGTTCAACCTTTTCCTCTCTTCTATGCAATCAAGCAATGAAGATGCATGAGCAGCGGTGCTACTTTTGATCCAGCCTGTTGCTCTTTCCTTGCCAGAACAGAATTGCAATTCTGTCTCCAGTAAATGAAGAAGAAAAGGCCAAAAGTCAAGATCCCGTTTTTCTTCACTAGCAAATAAAATGTTGTTACTAATCATACATTACCTGACTTGTCATCACTTTCATATTTCCCATTAATGTTATGATCTTACACCATAGCAGCCTATGTTAGGGACAGGAGAGACACCTTGCAGTAATGGAAGGGGGGGAAAAGCAAAAACATTTCGGTGTCATGTTTCTGCAAACTGGCATTATGCAGTTCCGTCAATGACCTACACTTTGCACAGAAAATGCAGACCATCAATCCTCCTTGCTGATGTGTGCAGGCTGTAGCTGTGGAGCTGTAAAGCACCGTGTTGGCCACAGAACTTGGATAAAACTGGTCCTTGTTTCATACGCTTCAATACACATGCTCAAGAGCTGTAAAGCACCGTGTTGGCCACATAACTTGGATAAAACTGGTCCTTGTTTCATACGCTTCAATATACATGCTCAATAGAAACGAGTGAACATTCATCTCCATCGACCACCAGCACAATGAGACTTGAAACGTGTGTCATTCTGCTCACATTACAAAGCAGTTCCAACCATACTCGCGTGTGGACCCAAAAGCTCAAGTCAAACAATGCCATGATCATGCCCTTCATACACCAACAAAAGAAACACCCTGCTCCCAGAGGTGCCAACTCCAAAGTGTTATTCTGAAATGAAATGCCCCTGATTTTCTGTATACTTCACAATGACAGCAAAGAACCGTTTGGAATGCCCCCCAGCCCCAACCTCCAAGATGTAGCCAACATAATGCATCCAAATTTATGTATGAAGACGACTTCTGAATATGGATAGCAATTTGCTCAACTTGATTACCTACTAGTTGCAAAGTGAGGCGACTGCAGGGGGAAATCTAAACACATTTGAAAGTTATTGATAAAGCACCGCCAAAGAATGTAGACAAACGAATCACAAGACAAAACATGACGCGTTTCGACCTCTTAGGTCTTCTTTGGGCAAGATACACAACACTCAGGACAACGAAAATGAACGAGCAATCACTTAATCTTCATCCAATTTGGCACAAGATAGGCGTTGAATCAAGATGAAGATTAGTGACTGACTGTTTATTTTCATTGTCCCGAGTGTTGTGCATCTTGCCTAAAGAAGACCTATGAGGTTGAAACGCGTCATGTTTTGTCTTTGATTCATTTGTCTATGTTCTTTGGCGGTGCTTTATCAATAACTTTTCAAATTTGTTTTGATTACTTACGCCAAGGTTACACTCTGACCTGCATCTGGATGGCCCATTTGTCCATCAGCCAGACCACACAAAAAGCTTTCAATTGATTTCCACGTCACTCTGAGCAAAGACACAATGCGGCCCAAGGACATATCTCTTAAATTCAGGTGGTTAGGGTGTGGATCCACATCTGAGTGGATGAAGTTCCATTCCACCTCGACAGGTCAGCACCTCCTCAGTGCCCTGTTAACTGATGTGTTGTTTTACACCATTTAAAAGCATGTATTCTTAAAAGTGAAAGTTTAAGCTTGTGACGTATGGTGTAATACATCAAACTGTAATAGATGGCAACTCTGCATTCCACTCTCTGCGTCCAAAGGGTGGAACACATAATTTGATCCATAAACCAAACCAGAAAATTAGGAAAAACTTTCATGTAACTGCAACTTGAACTCAGTCTCGGAAGCATGTTTTACAAGCATATGGAATGCGCACAATATGGCATTCTAAAAGCTAATTTGTGCCAAGGCTGAAAGGATCGAGACGTCAACGGTAACCACTGCAATATTAGGAGAGTATGTGGTAGCGCTGTGTTTTCTTCGTTTGTCACTATCCCAGAACCATTCTAAACGCCCACACAGGGATACTGCCCATCAGTTTCTCCCTGAAATTTCAGCTGACCAGACATGTCCATTTCCTTCCATTTGATAATGAACACAACGAAAAACACAATGAAGTTGTCCTGCTCCCTGTCAAATCGTTTTGGTTATAATTTCAACCATGTGTTTTATGAAGTAAAATATCCAAGTTAGATCTCATTGAAAAGAAATGTAAAACAAATTCCCTCAATGCCCAAAGAAATTCACAGTGAAAACATTTCACCATCCAGTGCACAGAATTCATTCCAACTCTGAAATCACTGTGAAAGAAAAAAAAAAAAAATGATGATGTTGTGGATACAATATCATTAGCTGCGGAGAGATGGAGGTAGAGGGCCATTTTAGGGTGTGAACAGCGGCAGTTTTTGCAGTTTTTCTTTCTCCTCCTCGGTGTCACAACGAGCGATCATCATGGTGTGGGCATAGCCACAGGCCACATCGTACACGTAGATCCCATCCAAAGGCTTCACCTCCTGGGCTATTGTGGAAGACTTCATCTTGTTCTCCCCATAACCCTGTGACACATACACAATCACAGTCAAGGTCATCACAGAATTCTTATTTTTCATATCTTAAAGGGTTTTTGTTTTTTCATTCATTTTTTTTTCCAATAGGTTACAGAGTTCATGTTTTTTCAATGACAGGATTCCTATTTCTATCATCTCACTGGGTTTTTCTTTTCTTTTCACTTGAAAAAACAAACAAAACAAAAACAAAAAAAAAAAAAAAAAAAAAAACGGTTACCGAGGTGCTTCATAACACCATATTCTTTGCTGATTTGGATCCAAACTGGGTCCTGGCTGGCCAAGTGGATAAAGCATGAGCCATGTACCAAGTCTATGGTTCAATCCCCACTCAAAACAGCCAGGCTGGAAGAAACATTCTCTTCAGAGTTAACACAGCCAGACTGGAATAGATATTCTTGTTCAAATTATTAACATCTGTGCAAACTAGAATCCCTCTGCTGTTCTTCAGAGGAGACTTAAAACCACGTCTTAAGTTACAGATGAAAGCATGCACAAGCTATCTTGAATGCACTTTGGCTTTTTCTATATATGACTCAAAATTCTGCCTTCTTTTCCCTTGTGGGTGTGCAAGCGCTCATGCATTGAATATAGCATGGCAATTGTTCTTTACTGAATGATGTGGGTGTGCATACACCCATGCTTCTTGTACAGAACTGAGCGGCAACCTTTCCTTTACACAGGGTTCCCACAGATGTGACCAAACAAAATTCCATACTTTTTCCAAGGCTTTTCATAATTTTTCCAGATCCCAGAATGTGTGTGTGTGTATGCGTGCACCTCTGTATGTGATTACCATGCTAAACACATCAGAAAAGAACTGATTTAATGATAGGGCATTCAATACTTACCAAAACTTTCATCTCTCCTCTCAACTGTCCTTTCATTTTAATTTGGATGTTCAACATGGCTGAGTACTTACAAGCCAATGTGCTCTCTATTCAATTTCGTATTTAAATTTTGAGATTTTTGGATAAGAGAGAGAGAGAGAGAGAGAGAGAGACTGAGAGAGTGTGTGTGTGTATGTGTGTGTCTAAAAATAGGCCAATGTATCGCCCTTGGGCCCTTTGATTTTCTCTACCCCCACCCCCACCCCATTCAATGCATGATCGCATCCCATACTGAAGTAAAAAAAAAAATCAACCATTTCTTCAATGTAGAACTCACTTTTCACAATCTTTGGGCCGAAAATAATCAGTCATGGTCATTGTTGGAGTCTGAGTCGTTTTGTGTGAAAGCTGCCTGCCGCGTGGCTTTTCAGAGCAGCTTCGCGCATGTTCCCAATGTTGAAATCTTTTTTGCACAGCAGGCACCATGCTTTTGTCTTGCATCCATCAGAAGCAGGAGCAATCCATTTGCGATAATTTGTATTGTCTAGCCAGGCTAGGCTAAACACACATTTTCCCATGTTTTCTTTAATACTTCGATGCTATTTTCCCTCGCAGCGCTGTTGACTTGAAAGGAAGTTAAGCAATGGTACCAACTGTGCATGCACAACGCTTTTCACAGTAAAGGGGAGCTACTCTGCAGAAAAAAATGTAGTCTGCTAAACCTCCGGCCAGAGGAAATCTGAAAACCGTGATCATTATGCGTGATTTAATTTCTGTTTTCATTCCTATTTCAATGTTTTTGTAAAGAAACTTAAAGTGAAATTCAACATCATGAAAAAAAAGTTTGCACAGCTTTTACAAAATTCCAGGACTTTTCCAGACCCATGGCCACAAATATGGGGAGTTTGTATTATACTCCCTGTTTGGCTAGTATAATTACCATGTCGGACCATAGCATTCCACGGCAGTTAGTCAGCTCTGCCAGGCCGAATTTTTTGTGGCTAATGCAGTAATAAGACCATCACGTGATGCCCACCTTACTTCCGGCAGGGAGAAGCCGGTGTAAACTTCCTGTTCCTCATTCAACGAGGCCTATGCACAAGGTAACCCCGAGAACCATAGCGCTAGTGGGGAAGGCTGGGTGGGCATTAGAGTCTGACATGGTAAGTATACTAGCCAAACAGCGAGTATAATACAAACTCCCTATTTTGGCGTCATATACTTTACCATGTCAGACCATAGCAGAATTCAAAGGAATTGGAGGAGGGCTTAGTGCCCTAATGGTTCTTGGGGTTAGCGGAGGAATAGATATGGCTGCGTTAGCTGCAAAAGGAGTCCCTAGAACCATCAGCCCTGGACATGCGGACATCCCTTAAATAAAAAACAGTAAACAAGTGGGGTAACGTTTGCTCCCATAAGAAAACCTAACACAGAGTAACTTTTATTCAAGACTGGCACAGCCTTTTAAACTTGAATAAAGTCAGACAAATACATAGATGAACAATCTAATAGTGGGGGAAAAACAAGCGCAGGCCAACAACTGAACTGTCTTCATAGTAATGATTTAGCAAAGATTTGGACTTAAGGAGGAGGAGGAGGGGGGGGGGGGGGGGGGAGTTTGAAGATGGAGAAACTGGGAACATGAAATCAAGAAAATATATTACAGATATGAAAACTCTTCACTAGCTGCATAAGGGAACCATCGCAATCCCTTTTGAAGGCAGATATATTTGTATTGCCTGCTCCTTAAATAAAAGTTTATGAAGGGATTTTCCGGATGCCAGTAGGCTGCCTCCAGGATGAGGTGCAAGAGGACAGAGCGCTGGAATGCTGTGGAAGTGGTCAGCGCCCTGCCCTCATGGGCACGGGGAGATAAGATGGGGAGATCCTTATACGCCTGGGCGTAGGCCGATCTGCCCGTCTTGGAAGCATCTAGAGGAAGGACTGGGAGGAGCGCCTGGGGCGCGGGGTTCCCAGTAGCCCCGAATGGAGCCAGCCGAGAGCCTAAACGAAGAAGATAGGGGAGATAGAAACTGCCTATCTGAAATTTGGAAGGCCAGATGGAGGAACAGAGTTGAGCATCGGGAGGCCATCACCCCCTGGAAAAAGGCTCACCCTGTGGAGGATTGGGAATGGAGGGAAGGCGTATGTTGAGGCCGGATCAGGGAAGGGTGAGCGACCCTGGGCCTGAACACCGTTCCCCACAGGACTGAGGGTTAGCCTGCTGAGGATCCCCCCCCCCCCGTTGACATAACAAGGCACTGAAGAGTTGTCCGTGGGCAGGAGAACAAGTCGGTGCGAGACGTGGGGTTGGAAGCGGGGGAGGGCAAGCCTGGCCGCTTCCAATTCCAGGACGTCGATGTGGAGACGGGCCGACTGTTCGTCCCACACTCCCAAGTTATGAGGGTTCTCAAAGGGGTGATGGCCCGAAGTTGGAGGGGTCTGTGTAGAGGTTGAACTAGTGCCACTCTCCCTACCCGTCCGCTTGAAAAGACAGGTACACGAACGTGCGTGTATTTAAAATACCGCGCCATGGGCTTTTTGAGGCGATAGTCAGCATGAGTGTGTGGTTTTTGAGGACGATCTCGCCCAAGATGCCAAATGCAGTGATCTTTTGCACACAGAACATACAGCATAATGTTGTTTTGGGGATCCTACAGCAACCAACCCCTGTACAGCTTACCTTGACCCAAAGATACTGAAATGCACACTTTCCTGGCATGTCGACTGCCTTGAGCACCGACGGGAAAATGGCGGATGTAAGTATCGCGTCTTCACGCGAAACGAGACTATGCAAAACTAGGACGAGACCTTGAGAAAAATCAATACTTCCAAGGCGAACGTTGTCTGCTAGGCTAGGGCCGTTTGTCGGAACCCATTGCGAGCAGATTTAGAGTAAGTACAGACAGACTCGAGATTTTCTGGAACCCCCGATCTTGCCAGACGAGACGTAGGTATCGTCTGTGAGATGGGTGTATAAGGATGGGATAGAACCTTGGTTGGGATGGGGAATCCTTGTGCTGGCCCTCTTGGAAGAGTTCTGAGACTTATCTAAGACTTCCTGGCGAGGAGCATACGCCCGGCCCGGGAGGGGGTCGCTGGGAGAGGGCGGGGGAGAACTATCAGGGGAGGGCGTACGTGGGCCCAAGGCCAGGGAGCCCCTCCTGTAGGACCGCTACTATCCATGGGCTGAGGCCCATATGTCTCAAAGGAAGGCATGCAGGGATAAGTTGCCCACCAAGGGGCCGGGGGAGGATAGAGGGGTAGCGGTCTGAGTTCTCCCTTATCCAGCTCGCCCGTAGTTGAGTCCTCCGGTCACCTCCGGGGCCGTCCCTGCTGGCCAAAACGAAAATTCTGCTGAGGGAGTTTCGTCTTTGGTCTCAAGGGGATTAGAGCGCTTGGCGGGATGGGGTCGGAAGGCACCGCAAGGCCGCTGTAAGCGCCCAGACAGATAGCCTGTGACAGTATGGCCTAAGGCAATTGTAGTGGCTCCTGGCTGCGCTGTCTGCCACAGCCGAAAGGTGGTGCGAGATCCTGTTGACTAGGAGTCGCATCCAGAGGTCGCTGAAGAAGCGAGATACGGTCTCAGGGTGTGTCTCAGAATACTGAGCGTCTGAGGACACAGAGACCGTGTCGTCCTTCTCCGGCCCGATCTCCTACACGCGCTGTAGAGCATGTCGAAGGACATGTCCAGCAGTGTTGTGTTGGGCCCCCGAAGTGGAACTGCGGTCCCACTCCACCAGGTTACTGGTAGAGAGTGGCGGCAGTGGGAGGCCAGATGGGGGAGGACCGGCAGCCGGCCCGGGAAATGGAATTTCCTCAGTCACCGGAGTGTCCTAGGACACGAAGGAGATGTGGGAGATATGGGCTTTCGGGGGTCCCTGAGGGAGTGCCAACAGGGCCGCATCCGGTGCCAAGAGGGATTATCCCTGGAGAAGGGACGGCTTGCACACCCCTGGCTAGGGTTGCCGGACACTCCCAATGGAAGTAAGAGTCTGAGGGCAACAAGTTTGGCGAGCCGCCTGGAAGGAGAACCAAGGCGATTTTGGGCCCCAGATAACATGTCTGGGGGAGGGGGTTCCCCCTACACGGTCCAGGCGCCCGTGGGCCATACAGACAAGTCACGTGATGAGGAGAAGGACCTCTACCTCATTCTCAGAGTCGGGAGCGCCTGGCTCCTGAAGAGGTTGCGACGAACCTTCTAGAGGAGGCAACGGCAGGGGTGCGTGAGGGTCCCGCCCTAGCTTGGTAGTGGGAGGACGGCGAGGGCGGGTCCCTCGTGGCTCCATGATTGGCGGACGGACTAAGGGGGGGAGGTCCGTCCTGCTGGTCAGACAGCGCCCGAGAGGAGGGGGGACCAAGGTCGAGCCAGCTGTGGGAGGCTGGGTACCACATCCGACCGAAGAGTAGGTCCTGGTGTAAGTCTGCTGAGCCACTGTTTCCTCTCGGGGGCATAGAGCCACCGGTCCCCGAGGAGGCATGCAGGCTGTGGTGGCCCTGGGGCAAAATTTCCTCGGGGGCCGGGGTAACCTGCGACACCGGGGGGGGGGGGGGGGGGGGGGGTTAGCGAGCGAGCGTGGTCTGACGTACCCCACACCCCCTCCCCCGGAGAGTGCACTGCCTCATACACCTCCCTGGTGGGATCCATGGGGGCCCTGTGTGTGACAGGGGGAGTGGTGGAGGGCATGGCAACCGAGCCCCCTACCCGCCTGAGCGCGGATTGTAGTGACTGCGGTGCCGTGGCCAACCCCTGGTTGGGATCATGCAGGAAACCCGTGGTCCCACGGGTAGATCCCCCCCCCGAGGAACGGGACCGCGGACGTTGCCCAATTGGGGGGCGGAATAGGTCTGCCCCCCAACGTCCTGTACCCCTAGGGGAGAGTACAACGGTCGATCGGGGATGGTCGACCGTCGGGGGTCTGGGCGACACAGGTCTGGGCGTGGCGGTGCCTGCGGCCGAGACCCGGAGTTATGGACAGTTTGTGGATCCCAGGGACTGTCCACAACTCCACCGCCGGAGTATGGACGCTCCTTGTGCGATAGTGGTGGCTGTACTGGGGCACGGTTGGGGAGAGTGTCTTGAGCATGTGTGACCCTAGTGGGGGGAAGACTAGAGTCAGACAGCTCATGTAGGCGAGTGATGGGCAGTGATTCCGGGCGCATCCCGTCACCCGTGCTGGTTCGTGCCTCGGCAAGGTCCCCGGGAGCCAGAGGTCACGTCACACAGCATGATAGTGACAAGTGTCACCGTGCGTCGGAAGGGAAGGAGGCAAGCTGTCCGAAGGGGAGGGGGAGGGAGAGTTCAAATAGGAACTCTTAGGTCGGCTCTACCCTTTGAGGGGAGCCTTGCCTTTGGATTTCTTAGAAATCTCAAATGAGAGGATTTAGCAGCAATGGTGGCAGCTTGCCTACAGGGTTCATACCAATTAGTCGGAACAAAATTCCATGCTTTTTCCATACCTTTTCAAGACCTCAGCAATATTTTTCCAGGACCAAAATCCAGGACTAAACCCACCCCCCCAATCTCACCTCCCACTCACCCGGCACCCCTCAACCTTCATATTATATATGCAGGCTTCAACACACACACACACACACACACACACACACACACACACACACACACATTATATACACACACACTCGCATGCACACAAATGCAAGTGAACACAACAGAATGAACAATTCACTTACCAATCAATGAATCATGGTCACACTGCCAGCACTTGAATCACACTATCATTCAGTCACAGTTCCTTTACCATTAGATGTAATTTTAAAATTTACACAATTCCACTCACACCTGAAAATGTATCTTGATCCCAGTTTTACTTTTTGATTTCTTCCACTTTCTCATTGATCAGACTTGAGCAGGTCTTTCACACAAATTTCCAGTTTCCTCTTCTTTGCTCACACTGCCAGCACTTGAATCACACTATCATTTAACAGTCACAGTTCCTTTACCATGCAAAGAGTAGCCATTTAGACGTAATGTAAAATTTACACAATCCCATTCACACCTGAAAATGTATCTTGACCCCAGTTTTACTTTTTGATTTCTTCCACTTTCTCATTTATCTGGGCCTCAAGAACAGAAACTTCAGCTGTCTTGTCCTTAGCAGATCTACGGAGAGCATTTGACTTTGCTATGAAGGTGAAGTTTTGTGTTCTTTCTGCTTTCTCAGCAAACTCATCAGCAGACTTAAGCAGGTCTTTGACACAAATTTCCAATTTTCTCTTCTTTGCTTTCACCTCTTCAAGTTCATCAAGCATTACCTTTCTCTTCCCTGCAGCCTCTTTTTTCTCCTGTTCTTCTCTCTGTTCTGCCAAATACGAATTGTATCTTGTTTAGCACTGGCTGCATAAACAAGAAGTTTTTTGGTGATTGTCACTTCGCTTGCACCCCCAACACTGGACAAATGATCAGCAATTATTCTTAGAGCTGTGACAGTCCTCTGTTTCATGTTGTCAGCTGCAACCTCCTTGTTAACAGAGAAGCCTCTCTCAACTGATGCCTGACCATGGGGCAAAACCAGCACTTTTCTGACAACATTCCAAAGATTCTTCCATTCCTTGCGAGCTGACAGGACAGAGAAGAAGAATGTATCAAGTCTGTCTCTATCTCTGTCAAATGACAGAACATGTTCATTTCCTGCCATCTCAGAAGCAAAGTCTCCATAGTTGCTGAGGATACTGTCACAGTCGTTTTTCTGTATGCTTCCTCTGTCCACCATATAATCCAGGCATTTCATCAAGTTCTGTTTTGCTGCTGTTTTGCTTGCCACAATCTGAGCTGGTTTCAACCAATCAAGAAAGCGAACAAGGCCATAGCGAATAGGGGCTTTTTCAAGCAGTTTTGTCACAAGCTGGATCAGAAACCTCTTGGTATCAAGCTTGATTCTCGCATAGTCTGTTTCTGAAATTGTTCCCTTTCTCCTGAGATCCTTAAGATCTCTGTTTGGAATGTATCCACAATTAATGTTTGCAATGTCCAAATGCAGTTTACTGTCCGAAATATCCTTGATCTCCCTTAACATACTTCCAACACTTTCCACTCTTTTAACAACCTCTGACTTCATGAACCTCTCCAGAATGTTCATCACCAACAATTTCAGGTCTTCAGCCAAAAATGGCAGCATGGGCTTGTCAGTCTGATACTTGGTCAGGAAAGGTTCAATGAGACTGGCAACAGAGATGAAGATGTTCAAGCGCACCATGAACAATGAATCACTGCAGCTGGCTCTCACCTCACTGAATGACTTTGTCTGTGGCATTTGTTTTTTTTCACAACTTCATTCACAAATGTGATAACATGAGGCCACATTTCCAACGCTCTATTGCAAACGCTCACATTTTCAAGCCATCTGTGAGAACAGAATTTCTTTGGAAAAACAGAACATCCTGTCAGCTGTGTGAAGTCCTCTCTCCGAGCTGGCGAGTCCTTAAACATCCAGTAAAGAGAGTTTAATTTATGTTCAATGTCCCAGCCTTGTGTGTTGTAGGCAGACCTAAATGCATTATGCACAATGTGCAACCCACAGCTGCCAATGTTGTACAGGCCTTTTCCTGTCTCCTTCTCTATGTCATCTTTCAGCTTGTCATAAGTAGCCCAGTTGACATTGGGGCCATCCATTGACAACTGCAAAATTCCTGATTTCCCCAAAATGCTGCAGCAATCTTCAAGTTCAGTATACAGGACATCAGCTGTGGCATGTCCCAGGAATCGTGAAATCAAATAATGAGTTTTTACCTCATTTCCATCCCAAAACCGAACATGCATGTCCAACTGCTTTTGCTGGAGTTGATGATTGAGAGTTTCATCAAACAGAAGAACGTATTCCTCTGCATTTCTGGCCCGGGATGTTAATAGTTCTGAGAAGTACGGTGCAATTCCAAAAGTCGCTAAATACCTGGCTTTGGTTTCACTGCACTGAAATTGTTGTGCAACCTCACATGCTGGAAACATCTTTCTGAAAATGTCTCCTACCCCTCCAAAACTTTTGAAAGAAAATGTTTTTCCATGGCGAACATGGTCCAATACACCTCAGCTGTAAGCAGGTCATTCTTGGTGACAGCCTTGTCTAGTGTGCCCTGGATGCTGGATAAATCACTTGCAGATGTAGATGGTTCACATCCTGATGCTGAAGTGGACTGCTGAACACCTGAACTGGAAACAGAAAAAAAAGTTCAATGCCATCTGTAACTGTATACACGTTTTCATAATATATACTGTGTGTGTGTGTGTGTGTGTGTGTGTGTGTGTGTTTGTGTGTGTGTAAATCAGTGAGCAAGACAGACAAAGCAGCCAAGTGAGAGAGACAGACAGACAGAGAGAAACAGAGTGAGAGAGAGAGAGAGAGAGAGAGAGAGAGAGAGAGAGAGAGAGAGAGAGAGAGAGAGAAACAGAGAGAGAGAGAGACAGAGAGACAGAGGGAGACTGAGAAACAGACAGACAGAAACGGACAGATGAGATACATTTTTATTTTGTTGCATGATGTTCAAAATAATTACACACTAACTACGTTTTTTTTTTTTTCTTTTATGATAAAAACGCTATTTTAAATTCTGTATCTTCTTTAAAAAAAAAAAAAAAAAAAAGAAACTCACCAAACAAACAATTCCTGAATGGATACTGATCATGTGTGTGTGTATATGTGTGTGTGTGTGTGTGTGTGTGTGTGTGTGTTTAAATCAGTGAGCAAGACAGACAAAGCAGCCAAGTGAGAGAGGCAGAGAGAAACAGAGAGAGACAGACAGTGGGAGACTGAGAAACAGACAGACAGAAACGGACAGATGAGATACATTTTTATTTTGTTGCATGACGTTCAAAATAATTGCACACTAACTCCGTTTTTCTTTTATGATAAAAACACTATTTTAAATTCTGTATTAAAAAAAAAAAAAAAAAAAAAAAACTCACCAAACAAACAATTCCTGAATGGATACTGATCATGTGTGTGTGTGTGTGTGTGTGTGTGTGTGTGTTTTTACTTATTATGCATCAGCATGTGTCTTGTTTTGCAGATTGATTAGGAAAGTTTAGCAACTAACTCTTCTCCCCTCCCCTGCCCCTCTGTCCCTATCTCCTAACTTCAGAGAGAGAGTGACAGACAGAGACTGAGACAGACAAAGATAAAGACCGAGACTGGGGGAGAGATAGACAGACAGAGTGAGTGAGCTAATCAAAAACATGCATCCTATTCCCAGTACAAATACCCGCTAAAAAAAAAAAAAAAAAAAAAAAAAAAAAAGAGCTAGGAAGCCCCGTTCAAAAAAAAAAAAATTAAGAAAACTCGGGAAGGGAAGCGGAGAGAGAGAGAGAGAGAGAGAGAGAGAGAGGAGAGAGAGAGAGAGAGGTCATTCTGGTCTTCAACTTACCTCCCACTGGCTGTAAAAAAAAGTCATTCATCGTCATCGTCGACCCTGTCGACTTACTCGCAGCCTGTGCCAGAAACACGTGTTTCTTCCCCAACATGTGGCTTTTCAAGGCCGCTTCACCCATGTTGGACACGTCGAAGTCTTTTTGACACAGGCGACAACGGGCTCAAAATTTACTGCCGTCCGATGCTTTTCCGATCCAGTTCTGGTACTGGCTATTGGTCAACCACGCTTGGCTGAATACACACTTCCCCATTTTTTTAATTCTTGCTGCAGGCGCAAACCACGGAGAAGAAATGATAGAACGGAAGTTGGGAGGGGGGGGAATTGCGCACATGCGCACTCGACACAAGGGAGACTACTCGGACGGCAAAATAAATAATTCTGCTGTTCGGATGCGCGAGTGTTGACGGGGTGGCAAATCGACATCGACCTTTTCCGAAATTTGATGTAAACAATTTTGTTTCAATTCATGACTTGAACGTTCATGATGGAACTCTGGAAATTCCATGACTTTTCCAAACCCTGCTGGGTAAAAGCAAATTTTCCAAGACTTTTCCAGCCCTGGAAAAGCCTTTCCCATTTTTCCAAGACTTTTCCAGACTTCCAGGACTCGGTACGAACCCTGTTTTTACCTTCGGACGCAGTGATCGTGCGTCCACCGGTCGGGTAGATGGAGGAACGGCCGTGCGTCCCCTCCGCGGACCCCCTTCTACACCGGCGTACGTTCTTCCACGGGAAGAACGGATTGCCCCAAGGAACTGACCGGCGGGTCCTCCGGGGCAGTGAGCGACTTCAGAAAGGCAAAGTGGCTTGACCCGTCTCGGTCCTTCGCCATGTTGGGCTCTGGCGGCAGGGCAATCACGGAACACACGACCACAAAGTGGAGACATGTCAGTCAATCGAAAACTAATCAAATAAATTCGATCGACGTAGTGCTACAGCACTGTAAATAAGACACGACCACAAAGTGGAGACAAGTCGGCTGATCGAGAAATAATAAAATAAATTCGATCGACCTAGTGTTACAGCACTGATAAATAAAGCACAGATAATACTTGATCGAGAAATCGTAAGATACTCGACCACCTTACTAGGGGATCGAGAAATCAAATCGAAAACTCGATCGACCGTACTAGTAACACTAATGATGTGCACTGCTAAATAGAGAGGAACTCGACCGATCTACCCTAGTACACAGACAGGAAGACTAAGGTGCTACTAATGGGGTACTAATAACCGTGCACAAGTTGGTAGATCAAGAGATCGTACGACACTCAATCTACCTGTAATAATGATAAATAAGGTACAGAAAAATGCGCCCAGGGAAGCCCCGTACCGTCACACAAGGTGCAAGCGAAGGTGGACACCATGTGGTCAGGCAATATGGCGGACACGCCAACTGGCGTGGCACAATCCAAGATGGCGGATCGATTGACCGGGAAGGGATCGATCGCCGAGAGTGACGCACAATGGCGCGCGAGATTGATAAATTAGGTACTAATAAATTTGCACCAACAGGTAGATCAAGAGATCGTACAGACACTCGATCTACCTGTAGTAATGATATATAGAGTGCCACATAGGGTACAAATAAATGTGGCCTGGGCAATACCCGTACCGGCAAGCATGTGCGACCGAAAGTGGGAACCATGCGGTGAGGCAATATGGCGGAGACGCCGATCGTAGTGGAGAATCCAAGATGGCGGATCGACAGACCGGGGAGGGTTCGATCGCCGAAAGAGAAGCAATGGGCGCGAGAGTAAAATAGACTAACGCGCAGAAGATATACGAAGAGGCCGAAAGGCGACTGAGTAGAGGAATTTTAGGATAACCAATGCTTATTTATTGTCTTAAATGAGTGACGGGAGATGGTAAGGCGAACTCTTCTTCTTCTTCTTCCTCTTTCTTAAAACAACAGCCATCATCATTTTGATGGTAGAGATGTGAGTACACCCGACGACGACCAGTGAGGAGAGAAATGGCAGTCCAAGGGACTGGAGAATGTTAGATCGGCAAAGAAATTTACCGAGGGAGCGCGAGAGAGAAACAAACACACAAGGCACCGAAAGCCGATAAAGGGCAAGACAATTTATGAGGAGAAAACCCAGCGAGGGGAACGATGTTGCCCCGGCGTGGGTGACAATTTAGGCGAGGCGAAGAAAAGACAAAGTCGCGATGTCGACACAATGGGACAAAATGGCAAGAGCAAAATCAACACAACAATCGCACAAATTGGCGAGAGCAACAGCGTGAAATGACAATCGCACAAATTGGCGAGAGCAATAGCGTGAATGAAATAAAACCTCGCCAACCAAAGGGAGGACGCGTTCCAACACCGGCGAGTAAGGGCCGAATGGAGAACAACGGAGTGAAAAGTCGTGAGCAGTCACGCCGTAAGCGCGTATAAAATGAAATAAAATGTCATCCATAAGCCTCACGTGGCAATGGTACCCATGGTCTAACGTAAGCCACAACAGAACAAGTAAAGAAGGCAAGCACACAAGCAATCTCTACAAAAACAGAAGTATAGGCGAGACAGAGCAAAAAACCTGTCCTTGTTAGGCAGGAGGCCGAGGTTGAATGAAGAACAGAAGTTTGCACTGGCTTCTCCCTGCCGGAAGTAAGGTGGGCGTCACGTGATGGTCTTATTACTGCATTAGCCACAAAAAATTCGGCCTGGCAGAGCTGACTAACTGCCGGGTGGAATGCTATGGTCTGACATGGTAAAGTATATGACGCCAAATACAAAATTCCAAGACTTTTCCAGCCCTGGAAATGTTTTTTTCATACTTTTTCCAGACTTCCAGGACTCTGTATGAACCCTGCTTTACAGTGTGGGCGAGTACACACTCATACTTCTTGTACAGAACTGAGCGGCAACCTTTCCTTTACAGTGTGGGCGAGTACACACTCATACATCTTGTACAGAACTGAGCGGCAACCTTTCCTTTCCAGTGTGGGCGAGTACACACTCATACTTCTTTTGAGATTGCTCACACCCCCATCAGACAAACAGGCTGAACTTTATTTTGTTTTCCTCCCATGGGGAATGTCTCGTTGTTTGTTCTGTGTGCTTTATGTTGTCATTTCTGCAATGTGATTTAGCGTTGTAAGCAGCATTCATTTGGAGTTATGGGCCTGTAATTATTTCATCATGTAAGCAAGAGTTAACCAATCTGTTCTTTACTGTTTACTGCTTCATTTAAGATTTCCTTTTATTTTGTTTTTTGTAAATTTTCAATTATAAAGCCTTTACTTTTGGATATAAAATCGACGCTAGGATAATAAATAAAAGAAAGTTTCAGCCATGAAGAACAAATGTGAAAATTGTTAATTTGAATGCGTGTCTAGGTGCACAGTCCCCCTTGGCATCAAAAGGTTAAATCCCATTCCAACTTTTGAAGAACAGATCCTCTTCTGCCGGAGGATGAATGTCATGCACCCCCAATTTTTTGCAACTAGAAGAAAAATTTTACATCAAAGAGTACAGAATTTCCCCTCAAAACACACATATTCTGGAAACCCCAGTGTTCGCTTTTAACATACCACCACCTTCCTCCCTATAACATTATATTTCACATTATTTAAGTAAATACATATCTTTATTACGTGTCAGGTCTGTTATAGCTGTTTAGTCCTGACCACAGTACTAGAGTCTAAGACAGAGTGGCCAAGGCACACAAATGTGAGGAATTTGTCATTGATGTGGTGAAGCTTGCAGCTTATGGATCCCTGTGATGGTTGAGCATAAGAGCAACAGAAGAAGACAGACAACAAACAAAGAAAAATCCCTCCAGAGAAACATTCCTTTTGACAGATGTTTGCCCAACGCTAGTTTTGCAACAGGCAGTTCCTTTTACAAAAAAGCATACCCACATGCACTCTTGAAAACAAACCTAAAACACGACTTGACACATGAAAACAAACATGGTAGTTGCCAGATCAGACACACTTTTACACTAACGTCTTTAACCCACTGCCTACCGCATCAACCGAGACCGACCACGAGATTTCCTCTTTCTGAATACCGAATCGACTGCTGAATACTAGGTCAATGACTTGCACCTTCACCATCGCATATCCCAGAATGCAACTGCAACAGAAGAGTCTTCCGGTACAGAAGTTTCTGGATGCCATTTTGTTTTTTGTTGCAAAGAGTTTTGGTGAAGTAGTTTTGCTGTGGTGAATTTTCAAAGTTCAGCTTTTTTTTCACGAAGATTTTCTGGGAAAATGGTGGATCAAGTAACTATGCAACTTGTAGAATTCATTTTCGGATGTGATAGGGATGAAGGGAGCGTATTTGCGGGTTACACACTTTAAGAAGATTTGAAGTGAGATGATTCGGACGTCGACCTTGACCTAGTTATAAATAAAGATCGACTGCTGACTGATTTTGAGGCCAGAATCGGTAATGATTCAGGTGATGATAATGACAATGTCGAATTGCCCATTGCTGCTGGGCCCAGCCCCCACCCCCCAAAAAGAACATTCAAAAAACAAAACTTACTAGAGATTCTTTAATTATTGACTTTTGAAAGCCAGGAAACCGGGTCCGTCAGTTGGTGTGTCCCATGATTTGCCTGTGGGAGCCCCCCCTCCCCCCAGTTTCGAGTGTTTTGACAGCCAGGAAACCGGGTCAGTCAGTTGGTGTGTCCCATGATTTGCCTGTGGGAACGCAACCTTCAGCCTTTTGATTTCAGAGGAATTTTGGCAGACTTTTAGCAAGAAACAAATTCATTTGCTGAACAGAAGCAAACAGAAAAGGATGAACATAAACTCTGGCCTAAATTAAAAAAACAAAACAAACTGCCTTGTTTACCAAAAAGCAAAGAGGAGACGGACATGAGGTACATCATCACCACAGTGTGTGTGTCGGGGGGGGGGGGGGGGGGGGGGGGGATTACTCAGTGCACTTGTGCAAAAGCACATTTTTGCTGAATTCATCACAATCTAAAGTCCAGTATTCAGTTATCTGTTCTTGTTATTTTTTTCCCATCAGCAGTTAGAAGACAAATCTTCTTGTATGTGATGCCTTCAGTTTAACAAAACTGATGAAGTTCGGTTTGTTAGTTTTTTTCTCCTTCCCAACAAAAGTTGATTATTTAGTATGCAGACCATATAGAATGACTTTATTTTGTTCCTGAAGGTTTCAGTACTTTGTTTAGACTTGGAAAATCACTATGTGCTCCTAATCCATGACATTCTGTGGGTACAGTGAATTTAGGGAAAATTGTTTTAGCACCGAGAACACTGAAGTAGAGTTAGTCTGTTCAGTTTTTTTCCCCTCGTGTATCAGTTCACTATACATGGAAAGAAGGGGCTGTTTTGGATGGAGTGATGTCTTTGATTTTTTCTCATTACTTTTATAGAATAGATGAGTTAAAAGCAAATTCTTTATTGAAGTTTCACCTCATTTGGCATGGTATTCTCATAGTCATGTAGCACAAAGTCATGCGGTAGGCAGAGAGTTTATATCAGAAACAGACACTGCACCTCCCCTTCATCTTTCATCTTTCCCTGGTTGTTTTCAGTTTGTATGTTGTGTATTCTCCTTTCTTTTGACAGACACACTCCCATAAAAAATACCATCACATAAGCTCACCAGTTCTCCATAGGTGGGACTGGGCCCCCAACTGACTACGCTGTTGTCGGCACACAGCACAATACTGCGGTAACTGAAACAGTCACACGAACAAAACATCTCATCCACTCTAGATGAGCTCTTGAATAATCTTACAATCAGCAAACTCTATTGACACAGAAACTGAAAACAGGAATGCAATCTTTCAAAATCATTCATCCATGGTCAGCCGCACAAAACATGATGCTGTACAGTCACTGAAACGTGATCATCTACAATCAATTCACTTATGCACTTGAATTATCAATGGGCCTCGAGCAGCATTACTGTTAAACAGACTAATAGTAGGTAGCGGCAGCTAAAATTTTTGACGGGAGAAATAACTTAATTTTTTTTATATTCTTATACAACTTAAAAAAACTAACATTTCACAAAAAAAGTAAGTGAATATCTTCATTAGATCTAGAGTTGTGGCCGTTTAAAAATAGGGGGTGGCAAAAAATATCCCGAAAGTGAAATATGGCCCATTTTTAGCTACTCCAAAATCATAATTTGCTTCCACTGCCAAATCCAGTCTTAATAGGACAGCATTTCCAATACCTGGAAAAGCTATGTTCCAAATTTTAAGCAAAATTTCCTTTATTTAAAAAGTATGTACAAGTCAAAGTTGGGGAAAAAAAATCACAATTTCAATATGGTTCAAACTGGACCAAGAGCCATATTGTGGGCACTACAATTTCAGAACAATACCACTGAAGAGTGAAGAGTATCTGCAGTTTGACTTCCCTATATATGTAGTTATGCACTATTTTTTTTTTCTCTCACTGATCTGAATTTATTTTCATGGTAAAACCAGCCTTCAAACTTCAGAGACATGCAAATCTGTCAGTTGCAGACATGATCAGCATAATATGCACCAACAAGGTTGGAAGAAACATCATAAGTTTTGAACTGTTTGACAGATTTCAATGAAATTTTGGCGCATGGAAGACAAAGCAGTGCTTCTTATTTAACATAAGTGTACTGTCCTCATTATGGAATGTGATAATTTTTAACATAATTATTTTTTTACTGAACATTTCAATGTGCGACATGTTTATATCATGCATTTGACGCACTGCACTGTCCATAGCTCACCAACTACAACAGTACAGAACAGTCCTAACTATGCTTTGACATAGAATGCTTTGTATTCCATTTTAATGTTTTTCTCATTGATCCAAAGATATTTTCATGTTAAAAATAGCTTTCAAATTTCAGTAAAAAACCAGCTTACTGGTGCGGACATGGGCAATGTGAAATACCTAAACATGGTTAGGAAAAAAATCAATATCTTTTAACTATTTGATCAATTCAAATGTGATTTGGATACATGCAAGATGGTGCAATGCTTGTTAATTTTTCAAAATATGCAAAGCATCAAAAGAATGTGATGATATATATACATATCTATGTGTGTGTGTTGTTTATGGGTAGGACGGAGGTTGGGGTTACAGAACATTTCAATGCGTTAAATAACTCACTAGCAACTAGATCAACTCTAACTATGTTGTAACAGAAAGAGTGATGTCTTCTTTTGAATGTTTCCGAGTTGTGATTTTCCTAACAGCAGTTTGCTATCTGGAACAGTTTGTTATTATCAGCAAATATATCATCTTCTGAAATAACAAACATGAATAACAGATAACTAAGTTATCATGCAGAATTCATGAACAAATGAGTGCGCTCATACATAGCTGATCTGTGCGAGAACTTTTTAGTTCTGTTTGTTCACAGACACACACACACAACCCTGACAGCTTCTTTTGCGCGTACTCAAACACAGATCTAAAACCTGAGTCACAGCTCACAATGAAATCTTGCATGCACGCGCGCGCACGCACACACACACACACAGTGACATGTACACATTGAAAGCTTCAAGCTTCTTTTTTTCTTTCTTTTTTTGTGCTTTCTTTCTTTCTTTTTCTTTCATTTTGTTCCAGTTTTTTTTCTTTTGTCTCCTATTTATATCATGTGCATAAAACCTCTGAATATTAAAACTCAATCTGCATGTGTGTGTATGTGTGTGTGTGTGTGTGTGTGCATGTGCGGTGTGTGACTGTATACGCGTATGTGTGTGGAGTGGAAAGCATACTTTCAAGGAATTTAATAAAAGACTAAGCAAAAATGTTCACTGGCGTTTTTCATAATTGACAGGTAAGACAGGAATGCTGCATATTGAAAACTAGATATATCCTTATAGCAGTGAAAACAAATTTCCATCTAATTCCCTCAAACATTTTTCAGATATGCTTTTACTATGTTCTTTTTTTTTTTTTTCGTTTTATTTCTCTTATACCTATCTAATTGCAAAGTGAGACGACTGCAGGCGGAAATCTAAACAAATCTTAAATAAATGTTAGCGAACCGCCCAGAGACTACAACGCCTTCTTCCTTGCGCTGAACTCTGAAGCGATCAAAGCTAAGTGAATTTTCGTTATTTTATTCGTTTGTATCTCACCTGAAGAAGACCTATGAGGTCGAAACGCGTTGTGTTTTGTCTTGTGACTCGTTCGTCCACATTTCTCTGGGCGGTTCGCTAACATTTATTTAAGATTTCTCTTATACCTATGTTATTTGTCAAAATTATGCATTGTAATGGTCTCCTTCTCTGAGCAGACGATCTTCTGATAACAGACATTTTAGAAAGTCTTCCCTTGGCATAACTTCATTCACCAAGAAAACAGCTCAGTCGGTAGAGTGCCGGACTCATAATCTTGGTGATCCTGGGGTTGCGGGTTCGAATCTCCACCGGGCCATTTCGGTGCAGCGGGATTTTTCCCTCGGAGTTAACATTGGTTCTGACTCCATTTCCCATACAGTCCTTCAAATGAGACTATAAACCGAGGTTCCGTGTGTGACACGCAACGCACACATATATCATTTGAAGAGAAGGCCAGTTTGGCTGTTGGTATGGATGACACGTTACACATAGCATGCACGCTGCGTGAGAAATGGAAAGAATGAAGGAAATAAGGAAACTGAGCGAACGCTACTGACTGGATGACATGTGAAACGACTGAATGATGCGCCGGCAGGCAGCTCTTCAGTCGGCACTACCCAGGTAGGCAGCCCGTTGTGTAAACGAGAGTGTTTATTATATGTAAAGCGCTTAGAGCCCTAATCTTTAGAGAATAGGCGCTATAAAAATTAACATTATTATTATTATTTTAAAATATAACACATATTCTATTTGCGAAACTTAAAAACTAAAAGTTTTGTTCTATTACAAAACCAATCTATTTATCACTTTTTGGGTAACAAAACTAGATTTTGTTAAATAGAACACATATCAAGAGACCTCTCCAGCATTGACTCAGTCATGGCCGAATCTGCCGACCGGGAATTGTTTGATACTACTGGCGACAAAATTAAATACTTCATACCGACTACAACTACTCATTTTTGTTTCTTACATAAAGAATTGGTGCTCAACACGCATAATCATAAGTTTTATGGAATAACTCGCCTAGAAAAATCGGAATTCTGTCAATACTGAGCGTCCTGTTATCAGCCTCAGCGACAGGTGTTGTGCAAGTTTGACTTTTCAAGTGACCAATGGGCGCCTCGCTTTTCAGTGTGAAGCCAAAGTCCCTGAGTTTCGTACAAACCTCATTTGCATACCATTAGAAAATGAAAAATTTGAGCTTTCAAACGAGTCCAATGTATGTTGTTGTTTTAAAAACAAAAGTCAGTGTAAGTCAGGTTTAAAATTTTCAACTTGAAAAAACATCAAATGATTGATAAATTTTCACGCCTTGCAGCATATTATTGTAAAGAGCACTATCTTAGCTTTCCAAGATACTATTTTTTAACGTGTAGGTTGCATAGGAATTTTCCCCTACGCGATTGAGCTGATGAACTGTTTTTAGACTTCGGGCACCGATCGTATGTCTGGGTGCGCGGAACACAAAACTTTATTTTTGTACCGGCGCTTTCCTAATTCACTCCTCACAAGCAATAAAACAAATATCATAAATCAAAAGTAAAACCTTCCTCTTTATTTTGCATCAAGTTTTGTGTCTGTAGGTGCATGCTTTGTTGAATGAGACACTTGAGAACATGAGTAGAATTTGCACTTTCCACTGGGTGCGTGGTCAGATCGCTGATTGCTGCCGCTACCTACTAATAGTGCCTTTACATAGTTTCACGCCTACAAGTTGGGATGTTAGACAATTCCATTGCACTAGCCATGGGAGAAATTCATGCAGATACAAAGGATATCATCTGAATATTCAGTTATACACAGAACTGTTGTCAATGTGCTAAGCATAAAAACACAAATATAGATGCAGTGATGATTATTCTCTAAAATTTCTGGAGTCAAACTTAATGTAGCTGTATATCCTTAGTTTATGGTCTCAGCTAACGTGTAGCAATAATGAATGATATCCAGCATCTGTTCAAATGCATCAATGAACAGTAAATGGCTACAGCAGCGACAACACATATAATCACAAAGAAACAAGTTAACTGCGCACATACACAAACACTGTCGATCAGCACTTCAGCTGCGAGCGCTACCTGTTGTTTGTGTTAGGTCAGTTTTCTACGAAGAAACTTTCTTGCCATTACAGCTTAGTTGAATTTTGGCTATGAACAAAACAAAAAAACAAAACACAAACAAAGAAAGCCTGAATGCTTTAACCCTCTTCAGTATGCACTTACCTGAGCTTAGTTACGCCGAAAACCTACGGCAAGATAAGTAACTCCGTAATTTGAACATGGTTACCCAATTTAAAAATTAACTCAAAACGAGGAAAGGAAATAATGAAATGAAAATAATTTTTAAAATTCCTACGAATACATATGTTGCTATATCATAAGTTTGAAGAATGTCACATGAGCCATTTACTCGGGAAAAAAAAATCTTCTTCAGAACTTTCTTCCGAATCGTTGTTTATCATATCTGGAACCTCATCCCAGTCGAAACCTAGGTTACTGTAAGCTTCATTACCCAGCACTTTTACTAAGTCTTATGCCGTAAATCCTACAAATCACAGTATCTTCATCACTAAATCTCATTCTAGAACAGCAGAAATCAAGGTTAGCCATGGTGAAAAACAGCATTTCGACCACAAAACTTTAAAAACTCATAACTCGAGAACTACGGCACGTATTGACTCGCAGTTTTTTGCAAACGGAAGTGAATGGCTACAGGAAGGAAGGAAGTCACATTCTTGCGAGACTTCCTTTTCTACGTGAAACATGGCAGCACCCATTGTTGCCACGTGTTTTACCGGGTGCTGGCAGGCGCTCAGCCTTTTGGCTGTGATGTCCGGTTGGGCGCTAGCGGGCGCGCGCGTCAAGAGAGTTAAGTTTCCTGACCCTTTCAGATCGTTCGATGTTGAATTGGCTTGGTTGAAAATAATCTTTACTGATTCAACAGCATTGCAGCATCTGATTTGTACCACAGTGACCTTATTTTCACTGAGAAAGACCTTGTAACATAGGCCACAGAACACTGAAAGGATCACCAGATCATCCCTTCCACTTTGCCATGTCTGTGCTCTAGTCATGTTTTGAGGCGATGGTCAGCACACTTCCTAACGATGCATTGCTCAACAACTCGAGTGCTCATACAGTGTGCCAGAGCAATGTGACGAAACAGCACAACAGACATGGACAAGTTTAAACCATGTCACTGATGATGTATGGCTATTCCCTCCTAAAGTTTCGTCATATCTGAGCCAAACCTTTCTAGGTCTTTTGTTAAGGACTACAATGCATACAAATATATGCGTACACACAAACATTAAAGTGCAACTCCTTTACACATCAGTCCCTGAAAGTGCAGCACTAGTCACATCAGACTCACCAACAACCGATGCTGCGGACTTTCCAGCCGGCAAGATCTTGCACCAGCTTAGGATACATTGTAGCTTCCCCTGTTGGCTTGGACTGGCCCCAAAAGTACAAGGCACCTGTTGCACACAGTCAATGTCTCTGGTCTACTTCAAACAATCAAAAGTACAAGGCACCTGTTGCACACACAGAGTCCATGTCTCTGATCTACTTCAAACAATCAAAAGTACAAGGCACCTGTTGCACACACAGAGTCAGTGTCTCTGATCTACTTCAAACAATCAAAAGTACAAGGCACCTGTTGCACACATAGTCAATGTCTCTGATCTACTTCCAACAATTAGTCAAACTTTGTGCTTTCTTATCCATGCCAATACAATGAAAAGTAGCCATTAAATTACTGTATACTCAGTGCTGCATCCTACACAAATTTTTTATTACTTCAAAAATATCATTCTCCAATTCAGATGGGGATGGGGACAAACACAACATCCAGAAATAAACTAAGAAATTACAATAACAAGAAAGTCAATGGATCTCAGCAAAAGCTAGCCAGCCACCCCTGGAACCTGGTACTATTTAAGAACAAACTATACCTACATATATTGAGTGATCTTGATTAATGCTGCACTTTTCATTCCTTTAACTTTTTTGCAACATGCCCCGAAAATGATCGTGGCACCCGACTTACACTCGGTCATGTGGACACTCAGGACATGTCGCCAGAATTATAGCAACGGTCTTCTAAAAATAAACGTCACCAAATTTCCTGGAAAATTTTTTACCACTGGTGTCAGATACAGCCCTTCCTACATCGTATCATACCAGTTAGCAGGCTACTATCTTTCTTTCTTTCTGCGTATGCAGGCTGATACTCCTGTGGACACTGCCTGTATAGACAGGCAGTGGAGTTTTGTGTGTATGACCGTTTTTTTTATCCCGCTATTAAGGCAGCCATACTCCATCTTCAGGGAAGGTGCATGCTATGTGTAAGGTGTCATCCATACCAACGGCTATACTGACCTTCTCTTCCGAAAGTTGGTGATGGGATTTTAGGTGTGTGCAAGATGTTGCACGTGCGCTCACACACGGAACCTCGGTTTATAGTCTCATTTGAAGGCCTGTATGGGAAATGGAGTCAGAACCAATGTTAACTCCGAGGGAAAAATCCCCTTGTACCGAAATTTGAACCCGCAACCCCAGCACGGCAGTCGGGCCTAGATGAAAATCGGTCTGTTTAGTTTTCTGGTGCCCCGGCGTTGAACTTGTTCGTGACCTTCACCGCTTTGATAATCGCTGGCATCGTGCGTACACCACGCACGTGTTATCAGCTGCAGACTGAGTACTGCGTGATTTTTTGTGGTGAAGTTTTCTCTTGTGATTAATGCATTATTATTCTTCCACACTCCATAACTGGATATAATTAACTCTGTGTGTGATTTGTGTGATGTGATTCTTCTTTGTGCCGTTTGATATAACTTCGGTTCATACCGCATTCTTAAGTTTTTTTTGTGTGTGTGTTTTTTTTGTTTTTTTTTGTGGGTGTTGTTCATCAGTTGCCGGCGGAGTGACTTGCCAGGCGGCCCAGTCTGTGTGACGCAGTGCTGAGACTTGTACATTCCACCAAGCGCTTATTTTCCTTCTCTCTTTTCTCTCTTGCACGCGTGCGTGTGCGCGCATGTTGCTCTCTCTCTCTCTGCATACATAAGAGTAAGAGTGTGCAAGTGAGTACCTAAGCGTGTTTTAATGATAGAATAAGCTGTAATATCTAGTGATCTCCCCTCTCTCTCTCTCTCGTGTGTGTGTGTGTGTGTGTGTGTGTGTGTGTTGTGTGTTCCATCTGTTTACATACCGCTGTTGTTGGTGTGTGGGTTTCTGTCAATATGTGTGTGTGTGTGTGTATGTATGTGTGTGCACGCCCCCCCCCCCCCCCCCCCCCCCCCCCCTCATGAGTAGGCTCACGATGAAGATGAAAATGCGGCAACATTTTGCATTGGTGTGTGTACATGTGGCATCAGTTTCAAATGATTGGAATGGGCGAAAGAAAGTACAAGGTCAGGTAGGAAGCATTTCATTATTTATAACTGACATCTGCATGTGTAGCATGCTAAAATATTGCTTTACTAAAAGCATGATGTAACTGTGATAGAATCAGTATCGGCATGCTTCACAAGCACGTAGAGCACACAGATAAACAAGCAAAACATGCCTAGGCCGTGCTAGGGAAACCGCCGCCGTGTTCCCATTGAAGCTGACCAGTGCCGACAGTGACTGTTTATTTGGGCCCTGTACCAGCTGTCAGGCAGGTGTCTCACGAATAATTTTCTGTCAGTTGTAAAGGAAAGATATGCATGTCCAATATGTCGGAGTTTGAGCGTGACTGAAAGGACGACGCATGATTTCCACTGAGTTGAACTTTCGTTTCATTTGTTGTGTGTTCATTTGTCTGTTTCAATCGTTTTTTGTTGGCAAATCTCTGTGGTGCTTGCCAGCAATGCATATGAAAGAAGACCCATTCGTGTTTGGTATTGTTCTCTCAGTCAAAGACCTCACAATCCAGTGACATCAATCGACCACAGCCCACTGCATTCTGGCATAAAGTATTAATGAAGAAACACAGCACCCTATTTCCAGCGCACTATTAGCCAGACAGCTAGTATCACATTATGCATAGGGAGGAAAGCTTGTGGGAGGTTAGCGCTAGGAAGCTGACAGCTGTTGGCAGCCGTGCGCTATCTAAACAAACTGTGGCCGTCTCCATCCCTTCCCTCTCGCCTTTGCTCTGTGACTGGTAGGCGGTCAGAAGTTATTGCCCTTGTCTTCAACTAAATATTCCTCTGCGGACAAGCGTGCCAGGATCACGAGTCCGGCGCTCCACCAACTGAGCTATTCCGGCCCCTGCAGGCTACTAACAATCGATTTCACTGGTTAATTTGAAGAGAAAGCAACCAACTCATTGGCGTCTTCAAGCACTTCTTCTTCAGCATTCCAGTATCTGGTAGCGCGTGAACTCGTTTTACCCTGCTGGGATACTCACACTACACTCGAGAGTATAGTCAGTTCACTCCGACTTCGTTGAGTGCAGAAATTTGTGGGAAGAGGTTGTGGAAAAAGACATATAAGATATGGTAGAAAGAAAGGACAGTAGACAACAGTACAGCAAAGGAGGAGACAGAGTTACTGACAGCGAAAGGAAAAGGGGACGTTACTAGCACAGAATGTCCAGAAGGTGTGGGAACTTTTTTGTACAAAAGACCCCCCGGTATCCCCATGGAGGACTTCAAGCACTGAATCAGTGCTCCTTGTTCAAAGTATGTCATTTTCAACTCAATCAAACAAAAAAAATTTTAAAAAATTGACTTTTAAAACATTTACCATCAAGAAGATTAAAGATAGCTGTATTTCACTGTTCAAAATTATAGTCACTGTCCGATTTAGGCTTTTAAGGAAAATAAATCAAGTTGAAAATGGTCAAAATCAGGTGTCCTGAGGGAATTTCAGTGCTGTGACTGCAGTGTTAACTGGGCACATAGAGCAGAATGAGGGTCTGCGCTGATAGTAGTAGTAGTAATGAATACTTATATAGCGCCTATTCTCGGCTAGAGACCAAGCTCTAAGCGCTTTACAATCAACACTCGCTTACACAATGGGCTGCCTACCTGGGTAGTGCTGACTGAAGAGCTGCCAGCTGGCGCTTCATTCAGTCGTTTCCCATGTCATCCAGTCAATATCGTTCACTCAGTTTCTTTACTTCCTTCATTCTTTCCATTTCTTACGCAGGGTGCATGCTGTGTGTAACGTGTCATCCATACCAACGGCCAAACTGGCCTACTCTTCCGAAAGTTGGTGATGGGATTTTACGTGTGTGCAAGATATTATGCGTGCGTTCACACACGGAACCTCGGTTTATAGTCTCATTCGAAGGACTAGTGTTAACAATTCTAAAATAGATCTCCAAATGAAGAACTTTCCAAATCTAAAACCTTCCCTTGACTCGCTGGCAAGGTGCTGTTCTTGTACTTCCACGCCTCACTAGACCTGGTTACCCCTAAGAAATTCTATGTGTAGGTTTTGGGTCAAAAATGTGTACAACTGTGTGTAAAATGTGTAGGCTTTTGCAGCGCAAAGTAGCTGCGTAGGAAACAATACTGAATGCATTCAAGACATTGGAAACACTGAAAATTTATTAGTATAAAAGATGTATTTTCATGAAAGGCATTAAAGTGGCTTCATTAACAATCAATGATTGTCAAACTTACCCGAGTTTCTTGCCAGTGTCCTCTGATGGGCAAAAGCCTTTGCTCAGAAAATTAACAAGAACATTAAGTGATGCAAATTATTCATAACACTTTTAAATAACTGTCTCTTCACTTTTTACTATACTGATGGACATAACTGGAAAAAAATTTCTTGATGTAATCTATTTCTTTCATATACTAATATGGGCACTTTTTCACTGTCTGTTGACAAGCTAAGCAGTCTTTCTGAAGAGCATAAAATAATTATGATGTGAATCTTATTTCAGATTTTGGTGATTTCAGCTCTTTCAAATTGTCAGCTGAGAGGCTGTGAACTGCATTTATTGAAGAACAGTCATCATTCTTCAGGATGAGAAGACTTTCAAGAGTTTCATTGGACAGTGCTCCTTTGGGGGATTTTGGCGTTTTTTGTCCCTCTGCACAAGTAGTTTGATGTTCCAGTCTCTCATCAGAAGTGCCAGCAGAACTTGACTTCCCAAAAGAACTTTGAATGTTCATAGCCTTCCGTTTTCCAGAATCACTGTTTCCCTTGTGACTTTTGCTATCGATGTGCCGCTGAATGTCAAAACGACCACTGTGAGCAAGCGAGATTTCACAGTTACACGTGGTGCTGTGTGCGAACGAATCGCCCTTCTTTGACGCAGTAATGAACTTGAAAATTGTATGATATGCTGGTTTGTAGTTCTGTTCATATTTCTTTTTCTTTTTGACCACAGCTTCCACCAATGAATCTGAATTTTTGTTGTCTGTTTCATGGGCGCGAGTTGAAGCTGAATGAGATGCCATGTTGATATGCATTCATAAAGGCAGGAAGTGCGCATGCGCCATGGGAACTTTTGAAAGTTGGACCAGACTCTTGGACTCCGCCAGATATGGTGAGTTTATATAATACTCCCTGTTTGGCTAGCATACTTACTATGTCAGACCATAGCATTCAACGGTAGTTAGTTAGCTCTGAAAGGCCGAATTTTTGTGGCTAATGCAGTAATACGACTATCACGTGACGCCCACCCTACTTCTGCCAGGGAAGAAGCCGGTGTCAACTTCCTGTTCCTCATTCAACAAGGCCTATGCGCAAGGTAACCCAGAGAACCATAGCGCTAGCGGGGAAGGTAGGGCAGGCATTAGAGTCTGACATGGTAAGTATACTAGCCAAACAGGGAGTATAATACAAACTCCCCATTTTGGCATCATATACTTTACCATGTCAGACCATAGCAGAATTTAAAGGAATTGGAGGAGGGCTGAGTGCCCTAGTGGTTCTTGCGGTTAGCAGTGGAATAGATATGGCTGCGTTAACCGCAAAAGAAGTCCCTAGAACCATCAGCCCTGGTCATGCGGATATCCCTTAAATAAAAGTTTATGAAGGGATTTTCCGAACGCCAGTAGGCTGCCTCCAGGAGGTGGCGGAAGGGGACAGAGTGCTGGAATGCTGCGGAAGTGGCCAGCGCCCTGACCTCATGGGCCCGGGGAGATAAGACGGGGAGATCCTTATATGCCTGGGCGTAGGCCGATCTGACCGTCTTGGAAAGCCATCTAGAGATAGGGCTGAGAGGAGCGCCTGGGGCGCGAGCGTTCCCAGTAGCCCCGAATGGAGCTAGCTGAGAGCCTTAACGAAGAAGATAGGTTGAGATAGGAAGATGCTATCTGGATATTGGAAGGGCAAGATGGGGAAACAGAGTTGTCTGAGCACCAGAAGGCCCATCTCTCCCATCGGAAATAGTAGGCTCAGTGCTGGCTCTGTGCGAAGCCGTTGCTAATCCGTAGGTCTTGCGAGGCCCCAGCCCCAGCGGGTATGTCTGGGACAGACTGGGCTCTGTCCGTCTGTGAGGGAGGGGCAGATGCTCGCAATTGGACTGGCATAGCAGCCATGCGAGCCGGCGGAGCATCTGAGCATGTCCCCATGAGTGTTCACTGGAGAGGGGGAACATGGGGGAGGGACTTGAGGTCCGGAAACCAGGACTGGGTTGGCCACCACGGGGTGATGAGGCTGAGCCTGGGTCTTCCCAGTCTCGCCTTCCTGATCACCTTGTGGAGGATTGGGAATGGAGGGAAGGCGTATGTTATGAGGCCAGACCAGGGAAGGGAGAGCGATCCTGGACCTGAACACTTCCCCATCGAGCTGAGAGTAAGCATGCTGAGGGTCCCTTCCGCGTGGAGGAGGGTCCCTGCTATGTCTCGCGCAGAGGGTGATTCCCCGCGCGTGGCACCAGCAGAGGAGGGCCTCTATTCGGAGAGAGAGGCTGAGGGAGCGAGCCCCCCACCCCCTCTTGTTGACATAACAAGGCACCTAAGTGTTGTCCGTGAACATGAGAACAAGTCGGTGCGAGAACTGGGGATGGAAGCGGAGGAGGGCAAGCCTGACCGCTTCCAACTCCAGGACGTTGATGTGGAGACGGGCAGACTGTGCATCCCACACTGTGCGCCCCACACTCCGAGGTATGAGGGTTCTCCAAGTGGGCGACCAGCCCGAGTTGGAGGGGTCTGTGTAGAGGTCAGATGTTGGGTTGGGAGGGAAATGGGACCCCGGGGAAGAAAGTGGCGGGGTCGAGCCACTCTTCTGTAGCCCACTGGAACCAAGGACCCAGGGTATGGACCGATGCCAGTGGTCGGAGGTCTGAGACCATCGACGACGGAACTCCTTCTGGAGTTGGCGCTTGGGGACCGGCCTAGGGGATGAGGGACGAGGTAAGGGTTCTGGCCAGGGTGTGGGTGGATAGGCGGAGGCGGGAGAGGCGGGAGATGAGGTCCCCAATGCGGGTGGAACTCTCTTGGGTGGGGGAGACCATATGGGGAGTGTGTCGAAACTCATGCCCAGAAAGGAGGACAGCTGACTGCGGTTGAGTCCACACTTGTTGGGGTTGGTGACAACCCTAGTTTGGAACAGAGGTGTACAGGACGCTTGGTGTGGGATTGACACCAGGCCCGGGAGGGACCCAGGATGAGCCAGTCGTCCAGGTACACCAGGAGGCGAAAGTCCTCCTGTCTGGCCAGGGAGGCCATCTCCTTGACCACCTTCGTGAACAGGAAGGGTGCCGGGGAGAGGCCAAAGGGCCGAAGGGGAGCGGCCTGAACTGAAACCCCCGATCTTCCTTTTGGAGGAGTTCTGAGACTTTCTGGTTAAGAGCCTCCGCCTGGCCCGGGGAGGGGTCGCTGGGAGGGGGGGGGGGGGGGGGGGAGAGAACTATCAGAGGAGGGTGCTCGTGAGCCCAAGGCAAGCGGAGCCCCTCCTGTAAGACCGCTACTATCCATGGGCTGAGGCCCATATGTCTCACTGGTGGGCAAACTGGGATAAGCTGCCCGCCAGAGGGGCCGAGGGGCCGGGGTGGAGGGGAGGAGAGTGGGAGGACAGAGGGGTAGCGGTCTGAGTTCTCCCTACTCCACCTCCCCCCGTAGGCGAGTCCTCCAGTCACCTCCAGGGCCGTCCGTGCTGGCCGAAACAAAAATTCTGCTGGGGAAGTTTCGTCTTCGGTTGCAAGGGGGTTTTAGAGCGCTTGGCGGACCGGGCGGTGCGGGAGGGAGAGGCTGCCAATGGGGGGCCTGGCCGCATATGAGGCTGCCTGCTTACGCTCTTCAACTGAATGGGCAATGAAGGCAGCCGAATAGTCGCCGAAGAGTGACTGCTCCTGACTCGGAATGCACCGCAAGGCCGCTTTTAGCGCCGGGGCGAGACAGCCCGTGACAGTATGGCCCAGACCTGCCAACCCCCTAAGAGACCAATGAGTAAGAATTGAAGCTCAGTGAGGCAGAAATGTGCAATTTCTGAGAACTAAGAGTAGTCAAGCGCGACACTTACCTTTTTTCAAACAAACACGATGCGATGTAATTGTTCGCACAATTTTTGTGAACTTTACTTTTCTTCAAAAACAAGCTTTTCTTTTAAGTGTCACAAGAAATCTTTACAAATTATGAAAATGTAGAATACACTGGAAACACACACAAATCCCCTACACCATCATGGCATGGCACACCAAGGCTTGATAGTGCGCCAGAAACAACCTCAAAAATGTTCTCCCCTGTTGCTGACTCTGTGCATGTGGGGTTGGCTATCAGCTCAGTGGCGATTGTCTCATTTTTTAAGTATCGTACCACCCCAGGAAAGAATTTGTCCCCCCCACCCCTCCTGACTTCCATCAGTCCCCAACACAAACGGTCCATTCTGCAGTCGAGATGCAGCAGCAGTTTGGGCTTCCATGGCAAGGGTCCTCACAATGTGTGTTGTCTTTGTTCGACCGCTCTTGAACAGTTTGGCGATCTCCGAATCTGAGAACGCTTCTTTAAAAAGCTGGGATGCATGGTTGGCTGCGCTAAGAGCGATGTTGTGCTGGATGAAAAATCTGGCCACCAATGCTTCAGCCCGAATTACCCTTTTCCTCATTTCATCCTCTTTTGAGGTGTCTACAGTCTGAAAAAAACTGTGTGATGCTGGAAGAATTTGGCGCGTTAGAAGAATCCATGTGCTTGCGTGACTCAAGGTGACGTTTCACATCCACCATCCCGCCATGGGAAATTGTGAAGTCCGACTCGCAAGTGGTACACAGTGCACTATTTACACCTTTAGCCGAAGGTCGTATGCAGGGGAACTTTTCCAAGTATTCTTTTCAGAACTTTTGACCAAGTTTTTTCTTTTTCGCATCTTGTCCAGAACTTTCTACTCCACGTTTCGACATTTTCGTAGCTAAAACTTCAAAAGGACACCAACTTCGCTGAATGGTAAAGATGGTGAAACGAACTGCGCATGACTGGAAACGCTTCTTGAAGATTACTGGTTATACGCACGGCGCCGTGCGTGTCTGTACATAAGCCGATTTTTTCGTCCGTTTTTTTTTTTGCTGTTGTTGTTGAAAACTTTCAATGCGTAATTTTTTGGCTAAATGCGTAAGAATTATCACTTGGGCGTAATAAATTACGCGAAATGCGTAATGGTTGGCAGGTCTGGGCATAGAGCCACAGGTCCCCACGGAGGAAAATGGGCTGTGGCGGCCCTGGGGCAGAATTTCTGTGGGGACCAGGGTAACCTGACACACCGGGGGGGGTGGGTGTGTGTGTGTGTGTTGGTGTTGCGAGAGAGCGTGGCTGTGTCGTACCGTACCCCCCCCCCCCCCCCCCCCACACCTCCCTGGTGGGATCCATAGGAGCCCCCTGTGTGTTAGGGGGAGCGGTGGAGGGCACAGCAACCGAGCCCCCTATCCGCCTGTGTATGGACTGGAGTGGCTGCGGTAACGTGGTCACCACCTGGTTTGGATCGGGCAGGTTACCCGTGGTCCCGCTGGTCGATCCTCCCCCCAGAGGAACGGGACCGTGGACGCTGCCCAAGTGAAGAGCGGAATAAGTCCACTCCCCAACGTCCTGTACCCCTAGGGGAAATGTCGACAATCGACCAGGGTGCGTCGATTGCCGGGGGGTCCGTGACACAGGTCCGGGCGTGGCAGTGCCTGTGGCCGACGACCTGGAGTTATGGCCAGTTCGGGGGTCCAGGGACTGGGCATAAGTCCGCTACCGGAGTAAGGACGCTCCTCATGCACCAGTGGTGGCTGCACTTGTGCACGGTGGGGAGAGCGTCATGAGCCTGCGTGCTATTAGTGGGGGGAGAGCTAATGGCACCAGTTTCATAGAGGCGAGTGACAGGTGGTGATTCCGTATGCATCCCGTCACCCGTGCTGGTCCGCGCATCGGCAAAATTCCCCGGGGACCGAAGGTCGTGTGACGCAGCATGATAGAGTTGTGTGTCTCACCGTGCGTTGGAAGGGAAGAAGGCAAGCCAGCCAGTAAGGTGGGAAATCCTGCTCTCCCTGACGGGTAAGGTGGGAAATCTTGCTCTCCCTGACGGGGAAGGTGGGAAATCCTGCTCTCCCCAACGGGGAACGTGGGAAGGTGGGAAATTCTGCTCTCCCTGACGGGGAAGGTGGGAAATCCTGCTCTCCCCAATGGGGAAATGAACCTTGGGCTCCCGCGTGACAGGTGGGAAACTACCCACCATACCAACGAGGACCTTGGGGGAGTAGGCAAATTCGGGTATGAATTCTAAAGCGGGCTTTCCCTTTTTGGGGTAGCCTGCATTGGACTGCGGGGAATGTAGAAGTAAATTCAGAAATGATGGCAGCTTGCCTTTCGCCCTTTGGACGCAGTGATCGTGTGTCCACCGGCTGGGTAGAGGAGGTATCAAAATGATGGTCGCTCGTCCCCTGCGCGGAACCCCCCTCTACACCGGCTGCATGTTCTACCGTAGAAAGAACGGTTTGCTCTGGGGAATCGGCACGCGGGTCCTCCGGGGCGAAGAGCAACTTCTGGAAAGCGATGTGGCTCAACCCGTCGGTGCCCTACACCATCTTGGGCTATGGTGGAGAGCAAACATGGAGCACACGACCACAAAGGGGAGACAATTTGGTAGATCGAGATCGTAAAGACACTCGATCTACCTTGTAATAATGATAAGGTACTAATAAATGTGCACAAGTTGGTAGACCAAGAGATTGTAAAGACACCCGATCTACCTTGTATTAATGATAAATAAGGTACTAATAAATGTGCCCGGGGAAACCTCCGTACTGCCAAACCATGCGACCGAAGGTGGACACCATGCGGTGAGGCAATATGGCGGAAACGCCAACCGGCGTGGAACAAAGAAAGATGGTGGATCGACTGACCGGTGAGGGTTCGATCGCCGAAAGTGACAAGCAATGGAGTGCGAGAGTAAAATAAACTAACGCGCAACAGATATACAAGTAGCGAGGCCGAAAGGCGACTAGGTAGAGGAGGATTTTGGATAAGGAATGCTTGTTTCTTCTCTTTAATAGCGGATCGAGAGATCGTAAGGCAAACTCGATTGACCTGTACTAGAAATAATGATAATAAGGTAGTAAAAGGTCGAGAGATCGTAAAGAACTCGATCAACCTGTACTAGTACCAGTGAAAATAAGATGGTAATAAAAGTGGAGGGGAAACCTCCATACCACTAAACCAGGTACGACGAACGTGGACGACCACGCAGAGGTCGACCGGCGTGGCGCTAATAAAGATGGCGGCTCGAGTGACCGGCGAGAGTTCGATCGCCGAAGTGAATTTACAGAAATGGAGCACGAGAGTGAAGGCAAACAGGTGGAAGAGAAAGATGAGGAGAGACGCGTTCCTACAAAGAGTGGACGCGTTCCTACACCGGTGAGTAAGGGCCGAATGGAGAACAAATGGCACTGAAAAGAGAAGTCACGAGCCATCACGCCGTAGAGCGTAAATAAAAATTAATAAAAAATAATAAAACGCCAACCGTAAGCCTCATGCGGCAATAGTACCCATGGTTTAGCGTAAGCCACAACAGAACAAGTAAAGAAGGCAAGCACACAAGCAATCTTTACAAAAACAGAAGTACAGGCGAGACAGAGCAATAAAACCTGTCCTTGTTAGGCAGGAGGCTGAGGTAGAATGAGGAACAGGAAGTTGACACTGGCTTCTTCCCTGGCGGAAGTAGGGTGTGCGTCACGTGATGGTCTTATTACTGCATTAGCCACAAAAAATTTGGCATTTCAGAGCTAACTAGCTACCGTTAAATGCTATGGTCTGACATGGTAAAGTATATGACATCAAATACGTGTTTAGCGCATTTTTGTGAGCTCGTCATCAAAATTTCGTACAATTCGGTTTTCAAACTTACAATCGTATAGCTGTATTGAATTTCGTGAGATTATTTGCAAAAATCATAAAATGCACTGGTCTGCCTCACCAACACACTGCAACGTTCTAAAGACAACTTTAGCAGGAGGTGAAGTATCTTCGTGTGTGTGTGTGTGTGTATGTGTATGTGTGTGTGTGTGTGTGTGTGTGTGAGACCTGTTTACCCCAAATTCATGTACCTGTAATATCTCGGACAAAAACCTGTAAATTGATAAAAAATAAAATAAAAAAAACCCCATAATCTTCATAATCGCAATACTTTCGCAACTTTTGAAGATTTGGAAGAGCCGGCCATTGGCACGTAAGACCGCTTCATCGCCATCTTTGACAAGGTAAAAGACACAAGGCACGCTGGGAAATGTCTTCTTACTGCTTTTGACTGAAACAGTAGCAGACGAAACTTCGCGTTCAGCAAATTTCTTTCATTTTCCCCCTGTAATTACGGCAAAATCATAAGGGTCAACAGGTCTGGTATGTGTATGTATGTGTGCAAGCACTTTAATAAAACTTAAGCTTCAAATTTTCTATTTTTGTGACAGTTTTGAGATTTGGACTGCAGCATCTGGTCCTACAACCACCAAGAAGCACATGTTTCTCAGATAAGCTGGACACCAACCCAAACAGTTTGCTTTTCTTGAGCAGTCTGTTCAAGAGACATGGGGACTTTTTCTTATACTCCCTGTTTGGCTAGTATACTTACCATGTCGGACCATAGCATTCAACGGCAGTTAGTCAGCTCTGCCAGGCCGAAGATTTTTGTGGCTAATGCAGTAATAAGACAGTCACGTGACGCCCACCCTACTTCCGCCATGGGCAGAAAGCCGAGGTGCGCATGTCGTTCCTCATTCTTCTGAGGCCACACTAAGGTAACCCTGAGAACCCTAGCGCTAGAGGGGAAGGACGGCGGGCATTAAAGTCTGACATGGTAAGTATACTAGCCAAACAGGGAGTATAAGAAAAACTCCCCATTTTGGCGTCATATACTATACCATGTCAGACCATAGCAGAATTTAAAGGAATTGGAGGAGGGCAGTGCCCTAATGGTTCTTGGGGTTAGATGGCGGAACGGAAATAGCTGCATTAGCCACCACAAAAGAGATCCCTTTTGAACCATTAGCCCGAGTCTTTCGGATGTCCCTCAAGTAGAAGTTTATGAAGGGGTTTTCCGAACGCCAGAAGGCTGCCTCCAATAGATGGCGCACGGGGACAGAGTGCTGGAACGCTGCGGAGGTGGCCAGCACTCTGACCTCATGAGCTCGGGGGGATATGGCCGGGAGATCCTTGTACGCCTGGGCGTAGGCATATCTGACCGTCCTGGACAGCCATCTGGAGATGGTGCCCGCCGAGATGTCCTTAGAATTGTTGGGGTTAATGGAGATGAGGAGGCGTCTCTGGGATGCGCGCCTGGGGCGCGAGCGTTCCCAGTAGTATCTAAGGCACCTAGACGGGCACAGGTCCATATTCCCCCCCTTTTCCTTGACTGCCGAGGATATCCGCGAGTGAGCGGATGACGATGGAGGGGGAGGAAGAGCCCGGATCCTGGTTTTTAGCTAAGAATTCAGGGAGGAACTTCAGGGAGATAGAGCCGTCCCTGTGGAAGGCCACGTCTCTGGGGTCTCCGCTGAGGGCATGGATTTCGCTTCGCCGTCTGGCCGAAGCCAGGGCGAGGAGAAATGTGGTCTTTGTAGAAAGGAGGTCAAAGGGGATGGAATAGGCTCGAAAGGTGGTTTCCTATGAGCGTCAAGAACAATAAAGAGATCCCAAAGGGGTACACGCCTATGGGACTGGGCCTCCCGTAGGGCCACCCCTCTGGAGATCTCTCTGAGGAGAAAATCATTCTCAAAAGATGGTCCGCCTAGTTGGCGGATAGTGGTGCAGATGGCTGATCTGTAGCCCCGGATGGAGCTAGCAGATAGCTTATGCGCCTAGGCTAAGTGGGATAAGAAGTTGCCTATCTGGATATTAGAAGGGCAATCATGGGGAATGGAGTTGTCAGAGCACCAGGAGACCCATCTCTCCCAGCGGTAGTCATAGAGGGACTCCGTGCTGGCTCTGTGCAAGGCCAAGGCTAAATCTCGCAGGTCCTGCGAGGCCCCAGCCCCCGCAAGGATGTCTAGGACGGACCGGGCTCTGTCCGAGTGGGAGACAGGGGCAGATGCTCGCACCCGGGCGGACACAGCAGCCAGGCGTGGAGGCGGAGCATCTGGGGGCTGGAGTGAGGGCGTCCGGAGCGGGGTTGCCTGAGCATGTCCCACCTGGGGTTTAGTCGAAGAGGGGGAACATGGGAGAGGGCTTTTAGGTCCGGAAACCAGGACTGGGTTGGCCACCATGGGGTTATGAGGATCAGCTTGGGTCTCTCCAGTCTCGCCTTCCTGATCACTTTGTGGAGGATCGGGAAGGGGGGAAAGGCATAGGCTATGAGACCCGACCATGACAGGGACAGGGCGTCGATTGCATGTGCCTGGGGATCGGGCACAGGAGAGACATAGACTGGCAGACGATGGTTGAACCGGGTGGCGAAAAGGTCGACCATCGGCCTGAACCTAGGATCCCACACTGACGCTAGGGTTAGCATATTGAGCGTCCATTCTGTGTGTAGGAGAGATTTGGACTGGCTGAGGGAGTCTGCCAGGATATTGCGTGTGCCCGCTATGTGTCTCACTCGAAGCGTGACTCCATGTGCCAGACACCAGCGCAGGAGAGCCTCTGTCCGGAGGGAGAGGCTGGTGGAGTGAGCCCCCCCCCCCCCCCCCCCCCCCCCCCCCCTCCCTGTTGACATAGCATGCTACCGACGTGTTGTCCGTGAGGAGAACACATCGGTGCTCGACTTGGGACTGAAAGCGGAGGAGGGCCAGCCTGACCGCTTCCAATTCCAAGACGTTGACATGGAGGCGTGCAGTCTGTGCGTCCCACACTCCCGAGGCGTGACTGTTCTCCAAGTGGGCGCCCCAGCCCGAGTTGGAGGCGTCGGTGAAGAGTTGGAGGGGCTGGGTTGGGAGGGAGATGGGAACCCCCGGGGTGAGGGTGGCGGGGTTGAGCCACTCCTCCGTGGCCCACAGGAACCAAGGTCTGAGGGGAATGGTCTGGTCCCATCGGTCGGAGGTCTGTGACCAACGGCGACGGAACTCCCTCTAGAGTTGGCGCTTGGGGACCCGACCTAGGGGAATGAGGGACGAGAGGGACTCCATCATCCCAAGGAGGGAGATCAGGGTTCTGGCCAAGGTGTGGGTGGATTGCCGAAGGCGGGAGATGAGGTCCACTATGCGGGCGGACCTCTCTGGGGTCGGGGAGACCGTCATGGAGACAGTGTCGAAACTCATACCCACAAAGGAGAAGCGCTGACTGGGGTTGAGTTCACACTTGCTGGGGTTGGTGACAAACCCCAGCGTGGAACACAGGCTGAGGAGGCGGCTGGTGTGGGATTGGCATTGGGCGTGGGAGGGCGCCAGGACGAGCCAGTCGTCCAGGTACACCATGAGGCGAATGTCCTCCTGTCTGGCCAAGGAGGCCATCTCCTTGACCATCTTCGTGAAGAGGATGGGGGCCAGGGAGAGGCCGAAGGGGAGCGCCTGGAACTGGAACACCCTTCCCTGCCAGACGAACTGTAGGTAGCATCTGTGGGATGGGTGTATGAGGATCTGGAAGTAAGCGTCTTTCAGATCTATGGAGGTTGCCCAGTCCAGGTGGTGGATGGAGTCTCTGATCTGAGTTGGAGTGTCCATCTTGAACTTGGTGGGTCTGAGGAACTTGTTGAGGGGGGAGAGGTCGAGGATGGGTCTCCAGCCTCCCGTGGGTTTGGGGATCACGAAGAGATGGGAGTAGAACCCCGGGGTGGTGTGGGAAATCTCCATGATAGCCCCTTTCTGGAGGAGTTCCTCGACTTCCAAGCGAAGAGCCTCTGCTTGGCCCGGGGAGGGGTGGCTGGGGGAGGGAGGGGGAAAACGCAGGGGGGGGGGGGGGGGGGGGGGGTTTGGAGGCCCAAGGCAGGCGAAACCCGTCTTGTAACACCTCCACTATCCAAGGGGTGAGCCCCAGACGTCTCCACTGGGGGGCATGTTAGGATAGGCTTCCCGCCAGGGGGGGCCGAAGGGCCGGGCAGGGGCGAGGGGGCGGGAGGTGGTGAGGGTTGCTCCTGTCCTGGCGAGCCCGGCAGTGAGTCCTCCAGTCACCTCTGGGGTCGTGCCTGTTGGCCGAACCGAAAATTCTGTGTGGGACATTTCGGCTTCGACCTAATGGGCTTATGGGGGTGCTTGTCTGACCAAGCGGCGCGGGATGGTGACCGTTTGGGGTAGGGCCGGGGTCTAGCCTGGGCAGTGGGGGAACGCCAAGAGGTTTGAGCAGGCCAAGGGTTAGGGTGTGGAGGAGTGGCCGAGAAAGAGGCGGCCTGCTTGCGTTCCTCGACTGCGTGGGATATGACCACAGTCGAATAGTCGCCGAACAGCGACTGGTCCTGCCCAGGGATGCACCGCAAGGCCGACTTGAGCGCCTGGGAGAGATTGGACCGTGACAGCATGGCATCTCTCCCTGCTAAAAGGAGGTTGAAATGGATCCTGGCTGCGCTGTCCACCGCAGCCGACAGGTGATCTGAGATCTTGTTGATCAAGATCCGCACCAGTGGGTCGCCGAAAGGGCGAGGTTGCGCCTCCTGGTCTGTCTCGGAGTTCTCCGGGGACACTGGGGCGCTGCCATCCTCCTCCGGCCAGAGCTCTGCCACCCGCTGAAGGAGCATGTCCAAAAAGACGTGCCCCGACGTCGTATGGAGCAAGCCCATCCTGACCATGCGGTCCCACTCCGTCAGGTGCTTAAAGGAGACCGTGGTGGAGTGGGGAGGGGCGAGGTTGGGGATCAGCCGGAGGTCGTCCTGGGAGATGGCCATCTCCCTGGTCGCGGGGTTGCCCGAGAACAGGGAGGCAATGGCAGGCTTCCGGGGGTCCTTAACTCACTGAACGCCAGAGCGCCCGCTACAAAACCATATGGCATTTCCATAGAGCGCCCGTCAGCGCCCGCTAAACACGTCGTATCTATGGGCGCAGCCATCACTGTTTACATAAACGAGACTCTCGCGAGAGCGAGAGCTTCGATTGCAGCACTTCCTTCCGCTCCATTTGCAATTTACTAGGTCAAAATCGATTGCGTTTTACCTGAGCTACGAATTTTCAAAGTTTGCGAAATGAGTTTGATGTCCGACGAAGAGTTATGGCGCATGCTGAACTACGATTCCGATGACGATGGAGAAGTTTTTGAGGGTTTTTCACCCGAAGAACTCGTGAAAGTTGATCCAGATGAAGTGGAAAGTGACCTGGATATTGATTTTGAAGCCGTCGCTGCCGAATTCGAAAGTGACAGTGAAAAAAGTGACGGTGAAAGTGGGTCAAATGTGGATCGACTGCCCGACCTCCCGAAGCGAAACTGGCAAGATCCTTTAGGCAAGGTTTCTGTCGATGATTTTAAAGAAAATGTTGGCGTTTTGCATGATCTAGCTGTTGGTGCAAGTCCCCTGGAGTACTTTTCTCTTTTTTTTTTTGATTCGATGCTGGAAAAGATCGTCGAGCAAACAAATTTGTATGCTACTCAAGTGCAGCAAGAAAAGAAGGCGGATCCAAAATGGCAGCCAGTCACATTGAGCGACATCAAGCTATATCTTGCCATCAACATCATGATGGGTATTCACATTCTGCCCCGACAAGAAAACTACTGGTCAAGTGATGACAAGCTGAATGTGCCTTGTATATCTGGTCTCATGTCAAGAACAAGGTTCGAGAAAATTGGCCAGTATTTTCATCTGAATGATAGGTCTAAATTCTGCCCCAGAGGACATGCCAACCATGACCCTCTTTTCAAAGTGCGCCCAGTTCTTGATGCTTTCAAGGCAAAGTGTGGGGAGCTGTACAAGCCTGGGTGGGATATCAGCATTGAAGACGCCATGGTGAAATTCAATGGGCGACTTTACTTCAAACAGTATATGAAGTCCAAGCCTACACCATGGGGGATCAAGATCTGGTGCAGCGCAGATCCCAGGTCTGGCTACTTGCTGGATTTTGACGTGTACACTGGCAAGGCGCAACAACCATTGAAAGGTTCGTGTTTCATTTATAAATTTTATTTATAAAAAAATGGTAAGTTATGTTTAACTTTTTTGTGAATGGGGACAGTGGGTGGGTGGGATGAGATGGGGTGTGAGTAGGGGTGGAGTGAAGGGTAGAGGTAGGAAGAACGTGAAATGCTTTTTTATCAGACAGGACAGACTGGAGATTTCCTTTTTCATGTAAATATACAATCATTCTGCTTACAAGTATCATCTTCCTTTTTTTTGTTTTTGTTTTTTTTATATAATACAGAGGTTTGATTGCTGACCAAGTATTATCTAACAAAACCAGTATTATTATTCTATGTACGTACAAACATTCACACACTGCCAGATTCTCTTGTCTCTCTCTCTATAAAAAGAAAAACACACCAATAAAAAAAAAACAGCAACACACTGACACTGATAGTTTGATTTAGTATATATTTTATTGCAGGTGGTCTTGGACACCATGTGGTGATGACTGTGGGGAAGAACTACCTGGAGAAGGGGCGCCACTTCTACCATGATAACTTCTTCACATCTGTCACCCTGGCTGATGAGTTTCTGGCCCACAAGACGCGTTCATGTGGCACCATCCGCATGAATCGCAAAGGCTGGCCTGATGACCTGAAGGTCAGCAAGTCAGGAAAGGGGAAGAAAGGCCAGAAGATGCAGAAAGGGGAGGTCAAGTTCCGGCAGCAGGGGTCGATGGTGGCTACACTCTGGCAAGACAAGCGCACCATTACTGTCCTGTCCACCAGTGTCGATCCAGTGATGGGAAAAGCACCTCGTCAGACTGGTAAAGGTGAGTGAACATTTCAGTCTTCTATTATTACTACAGTTTCCATCTGGATAGAAAACAACTTATCTTCAAACAGGAGCACCTCCGCCCTATAAAGTAGGTATGTAGGTAAGTGTTTTTTTAAAATTTTTATTGTGTATTCCTTTTATTTTTCTTTGCAGTGTATTTCTTTTTATTTACTTTCTAAATTTGATATAAAAAACCTAATATATTTAAATGTGTTCTTTTTAATCCCAAACAAAAGACTCAAAATTAGTCTGCTTTGATTGCAGGCAAACGTGAAGAAGTGCCTGTCCCACAGCCCATCATCACCTACAACAGATACATGGGCGGGGTGGATCTCATGACCAGCACCGAGCCTACCACCCTGTGGGTCGATCCTGCAGGAAGTGGTGGAGATATTTGTTTTGGTTTTTTGTCCAGAGCAGCCTGATCAACTCCTACATCATTTTCTGCAAGACCAACTCCCCCAGACCCAGGTCCAAGCGGCCCCAGGATCCGCTGTACTTCAGGCTTTCCGTCTTCGAGGGGTTGGTGCGCGGCAGTGTCATCACCAAGCGGCAAGTCACCATGCAGCCAAGTTTACTGGGGTGTGCTGTCACTGACCCAACTGAGCACCCACTGATTCGCATGCCAGGTCGCAAGAAGAGCTGTGTGCAGTGCTTGAAGATGGGCGTCGTCAGCCAAGCGGCCACAGCAAAGAAACTGTTGTGGGGTGCTCAATTTGCAAGGCCCATCTGTGTAAAGGACACTGTTTTGCACAGTTTCATGCAGAACTTCTGCAGTAGACTGTCTTGTGGGTCTTCTGGATCATATGTGTAGTGTTTAGAAACATTTCAGAACTGCTTCTATGACTTTAAAACACCGGGCCTGTAAAGTTTTAAGTCACGTTCACCATCAAATTTGACATTTATTTATTTATTTTTTTTTTTTAGTAAATAGCCATATGAACCTGGGTTGTTTTTTTTTCTTTCTTTGAGTACTTCATTATATGCAAAGTACAGGAAAAATAACTCATTGTACCAAAAGGTAGTATTTATATTTTTAATCATTTTTTTAAATCAGACACTGGCCGAAATTGCAAGAGTTGCTTCCCTTCACATGGGATTTCATAGTAGATCAGCGCTAGGCAGCCTGGGGGTACATGGGTTAAGGAAGGAGCTGACCGGGGCCGCATTGGGGGCCGAGAGGGCCTCCTTCCCAGGTGGAGGGACGGCTTGTTCTCCCCTAGCACGTGTTGCCGGACCTTCCCAGAGCGAGGAGACTGATTGAGGGGTGCGGATAAGGGGACGGGGTTGCGAACATCGGGCTGGGCGCGGCCCGGCGTATTTCTTAAGTGAAAGGACGTTGCCTGAGGGGGGGCCCTCCCTCACGACAAGGTCCGGGCGCCACCGTTCCAGGGCGTCCAGGTCCCCCAATGAGGAGACCGGGACTTCTTCCTCGCCATCAGATTCAGGGTGGTCCTGATCCTGCCGAAGTTTCGAAGAACCTTCCGCAGGTGGGAACAGCTGGGGAGCATGAGGGTCCCGCCCTGGCTGGGGAGTGGGGGAGGGCGAGGGAGCAGCGCGAGAGCGTGTCGTGATGCACCCCCTCCGGAGAGTGCACTGCCCTGTACACTTCCTTGGTGGGATCCGCGGGGCCCCCTTGTTCGAGAGGGGGAGTGGTGGAGGTCATGGCGACTGAGCCCCCTACCCGCCTGCGCGCAGATTGGAGTGGCTGCGGTGTCGTTGCCACCCCTTGGTAGTGATCACGCAGAACACCCGTGGTCCCGCAGGTAGCCCCCCCCCCCCCCCCCCCCCCCCCCCCCGAGGAACGCAACCGTGGACGTTGCCCAAAGGGGGGGGGGTGGGGGGGGTGGGGGGAATAAGTCTGCCCCCCAATGTCCAGTACCCCTAGGGGAGAGTACGACAGCCTATCGGGGGAGGTCGACCGTCGGGGGTCTGGGCGACGCATGTCCGGGCGAGGCCGTGCCTGCGGCCAAGACCCGGAGCTATGAACAGTTTGGGCATCCCAGGGACTGTCCACAACCCCGCCACCGGAATAAAGACGCTCCTCGTGCGCACGTGGTGGCTGCACGCGGGCACGGTTGGGGAGAGCGTCGCGAGCATGTGGAAGACTAGTGGGGGGGAAGACTAGCAGGGTTCATACCAATTAGTCAGAACAAAATTCCATACTTTTTCCATACCTTTTCAAGACCTCAGCAATATTTTTCCAGGACCAAAATCCAGGACTAAACCCACCCCCCCAATCTCACCTCCCACTCACCCGGCACCCCTCAACCTTCATATTATATATGCAGGCTTCACACACACACACACACACACACACACACACACACACACACACACACACACACACATTATATACACACACACTCGCATGCACACAAATGCAAGTGAACACAACAGAATGAACAATTCACTTACCAATCAGTGAATCATGGTCACACTGCCAGCACTTGAATCACACTATCATTCAGTCACAGTTCCTTTACCATTAGATGTAATTTTAAAATTTACACAATTCCACTCACACCTGAAAATGTATCTTGATCCCAGTTTTACTTTTTGATTTCTTCCACTTTCTCATTGATCAGACTTGAGCAGGTCTTTCACACAAATTTCCAGTTTCCTCTTCTTTGCTCACACTGCCAGCACCTGAATCACACTATCATTTAACAGTCACAGTTCCTTTACCATGCAAAGAGTAGCCATTTAGACGTAATGTAAAATTTACACAATCCCATTCACACCTGAAAATGTATCTTGACCCAGTTTTACTTTTTGATTTCTTCCACTTTCTCATTTATCTGGGCCTCAAGAACAGAAACTTCAGCTGTCTTGTCCTTAGCAGATCTACGGAGGGCATTTGACTTTGCTATGAAGGTGAAGTTTTGTGTTCTTTCTGCTTTCTCAGCAAACTCATCAGCAGACTTAAGCAGGTCTTTGACACAAATTTCCAATTTTCTCTTCTTTGCTTTCACCTCTTCAAGTTCATCAAGCATTGCCTTTCTCTTCCCTGCAGCCTCTTTTTTCTCCTGTTCTTCTCTCTGTTCTGCCAAATACGAATTGTATCTTGATTTAGCACTGGCTGCATAAGCAAGAAGTTTTTTGGTGATTGTCACTTCGCTTGCACCCCAACACTGGACAAATGATCAGCAATTATTCTTAGAGCTGTGACAGTCCTCTGTTTCATGTTGTCAGCTGCAACCTCCTTGTTAACAGAGAAGCCTCTCTCAACTGATGCCTGACCATGGGACAAAACCAGCACTTTTCTGACAACATTCCAAAGATTCTTCCATTCCTTGCGAGCTGACAGGACAGAGAAGAAGAATGTATCAAGTCTGTCTCTATCTCTGTCAAATGACAGAACATGTTCATTTCCTGCCATCTCAGAAGCAAAGTCTCCATAGTTGCTGAGGATACTGTCACAGTCGTTTTTCTGTATGCTTCCTCTGTCCACCATATAATCCAGGCATTTCATCAAGTTCTGTTTTGCTGCTGTTTTGCTTGCCACAATCTGAGCTGGTTTCAACCAATCAAGAAAGCGAACAAGGCCATAGCGAATAGGGGCTTTTTCAAGCAGTTTTGTCACAAGCTGGATCAGAAACCTCTTGGTATCAAGCTTGATTCTCGCATAGTCTGTTTCTGAAATTGTTCCCTTTCTCCTGAGATCCTTAAGATCTCTGTTTGGAATGTATCCACAATTAATGTTTGCAATGTCCAAATGCAGTTTACTGTCTGAAATATCCTTGATCTCCCTTAACATACTTCCAACACTTTCCACTCTTTTAACAACCTCTGACTTCATGAACCTCTCCAGAATGTTCATCACCAACAATTTCAGGTCTTCAGCCAAAAATGGCAGCATGGGCTTGTCAGTCTGATACTTGGTCAGGAAAGGTTCAATGAGACTGGCAACAGAGATGAAGATGTTCAAGCGCACCATGAACAATGGATCACTGCAGCTGGCTCTCACCTCACTGAATGACTTTGTCTGTGGGCATTTGTTTTTTTTCACAACTTCATTCACAAATGTGATAACATGAGGCCACATTTCCAACGCTCTATTGCAAACGCTCACATTTTCAAGCCATCTGTGAGAACAGAATTTCTTTGGAAAAACAGAACATCCTGTCAGCTGTGTGAAGTCCTCTCTCCGAGCTGGCGAGTCCTTAAACATCCAGTAATGAGAGTTTAATTTATGTTCAATGTCCCAGCCTTGTGTGTTGTAGGCAGACCTAAATGCATTATGCACAATGTGCAATCCACAGCTGCCAATGTTGTACAGGCCTTTTCCTGTCTCCTTCTCTATGTCATCTTTCAGCTTGTCATAAGTAGCCCAGTTGACATTGGGGCCATCCATTGATAACTGCAAAATTCCTGATTTCCCCAAAATGCTGCAGCAATCTTCAAGTTCAGTATACAGGACATCAGCTGTGGCATGTCCCAGGAATCGTGAAATCAAATAATGAGTTTTTACCTCATTTCCATCCCAAAACCGAACATGCATGTCCAACTGCTTTTGCTGGAGTTGATGATTGAGAGTTTCATCAAACAGAAGAACGTATTCCTCTGCATTTCTGGCCCGGGATGTTAATAGTTCTGAGAAGTACGGTGCAATTCCAAAAGTCGCTAAATACCTGGCTTTGGTTTCACTGCACTGAAATTGTTGTGCAACCTCACATGCTGGAAACATCTTTCTGAAAATGTCTCCTACCCCTCCAAAACTTTTGAAAGAAAAATGTTTTTCCATGGCGAACATGGTCCAATACACCTCAGCTGTAAGCAGGTCATTCTTGGTGACAGCCTTGTCTAGTGTGCCCTGGATGCTGGATAAATCACTTGCAGATGTAGATGGTTCACATCCTGATGCTGAAGTGGACTGCTGAACACCTGAACTGGAAACAGAAAAAAAAGTTCAATGCCATCTGTAAGTGTAACTGTATACACGTTTTCATAATATATACTGTGTGTGTGTGTGTATGTGTGTGTGTGTGTGTGTGTGTGTGTGTGTGTGTGTGTGTGTGTGTGTGTGTGTGTTGTGTGTGTAAATCAGTGAGCAAGACAGACAAAGCAGCCAAGTGAGAGAGACAGAGAGAAAAAGAGAGAAACAGAGAGAGAGAGAGAGAGAGACAGAGGGAGACTGAGAAACAGACAGACAGAAACGGACAGATGAGATATATTTTTATTTTGTTGCATGATGTTCAAATTAATTACACACTAACTACGTTTTTCTTTTTTTTTTTTCTTTTATGATAAAAACGCTATTTTAAATTCTGTATCTTCTTTAAAAAAAAAAAAAAAAAAAAAAAAAACTCACCAAACAAACAATTCCTGAATGGATACTGATCATGTGTGTGTGTGTGTGTGTGTGTGTGTGTGTGTGTGTGTGTGTTTAAATCAGTGAGCAAGACAGACAAAGCAGCCAAGTGAGAGAGACAGACAGACAGAGAGAAACAGAGAGAGAGACAGAGGGAGACTGAGAAACAGACAGACAGAAACGGACAGATGAGATACATTTTTATTTTGTTGCATGATGTTCAAAATAATTACACACTAACTCCGTTTTTCTTCTTTTCTTTTATAATAAAAACACTATTTTAAATTCTGTATTTTAAAAAAAAAAAAAAAAAAAACTCACCAAACAAACAATTCCTGAATGGATACTGATCATGTGTGTGTGTGTGTGTGTGTGTGTGTGTGTGTGTGTGTGTGTTTACTTATTATGCATCAGCATGGTCTTGTTTTGCAGATTGATTAGGAAAGTTTAGCAACTAACTCTTCTCCCCTCCCCTGCCCCTCTGTCCCTATCTTCTAACTTCAGAGAGATAGTGACAGACAGAGACTGAGACAGACAAAGATAAAGACCGAGACTGGGGGAGAGATAGACAGACTGAGCTAATCAAAAACATGCATCCTATTCCCAGTACAAATACCCGCTTTAAAAAAAAAAAAAAAAAAAAAAAAAAAAAAGGAGCTAGGAAGCCCCATTCCAAAAAAAAAAAAAAGTAATAAAACTCGGGAGGGGAAGCGGAGAGAGAGAGGAGAGAGAGAGAGAGAGAGAGAGAGAGAGAGAGAGAGAGAGAGAGAGAGTCATTCTGGTCTTCAACTTACCTCCCACTGGCTGTAAAAAAGTCATTCATCGTCATCGTCGACCCTGTCGACTTACTCGCAGCCTGTGCCAGAAACACGTGTTTCTTCCCCAACATGTGGCTTTTCAAGGCCGCTTCACCCATGTTGGACACATCGAAATCTTTTTGATACAGGCGACAACGGGCTCGAAATTTACTGCCGTCAGATGCTTTTCCGATCCAGTTCTGGTACTGGCTATTGGTCAACCACGCTTGGCTGAATACACACTTCCCCATTTTTTTTAATTCTTGCTGCAGGCGCAAACCATGGAGAAGAAATGATAGAACGGAAGTTGGGGGTGGGGGGGGGGGGGGGGGGGGGGAATTGCGCACATGCGCACTCGACACAAGGGAGACTACTCGGACGGCAAAATAAATAATTCTGCTGTTCGGATGCGCGAGTGTTGACGGGGTGGCAAATCGACATCGACCTTTTCCGAAATTTGATGTAAACATTTTTGTTTCAATTCATGACTTGAACGTTCATGATGGAACTCTGGAAATTCCATGACTTTTCCAAACCCTGCTGGGTAAAAGCAAATTTTCCAAGACTTTTCCAGCCCTGGAAAAGCCTTTCCCATTTTTCCAAGACTTTTCCAGACTTCCAGGACTCGGTACGAACCCTGGACTAGGATCCGACAGCCTGTGGAGGCGAGTGACGGGCGGCGATTCCGGGCGCATCCCGTCACCCGTGCTGGTTCGTGCCTCGGTAAGGGTCCCCAGGGGCCGAAGGTCACGCCACTTAGCATGATAGTAAGAGGTGTCGCCAAACGTCCTAGGTGAAGGAGGCAAGCTGTCCGAAGGGGGGGGGGGGGAGGAGATATAATGGGATTTCTTAGCCCAGCTCCGTCCTCTAAGGGGAGCCTTGCCCTTAGATTTTTTGGAAATCTCGTATGAAAGACATTGAGCAATGGTGGCAGCTTGCCTTCTTCCCCTCGGACGCAGTGATCGCGCGTCCGCCGGTCTGGTAGGGGAGGAACGGTCCTGCGTCCCCTCCACAGACCCCCCCTCTACACCGACCGTACGTTCTTCCACGGGAGGAATGGATTGCCCCGAGGAATCGACCGGCGGGCCCTCCGGAGCAGCAAGCGACTTCAGGAAGGCGAAGTGGCTCGACCCGACCTGGTCCTTCGCCATGTTGGGCACTGGCGGCAGGGCAATCACGGCGCGCACGACCACAAAGCGGGGACAAATCGGTCGATCGAAGGTAAATAACTAACTTGATCAACCCAGTGCTACAGCACCTTAATAAAACACCTAGAAGGGGAATGAGAGATCGTAAGACACTCAACCCCCATACCCTCGATCGAGGATGGGACGAACTCAATCACCGTAATGTAAGCTAAGTAAGGGATAGCAAGAAATTACGGGAATGCGAGATCGCGAGGTAACTCAAGTGATCTGCACTAGTACATAGACACTGGGTCTATGAAGGTGCCGACGGAGAGAAACCTCCGTACTATCCCAGGTACAAAAGTGGTGAGGCAAGATGGCTGACGACGACCGTCGAGAAAGAAAATGGCGGACTGGGGCGCAGGTCAAAATAGATCGTTAAAGAAAATGCCAATGGTGCGCGAGGGAAGTCGCGAAACCAAAAGGCTGATAGGGACAAGGAATGTATGGGGTCGTAGGTCATCGAGGGCGAACCAAATGTAGCCCTGATGCGGGAGAGAATTTGGAAGGAGAAGACAAAGACTCGATCACGACCCAGCAATGGCGAAATCGCGAGCGGAATACCACCAATCGCGCAATCGAAATAGCGTAAATAAAGTAAAACCTCGCCCACCAAAGCCTCACATGGCAAGTGTACCCAGGATCTATAGTGCAAGCCACAACAAGAATAAGTAAAACAAGCAAACACACAGCAATCTGTACACAAGGCAGAAGAAAGGCGAGACAGAGCACAAGACTTATCTTGCTTGGACGGCAGGCCGAAGAAGAATGAGGAACGACATGTGCACCTCGGCTTTCTGCCCATGGTGGAAGTAGGGTGGGCGTCAAGTGACTGTCTTATTATTGCATTAGCCACAAAAATCTTTGGCCTGGCAGAGCTAACTAACTGCCGTTGAATGCTATGGTCTGACATGGTAAAGTATATGACGCCAAAAGGAAAATTTCTTGTGACAAATGTGAGACAGGAGAGGGGAAAAAAAAGAAAGAAAAAATCTGCAATAGGAAAGCAGTCTATAATACTTCTGGCAGACAAGCATGCCCACCTTGACTAAAGCAGAAGACAATCATTTCACCACAGCTACAAACCAGTAGCAATCTACCCAAACGGTTACCACTCCCCTCCCCCTCTTACCATGTTCATGCACAGCCATGCTGAAACTAGAGCCGCACTGCAGTTGAGTAGCCCCTCGGTTTGGACCATCAAAGAACTTGATCAAACGCGGCACCAGCTCGTCTTTGGGTTCGGCATGACCCAGGCGGCCATAGCCCCCAAAGCCCCAGCTGAACACCCTTTTCTTGGAGTCTAGGGCAAGCTGAAAGACATGCATTTATGTTAAGTTTAAGCCAAACTTTGACACAGTGTTGCCAAGGTCTCCAAAGTTCTTGTTGAAGTATTTTGACATTATAAGTGTTAAAATCCAAATCTAAGCGTAGTACTCAAATGTGACATGACAAGTCAGACTTAACAACACTTTCAGTCGCACATCACTTTGCACACCTGACTGTGGACTAACAAGACGGAAATCTTGCTAGTTATCACCTGCTTTTTTTTTTTTTTTTTTTTTTTTTTTTTTTTTTTTTTTTTTGCTGTCCCAACCTCTGCGCCACCTCAGAGGCAGTGCACCCACGCCGCTCATTCCGACACCCCGTCCACAGCCACAGCCCGGTCGGGCCCGCCGCAGCCCCGGCACCGGCAATCCACAGGGAGCAGTCAATGTCAAGTCGTCAAGAGGCAACCCACCGGAGGAGACACTGCACTGCTGCCGAGTCACTTCGGTGGTGTTCAGTGGCGCCTGTTCTGATCTAACATACGCAGGACACCACCTACTAAGCCCCCTACTGACGACAATAATTGCTTAGTCGCGGAGCCGGCGTGAGCGAGCTCTCCCCCCAGAGGGCGCCACCACGTCCGTCCAACGACAGCTCCCATGGACTCGCCGATACCGGTGACCCCGACGGAACCAAACCAAGGCCACAGACGTGGAGAGGACATCGAAATCGAGGTCACCATGAGAGCAGGGCATGAAGGGCCACAGAATCTGAGACATTTTTTTTTATGCTGATCGATGAGAATGAGGATGATTAAGATGATGCTACGGATTTCCATTTCGGTCTGAGACTACATGACAGGGCTGTACTCTACGCTTCCTTTCATAATATATCCCGGCGTCAACCAGGCTCGAGAGATACAGGCACCTGCAGTGTTGGTCAGGAAATTTGAGCAACACTCTCAGAAACGCATCCATTAAGTGGATGAAACTCGACTGTGTGGTCCCAGTCTTCCCAACTGAGTCCGCAGCAACTCAACTCTGGGTAGGAGCCGGTCGGGGCAGAAAAACCCACATGACTTCTGATGGGATTCGAACCCACGACCTCCCAACCGGGAGTCCACGACGCTGACCACTTCGCCACGGCGGCTGGTGTTATCATCCGCTTTTTACCTGGTCTACAAAAAAGTCAAAATGGCTAACAACAAAACCAATCAAAAAGGCTGCAAAATCATGGTATCTTCAACAATTTTTTCTTCTAATATTTCATCCTCTCCTTATTGAAATTGGCCCTTTTTTTTTTGACAAAACAAGTCTCTAGTCTAAAGATCTACATTACCTCGCTGGGTTTTTTTTTTTCTTTCCTTTTTTACTTTTTGCGTGTGTGTACAATTTCACTGGGGTTTGTTTTTTTTTTCTTTTTTACTTTGTGTGTGTGTGTGTGTACAATTTCACCAAAGTCTAGTAGCATAGCACTGTCAACAAAATAATAGCATGCTATGCTTAGAGTTACAAATGGCAGCTCTGTTCACAATGCCATCACAACATAAAACATTAGGTGCATGGAATGATAACCTACTATATTTATTTGAAAAAGGCAAAACACACAGAAAACTAATGCCTACACTACAGGAAAAGTATGTAGGAGCTGCAGCCAAGCAGAAGTGAAAAAGACAATTCTTACAAGGGTGGGAGCAGAAAATCACAGCTATACTGAAAAGGCCGGGGGCCCCAGGGGCCAGGAAACACTTGTGCTGGTCAACTACCACCACCACCAGGGAAAATCACAGCTATACTGAAAAGGCTTTAGGCCCCGGTGGGGTGCAGGGGCAACGCCCTGCTGGGGGGTCTGAGGGGCGTTGCCCCCCAGATGCTGAAGAAAATTTGTCTTGCCAAGATACTTTTGTGGCCTCTCCTTCAAAACAAAGTTAATAATTAACTTCCATACAAAAAGACTCCAAATATGACAAAATATGACTTATGGCTTAAATATCAAACTGAAAATCTTATGCCAAGTATTTAGAATACATATTAAATTCAGTAGACCATCAAAACAAAATAGGATGCTATCTATAAATATTACTCACCAGTAATGTTAATAGAAGAGAGTGGCTAAATTTCAATCACTTAATTTATAAGTTCAAGAATGAGGATTCCTGATGGTTTTTGTTGTTGTTTTTTTTTTAGTCTTACATGGCTTAAATTCAGCAGAGAGTCAATGTCTGCACTAGCACTGGATTGGAACAAACACTGAGCAAAATCAAAAGCTGCAGTTGGTCAAGTCTTACAATAGAAATCAGTGGCTGGTAGCACTGAGGCATCTGAAAAATGAAAGTCAATGGTTAGAGTGGATGAACCTGGAAGCAATAAATCAGTAATCCCAACTGAACAAATCTTGAGAAGAAAATCACTGCCTGCAATGAGTGAACTTGAAAAAGTCTATCAGCTAAAGCAGCTAGGTGAGTATGGAACTGGAAATTAGGGGCTGCAGTGAGATGAATCATGGTAACAGAAGTCAGTGACAGCAGGGGGGGGGGGGGGTCAGCTTTTCAATGACTACAGTGCAGCGATTCTTGGAAACAGAAATCAGTGGGATCATTTTTTTTATTTAAACCTAAACTGGGGCGAGTCTTGGAAACAGAAGTCAATGACTATGTGTCATAGTATATGTTGTGGTTTTCCTACACATGGAAAGCTCTTCCAGGTTTTGAATATCTTTGGCAAGTTTTTGACTGAAGGAGATTAAATCAGGCACCAGTGACAGACGCAAGCAGTGTTCCGCTAAAAATGAACAAGTCCAAATCTTGGCATCCAGCAGGGAATCAACTTAGACACAGCAGCCATTACTGGAGCAGCAGCAGGAAGAGTTGATACATGTTTCAGTGCATTCAATCTCTCCACATGTTTCGTCTCCTGGGAATGCACTTCGATCGACTTTTCCCATCTGACTTGTATACAAGCTTCCGACTGCACAGTATACACCAAGCAGCGCCTACTTCATTTGTTTTTGGCAGTCATTTTCGGAGCAGACGATTCAATTCGTCCATCTCATCCATCCATTCATTTCTCCACTTGTTTTCTTCAGGTCACTGTCGATCTTCTGTGCCTCTGCTTCATCGTTAATCAGCTCCATTTTTGAAAAAAATATAAAGCATGATGATACGGTCTTCACGCATTGAAAACAAAATGGTGGATTTCAAATACGAGTGGCGCAAAAACCAGAATCGGAACACGGAATATGCACACAGGAGAAAAAAAAAAGGAAAAATTTGCTATACGGAATTCTGTATCAATACGGAAGATCTCCCACCCCTGTACTTATTCTTGTAAACCATTAGGTCACATTCAGACATGCTAACTGTATAAAGGAAATAACACACACACATATGCAGTAACAGACATAGGAACATAAATAGCCTGGGACAGCATTAAATGACAAACAAAAAAAAGGTGAAAAAGTGACCAGGAAAGCCAAAAAGTGACCAGGAAAGGTGAAAGGAAAGGCAAAAAGTGACCAGGAAAGGTGAAAAAGTGACCAGGAAAGGCAAAAAGTGACCAGGAAAGGTGAAAAAGTGACCAGGAAAGGTGAAAAAGTGACCAGGAAACGCTTGTGCTGGTCTACTACCACCACCACCTATCTGCATTTTAATGGAAACTGAAACCACAGAACAGCTCTCGTCACATTCAACAACCACTCAGAATGATGAAGTTTTAGCATAGTGCACACAAAAGAACCACTCAGGATGATGAAGTTTTAGCATGGTGCACACAAAAGAACCACACAGGATGAAGTTCTAGCATGGTGCATATAAAAGAACCACACAGGATGATAAAGATTTAGCATGGTGCTTACAAAAGAACCACACAGGATGAAGTTTTAGCATGGTGCACACAAAAGAACCACACAGGATGACAAAAGTTTTAGCATGGTGCTTACAAAAGAACCACACAAAATGATGAAGTTTTCGCATGGTGCACACAAAAGAACCACTAAGGATGATGAAGTTTCAGCATGGTGCACACATAAGAACAACTCAGGATGATGAAGTTTTAGCATGGTGCATACAAAATAATCAACCAGGATGATGAAGTTTTAGCATGGCGCATACAAAATACATCTCACTTCCCACTGTAGAAACTAGGACCCAAGTTGCATGGGAACCATGAAAACACATCTCACTTCCCACAGTAGAAACTAGGACCCCAGTTGCATGGGAACCATGAAAACAACGTTTTGTGTTGCAGTATGTTCACAGCACAAGGTTTCCTCCAAGACATTTTCGCAGGGGTGGGAGCAGAAAATCACAGCTATACTGAAAAGGCTGGGGGTCCAGGGGTCCGCTTTAGGCCCCCGATGGGGTGCAGGGGCAACGCCCTGCTGGGGGGATCTGAGGGGCGTTGCCCCCAGATGCTGAAGAAAATTTGTCTTGCCAAGACACTTTTGTGGCCTCTCCTTCAAAACAAAGTATTAATCTTCCATACAAAAAGACTCCAAATATGACAAAATATGACTTACGGCTTAAATATCAAACTGAAAATCTTATGCCAAGTATTTAGAATACATCTTAATTTCAGTAAACCATCAAAACAAAATAGGATGCAATCTATAAATATTACTCACCAGTGATGTTAATAGAAGACAGTGGCTGCAGCATAATCAGTTTTTATAACGGAAATCAGTGATAGCAGAGAGGCGGAGTCTTGAAAACTAGAAGATGCAGTGGGATAAGTCCCGACAAAGGAAATCAAGAAAAGCAGAGAGACAAGTCTTGGAAATGAAAATCAACTGATCATATTTGAATCTTGGCATCCAGCAGGGAATCAACTTAAGACACCGGAGCAGCAGCAGCAAGAGTTGATGTATGTTTCAGCGCATTCAATCTCTCAACACGTTTCATCTCCTGGAAATGCACTTTGACTTTTTTCCATTTCACTTGTATACAAGCTTCCGACAGCACAGTATACACCAAGCAGCGCCCACTTCATTTGTTTTCCACAGCCATATTCGTCCATCTCATCCATTTCTCCACTTGTTTTTCTTTCGGACATTGTTGATCTTTGGTGCCTCTGCTTTGTCGTTAATCAGCTCCATTTTTGACAAACATAAAACACGATGATATGGTCTTCAAGCATTGAAAACAAGATTGCGGATTTCAAATATGAGTGGCGCGAAAACCTGAATCGGAACATGGAATGCGCACATGGAAAATGAAAAAAAAAAAAAAGAAAAAAAAAAAAGGATACATTTGCTACACGGAATTCCGCATCAATACGGAAGGTCTTCCACCCCTGCTTTCGTCTGAAGCAGGTTTCAATGCTGTTATGTGCATGTTCTTGAGCTATGTAACTGTTCAATTTTGTAACATGCCTTCCAATGAAGCACATGCTGTTTTTATGTCTCTTTAAAAATCACATGTCAGCAATGTTGTACAACACAGGCCAAACACAATTTCATGAGACACAGAGAGAGAGAGAGAGAGAGAGAGAGAGAGAGAGAGAGAGTGAGAAGAGAAAACATAACTACTCAGCCTCCTATGAACAGACACAGTAATCCAACCACAGCATACCCATTCAACAGTTAACCAGCTGATTTTTTTTTTAGAAGGGGCAGATGGGATCTGCATGAAAAAGATAAAAAAGAATGCAGGAAAATGGCATGCCTACGAGTGAATTATGAAACTCCTACACAGCATGAACCATGAACACAATATAAATGCAGCACACACAATGAACGCTTGCACCACATAAACCTACAGCCAACACAGAGCTTGATAATCAAATAATGCTTTCACTTCCAGTGAGGAATGACTGGATCAGACAACACTCCACTATCCATTAGAAAACTCACTGTGTGATTCAGTCCACAAGCGATCTCCCGGACATCCACATCAGTGATGGGTATTACGTGGCCATCGCGTGTTTTCTCAATGAAGACGTTGACCTTCCGAGGGATCATCTCACACTTATATTCCATCTTGTTGCTGGTCACAAAGTATTTGCCATCTGTGTTGTGACCTGCAAGCAAAGTGCATGACTGTTGATCCACAACAATGGTTGAGAAACAGTCACAGTTGCCAAACTTTGAGAAACAAAACTAACTGGTGAGTGGGTTCAAAAGGAGATAAACCTTTCTAAGAACATGATGCTAATCAATTTATACAGCCCTCTCCCTGAAATATGGAGAAGTATCCATGCATTCAACACTGTATTTTGACAACATATGAACAGTGCATTTAAAAGAAAAATCTTTTATGTTTTTTCTCTGTTTACTGCTCATCCTCTTCCCTCCTGTTTCTTTTTCTTGACATTTAGGAAAACTAACACAGAAATAACATGAAACAATTTCTAGAATGTGTACCAGCTGGCAAATTAAACCATTCATTGAATCACTAACCAAGCAAATTAAATCAAGAATTCATACTTGAATTTTGTGTGCCTGCATGCCTGGGTGTATGTGCATGTGCAAGATACAACATACAAGTTGAAGATATTTATTAACTCTTGACTTCCCATACCGCACCGTTCCGCAACTGCCGCGCAGTCCCAAACCGCACCATACCGCAATGATATACATGCCTTATTTGGAGCCGTTGTTATGGAAGCGAGAACTCTCTAACGCAGGGAGGAAGGTTTAACGACATCCGGAAAGCATTTGACTTCGCCTCCTTCCTGCGTTTTTCAGCCTAGCTGTTTACATTGCGATTTAGAAGTTTTTTCACAAAGTTTTTTTTTCAACAATTTTCTCGTCAAGATGGCGTCTTCTCAGTTTGTCGACGATGATGTTTTCAATGAATGATGCATCGAGGATTTTTGCAACCAGCAAGTGCTAGCTTGGAGATGACCAGCAAAGTGATGCGAGTGTGCGAACTAAAGTTAGTTCAGTTCACACTAGCGATTTGTCCGACATACGATCGGAAATTTCTGATGAAGATTTGTCTGCAGATTGGCTGGACACGGTCATCGATCACCAGATCAATGACTTCACTCATTCTGTTGGTCCTACAAGGCCTCTTGGACTGGATGTTACCCCTGTTGAGTACTTTCAACAATTTTTTCCTGCCCTTAGGCTTGGAAGGATTGCTGAAGAGACCAACTTGTATGCGCAACAAAAGGGGGCAACAAATTTTGGCGACACCACAGCAGACGAAATCGGCGCATGCCTCATTATCGATGTTACTGGAGCAAGAAGCCTGATTTTAGGCAGCCAAAAAATAAAAAATAGCTGAAGTAACGCCTAGAAGGCATGCGACAGTGACTCACTTGCGTATAGTATACATACCCAGGCATGGTACTGGAGGAAAATCATTTTTCCCTGAAAATTTTTGGGGGTCCAGGGGGAGTTGCCCCTGGCGGGGTCAAGGGGCAAAGCCCCTTGTGGGGGTCAGGGGGCGTTGCCCCCTGAAGCTGAAGGTTTTTCAGCAATTCTAGCCTGTAAAAAAGCCTCTCCTTGAACTAACTTCAGTTCTTCAAACTAAGCAATTTCTGCCATAAAATAAGCTCTCCTAGAATCACTTTATCAGTCATTCCTTCAACCCAAAGGAGGTTTTAAACCCAAGTAATCACATAGCAAAAATGAGTACATATCTACATTGCTTTAGGTGGCATACATTAAATCAAATTGTAAACGTTTTACTTACTATGCCAGTGAAGCACATGCACAGTGTACACACAGGTGACCCTCATTTTGCACAACTTTGGTCATCATGTCCAGCACCACCAACACAGCACAGCACAGCACAGCACAGCAAAGTAGTGGTCTATTTCATGTCTTAAGTTCCAGTTTTGTTTACTATGTCTGTTCAATTCTTTTATGATCTGTCTCTTCTACATTAGTTACTCCTTTTACTTTTTACATCTATCTGAATACAGTACAAAATGAGTTTAAGTTTTGTGTCTCTTTTAATGTACAAATTTTAAGTTATGTGTCTCTTCCAATGTACAATTTTCAGTCCAAGCAATGTGAATGAGATGAAGACTACTTTTTTTTACCTGATTTCTCAGCCATCTGCTTCACGAGCAGAGCCTGCTTTTTGTAGTGTCCAAACCTCATTCTCTTTGCCTCCTGTCTGTAATGTTCAATGGCTTTTCTCTTTGAAGCCAGCCGAATGTGTTCCTTCTGGAAAAGTTCGAACTTTTTCTCTCTTTCTTCTTTTTCTTTCTCCAAAATGTGGTGTAAGTCTCCCTAGCTTTCTGAATGTTTGTGACCAGTTTTGAGTTCACAGGATCCCTTCTGATGTTCTCACGCCTAAAATACTGGAGGGAAGTTTTGCCTGTGGATTTCAGACCATACTTGACAGTCTGAAAAGCATTAAAAGTTTCCAAAGATGTCCTCCCACTCCTTTCATCCACTATGTCTCCGATCAGGTTGAATGAACTTTCCACCACTGGTCCATGAAAACAAGAAAGGGTGGCCTTCACTACCTTGGGTAGCAGTTTCAAAGAACTGGAGTGTTTTTGAAGGTCATTAGCTCACCAGTCATCAACCCATTGACCTTCCCGATATGGTGGTAGATCATCCCTGGCAACAAAATTCCGGACTTCAAGACAGTAAGCTGCTTCATCATTGCCACTGTGACTGTCATCAGCTATAATACCAAGCTGAGGCACAAATGATGCAAGGTCTTTGAGCTTTTTCCTTGCAACATCAGCTTCACAGTTGGGAGAACTTTTGCCCCGGAGATGTAAGTTTGCAAAACGGTTGCACGGAATGATGATTGCTTATTATCATTCATCATCCTCAGAAGACCTTTAGCTTTTCATACAAACAAATCATCCAGAGGTAGGTGGTTGGAAGACAAATCCACTTTCAGTGATGACAGTTTTTCTGCAGTCAGGGGCTTCAGGACTTCTGCTCTCATGAAACACAACAGAAATTGCCGCACAAGAGACAGCTGTTCATCATGGAGGACATGAATGAGAGGGTCCTGACGCTGGAAAAGCAGCACAAATTCCTTCAACAAAGGAAGAGTTGAGGAGAAGAACTTCAGGTGAAGAAGGGTGTCATTCCTGATGAAAAAAAGCTTCTTCACAATCCTTTCTTTTCTCTTCTTTGCTTCTGGTGTCAGGTGAATTTTGCCAAGTTCATTCCTCAGTCTTATAATTTCTTCTCTTGCCTGGACAGTTGCCTTTTTGCTCACTAAAATATCAACCAGAATGGAATGGTACACTGCTTTGTCAGATTTGGGCAGAAACTCAAAATATAGGAGAGTAAGGCAGTCAAATAGATGCAGTGTGTCGTCACTAAGATCCAGAACAGACAGCCACATGTGACGCAGAAATCTCTGAGGCATTGTGAATTTCACATCTATCAGATCACAGATGCCTTGCAGACATTTCTGAAAGATGGGGACCATTTAAAGTCACAGTAGATGTCTTCAAAAAGTTGCTCCACAGCACCACCAAGCTGAGATGTGAAAGCCTTGCAGCATCCATGAATGTGATGGCAGGTATCTCCATCAATGTCTACTAAGTGTGGAGCAAGATCCCTCCTTATCCTGGTTTCAACACCATTCTTGCTGCCTCTCATCACATTGCACGAATCCATTAAAATCAAAAGACAATGATCCCACTGCAGGCCTCGACTTTGAATAAGGCTATCAAGTTCTTTTACAATGGAAGCACTGTCAACTTTGATCAGAGAGATAGACCCAAGATGCTGAATCAGGACTAGTTGCTGGGACTCGCTAAAATAGCTGATCAAAACGCTCAGAATTTTCTCATGTTTTGTGTTCATGGCTTCGTCAAGATTAAGGCAGAACATGGAATCTCCAATGTCACTTCTGATTTCTTCTTGAAAGGTGGTGGCTAATCCATTTTTCATCTTGTATGAAGCAGCAGATCTCTCCATAGCAATATTATCCAAGGCAACTGAATCTCCTGCCATGTGCCTAGCGAAATTCACCAGCCGAGGTACCATTGACAGTGACAAGGAATTTTCTGCCACAAAACCTAGCACAGTAGCTTCTGCATGGCTGACTCTGTCAGGGAGAGGCACAAGCGGCTGTTGTTCAACAGGTGCTGCGGCTGATTCATTTTGGCAACTGGTTCCAGATGATGAAACAGGTGTCTTTCTCTGCTGGAACAGTGGAAAGACTTTTTGTGTTGGGTTGGATGTTCCACCTCCAAAGGCAGCTGAAAAAAAGTTTGAAGTAGAAATTACTAAAATGCTTCCTTTTAATATTATATGCCTCTCTCCGTTGTTTTTCTTCAATGCTATGTATAAAACATAAAAATATACAACAACAACAAAATTAAAATAGAACTAAGCAGATTATTTTAACATGAATTAAGAACCACCAATTTGAACTAAAAAGTAACGAATATTGAGTTGTGAGGAGTTAGGCGGGCCCTTAATTACAGGACATAAACAGACATGCGTAATGATCAAAAGATGTCGATGTGAATTTTTTTTAAATCTGACTTTCACATCACTCTTTGACTCCATGCACACAGGCATACATCTTCTTGCAACCTCCAATCAGAAACAGCCATTTTTTCTTACTTTACTGACTTATAAATTTTAACCCTTGGGGCAAAAGTAATAGAAACATCATAATACATGCCTTTATTACTTAAAAAGAGGGAAAATATTCACTGAGATATTGTCAAAGTAAGGACAAGAAATACTGAATCAATATGTGTTAATAAGCATGTACTCATCAAAGTGTTTACTTTGAAATTAACAAATAACATTGAATTGTGTAAAAATGTGTACTAACCACCATGCAAACCAAAGAAGAATAAATCTAGACACACTAATACAGAGAGGAAGAAAGAGACAGAAAGACAAAGGACAGAGAGACAAAGGACAGAGAGAAAAAGAGAGAGAGAGAGAGAGAGAGAGAGAGAGAGGGTGGCGGTGGTGGTGGTAGGGAAGGCACATGGAATAAAAAAAAAAAAAAAGCATTAATCATAGCATTTCATAAAATGCATCAATCACATGGATCAAAATACAATCCCATGGTACAAATAAGACTCTGAGAGGGGGTGGGAGATGGAGCACACAGAGAAAAAAAAAAAATCGAGCATCAATCATGTAAATAGTCAAAATACAATCTCATAGTACAAATAAGAGAGGCAGAGAAAGTCAGAAACAGAATGAGAGAGAGAGAGAGAGAGAGAGAGAGAGGGAGAGAGAGAAGAGAGAGAGAGAGAGAGAGAGAAGAAAGGAAGAGAGAGGGGGGAGGAAGTGAGAGGGGGGAGGAGGGGGGGGGGGGAGAGAGAGAGAGAGAGAGAGAGAGAGAGAGAGAGAGAATCTCACCTGGCAGAACGGGATTACTTGCAGCAGTTTTCACTCTCTCTTTGTGTCGTTTCCCTTTGATGTGATCGCTGAGGCTTCTTGCACCGCCAGACCCGTAACAGATTTCAACTTGACACACCACACAGTATGCTTTGCCGCGGATTCTCAACTTTTCCAAGCACGACGAAAACGTTTCATTTTCATGGCTCCTGTTCAGCCAATCCCATCGGCATTTGTTTGCCACACCAGCATCAATATCTTCTGTCAGAGAATTCCGCAGAACTATGTCTGTACGCTTTGGCATTTTTATTCTTTCCTTCTTTTTCTTTAATCGTGTTCAAATTCGATCACGTCGACCCAGAGCGGAAAGCAGTAGCGAATGTCACGAAAGCGCATGCGTGGAACTAGTCCTGCTCAATGCTACTTCTCGCGAGACGAAGGCTTGAAGCGAACGACCTCAAACGAACTAAAAGGGCTGGTCTCGTCGGGCGCGGCTCGCTTTTTTTTGTTTTTTTTTTTCTTTTCGCGGATTTCCGCGAATTGGCGGACATGTACCATGCCCGATACCTAATCTTACCTGTGCTTACCTGTGTACGCTGACATTATGAAATATGAAGCTAATCTTCCTACTCCTTGTGTGCAGAATATGAACAATGACCCCACGTGACTTTATTTCTGTGGGTATACTGTGACTTTATGGACATAACTGTGCAAAATACTGTAGAAGGAACTGTGTTTTGTGAGTGCAAACATTTTCTGTGCTTGGATTCTTACCTGTAGATTATGTCATTACAAGACTACATAAACTCACATCACTTTGCTGGTCATCTCCAAGCCCTAGCATTTGCTGGTTGCATAAATCCTCGATAAATTCATCAAAAACATCGTTGTCGACAAGTTGAGAAGATGCCATCTTGACGAGAAAATCTTGGAAAAAAAACTTTGTGAAAAACTTCTTTAAAATTGCAATGTAAACAGCTAGGCTGAAAAACGCGGGCAGAAGGTGGAAGTTGAACACTTTCCGGATGTTGTTAACCCTCTTCTTCACTCCACGCCCGCCAGCGCCCAGTCAAGGTCAGAGTGGCTGTGTACACAGCGCCTGCAAACGCCCGGTAAAACACATGGCAACAATGGGAGCCGCCATGTTTCTTGTAGAAACGGAAGTCTCGCTAGAACGTGACTTCCTTTTTCCTTTTACAATCCACTTCCGTTTGCAAAAAAAAGCACGACTCGATACGTGCCATAGTTCTTGAGTTATGATTTTTTATAAAGTTTTGTGGTTGAAGTGCTGTTTTTCACCATGGCTAACCTTGATTTCTGACATTCTATCATAGGAGGCATTCTATCACAGGATTTAGTGATGAAGATGAGCTGATTTGTAGGATTTACGGCATAAGACTTAGAGAAAGTGCAGGGTAATGAAGCTGAGAGTGACCTAGATTTCGATTGGAATGAGGTTATAGATATGATGAACCTGAAGATTTTTTCCCCCGCATAAATAGCTCATGTGACATTCTTCAAACTTATATAGCAATATATATATTCGTAGGAATTTAAAAAATCATTTTCATTTCATTATTTTCTTTCCTCTATTTTTAATTAATTTTTAAATTGGGTAACCATGTTCAAACTATGGAGTTACTTCTCTTGCCGTAGGTGTTCGGCGTAAGTAAGCGCAGGTAAGTGCATGCATGAGAGGGTTGAACCTTCCTCCCTGCATTAGAGAGTTCTCGCTTCCATAACAACGGCTCCAAATAAGGCATATTGATCGTTGCGGTATGGTGCAAATTGGGACTGTGCGGCAGTTGCAGAACGGTGCGGTTTGGGAAGTCGAAAGTTAGTGTGGAAAGACGTTAAATTGAAGACAACAACAACATTATATAACAAAGACTGCACTGGGTTTGTCAAGCTGTGCGTGTTAAAGCATCTGCTTTAGTCAGATCCAAGTCGAAGTTAACCACACACACACAAACCCGTGCGCACACACACCCCCCACTCACCTAACTGGCCATACTCAGGGCAACCGAAAGAGTACAGGTTTCCATTGATGTCTGAAATCATGCTGAACTCCCCTCCACAGGCAATGCGTCTGATGGGAGGCCCCTTGTACTTCACCTTGAATTACATTGACAATAACACCCTGAAATTACAATGACCCCACACTATGGTAACACTTCAACACCACTTCCATCAGGCAGCAGATGATGTAGTTTTGCTTTACACTATACTGACAAAGCTTTATACTTAATAGTGTCAATTTGACAGCAATTTCTAGCATTTGACTTGTAAAAGAATGAAATGAATAGTAGGTGTACATAAAGAATGAAATGAATACATGTATCTGTAAAACTGATTATTTTACACAAACTTGTCTGTAGTGTGTTTGCACATGCGCATGCATGCCGTCATGTGCACATGTACCAGTCCCGAGAACGCTTCTGGAAATACAGCCAACAACTATTATGCTATTCAAAATGAGATTTTAAAAAATCACATGTGCATATGAGACAAAAGAGAGAACAGAAAAAGGAGGAAATTACAGAGAGAGAGAAAGACAGAGACAGAGAGAGAAAAGGAACAGGAGGTAGAGAGGGAGGAAGGTAGTGGGAAAATGGGAGGGCGTGGGGAGAGGCAGAAAGTGAGAGAGAGAGAGAGAGAGAAAGATGTGGACAGGATAGAGGAAAGCATAAGAGACCTTCCAAAACAAATTCATTTTTAAAAAATCAAACAAACCAAAACTGCCGAAGTGCACTTTCTATCTGAACTTCCCTAAAGTCCATACAAGAACACATCAAAGAAATTGGGGTGGGGTGGGGCTGGGAACAAAAAAAGGCAAGGCACAAATAAAGCATTGTAAAAAGCAGTAATCAGAATAAAGTAAATAATCTCTCAAATAAGGACATCCCAAAAAAAAAATCCCAAAAAGCAAAAAATACAATCTGAAAACAAAGGGCGAAATACTGAAATGAAAATGAAAACAAGTTACACATGATCTGTTCTCAAAACAGGAAGCCTTGAGGTGTGCATGAACTTACTTTATGCATGAATCTACTGGGTGACAAATTATTGTCACCTTAACCCGTAGAGTGCCTGTAAGCCGTCAGCTGACACTGACAGCGCAGTAAAAATGTTTTCCCAGTGCCTATGAGCCGTCCACTGACGTCATGCATTTTTCTTGAATTTTCATTCGTTAGTATTTCTATTAACGGACTTAAATAGAGTGTGCGTAGTAAGCCTTATATGTCTGTAGTATTAAAATGATATGCAAATGACCACATGTGATGGGGAAGACCATTTACTCTCATCACTGACTGGATGACCGGCCAGCGCTTTGTCTCGCTTGCAAAGATGGCGGCGCAACCTTTGACAAGCGTAGCGACCAAATCAACATACTTACACAGCTGAGCAGGCTCTGCTAATCATTTTTGACAAAGATAATAATCTTTTATTCAACGACTCACTCGAGCATGAAGGTGAGGATGATGATAATGATGGAATTGCCGACCATATTCATCAGTAATTGAGTCGGGCTGTGCGATCTCAGAGTGGTTCAGCTGACTGGTTACCAGCGTCGAACGAGCTAGCCTAGTGTGTACTCTGCACTGTGTGCCAGTGGCCAGTTACGTGATAGTCAGCGCGAGAGGGGAGCGCGGCCTGCTCGCGGCGTGACACGGGGCAGGAGGAAAGGCAGGGAAAGAGGAGTGAAAGAAAGGGTTGAAGTCCAGCAAGGGGGCGTGGTCTTGGACTGACCTGTCTGCATAGAGTGTGACGGTCTTGATAGACTTCTAAACTGTTGTACTTTCATTTACAGGTGTAGTGTGACAATACAAACTTTATTTTCAACTTTTTTGCTTTGTGTTCTTTTTTGGATGTGAAGCTGTAGTGGTAAATACGTATGTTTTTGATCGTGCAATAAAATCTATCCAAATCTAAATGCCTAAATATTTTTTTAATTATCAAAATTAAAACAAAAGAAGCCCAGATTCAAAATCTTCATTCAATTTCCTTAAAAAATTATACATATTTCATTTTCATATCTTTTACAGTTTCTGAGCTAGAATTTTTTGTTAATTATTACCCCCAAATCATTAGATTTCCCTGGCACTGGGAAAGCCTTTGTAATATTCTCTGGCAGTCAATGGGTTAACAAAATGAAATGAAATATGATAAATTGTTCCTCTCTCTCTCTTTTTTTTCACAACCAATGTGCGAATGTGATGGGACTGGCCTCTTATTCTTTAAACAGAAAAAAGATCTGCCATGACAAGAATCCAGTATTTTCCCATCTTTGTTTTCCTGTTTGTCTAAAATGATGTCACTCAGAGGGACAAATCTAACACGTTACCACCACCCACCTTTAGCCTGTTCAGGAAACAGGCCATTTTAGCACAGACTAATGGATTCAGAAGAATTTATTAAAGATGCCATGTCCAGTTTTGTATCAACCCAAAAGTGTGGATAAGAATACAATTGATTCATGCATGAGTGTGCAAAAAAAATCAAAATAAAGTCACAAATATCAACACCCGTTCCTTTTTCATTCCATATCATTCAGTCTCTGACACTTGACAGAATGGATGACTGAAGACACTACAGCCAGAAGAGAGGTACCACCTACCTGCATTGGACAAGGTACATTCTGCGTCTGGCTGCCAATTCCCAACTGACCCATCTTGTTGTCGCCTGTAGCCAATACTTTGCCGCGATCTGCACAATCAATCGTTTTACAATGATTTCTACAAACAAGAGAATCTGCACAAACTATTGTCAATTTACACTGATCTGCATGAACAAAAACAATTATACTTTGATCTGCGCAACTAATCAACATTTCAACATGACCTTGACAATCATCAGTTTACTGTGATCTGCTCAAGCAACCATCACTTTGCCAAGATCTGAACAATCATTACTTTATCCTGATTTGTACAACCATCACCTTGCCAAGATCTGAACAATCATTACTTTATCCTGATCTGTACAACCATCACCTTGCCAAGATCTGAACAATCATTACTTTATCCTGATCTGTACAACCATCACTTTGCCAAGATCTGAACAATCATTACTTTATCCTGACCTGTACAACCATCACTTTGCCAAAATCTGAATAAACACTTTGTTATTTCACCACAATTCACACAAACAATAATCACTTAACCATCTGCACACAATTATTCTCTCATGATCTGCACACACACATTCTTCAACAGAGCTTTCTTGCAAAGCTTAATCATGTATAAAAGCTTGCAATATTTAGAAAAGTGTTAAATCAGATTGACATCGTTCTTATGATTCAGGGTCAAACATAAAACTTAATTTGATTTACATACACAGCATGTCATTAAAGAAAACAGAGGCTGAATGGATGAAAACTACTACAGTCATGCACTAAAGTCTCAATGTCCAGGACTCCTTTTGAAAACCCTTATGTAGTAATGAGCTCTGAAAACAAAGAGTTTTTAGGCAGCATTTTGTTACATCCTTTTGAAAACCCTTATGTAGTAATGAGTTCCGAAAACAAAAGAGTTTTTTGGCTGCATTTTGTTATATGCCAACCCCAAATAGTTTCCACTAAGTTTCTTGACTTTGCTGAAAATCACAAAAATCTCAAATCTATTTCTTTAGGAAGTTAAAAAAAAAAATAAAAATCAAAATATGTTCTGAGGTCCGTAAGTAGTATCTTGTAGTATGGTTGATTTATATACAAATCATCCCAAAACTCTGGCAGAATATATCACAATTCCAGTGTTGTCAAACAACATGCCCAATCACAACATACATGTTCAAATCACTTGTTATGCTCTTTAGAGTTCATTATCATTCATCTGCTGCATGGTCAAATGTATAGTAAAGATCAATGTTTGTTTGTGTTATGCATTCAAGTTCTAACGAGGTCAGTAACTACTTTGTTTTTATGGACTGATGTAATACCTACATGGTATGCTTGTACTAGTTTGTTGACTTTCAGATCGATCTAGTTGCAAAGCGAGAGGACTGCAGGCGGAAATCTAAACAAATCTTAAATAAATGTTAGCGAACCGCCCAGAGAACGTGGACAAACGAGTCACAAGACGAAACACAACTAGTTTCGACCTCTTAGGTCTTCATCAGGTGAGACATTAACGAATAAAACAATGAAAATTCACTTAGCTTTGATCGCTTCAGATCACTTGGTAGGGTTCAGCGCAAGGAAGAAGGCGTTCATTCAACGCCTTCTTCCTTGCGCTGAACCCTACCAAGTGATCTGAAGCGATCAAAGCTAAGTGAATTTTCATTGTTTTATTCGTTAATGTCTCACCTGATGAAGACCTAAGAGGTCGAAACTAGTTGTGTTTCGTCTTGTGACTCGTTTGTCCACGTTCTCTGGGCGGTTCGCTAACATTTATTTAAGATTTTTTCAGATCGAAACAAGATTTGCATCCACGCTAACTATGCTTGTCGACGCTTACATATTTCTGGCACTAGCAAGGCTCTTTCAGAACCCATGGCACAATCTTTTGGAACTTTTGGAAATGTGGCTTCATGCTAATGAATTCCCAAGCATCTCAAATTTTGTGAAATGGTAAAAGAACAGATGAAGCAAAAAATTTGGCTGTTTAGGCGGATTATTGAACACGCACTTTCAGATGCACAAGACTGAGATGATGGACCAGGAAAAAAGGCGCGTAACGAGATCACTCTGATGCCATTAAAAATATCTTGGTGATGAATGAAGAGACAGATTCGAAGAAAACTTGATAATAACTCCTAAGAAATAATCTGTCATTATGTAAAGATATATATCACATATCATTATACGCTGGCTTTTTTGGCGCACCTGCTGAATCTCATGCGTATTCCTCTACCCATCAAATGTGTATACCTCTACCCAACAGCATACTTGAAATCATTTGTTTGATTTTCCCATTGAAACAAAAAAGGAACAAACAAAAAAAAATCAAGAATTGTTCTGTGTTTTTTTTTTTATTTCAACTGTGTGATTTTTATATCAAAGTCATATTCTGCAGAATTCATGACATTGTGTTATCAGCTGTACTATGTCAAGTTCAAGTTTGTAAGTTCAATGTCCCGCTTTTCTAAAAAAAATTCAATAAACATTCAAAAAATGAAGCATTTCTAGTTTCTGGTACACATATAACACTTTGGGAACTCAAGATATGGCTATATTTGGGTAGGTGTACTCATGTTATGCACTGCTTTTGCTTTAACTGAAGGAAGTGATGAAATCATAATCATCATCAGACCAAGTTCCATCCCTGCAGCCAAAATGTCCATGCGTTTTTCATTTTCATACCATAACAACACAATTACTCCCCTATTGTTGTTCAATTTCTCACCTGTCAAGAAAAGTGTGTGATTTTTGCCACATGATGCTGCTACAACGTTAAAATTGTCCAGGAGGTCTACCTTGGTGGGGACATCTCGTCTGTTGGTGTCTGACAAACCCAACTGACCTTTCTCATTACGACCTGTCACAAACCAAAAGATGGAAATAAAGCTCAGAAATGTTACAAGCCTTTGCTACAGCATTATCGACTCAATGTATTTTAACAACTCCCCACCTTGAATTATTTTCACCATTCAAAACTCGAAGCTTATATATGGTGAAAATTAACAGAGCAGAAGCAGTATCAGGCACACATTACAGTGTTTCGAGCTAACCTGGGTAAACTTGTCTCGAAAGTAGCACACAATGGTCGTGAAGTTACACATGCTAAAAAGTGAAAAGACCTGCAACTAACATTGAAGTTAGGGAGATATAGTTGAACTGGAAACAGTTCTGTCAATTTGTGTGTGTGTGTAACATGCCATCTGGGGAGCCCTGTAAGGTCATCTACATTAATTTCATATCAAAATGAATTTTATTTTTAGTTTGACAAGGTATCACATAAGACGCTAAATTCCAATTTTCATAAGATATCTGAATCACATCACAAATTACAGGACCTTAAACCAACATATTTCAACTGTCTACGTAGTCGCACAATGCTACATTACACAGCCAGCTAAACACCACGTAAGACTTCAAATTCCAAACTGTCATAAGAAACCAACTATGGTACCACATAAATCAAAGACAAATACAGTAGTACTTACCCCATGTGTACACTTTTCCATTCTCAGTGATGGCCACACAGTGACAGGCGTTGCAGCCAGAGGCTACGGTTCGTATCTTCACACCGTCCAGAGCTGCCATCCGGTGTGGTCCCCACAGGTTGGGGCCACCCAGTGGTTTCACTGCCAAACACATAGCTCACTTTCAAGACTTCTCTCCCACCTTTGCACTTCAAAGACAGGCAATATTGTCAGGATAATATTTTGATATGACTGCACAGATCAAGATGTGGTCAATCTACATTTACAGAAATAACATTTAAGGAATCCAGGCAATCATAACCCCACCTACCCAGCCTTTCTATATCACTTGAACACGTTACCTCCTTTCGGCAAAACCCGGCGTCCAATCAGATCCCAGTTGGTGCCACCACAGAACAACAGCTCCCCCGTAAGCATGGGACTTTCCAATCTCTGCCATTTGGGAAAAAGTGCTCCGCACATTTAGTTACATCATCAAATGCAAAGTACTAGCAGAAGAAAACAGTTTAAATCATAAATATAGAAAAGAAAGCAAAAAGTATTAATACTATTATCATGATGACCTGTGGTAACGTATGAAAAATAAAACCACATCCCAGCAGTTTTCATCCACCTAGAAGTGACCTAACTCAAGAACTAGCCAACTGACATTAGAAAATCTTTAGCGTAAATTTTATAACAGCTGTACTCTTCAGAACACTAAATGTTTTATTTATTTACTAAAAACAGAAGTATACATCAATCACAAAACTGCCATAATTCCTTCTTTGCAACTGTGTTTGGGAAGTTTTTAATTAAGAATTATTTCGATAACCTGCATAATGAACAAGCAAAATGTACAAAATATGGTATAAGAACAAACAATACACACAACTCAGACAGACTGAGGTTAAGACAGTTAGGTAGCAGGTCTGCACACTGTATGTTCGATGTTAACCACAATAACCATAAAGATATCCACCTGCTTTTTTTCCTTTCTCCCCTTTTTCCAGACTTAGGAGCACTGCCAGAACCATGGCTGGTGACTGGTGTCCCTCACTGTGTCCCTCAATTCACTGTCGGTGCAGAACTCTGAGAAGATCCATTTCAACTGGGGGAGGAAGTGGGAGGGGGGGAGGAGGGTTTTCTGTTATTTGTCCCTGGGAAGGATAGGGAGAGGGACATCCCCAATGTCTCTAACCACGTCGATCTGGGGAGGGCTCTGATTCGGGGCAGAACCCTGGACCAGGTCTGGACCCCCCCCCCCCCCCCCCAAGTCTATCCACATTCGGATGGTTGGTGCCAGATCCACCCTGATTTCTAGGGAATTGGGCAAGATCTATGCCTTTGTGATGGTGGCACAGAACCTATCATTCCCCCTGGAGAAAGTCTGCCTTGGAGGATTTCTCTGGAAAAGGTGGCAAACAGTGAAGGAGTGGGAGGGGGGTGGGGGGGGGGGGGGGTGGTGGTGGAGGGATGGAGGGGCTAGGTGGAGAGTCAGAGGCACTGATAATGGATGAGAGGGAAGGAGGGAGGGTGGATTAGAGAATCTCCCATAGGAGCAAGGTCCTGTAGCGTGGGGTAATATGTGCTGTAAGGGTCAGACCCAGTGTCAGAGCCTGAGGGAACATCAAGGGTGAAAGAAGCCTGTTGCTGCCAAGAGGAATGTTGATCTTCTGGAAGGGGTGAGAGGCCAAGAAGATGGTCCATGGGAACAGCCACGCCCAATCCATCGTGGGAGTGTTAAAAAAAAGGTGACTGTTGCAGTGAAACCACTCAGCTTATGCTCCTGGAAGCAGGGTGGGAAGAAAAATCTACCATGCTGTGAAGCCCTCTTCAGGGTGGGGGAGGAGTTGTGTGAGACTGACTCCCAACACCCCAAACTAAGACAGGCAGGGACACATGATCAAGGTACACTGGATGCTTCTGGTCCGACATTGATACTGAAGTGTGAAGTGACTCTGGAAGACTGCATGTGTGACCAAAAATGCTGGTGAGGAGGATGGTGGAAGGGGATGGATGGGTGGAAGATTAGCTGTGTAACAGAGGTACTAACCATATCACATCCCGAGTGTGGTCACTGTGTTGATACATGTCATACATACCATGAATGGCTGGCTGACTAAACATGGTAATGAGGAAGGCAGAGAGGGATCGACACAACCACCTTGATTCCTTGTCTTCTACAAGTGAGGGAAGAGAGTGGAGCTTGTCGGTGGGCGAGTTCCTTGTTTGGTGGTAATGGGGTGGGCGACGTAGTCACAACTCCTAAAATGAGAACTTGTATCATGCAAGTTACCAAGGGTTAGTACTTTAACCTTTAGAATGCCCATGGCGCACTGACGCGCCGAGCCGCCATCTTGCCGATACAGCCCCATGCGCACTTGTGCGCCCACTGAGGGGTAGTGAAATCAGTAAGCTTGAACTCGATTGGTTGAAAAGAACCAATCAGAATGAAGCAATCCCATAATGCACCGGGATTTCAACTTCCTTTCCTTCCTGTGTGAGCGCCATTTTCCATGTGGTTTGTTTACCGTAAATTTTCAAACTTTTTCGAAGTTTTTGAGTAAAATTTCAACATGGACACTGGCGATTAGCAATTCTTGCAAGAGACGTTTTTTGACTCAAGACTCTAATGAAGAGTTTTTAGGGTTTAATTGTGAAGATATTGAGAATGTTGTGGCAGAGTGGGAATGGGCTGATGCAAGTGAGGGGCAACTGAGAAACGATAGCAAGACCCTGTGCACTCCAGGGCTCCATGACTCGTAAACACCCATTAGGCATGTCATTTTTTTTTTCATAATCAAAGCATACACAAAGCACATAATAGTTGGTATTGGCATATTCTCTATTCATTCCTCTACATTAACTCCAAATTTCATAACTGCACAAACAATAAAAAAGAAATTACAGCAATTTGAAGGTAGGTGTGCAAATTTTTTCAGTCATCCAAAAAGAATATGGCCGCAGGCAGAAGTTACCACTCACGAATGTGGCTGCTAAAGGTTAACAGACTTTGAAAAATTCAAGACAAAGAGAAAAACCAAGGGAGGACAGATCCATTATCAAACAACAGGTAAATATCACAGGATCAACCCTGAACTCACTGGTCAAGAATAAAAGTGTGTTAGCAAAGCCACAAAATGAAGGCAAAAATAAAGGAAAACATATGATGCACTGCAGTCAAGATATATCTTATATTTTATATATATATATATCTAAGGCGGGATACAGCATAAACCTTGATAGCGTCAACAGCAACACATGTGGCCATAGAATGAGGAGGAAATGGAAATGTCCTTTCATTGTCTGCTAGAAATGGAAGGTGAGGTGCTGTGTCAGCCACAAAAAATTGGCTGAACACAAGCAACACACCTTTCCAACTGCTGTAACTTTCAGGTAATACAGAAAACCTTTATGCTCACCTGTTACTTCATACAGCACTTCAAAATTGATGAAATTACAAATTATCTCCCTTGGTTAAATAGTACGCAACAATCCAGGATCGCGACGATTTTTGTAAAAATTGGTTTTTAAATAATTTTTCATTAACCTGAATGCAGAAAAATTCAACTGCCATTTCTTTTTGCCACATCAAAGATTTTTGGAGCTGATGGCTGGATTTTCAAAGGTTTTCAAGAAGGTTTGGTCAACAGCACCATGTTTTATTGATTTTCAAAGGTTTTCAAGGTCTTGAAACTTGCTGTCAGAATTCAAGGAGTTTCAAGGAGCATACGAACCCTGTAACTCTACATCACAACTAGCCAGGACCATACTACTTTGACTGAATTAAGAAAGTCTTCAGTCCCACGATGTAACCACATGATTTTGGTGGAGGGATCAAGACCTGTCTCTGCTTTCCTTTCACTAGGAAGTCGCAGACTCACTCATGACAAATCATTAGACCTTACCCATTCTGTGAAATGAAGCATATAAGCTCTCTATGCATCAATACATTTTCAGAGACCATCATTATCAAGTGCATGTCTATAACTACCGTCACTGACTCCAACTTCCCAACTTCGACAGGCACTTGGCACTCGGCCTTTCAAGTTCTACTTGCCTTCCTTCTCCGCCTCCTCCATCTTTCTCTTTCTGTAAAATATTAAGTCATCCACCTGGATGGCCTTACTGATTTTTCCAACAAGCTTAACTTTTATCCATAATTGTTCTGTTTTCTGAATTACAGAATTGTCAGGGGAAGCAACTCATGAAAAGCTACATTTGTTTCCCTTGTTGGTCCCACTTTCCCTGCATTTCTCTGTTGTGAAAATATAATGACAGATTAATTTGTTACATTTGATCAAATTATACAATATTGGTACTACTGGAAAGAGCTTTTTCTGCATTTTTTTAATGGAGCAAACTGCATAAGTTTTTAGCACTCTGTCGCTGTTCATTTTAAATCTTTTTTGTCTTAGTTCTTGTTTCTTTTAAAACATAATCTGGACTCTGTTAATCATGGTCTGCAAGATGGAAATGAACACTTCATTTGTTATCAACATGGTGGATCTGACAACAGCACTGATTTGATCTTGACAAACAATGGCAACCGATGTTATCTGGACTTTCTGATGGCAAACAAAAACTATACCCGATATCTTTAATACTACAAATTTTGCTTATCATCAAGTTTGTAGAGTGTGACGTCAGCCAGTGAAAGTAAAAGTATGTCAGTATTGTCACATATTGCTGTGGAAAATTCTTGCTGTTGGTCTACCATGTTGATATTGAGTCAGCACTGGCGACTATGCCACTTATCTGGCAGTCTCTTTGGTCAAGGTTTCTAGGTGTGGTAGCTGAAAAAAACCTGATTTTCTTCAAAGTATTCCATCTCATTTCAATTATTTTGCTACTTCAACCTTAATTAAATATGAAATGAGGCAGGGAACAGTAAATAATAAACAAGAAACAAGTATGGTAACTCTTGCTCCCACAAAAAAAACTTAACTCCAAAGGAATGCTGCTTATGATGTCCACCAAATCCCCTAGCAGACATGACAGCACAGAGCACACAGAACAAAGAAACATCCCCATAAAAGGATGCTCCAACCTTGCCCATATACCCCATACCAAACACATCTACACAGCAACAAGAACTGGAGAAATGAATGAATATAAAGTTAACTTTTATTCAAGACTGGCACAGCCTTTTAAACTTTGAATAAAGTCAGACAAATACTAAGACTGACAGAAACAAATACAAATAACCTCGATTTACTTGAAACGAAATTAAATATGAAATGAGGCAGGGAACAGTAAATAATAAACAAGAAAGAAGTAGTGGTAACTCTTGCTCCCAAAGAAAACATAATTCCAAAGGAATGCTGCTTTCGATACCTAATCGCCTAGCAGACATGACAGCACAGAGCACACAGAACAGTCCGTCTTTGTATAAATTTGTCTGACTTTATTATTCAAGTTTAAAAGGCTGTGCCAGTCTTGAGTAAAAGTTACTTTATTCATTTCTCCAGTTCTTGTTGCTGTGTAGATGTGTTCGGTATGGGGTATATAGGCAAGCTTGGAGCATCCTTTTATGGGGATGTTTCCTTGTTTGTTCTGTGTGCTCTGTGCTGTCATATGTAATGTCTGCTAGGTGATTTGGTGTCATTTATAAGCAGCCTTCCTTTGGAGTTAAAGGTTTTCTTGTGGGAGCAAGAGTTACCCTACTTCTTTCTTGTTTATTATTTACTGTTCCCTGCCTCATTTCATATTCAATTTCATTTCAATTAAATTGAGGTTATTTGTATTTGTTTCTGTCTGTCTTTGTATTTGTCTGACTTTAATTCAAGTTTAAAAGGCTGTGCCAGTCTTGAATAAAAGTTACTTTATATCTATTCATTTCTCCAGTTCTTGTTGCTGTGTAGATGTGTTTGGTATGGGGTATATGGGCAAGGTTGAATCATCCTTTTATGGGGATATTCCCTTGTTTGTTCTGTGTGCTCTGTGCTAGGTGATTTGGTGTCGTAAGCAGCATTCCTTTGGAGTTATGTTTTCTTGTGGGAGCAAGAGTTACCCTACTTGTCTCTTGTTTACTTAAACCGTAGTCTGAGTTGGTTTCATTTCTTCGCGTTTAACTCCTTTAAGGAAACTGGAAGGTGAATAGCAAAACCAATCAGAATTTCACTTAAAGCAAATCAAATGCTAGGTCTTTACTGACTCTGAAGTACTCTTCACTGAACAGTGCTTTCTTTTACATTTGACATTACAGCCAACAAGTGATTATCCCTTCCTGCTCTTTGACTGAAATCATCATCTGTAACAAGGTATCTTCCTATAAAATTGATAGATGTTTATACCCTTTGATTAATTTTATGTGTTTATACGCTTTTGTTTTAGTGTGCATATGATTATATATTTCAGTTTATGATATAACCCCATATTTATATTATGTGAAATCTTGTACAGCTTAAACTTTTTAGAGTATATGAAAGTAACCAAAAGCTTGCCACTA
>CM065718.1:75532225-75539173 GCA_033310375.1 Conus canariensis
TGATGATGACGGGGAGGACGAAAATAGTGATATCATCATCATCATCATCTTCATCGTAACAACAACGATAATGCTGCTGCTACTGCTGCTGCTGTTGCTGCTGCTGATGATGATGGTTGATGATTATAAAAATGAAAAAGATCAGAATAAGTAAAAACAAGAAGCACATTACATAAATACAGTATGAAGATAATATCAAAACAAACAAACAACAACAACAACAACAACGGCAACAACAACAAAATGGGGGAAGAGGATGGAAAGAAGGGGGAAGACATACACACAATTAGCCTATCAATGGACGAACAGAGGTACCACCTCTCTTCATCCTCCTCCCCCTTCCCTCCTCCACAGCACGTGGAACACATGACACACGCAATGACGCATTCATCTTCTCAAATGAACACGCGTGTCTGTGGATCGCGCGCACGCACGCACGCACGTATGCACGCACGCACGAACGCACAGCACACACACACACACACACACACACCACACACACACACACACACACACCACACACACACCATATGTAATTCTCTCTCTCTCTCTCTCTCTCTCTCTCTCTCTCTCTCTCTCTCACACACACACACACACACACACACACACACACACACACACGCACACACACACACACACACACACACACACACACACACACACACACTCCTATGGTTCTGGGTATGTATGGCTTAACCGAAGTGTCGGAGATACGAACAATTTTGTCCGTACGTTTAAAGAAAGACTTATTGACTGTAGATTTAATGATCTGCGTTCGCTCCCAATGTAGATATCAGTGCGTATGGACAGGCACCTGAAGTTTATAATCACACACACACACACACACACACACCACACACGCGCGCGCGCGCGCACACACACACACAACACACACACGCACGCACGCACGCACGCACGCACACACACACACACACACACACACACACACACACACACACACACGTGCGCGCGCGCGCGCGCTTTTGGTCAGCGTTCCTTTGCCTAACAGGTCCTTTTCATTTGGAACAATTTCCCACATTAACTCAGATACTCTGCTTCTTTCGTCTCTTTTAAATCAAAATCAAAAACTTTTATTTTTTCACCTGGAGTATTACATGTGTTTGGATGCCTGTGTTAATCGTTTAATCGTACGCCCCTTACTTTTCTTTTCGTTGGAAAGGCGTGTGAGGCGTGGAGACTCATAGTGCGAGGGCGAAACTGGATGGTGGATACGGAGCGAGCTTCTGTGCGGGATGTTTTTGTGTATTGCCTGTCGTTCTAAATTACTCAGCTTACTATGTCATACGTGTTCTTGTTTATTGTAAACGCCTAAGGCATTCAACTGAGTAGGCGTATGAACGTTCTTAATAATGGTAATAATAACAATGATGATGATGATAACAATAACAATGATGATGATGATAATGATAATAATAATAGAAATAATAATGATAATGATAACAACAACAACAACAGCAACAACAACAATGTGAACATGCACACGCACAGCAACACACACACGCTCAAATTTATGGACACGTCGCATTACATACTTGCATCATTTCATTAGTAAGTACTAACTTGTACACATAAGTTGGCGGTAAATAAAACAGGTGATCGAGAGAGATGCAAAGACTTATCTCAGTTGCGTCTAGTCATTTGCGTCTACCATTGCAAAGGCCCAGTGTGAAAGGGGGGTGGGGGCGGCACTTGAACCAAAGCAGGGCCAGAAGAGGAGGGGGGGGGGGGGGATTTGAACCAAAGCAGGCCGGAAGCCATGTGCACAATTGTGCATGACAAAATGGCTTCAAGCTATCAACAGTCAGTCTGTGTGGTTCACGCCCAGAAATTTGACCCACATGACAGCAGCATTGGTATGCTCCAGACTGACCTATGTTTTGTTCCAAGCATTCTTCACTATCCCAGAGACTGACCTATGTTTTGTTCCAAGCATTCTTCACTATCCCAGACTGACCTATGTTTTGCTCCAAGCATTCTTCACTATCCCAGACAAGCTCCGGACGAGATTCAACAGCGTCAAGCTGACAGCTCTCGAACATGTCATGGGCGCCGTCAGTGACCTGGTCTACCAGTAAATTGCGGTTGTTGTCACTAAGATTACGCCGAAGGTGCAATAGCTTTGAAGCCAGCGTCTTGTCAGCCTAAATACTGTGTTAGATCGCGGCCTTCGATTTTCTCGATTAGGTACGGACTGTAAGCCCAGCAAAACATGCCAACCGGTGAGAAATGGCGTGCAAAAGCTCGTTAACATATCTACAATTCTATTCTGTGTACTAGACAGCAGAAATCTGTGAGAATGCCAAACGAGACCGACCAGGCGGTGTCCCAGCCGAACCATTCCATAACCTCCCTATATAAGGCGTAAAGACCGTAGGTGCTGTTGTCCTGCAGCGGAAACAAGGCAGGCTGAATGTTATCTCCCTTTTTAGCAAACGAAAAGCTGAACTAACTATATGCACACTACCTGCACATCTACGCGGAAGGCGCTGGAGAACTTAGATAATGGTCGGCGCAGGGCCGTACTCACTTCTTATCTCTAAACCAAAGATTCAGCAAAAGATTATGGATCCTCACTATAGACCCGAACAGCTGGGAGAGTTAGAAACCCTAAAGAGAGAATGCATGAAGTGACCACAGTTTTAGTTGGTTCTACAATTACGAACTGATAAATGGAACTGACCGGTCCTATTTCAGTGGAAGGTGCTGACAAGTGTTGGCGATGTGATGCTTCACAAAGAGCTTAGAATCCAGGTGGAACAGACAAGTGTTGGCAATGTAATGCTTCACAAAGAGCTTAGAATCCAGGTGGAGCACAAGGTCTCTCACATTCTCAGAGAAACAACCACTGCGCAAGCCGAGTTGATTGCATGATGGAAGGTCATGACAAGGGAAAAAAAAAAAGATAAGAAGAAAACTGCCTGCGTTTTCTCTTCTTTGAACTTAAGTTTATGCTAAAACATCTAGCCGCTCACATCAGTAAAAACAACAACAACAACAAAAACCACCAGTCCTGCAAAAATTGAAAAGCAGATTGTGAATGTTTTCAGGCAGGGCAGAATCAAAGAGCTTAGTACCAACGGCAAACACTTCGTGACAGACCGTGATGGACAACGACAGATGACCTTGGAGACGTGTACAAAACAAACCAGATCTGAAAACTGGCGCACCCCAAACCTAGAGGCATTGCACTAAACTGGTGGTTCGGGACGAGCACAAACTGACTTCTTTCAGACATGTAAGACATAACCTGAGAGAGAGAGCTGATTTCTTGATTTCTTTTTTTTTTTCTAGTACTCTTACAAAAGAAATTTGAAATGTATGTGCATGTGAATCAGCTTTAAGTTCTTTGCAAAATGCACAAGCACCAATCTCAGCAGAGTAAAACGCAGGTTTTGTATTTGAGGATAACTCATTCACTTTATGCTTGGCTGGTTAAATGAATCGTCAACCTTTAAACTGCTATAGTCTGACGACGTTCCAACATTGTCTCTCGGAGCTGCGAAGCAACACGACTGTCCCAGGAGTGCACTTTCCATGGAGAATATTGACTCCGTAGAAATTTGACTCCCCGGTTCTTTTTTCTCCGGAGAAAAATGAACCGTTCAGTTTTCTACAGGTATTCTCCGTAGAATATTGACTCCAAAACCTGTAGAAAACTGAACGGTTCATATTCTACGGAAAATATTGACTCCTGTAGAATTTTGACTCCCATGGTTACGGAGAATATTGGCTCCCGTAGAAAAATGACTCCTGTGCCAATTTTGTTGCAGTTTGCAAACTCTGGTAAGTTTTCAGCTCCGTTTGTCTGTTACAGTGTCGGTTTGTATGACAGTACGCAAAACACACACACACACACACACACACACACACACACACACACACACACACACACACACACACACACACACACACAGCTGTTTTTCGTAAACTGCTGGATGGATCTTGAATTAACTTGATGGACTGCTTGTACATATTTCACATTCATCACTCTCACAAGAAAGATCAGGTCTAAATGTCGGACATCTGGTGTAACCAAAGTTGGGTGGATAGCTGTTTCATCTGCACGTTTGACTCTAGGGTGAGCAGGGTTCTGGGTGTGGGCGCGCGCGCGCACAACACACACACACACACAACACACACACACACACACACACACACACACACACACCACACCACACATATAGAGGCGTTGTGTTGTTTACAACTGGGTAGTGGGTGTTAACGTGGGTTTGTTTTTTTGCCATCAATTGGGTGGTGGTTTCAACGTGGGTTTGATGTGGTAGTGGTGTTGTGCTGTGCATACGTGTGATTTGTTTACATTGTGTGGAAAAAATCTAAGTCAGGTCTAAATTGCCCATGAACGCCAAATATTTTCATCAGATTGCAATCTTTGTTTTTTTTTTTGGAAAAAAAAGGTAACTGTGTACACTATGTGCATTGGAGTGCTTGCGCATACAAAGATTCTCTATTTGTAATTTCAGGTTCTTATGTATTTCCTTCCACCCATCTCTTCTTCCGCTTCTTCTCGTTCCTTTTTTTTCTTTCCCATGGTATGTGCACAGTATATTATTGTCCCAGCATAACGTAATGAAGCTGAACAAGGACATGAGTTTCTTTTGTGCCTGGATATGTTTCTACTGCAGTTAGTTTGAATGCAGGATGGAGGGTTTTTTGTCGTTGTTGTTGTTGTTGTTGTCGTTGTTGTAAGAATGACGGATTTCATGTCATGTATAGATGCTTACTGTTACAACTTATGTCACACACACACACACACACACACACACACACACACACACACACACACACACACATACACACACACACATACACACACGCGCGCGCACACACACACATACACATACGCGTGAGTGCGCGCGCGCGCACGTATATACACGCATATACATGACCGAACATGAATACAAACATCGCCTTAGAATAAGGTGTATGACATTGAATGTTAACGTTGTCTTACTATTATTTGTCAGGATCTGGTAATAAGCCATGCATGAATTTCACGAATTCATTTGTATATGACATATGTGTTTGCCACGTGAACGATAAATGTGTGTCTTTGTATATATGCTGGTGATTTTGCTCGGTTGGCGGGATGTGTCGGGTGAGGGGAGGGGGAGGGAATGTGGGGTTCGTGGGGGACGGGCGCACGCCTTTCCCTTCCCGGATTTTCTGCGCTCCCCTTTCGCCTTCCCCCGTTCCGCATGTTGCTGTCTGGGCTCCGTGCTTGCTGTCCTCTAGTGCGCGCGCGCTGGGGGGCGGTGGGTGTGTGGCCCGGGTGGCGGCATGCGGGGTGGGGGAGGGCGGAGGGGGGGGAGGGGGGGAGGGGGGCGTGGCGGACGGGGGGGGGGGGGGGGGGGGCGTGTTTGTTTTTTTGTGAGCCTTGCATTTTTTTTTCCCATCTGGTGCATCCTGCCCATCGAGCGAGATCACATTAAACTTATCCCGTGTTTTTTGCACACCGCGACAGCAACTCATTTTGAGAGGAGTGTGCGTGACCCCAATATCTGATGATGTTCTTGATTTTCGAGAGTTTAATATGACCATGTCTGAAATCAGCTCAGAATTTTATGGGCTAATTCCTGTATATTTACGTGGCACCAACTTCTCTCTCTCTCTCTCTTCTCTCTTCTCTCTCTCTCTCTCCTCTCTCCTCTCTCTCTCTCTCTCTCAAATAGTAAGCAAGTCGCACACACACACACACACACACGCACACACACCACACAACACACACACACACACACACACACACACGCATACACATACCCACGCGCACGCGCACGCACACACACACACACACACACACACACACACACACACACACACACACACACACACACACACACACACACGGGCAAACACGCGCTCACATGCCATTTCATCTGTCTGTTTGATACTGTTTGAATTTGAATTTTGAACTGTTGCTAAACTTATTTACTCCTAAAACGCTGATCTGTGCGGGGCACTTGGCTGGATTTACAGATGTCTTTTTGGTATTCCTTTTGCTTTGACAAGCTTGTTTTGTGTATATGTATTTGTGATATTTTACATGTTTTTTTTTTGCACGTTCTGGTTTCAAATTTATGCTCAATGTCTCTTTACTTATTTCATTATGAGGTCAAGCTGGTTCTGTAGTTATTATGTAATGTTTTGGTTCTGTAGATATTATGTAATATTATGTTATTTTCATCTAAGCGTCTGGTTGGTGGCTTTTTCATAGATTTACAAACTGTACGCATTGAACAACATGGATAGTACAGTCTCAGTTGTCTCAGTCAATTGTCAGGGGCTGAATGATAAACAGAAATCAAGAGATGTATTCCATTACTTAAAATGCAAAAATACTCCATTTATTTTCTGCAGGATACACACTTCGAAGAAAAAATGGAACGCTATATACAATCTGAATGGGGGTACCTAGGATATTTCTCTAGTCATGCTTCTAATGCAAGAGGTGTGGCAATACTTTTCAATAACAACTTTGAAACTAAAATTAAAAATGTTCACAAGGGCGATGATGGGAATAGCCTCATGGTCTTAGCAGAAATTAAACAACACGATTTTTTGTTTGTAAATGTATATGGACCAAACAGAGATGACCCAGAATTTTATGATACCTTAAATCAACAAATTAGTAATTTAGGTATAAGTAATGTCGTAATTGGAGGAGACTTTAACTTAGTTTTTGACCCTGCTGGAGATTACTGTAATTATAAAAGGGTTAATAATCCCAAAGCGAGAGAAGCAGTAGACAACAAGATAAACGATTTAGAATTAAATGATATTTGGAGGGATTTGAATCAGGACTGTCACAGATATACCTGGAGAAGGAATAACCCTTTCCAACAAGCACGGTTGGATTTCTTCCTCATATCAGATCACGTTGTTTCCTTTGTCGATGATGTAGACATTGAA
>CM065718.1:75539273-75584273 GCA_033310375.1 Conus canariensis
CTAAATCTTTGCGTACACCAGCAGTAGTACACCCAGTATCCCTCAACAGTGTAGCACCAAACCCATTGACAGTACACGATTCAATGTGTAGACCTGTAACATCAGTGTCAGACACTAAAACATGCTGAGTATCTTTAGTAGTTTGCTTGGGATCTGTTGCTAAGCACACATTACCCTGTGCTAGAAAAGGACAGTCTTTCTTCTTGTGAAATATACAGGAACAGTGCCAACAACCATTGTCCGCACCAGATACTGTATTTGGTACTGTACTATGATCAATACCACCACGGTTTGAAAATTGTCCATGGCCACGAATAGCTCTAAACTGACCAGTCCGTCGAGAATTGGTATATCCTCTTGGGTAATGACTTGCATTTGGATTACCCTGTGAAAAAGTTTGTCCAGAATTATTCTCTTGCCAGTTATTATAGGAATGTCCCATTATTCCTGTTTGTATTCTGTCTTTGAGAAAAACTCTGGCCTCCTCTATGACCATATCTCCTGTTTGGTTGAGAACGACCCGGACCAAACTGGCCTGTTGAAGCAACATTTGCCTCAAACACATCACGGTCAGATTTCCTGGAAAAATGCTTTTCCGGATGAGCAGTCCGATACTGATCTGCCAGCTTACACATATCCTCTGCAGTTTTACAAGATCTCTCTTTTAGAAAAATAGCTAGGTCTTGGATACGCTTTGTAAAATCTGCTCACGTAACAACAAGTCACGCAAATCAGCATATTCTTTCTGTGTTTGGGACAATTCAACCCAACGATCAAATAAATGACTTGTCCTAATAAGGAAAGCTGCAAATGATTCACCTTTTACTGGACGAACTGAACGAAATTTTTCTCTAAAGCCTTCATCTGTATATTGAAACTTCTTCAAAAGTTCAGCTTTCAGTTCTTCCCATGTGAGAGAATCACGAACTGCCAAACTATGATACAGAGATAATGCGGTGCCCTTGAATAGGGAAGCAGCATACAATGTCCATTTGTCCTTGCTCCAACCACATGATGAAGCATGGTTTTCAAACCTAAAAAGAAAAGAGTCTATGTCATCACGATTCTCATCAAAAGGGGGTAATTTGGGAATGTAGGAAGTCTTACCTGCACCCTGAACAGGAACAGCATCAGTTTGAGAAACATTTACAATTGCAGATTGTTGAACAGCCTGTTGCTTTAACTGAAGTTCCACTCGTTTTTGTTCAAGTTCCAATCTTCTCATTTCAAGTAAATTAAGACTTTCTGTTCTTTTCATTTCAAGTTCATGCACCCTGATTTTTTCCTCTCTCTGTCTATCCTTCTCTTCTTTCTCTAACTGTGCTTGTCTATCCTTCTCTTCTTTCTCTAACTGTGCTTGTCTATCCTTCTCTTCTTTTTCTAACTGTGCTTCTGCTTGCCTAATCTTATCTTCTTTCTCTGTCTCTTTCTTCTCCTCTCTTTCTTTCGCTCTGAGCGCACGCTCTTCACACTGATCAATGTAGGCCATTAAAGCATTACCAGACAACTGTAATTTCTGTCCCTGGGACAAAAATCGGTTGAAACGAACCGTTTCCTCATCCTCCTTCACAAATAAGGATTGGAATTCCTCTATTTGTTGATCATCTACCGTATCAGTCATGTTGTATGAGAGTGTAGATAACGCTTAAAGAAATCCCACAGCGTGCAAATGGGGTAGAGAAATTAAGATGTGAAATAAAAACACTATTTAAAATAGAACAACAATTTAAACTTACTTGGCACTGATTACTAGAATACAGAGCTCAAAACATTCAAATTTGTAAAGAACCAAAAAAAAACAATGTCAGGACAGAAAAGAATATTTTTTTTCCAGTAAAATTTGATTTGAGTATGGAAATGCACCCTCACTGAAAAAAATGTTTTATTTAAGTTAATTTAGTTGGCCAAAAAATGTGAGAAGTAAATTTAGAAATGGCTCTGAAAGACTGAATTGTGAGAAAGATTTCCGAAATACCAAGAAAAGCTAAGAATTTTTTTTTTTTAAATTATTGTTTTAAACTAAAGCAGAGCACTAGTTTTCAAAAAGGAATCCAAAAGAATGTGCCAGAAAAAACACAAACAATTTTACAAGAAAGATTTTCAACTAAACCTTACAACATTTAAAATAAAGGGAGCATTTACACACACTAATCAGAAACCCTATTTAAAATAGCAAAAAAACCCGCCTAAACTTGAAACTAGAGAGGAGCTTATCGTAAAGAATATCAAGAGAATTTTAATTAGAATAGAGACAGAAACCAAGAGAGGCGAAAATTTGAAAAAAGTAGGAAAAGTAAGACCAAGCAAAAGAACCCTTAGGTAGCCCACTAATTGAAACTACCACCCGTAGAACTGGAGACGGGAATACTAAGAACAAGTATACATTACATAAACAATTGACTCACACCATAAATATAGATAAGAAAAACAAAATTGAAAATGCCAATGAAAATGAATAAATATAACAATTATACAGCAATACAGAGGGGAACAAAATAGTATCTTTTAATTGTAATTTGGCAGAGTAATTTTACTTCTATTTTTCTTTTTTTTTTACAAAGGGGTTCAAAACAATATTTTAGCAGCAGTACTCACTCAAAAAACTAAATCCTATTAAACTCTAACCTAAATTCAAAGACGGGGTCACCACTGTCACACACCCATGTTTGTGAACATACACACTTGCATTCACAAACACAGTATGCTTACTTCGTACACAACACGCAATCACTCCATTCACCCAAAGGAGCACTACCACAATTGAATTGAGTTTTCTATAAAACGCTCCCTTTACTCACAAAGAAAAGGGTTTTAATTCTTCTTTGCATTTCACTGCATTTTTCCAACAATTACTTCTCTTCACAAGATAATTCCCCACATAGAAACAATAATACAATATTCAAAGTTTTACCAAAAATCCAACACACTCACACACATGTTACACTATCAGTTCTTATATTAAATAGTATCAATAAAGACAAGTCGTCTTGACTTGTCGAGGAGCTTTCTTTCACTTGACTGTACCACCTCTGAACCACCACAGCCTGGACTCTCACTAGGCTCGTACAGCTCAAGCCTGGACCACCACTGGACCACCACTGGACCACCACTGGACGCTGAGGGATTCTGTAACGAAACCCTACTAGGGAATAAGCGACAAGCCTACCCTAGTAGACTTCCAGTCTACATCAACACTCTATACTCGAGTGAACTTGCCACGCCAGGCATATTACACCCACCAAGGGTTAAGCACACCCAAACCAGGGTTGCATCGGACAAACCAGTCCAATCATATAGCACACCCAACCCAGGGTTGCATAGGACAATCCTAGTCCTAACTATGTTAAACCCAAAGAGGGTTACAATCAGACATCCTCCTATGTCTGTGTCCAGAGCTCCTCTGAAGTAACAATAATCTTCCACCCTTCCTCACATTGGGTGAACACACTTCATAATCCACTCAGCGCCTACTCTTCCGCATCACTGGCGGTTTGCACTCCATGAATACAAAAAAGCATCAAACCCGTAGGTTCCATTCCACAATTGCAAAAATTACAAAATCTCTTAATTGATATGAAACTTTTCCATTCACATCACTTTTTCCTCATTCACATGACAAGGGTTGAACAGGAATGTCCAGGGATGGAATGATAGGAGGGTTGAACAGGAATTTCCAGGGATGGAATGATAGGAGGGTTAAACAGGAATGTCAAGGGACGGAATGATAGGGGGGTTTGAACAGGAATGTCAAGGGATGGAATGACAGGAGGCTTGAACAGGAATGTCAATGGATGGAATGATAGGAGGGTTGAACAGGAATTTCCAGGGATGGAAAGATAAGAGGGTTGAACAGGAATGTCCAGGGATGGAATGATAGGAGGGTTGAACAGGATTGTCAAGGGATGGAATGATAGGAGGGTTGAACAGGAATTTCCAGGATGGAATGATAGGAGGGTTAAACAGGAATGTCAAGGGACGGAATGATAGGGGGGTTTGAACAGGAATGTCAAGGGATGGAATGACAGGAGGCTTGAACAGGAATGTCAATGGATGGAATGATAGGAGGGTTAAACAGGAATTTCCAGGGATGGAATGATAGGAGGGTTTAACAGGAATGTCAAGGGATTGAATGATTGGAAGGTTGAACAGGAATGTCAAGGGATGGAATGATAGGGGGGATTTGAACAGGAATGTCAAGGGATGGAATGATAGGGGGGATTTGAACAGGAATGTCAAGGGATGGAATGATCGGAGGGTTGAACAGGAATTTCCAGGGATGGAATGATAGGGGGTTGAACAGGAATTTCCAGGGATGGAATGATAGGAGGGTTGAACAGGATTGTCAAGGGATGGAATGATAGGAGGGTTGAACAGGAATTTCCACGGATGGACATGATAGGAGGCTCTGAACAGGAATGTCCAGGGATGGAATGATAGGAGGGTTGAACAGGAATGCCAAGGAATGGATGATACGAGGGTTGAACAGGAATTTCCAGGTATGGAATGATAGGGGGTTGAACAGGAATGTCAAGGGATGGAATGATAGGAGGGTTATTGAACAGGAAATTTCCAGGGAAGGAATGATAGGAGGGGTTGAACAGAATGTCAAGGGATGGATGATAGGAGGGTTGTGAACAGGAATGTCAAGGGATGGAATGATAGGGGATTTGAACAGGAATGTCAAGGGATGGAATGATAGGAGGGATTGAAAGGAATGTCCAGGGATGGAATGATAGGAGGGTTGAACAGGAATTTCACGGATGGAATGATAGGAGGGTTAACAGGAATGTCAAGGCACGGAATGATAGGGGGGTTTGAACAGGAATGTCAAGGGATGGAATGACAGGGGTTGAACAGGAATGTCAGGGATGGAATGATAGGAGGGTTGAACAGGAATTTCCAGGGATGGAAAGATAAGGAGGGTTGAAACAGGAATGTCCAGGGATGGAATGATATGAGGGTTGAAACAGGATTGTCACGGGATGGAATGATAGGAGGGTTGAACAGGAATTTCCAGGATGGAATGATAGGAGGGTTAAACAGGAATGTCAAGGGACGGAATGATAGGGGGTTTGAACAGGAATGTCAAGGGATGGAATGACAGGGGCTTGAACAGGAATGTCAAGGGATGGAATGATAGGAGGGTTGAACAGGAATTTCCAGGGATGAAAAGATAAGAGGGTTGAACAGGAATGTCCAGGGATGGAATGATAGGAGGGTTGAACAGGATTGTCAAGGGATGGAATGATAGGAGGGTGAACAGGAATGTCAAGGGATGGAATGATAGGAGGGTTTGAACAGGAATGCCAAGGGATGGAATGATACGATCGTTGAACAGGAATGTTCCAGGGATGAATGATAGGAGGGTTGATCAGGATTGTCAAGGGATGGAATGATAGGAGGGTTGAACAGGAATGTCCACGGGATGGAATGATAGGGGGTTGAACAGGAATGTCTAGGGATGGAATGATAGGAGGGTTGAACAGGAATGCCAAGGGATGGAATGATACGAGGGTTGAACAGGAATTTCCAGGGATGGAATGATAGGGGGTTGAAACAGGAATGTCAGGGATGGAATGATAGGAGGGTTTGACAGGAATGTCAGGGATGGAATGATAGGAGGGTTGAAACAGGAATGTCAAGGGTTGGAATGATAGGAGGGTTAAACAGGATTGTCAAGGGATGGAATGATAGGGGGTTGAACAGAAATGTCAAGGGATGGAATGATAGGAAGGTTGAAACAGGAATGTCCAGGGATGGAATGATAGGAGGTTGAACAGGAATTCAAGGGATGGAATGATAGAGGTTGAAACAGGAATGTCAAGGGAGGAATGATAGGGGGGTTTGAACAGGAATGTCAAGGGATGGAATGAACAGGAGGTTGAACAGGAATGTCAAGGGATGGAATGATAGGAGGGTTGAACAGGAATTTCCAGGGATGGAATGATAGGGGTTGAACAGGAATTTCCAGGGATGGAATGATAGGAGGGTTGAACAGGATTGTCAAGGGATGGAATGATAGGAGGGTTGAACAGGAATTTCCAGGGATGGAATGATAGGAGGGTTAACAGGAATGTCCAAGGGAGGAATGATAGGGGGTTTGAACAGGAATGTCAAGGGATGGAATGACAGGGGCTTGAACAGGAATGTCAAGGGATGGAATGATAGGAGGGTTGAACAGGAATTTCCAGGGATGGAAAGATAAGAGGGTTGAACAGGAATGTCCAGGGATGGAATGATAGGAGGGTTGAACAGGATTGTCAAGGGATGGAATGATAGGAGGGTTGAACAGGAATGCCAAGGGATGGAATGATAGGAGGGTTTGAACAGGAATGCCAAGGGATGGAATGATACGAGGGTTGAACAGGAATTGTCCAGGGATGGAATGATAGGGGGTTGAACGGGAAATTTTTCCAGGGATGGAATGATAGGAGGGTTGAAACAGGAATGTCAAGGGATGGAATGATAGGAGGGTTGAACAGGAAATGTTCACAGGATGGAATGATAGGAGGTTGAACAGGAATGTCAAGGGATGGAAAAATAGGAGGTTGAACAGGAATTTCCAGGGAATGGAAAAGATAAGTATGGGTTGAACAGGAATGTAAAGGGATGGAATGAAGAGGGTTGAACAGGATTGTCAAGGGATGGAATGAAGGGGGGGTTGAACATGAATTAAAGGATGGAATGATGGAGGGTTGAACAGGAATTTCAAGGGACGGAATGATGGGGGGGTGTTGAACAGGAATTGTCCAGGGATGGAATGATAGGAGGTTGAACAGGAATGTCCAGGGATGGAATGATAGGAGGGTTTAACAGGAATTTCAAGGGATGAAAGTAAAGGGTTGAACAGGAATGTCCAGGGATGGAATGATAGGGGGATTTGAACAGGAATTGTCAAGGGATGGAATGATAGGGGGTTGAACAGGAATGTCAAGGGAATGGAATGATAGGAGGGTTGAAACAGGAATGTCCAGGGATGGAATGATAGAGGGGGTTGAACAGGAATTTCCAGGGATGGAATGATAGGAGGGTTGAACAGGATTGTCAAGGGATGGAATGATAGGAGGGTTGAACAGGAATTTCCAGGATGGAATGATAGGAGGGTGAACAGGAATGTCCAGGGATGGAATGATAGGAGGGTTGAACAGAATGCCAAGGAATGGAATGATACGAGGGTTGAACAGGAATTTCCGGGGTATGGAATGATAGGGGGATTGAAGAGGAATTTCCAGGGATGGAATGATAGGAGGGTTGAACAGGAATTTCCAGGGATGGAATGATAGGAGGGTTGAACAGGAATGTCAAGGGATGGAATGATAGGGGGATTGAACAGCAATGTCAAGGGATGGAATGATCGGAGTGTTGAACAGGAATGGTAAGGGATGGAATAATAGGAGGGTTGAACAGGAATGTCAAGGGATGGAATGATAGGAGGGTTGAACAGGAATGTCAAGGGATGGAATGATAGGGGGTTGTACAGGAATGTCAAGGGAAGGAATAAGGGGGGTTGAACAGGAATGTAAAGAGATGGAATGATGGGAGGGTTTGAACAGGAATTTCCAGGGATGGAATGATAGGGGGATTGAACAGGAATGTCAAGGGATGGAATGATAGGGGGATTTGAACAGCAATTTCAGGGATGGAATGATAGGAGGTTTGAACGGGAATTCCAAGGGATGGAATGATAGGAAGGTTAAACAGGAATGTCAAGGGATGGAATGATAGGGGGGATTTGAACAGGAATGTCAAGGGATGGAATGATAGGGGCTTTGAACAGGAATGTCAAGGGATGGAATGATCGGAGGGTTGAGCAGGAATTTCCAGGGATGGAATGATAGAGGGGGTTTGAACAGGAATTTCAGGGATGGGAATGATAGGAGGGTTGAACAGGAATGTCAAGGGATGGAATGATAGGAGGGTTGAACAGAAATTTCCAGGGATGAAATGATAGGAGGGTTGAACAGGAATGTCAAGGGATGGAATGATAGAAGGGTTGAACAGGAATGTCAAGTGATGGAATGATAGGGGTTTGAAAAGAAATGTCAAGGTATGGAATGGTAGGAGGGTTGAACAGGAATTTCCATGGATGGAATTATAGGAGGGTTGAACAGGAATATCAAGGGATGGAATGAAGAGATAAATATTATGGGTGCACTAACCCCCCATCTTATTTTGCCCGAAACCCCCCATTTCACAAACAAATCTCGTTCATCTCATGCTACTTTATGTCCAAAGTAGCACCTTTTTCACAATCAAAATTAACATGCAAACCCCTCCAAAATTGACGTAATCGTTATTTTAAAATGGGGTCCTCGCGCAAAACAAAGATGCGCAATTTAGAGGCACCCATAATATTTATCTCTCTCCTCTTCTGATTCTTGCGCAAAACAATAGGAACGGCTTACTTAATTTTTTAAATTGGCGTTTATAATCTGATTTTAAAAATGAAGCCCGAAGTTGCAGAGCTTATTGATATATTCAGAGATTGGACATGTGGAAAGGAGCTGGGGAGTTGATAGAGAAGAGTTTGTAGAATTAATTACGGAGCTTTTTGAGAGCGCCGATATGCGAGAAAGCGTAAGGAACGCCATCAGTAAACTATCGCATTCTTGGCCCAATCCAGTTGTAAAGTTGTTTACCATTTAATTGATCAAATAGCTCCTGAAGATCTTGATTTGACCGCTTCTACTGACCCTGAAGGAGTAACTGTTACCTTTAAACCTAAACAGTTTTTAAGATTAGTAAAGACTATGAGTAATAAATAACAGCTGAATTTACAATTATTTTTTTTATTGTTTTTTTAAAAAGAGTTTAAAAAATGGATTGCGACGAGCTATTAAAGTGTGAGGAGGCAGCAGACCTCTGTCATAAAGAAAGATTATACTCGCTGGCTGCGTGTGGGAAAACCAGGCAGTATTTAGGCGTTGAACTAAGTATCGAACAGATTCAACAACTGTCTACATCAGACGTTGAGAAGTATTACGCTAGGTACGAAGCACAGCTAGGGTCAAAAATGGTTAGATCGGTGGGACAGACAATAATTAGTTTATATGCTAAGTTAATAGGCAAGATAGCGCCGATTGATTCAGAAGAAGATTTAAAATATGACTTAACACAAGATCCGGTTTTAACCAAGTCTCTAGAATCTCTTGCATGTGACATTGTATTATAGATTGGGACGTTGCTATGCCCATTCATCATGGGATTAATTACCTTCAATCATATTAATTTTAATCATATTAATTTTAATCAGACTAAAAAAAATGAGCGAGCAGGAGAAGAATGTCCCACAGGAGCAGAATGTCCCACAAGTGAATTCCCCACAAGTGAATTTACAGGCGAGTGCCCCACAAGTGAATCCACAACTGAGTGTCCCACAAGTGAGTAGTGTTACTAAGTCTAAAAATCCTGGGCGTGTTGAGTCCGGTCGCAAACTAGTTGAATGGAACAGACTGCAAAAAGCAAACCAAGCAGCAAAACAAAAATTATTAGATAGTAATACAACATCAGCACCAGCACCGCCGCCACCGCCAACAACAACACAATCAAACTATAAGATGTATTATTATGTGCTGGGGAGTATTGTTGTTGGTGGGGGGCTTTTAGCATACAAGCGCCTAAAGCCATACTTAGCAACAAAGTCACAAATCCCCACAAAAACAGTAAAAGAACCAGCTTCTGCAAAAAAAGTACAACCTCCCGCTGTAGACCCATTTTTAATAAATTAGTTTTTTAATGTGTTGTTAAGTACTGGTTAAGTACAAGCTAAGTACAGGTTAAGTACAAGCTAAGTACTGGTTAAGTACAAGCTAAGTACTGGTTAAGTCAGTTATAGCAAGTTAAGTGTAAGTTAAGTGCAAGTAAAGTGCAAGTCATGTTAAGTACTAGTTAAGATCTTAAGTTAAGTACTAGTTAAGTACTAGTTAAGATCTTAAGTTAAGTACTAGTTAAGTACTAGTTAAGATCTTAAGTTAAGTACTAGTTAAGTACTAGTTAAGATCTTAAGTTAAGTACTAGTTAAGATCTTAATTTAAGTCAGCCAAGTTGGCTCTCCGGGGGCCTATAGTGTATGAAAGCTCGGGATTAACGAAGTTCGCTTGCTATTGTTGGGGTCTAGTGACTTCTTATTAACAGCAGTTGTGTTTACTTGATGAAGAGTAGAGCGCAGATTAACATTTGCATGATAAAATACTTTGTTTTCAAAGAGAGCCTGCTTGTAGTTGTTGTGACTTATATATTTTTTTACAACTTCTTTACCTATGCCCTTAGCTTTCTTTATCACAGAAGTCTGGGTAGCAATACTATACATCTTTGCCCGTAAGCCAACATATTCTAGTATAATCGTCCCATTAAGTTCATCCTTCATCTTTCCAATCACTTTCTTGTTCACGGTTGAATGTAAAGGCGACTCTTTGGGATAGTCGCATGTGTCGTACCACCCATCAGCTCCTTTTGCCACTTCTATTTCCATGTCTTTGTAAAAGTCTTCAGTTGGGATGTCCAGAATAAAAGAGTCATTGTCTGTGTAAACGACATTTGATTCTGGGTACAGCGGCTTAAAGTAGTCGTACAGAAATTCTAGCATCAATAACTTTGACAACTCTAACACAGTAAACCCGATTAAACACCGGCTTGTCCAACCTCACATTCTGTTTCTTCATCATAACGCCAACCAGGCTATCGCTAAACCGTCTAAAGTCTTGGTAGTTAGGTTTAGAGACCAGCTTAATTGCTTGTTTTTCTTTTGTAACTAATCTTACATCTTTACGATTGTGTGGATTCTCCATCGTTGCCAAAACAACTGTTGTTCATCAACTTAAAGAAGTCTTTTTCTGAGGCATCAGTGGCTTTGGTTCTAAGATCGGTGTTTTTCATGATGTATGGCCTCATGAAAGGCTCTTGGTCGAAAGTAATTATTCTGTGAACGGCGGTAAGTTTCAGTCCGTGTCTTAGGTAAAATTGTAACAGCCTGTAATGACAGACATATTTAGTTTTGTCAAAGAGGTTGGGCACGAGTTTAGGTGGTTCGGTGGGACTCATCTTTAATTTTTCTGCGGCTAAGGGGAAATCGTTATGGGGGCCGTACAATTCTTTAGGATAATCTAAGTCTACCTCTAGGATTAGTCCTATTGGATTATCAGGTGTAAGCTGTGACAATAGTCCTACCACCCCGATCAACCTCATGAGGCCCGTTTATCATTTTAAAGTTTCTTAATGGCAGTGCCTGACTCATGGCCCACCCATACAGATTGTTGGCATCTAAGTACATTAGATAGTTGGATGGTTTAGTTGGATCAAAATCGTCTAAGTACTTGTTGTTGGCTCTGCGGTAAGAATGACAGGCCATGCTAATGCCTCCTCTCAGCCCATCCTCAACCATCTGAAGTGTATCCAGATCCGATATTAAGTCAATCTCGACGTTTGTAGACTTCAAGAATGCATCCCAAGAAAGGCCCGGGGCAGAGATGTACTGTGATGAATCTAGACCGTAGTGTTTCATGCAAGTGGATCTGTAATTCTGAAAGACATCAGCTAATAAACACACGTCGGCCAATAAATACTGATCGTGATAGTCGCCCATCGTTTTGCAGTGCAATTCTGTCCAGGCTTTCTGCGCGTATTCATAGTCGGCGTCAGATATGTCCTTTCTTCTAAGGCTAGAAAAGAAAGCGCCTTTAGGAGGAAGTGATTCTTCATCAAACCTCTCCCACGAGTCCATGTATTCATAAGGATAGACGCCTTTACGGACTAAAGATGGGTCAAAATATTTTTTAGTGATTGGGCAGTCCTGTAGAGATCCTGATAATTTATCCAAACTTGCCATCAGATGCTGGGCAGAATCATAGAAGGATAAACAGTCTACAGTAAATGTCATGTACTTTTCTGAAGACTGTGCAATGCAGCTAACCCTCTTATATTCAGAAGTTATTGCTTGCATGATAAAGTGAGAATCGTAGCCTCGTAAGTTATGAAAGAAGATTGGCAGTTTCCATTTTTCGGGGTCAACCTTGAGTTGAAGATTACAGCTGCTGTGTGCCGCCCCTCTGAATTTTCCAGTAATGTATCATGGTCTCTTACTGTTGGGTTTGCTTTACTATTAGGTGTTAGCTCTGAGCCGCATATCCAACAGTGTGTAGATAATTCATAGCGCCTTTGGTCTTCGGGGGTCATCTTAATGTCTGAAAGGTTCAGCTGGTTAGAGAATTGATTGTGAAGGTGTTTCATCTGCTCCAAAAATCGATCGGTCGCGTGGGGACCTCTGTAAATCTCTGGTTCTGTGTGTCCGCCATCTGATCTAACAGCAACAAATGCATAAGAACAGATCTGATGGCGGGACAATAAAGTTGTTTTTTGTTGTGTCCGTTCTTGAGGCCGTAGTACTGCAGCAAGATTGCTTCAAAGTCAGCATAGACTACGTATGGGCTCATCTGCATTTTGTGTACATTCTTAAAACTAACCTTAGACCCTGGTTTGGGTGTAAGAAGTTCGATTTTACAGTCTACAAAACTTTTACAATGCTTCTTATGGCTGACAGCCGCCTCTACAGTGGGGATCCTGACTAAACACCTTCTACAAAGCTCTTTTTTTAGATTTATGCTTTGTAGTATAAGTCATAAGTCTGCTAATTGATCTGATTAATACATAATGGCTCTTGGAACCGTTTGGCAAACAGTATCAAGTAGGGGCTTCGGGAGAGATCCTTAGAGGGACTAGATTGTCTACTACAGACCATGTGTATACGCTTACGGTTATTGGTTTGTTTTGTTCTTCAAACTGAGATATACTTTCTATACTCACTGGAAGGGTTATGTTATCAAAGTTCAGACTATCTTTATACTGCCAATAATTAGATACTCTGTCTGCGTTCTTTTTAACAGGATGTAAATGCGCCAAAACACACCACATGAAACATAAGTTATCTGAATTTTGTATGTTTAGGACTGCCCGTTTAAAAAACTAGCTCTCTGGGGAGAGGGATGTAAGAATTGTCGATTATAGGAGAGTATTTGGCTTGCCTTAATTTGATTTCAATGACTGTTCCTTCAGACCAGCCAGAGCCGCGCAATTTCGCTTCTTCACTTGCATAGTTAAACTGTGTAAGCATGTAATCGGCCCAGCCAGGTGTAAAGTCGTGATAGCTGATTACTTCTTTCTGTCTAGTCGAAACCCAGACTTGCATACTACTATCATCGGGGGTTATATATTCAATCAGAATGGCCAACAACACTTTTGCTGGCGGGTTAATTTGAAGAGACCCCGGGATTTTAGAAATAGCATGTGTTACACTTCCTGAACGTTTGTGGGGTTAATAAATGTCCATGTCTAATTCAATGAACATATTGCCTAATGATTTGTTACTACCCAACAACGTACTGTTGGAAGGTAGTATTTCATACTCGGACTCACTTGTAAGGGCATTTTTAACTCACAATATTTACGTAAATTAAAAAAAATAAAAGTAAGTAAACGCGTTTTTATTCTTCGCCCAGACGTTGCAATACTTCAAGACACCCTAATCTTACAAGAACGCCTGCCAATACTTTAGCTTTTTCTGAATCACTACAGTCAATGTTTAACTCTTTGATTGCTTTGTCAAATAGTTCACTATGATTTTTGATTAAATTGTTTACATCATTCTCAAACCCAGATTTACTAAAATCAATGTTTAACACTTTCATCGTTTCGTCAAATAGTTCATTACAATTTTCTATTAAAATCATTAGATCAGATTCGCTGTGTTTGGCCGCCATTTTTAAATCTAAAATTAAATTAAAAAAAAATAAAACTATGAGTTTAACGCTGGTTAATTATGCAGTGCCCATTGTTGGTGTTATAGTTTATTCAACCCTAGCAAAATGTTTGTTAAGAATAAAACCGCCCAACATGGGAAAGATAGAAGATTCGCCGAAACTAGTTACAACCTTATTTTTAGCTCTAGCAACAAAAGATTATCTGATTAAAAAGCACATAGACAGTCTTTCATATTATGATTATTTTAATTATTTTTTTAGTTAATAAAAAACATGAGCGAAAAAAAGATCATTAATACGATTTACCACTCTGCTGTAATCAGCGGCCTTAGTATAGGGTACAGCATGTTAGCAAAAAACATGTTTAAAATGAGACCAGCTGATCTAGGAAGGTTAGACATTGAGGATGTTGTTAAGGTTATAGCTATAATAACGGCGGGGATTGCCTCAAAAGACTTTCTTGTTGCACAGGGGATTATCCCAGAAAACATCAATGCATAGAAAGATTAAAGCATTTAGACAGATTGATTTATAAAAAAAGATTAATGCATAGAAAGATTAAAGCATTTAGGCAGATTGATTTATAAAAAAGATTCATTCTAGAAAATATTGATTTATAAAAAAGATTCATTCATTTATAAAAGATGTCTGGATTAGTTCTGATGGTGGGAGGGGCTATTGTTAATGCATTGGCTTTCTCTGGCAGCAATTATATGTTTAGTAAATTGCGGTCTGATGAAGAGAGAGAACGCCATAACAAAGCAATGGAAGATTTAGCTAAGGCAAGAGACGCTTACGAGAAAAGGAGAATTGCTCACTTAGACTTTATTAATAAAAGTTAAGAGAACAGGGACATGCAGAGCACACATTTACAGACGTTGATGAAGCAATGAATGAATATTACTTAGTGACAGGAAAGAAGTTTCTAACATCGTCACCGCCAGAACTGTCTGACTTTTATGAACCATCTGAGGATCAGAAAATGGTAGAAATAGGCTTTATTATAGGTGCCATGGGAGCAATCTTTCTTCTTGCATATTCAATCTAAAAATCATAGTTAAAAATGTAATAAAAACAGTCCCTTCTTATGGACGATACGAAGTACAAAATATATTATTCTCCTGGAGGGTATTGGAAAGGAAGGGCTGCTATTGATAAACTGAGTAAAGCTGCTAGGGTGTCTGAATCAGAAGCGAAAGACTGGCTTTCAAAACAAGCGATCTGGCAAATATATCTACCTGCCCCAAAAAGAATAATAAGGCCTCGATTTGTTAACTCAGTTCTTAATGACACCCACCAGATGGACTTGTTGTACCTTCCACATGACAAAGTTAGAAGAAAAAAGTTTAAGTATGCTCTTACAGTTGTTGACATGGCTTCGAGGTATAAAGATGCTGAGCCTTTAACGGATAAAAGCTCAACTGCTGTGGCTGTGGCTTTACAACAAATATACATGCGAGGTCCATTAAAGTATCCTAGGTTGATCCAGGTTGATGATGGAAAAGAGTTTAAAGGAGCTGTAAACCAACTGTTTTTAAGACACCGGGTTACAGTTAAGAGAGGGATCCCAGGCAACCATCGCTCCCAGGCTCTAGTAGAAAACTTTAATAAGAATCTGGCTGAGCGTCTGTTTACCTATCAATACCACAGAGACCTTATGGACAAAACACGCAACACAGAATGGGTTAGGAGATTGCCAGCAGTCTTACGCGCCATGAACAATGAAGAATTTAAAGCAACGGGCCTTAAACCGGTGAACGCGATCAAATTGAAAAAAAAAAGTATTACTGAAGACATCCAAGGTAATCAAAAACTCTGCCGTTTGGACTAAAAGTAAGATACTTGTATGCTCCTGGAGAGGCAGAGGGCGATGTTAGAATTAGAGCCACAGACCCCATATGGAGCGTAGATGTATATGAAGTTGAAAGAATTATGAAAACAGCCCCTCCCGTGTATTATTTAAGAGAAACTCTTTCTTCTACGTCTAAAAAACCCGCCCCTAAAAGATCGTTTGTTCGCGAAGAGTTGCAAGTTGTCCCGCCGAACACAGTGCCGATTAGTTAAAAAAAAAGAAGTATTTATTTTTTGTTAAACTTATGATTTATTTATTTTTTTTGTTAAACTTATAATTTTATTTATTTAGTTCACATCCTATTTTTTTTTTAGTCTATTTTGGGTTTAACTGATTGTTTGCTTGCTTTTCAATGTTCTGTTTGATTGTCTCAGTGTCTACTTGTTGCGAAGTAAAAGTCTTTCTCCACTCCTTTTGAAGTTCAGTTTTTTGTCGCCTGTAATCCTCACCATCAGCCATAAGACGCTCAAATTCTTCAGCTGTAATGTTTTCGTCCTGCAATGCTTTGCTTATTCTCAGTCTTAATGAACAAAGTTTTGCTGATGCTAGGGCTACAATGGCAGTGTGCTTTTGTAATTTAGGCGTTAATTTTTTTAAAACAGCACTCACAATCATAGACATAGCACCTAAACCCAAACCAAGGCTCCCTAATGCTAAAGAGGCTGGCGCTCCGGCCCCAGTAGCTAAAAGAGCAACGCTAGACCCAGTACTTACGCTCGCTACAGCTGATGAGCCGGTGATTATATAAGAAAGAGTATTTAAAACTTTAGCATATTTCTTTCTAGTAACCCTATACTTATTCAAGTCACTTTCTATTTCTTCTTGAAGTTCAGTTATTTGCTCTAACCTAAACTTTTGAGCCTGATCATCCATTTTTTAATTAAGATTAATTTTTAAATAAGATTAATCTTGTACATATTTTCTTATTAACCCTTCTGGCAGCACTTCATCAACAGAGTAAAACGCAATAAAATCAACATACTTAATAAAAATAAAATCGAGTACTGTTAGTTTGTCTTTGTCAACCATCACAGTAACTTTGTCAGAAGATACAGAAGTGTTTATTTCATCCCCGTTTTTAGTAATAACAATAACAAGCCTAAGAGGGCCGCCCAAGTTTTCAGATTTTATTTGTACACCTCTAATTAACGTATGCTCTGGTAACCTAGGATCAGACTCCCTCGGAGTAATAAATAAGCGAAAAAGCATCGTCATTTTTCTAGGCAGTGATTCTAGTTTTGGGTTAAACTCTAAGCCGACGGTGTCACCCCCCACTTCAGCTAAGGACTTCTTTCTCCGCAGCATATATTCAGAGCCCTGCCTAGTTATTTCAATCTGCTTTTTCTGTTGTGTTCCTGGGACTTGGCTAGCAAGAAGGCGTCCTTCATTCAAAGCTTTTCTAAAATTGTATTTCTTATCAAAGTATACATAGGGGCTTCGTAGTTCAAACTTTAAATTCCAGTTAATGTCAGGAAGCAACGCCCAGGCATTCTCTCGTTTATGAAGTTTGTATTCGTGTTTGCCAAAATCGTTTGCCCTTAGATTTCTTATCTCTTCCAGGGTAGGATATTGCTGCCGTTTTTTATCTTCAATTTCTGTTCGTTTGTAAACACCATCGTCGGTGTACTCAAATCCATAAACATTTCCTGCCACTCCTATTAGATCAAAGTCAGTTGTATCTGCTAGATCTTTTAGCTCTACTGCAACGCATTTAGGAGCTAACTCTGCTTTTGATTCTGGCCCTCGAGACATTTTTTTTAATATAAACAATTTATTATTAAACAATCTGTAATAAACAATCTATAATAAACAATCTATAATAAGCAAACGTATTGAACTGGCGGGTCAGTCCGTAAGCATAGTTTAGCGTGCTTAGATTTTTCTAGCTGCTCTTTTTTTTTTTTTTTAGTTCATCCCTGTCCCTGATTATATAGTTTTCACTTAGACATTCTTCAAAACTGTCCCTGTCCTTAGTATAGAATAAGATGACTGATTTTAACTGCGATCTAAAGTCTTTTAAGACAGCATTGTATTTTTGAGTTAAGAGCCAAACAGAAACTAATGCGTGTCTTTCGCTAAAGGCCAGCTTAGACAGAGTCCTTCTTTTTTTAACAATGTCTTGTTCGGCTGAACAGTCATCAATAATAAACAACGTTTCAGTTCCCTCAAATAGCCTATAGTAATGTTCTAAACAGTCGCTTAGCTTGTCAGTAGGATCAACTAAAAATATATTCTCGTCTGTCCAAACAAACTGTCTTTCTTTGTAAGACTTGTTGTGCTTAATGGTTGTGCAGAATATAACAATGTACTCGTAATGAAATCTGTAGACTGTTTGTAACAAATCAAGCACGAAGACAGTTTTCCCACACCCAGTAATCCCACAAATAAGCGAACAGTGCGGGTCTTTGGGCAAAAAGTTCAAACTATCCATCTGTTTTAATAGGCTATTTCTTTCAGTCTATTTTCTTCAATGTTCAGCTGGGCGTCATAAACCACAAAAACGTGCATTTGTATCTGGCCATTCTCCTCCTCTTCCTTATTAATCTTTATGAGTATGCCATCTGACCCTACCCTTCTTCCACTCCCGTGCAGTCTGTTGTCATACGTGGATCTAAAATCCAGCCATAGTCCATATTTGTCTGTTAGATAATCTTCGAGTCTTACATCGTGAAGGTGAAGTTTTTTACACACATGATCGGCTATGGGACTTGTCTGTCTGCCTCCGGCGAATAACTTTCTTATTTCATCAAAGTGTTGGTCGGGTAAAAGTCCGGCTGAATACAACTGAAAAGGCTTGCCATCTACTGTGCAAGACAGCTGCTCAATTTTTGGGTTGTAAAACACCTCAGATTCCCTCTTAAACGGAGCTGAGGCTTCAGTAAATAGCAAGAGAACCCCCTTTAGGGACCTTAAAGAATTGCTTATAGCTATTTCCCAGACGGTGTCTTGCTTGTTTTTAATCGCTAGACTGTGGTGTAAAACTCTTTCAAAGTAAACAACCGCCCTACTTTTATACTGATTTAAGATTATTCTAGCTAGTTCAGGGTTAGTAACAACGTCAAAATTAAGAGAGATGTTACTAACAGTGTATTTGGCTAAGGGATCATCTGATAGAATAACAGACCCGCTGTCATTGAATGTCAGTTCATAAGTAAGTCTGTCTCTTAGTGCGCCTTGGTAATATGGCTGATGGGTTTTTAACAGTTCAAAATCTAGAGGGATGCAAAATCTGTTCTTAAATGCTCGCGCTATTGCCTGGTCTCCCTCGTCTTCCTTTGCATCTGCAGCATTAAGCCTGTGCTTAAGACCGTTTGGACTCTGGATCCCCTGAAAGATTTTGTCTTTCCTTTCTGTTCTAGGCAGCCATAGATCAGAATAGAGATTAAAAATGTCTGCGCTACTCAGTGAGAAGACTTCTCTACCCTCCAGTTTAATTACCATATTTTTATGATGGCCCTGCCCAGGTTAGCAACGACAGTAGCATTAGGATCCGCCGACTCAATGTCTATTTTGAATGACAGCCTGACAGTGCCTGGCATTATAACATCGTCAGGCTCAAGGTCACTAAATCTTACTGTTAATATTTCATTGGGCTCAATTGTTGATGGATTATTTACAACGCGCACAGTCTGTCTTATGCCTTTTATGCCATGGGGTTCCTTCGCTTTTCTGAATGGATCAAGGTCGCAGCCGTATGGGTTCATTTTTTATTAAAAAAAAAAAAAATATATATAAATATGTCTGGTGAGGGTGATTATGACGCGCTTAGTCCTATTGAAGGAGATGAAGATGAAACAGAACTGGGTCCTTCATTGCAAGATGAACTTGAGGGGGCAAAAGCACGTCCTTTACTCCCTAGACAGCCTCAAGATGTAGGATCTTCACTTCTTAGTGCTCGTCAAGAACTTTTAGGAGTAGGCTCTTCACTCCCTAGACAGCGTCACGAACTATTGCAACGACGAATTGAATCATTCTATAAAAGTATAGGACGGGGGCTGCCAGACGTGCTTGACCCTAACGATTTTGAAGAAGATGGCGGTCATTTGTATATAAAAACTAAAGTGGACCGTGTAAGAGTTACTTCAGTGCAAAACCCAACTAGGTTTTTTAAGTCTAAGTACAATTAAACAAAGACTCCCTGCTGCTGATGCAGAACGATTAAACATTACAAATCTAAAGCCTGAGGTCGTTAGAGTTTTACAGAACGTGGAGCAAAGGTTGCCAACACGATCTGAAATACAAAACATACCTCTTCAAGAATTAAGTCAAAGAGCAGATGATCTAATAGCAGAAATTGAGACGAGTTTAAATGAAGAAACAATTGGCGGTTCTCAATTGCCTAGGCAAAGAGAAGGTGAGCTGAGTCCTGATGAAGAAACGGCTTTAAAAACAATTGTAGATCCTTCATTGCTTGAGCGCGAAAACGAGGCTCTTAAAGCTAGAATCGAGGATCTTGAAGATGAACTGCGCGACCTCGGGTCTGTTAAGTCTGCTTTAACAACTACAAACGAAGAACTAAAAAACAATTTGAGAAAATTTAATGAGCTAGAGAGAGAGATAGAAGAAGAAAAAAATAAACTGGCTGATGCAGATGATAACAATTTAGGACAAGAAGAAAAGGCTAGAATACAGGCGAAAATACAGGATTTAATGATAGAAAGGGCAAACAGGTTATCGGCGTTGTATATTAACAGAGAAAAAATAGATACTCAAATAAGCAGAATCAGAGAAACTATAAACAAAATGATTTATGAAAATACTACGCTAGCAGAAAGAATAAGGACTCTGTTCAGAGAGCAGGGGATTACAATAGTTAGTATATTGACAGCTGTTGGGTTTGCTATCTCTACGCTGGTTTATGCATTAACCGGCAGTGCGCCAACAGGGCCAGTAGCTCCTCCAACGCCTCAGCCTGGTAAAAGTTGGATTAGAAAACAACTGCACCATCTAGCAAACTTATTAAAGAAGTTAGCTGTCAAAGCGCTTGATGCTCTACCTGGCATAATAGGTAGTGTTGTTAGTTGGGTTTTGTCTACCATAGGCAAAGTGGCTGGTTATATGGCCGACCATCTGTGGACGTTAGGAGTGCTGGCTGCCGGTTTAATTTTTAGTGAAATAAAGTATGGCTAATCCAGTAAAAGTTAAAAACACAACAAGGGCTGTCTTTTCGCTAGTGTGTCTGTCGGGGTGAGGTACATCAACGGGCGGGGGGTCGCTTTCTGGACTGCTTATAACTGGTGGGGGGTCGCTTTCTGCAGGTTCTGGGCTAGATACTTTTTTCAAAATGGCTGGTGCGAGCCTTGTGTTTAAGCCTTGATTGTGTCCTAAGTTTTGATCGTCTCCGGCTATGAGGATTTCATTATTATAATTCTGTATCATGCCAATCTGCAGTCTGAGGTCAGAAGGCAGCATGTATAATCCATGGCCCACAACAAAGTCATCCTTTGACCTAGCATGTGAAAGAACGTTTTGGTACCTTTGTATGCTGGAAGGCAAATCAACAGCAGAGTTAATAGCATCTTCTAAATTGGCTAGAAATTGTTTTCTGGCGTCAAAGCCTGTAGATTGATCCACTATGCTAGACTTGGTCTGTGCTTGCGCTCCTAAAAGGCACCAAACGTACGTACGTATGGAGTCATTAAGTCTTTGCACTCCTGGCATTGTTAGGCCTTTACTTTCATCTAAGATAAATGTTGCCCAAGCATTGGGGTGTTTTTGTTCTATTGATCCCAATCTAACTTGGGAGTTTGGCTTAAAAGAGGTGTGGCCGGGCCAGTAGTCAAAATTATATTCTCTATGCGTGCCCCACAAATACAATGTGCCCAACCCGTGATTGCGGTCTAACTTTTGTCTAAAGTTATTTGAAGGGTTAATGTTAAATTCGTTGCAGATTCTTTCATATGCATTCTTGTCCATTGGGCTGTTGAATGGATTAAACGCGTTGTCGTTGGGGAGGGGTACTTGTAGTTCAGTTAGTATGCGCCTATACTGGTAATAAACATGAAAGTTATATACTGACCTTACTAAGAGATTGGGGTGGTATAAATGGTTTGCATATGAAACACCGCAGCCAGTGGTTGAGCAGTAAATGGCAAAATTTAACTGATTCTGGTAAAAAACCATAGGGTTGGATGACCATGCTGATGGCACTCTATCACTCTTTATTGGAGGATTTAAATATCTAGTTAGTGGGTTTACAAGCCTGACTAGAAAGCCATATGATTCATCCACTGCGATGGTTAGGCTACTAAAGTCCAAAGATTTGGGCTCATAAACCCCCCCTACATCGTAAGTGGCACTTTCATTATATTTAAAAGGTTCCATTTTTAAATAGATTTTTTAAAAAGGATTTAAAAAGGATGCACATTTATATAACTAAACAAAACACGCGTGTGTTCTTAAAGTATCCAATTGACAATAGGCGCGGTGATAGTAGGGTTGCTCTTAGAGAAATTGGTTTTAAAGTTAAGTGGTTTAATATATCTGAAAAAGCTCAGAATAACTGGATTAATATTAGTAACGAAGGGAGCAATCAAATAACTCATGAAAAAATACCAGAAGGTTATTACAACTTTTGTTCTTTAAAAGAAGTACTTATCGAATTAGGTATATTGCTGAAAATTAACGAAGCAAACCTCAGAATTACTGTGCATTTTCCACCAGAAGAAAGAAGAGAATACACTTTTCCTAACGGCCTTGCTAGAATCTTGGGTTTCCACAGTACTAGCAGATCTTATAAATTTAGTACAAGAGAAGACATCTATCAATTTGAAAGTAATGAACCATCTGATTTTCTCGTGAACCCAATGTTGTATGTCCATTTACAAGAGTTAAAAACAGATACTAATTTATTTGATGGCCATCCATCTACCGTTCTAAGAGTACTGCCATCAATTAAGGCGGGGTTTTGCGATTATCCGTTAAGCACATTTGGTGAAAACAGTCGGTTTAAAGAATTAGTTGCGGGGTCTATAAATTCAGTGTGTGTAAAAATAACTAACCAAGATGGAAAGTCGGTTGTTTGTTCTGATTTGTTGGTAGTGCTGGAAGTAGAAGAGCGTAAAAAAATAGTAAGGGTTCAATCCCGCGGGCGTTAATCAGAGAGATAAATATTATGGGTGCCTCTAAATTGCGCATCTTTGTTTTGCGCGAGGACCCCATTTTAAAATAACGATTACGTCAATTTTGGAGGGGTTTGCATGTTAATTTTGATTGTGAAAAAGGTGCTACTTTGGACATAAAGTAGCATGAGATGGACGAGATTTGTTTGTGAAATGGGGGGTTTCGGGCAAAATAAGATGGGGAGTTAGTGCACCCATAATATTTATCTTTAATGATATGAGGATTGAACAGGAATGTCAAGGGATGGAATGATAGGAGGGTTGAACAGAAATTTCCAGGGATGGAATGATAGGAGGGTTGAACTGGAATGTCAAGGGATTGAATGATAGGAAGGTTGAACAGGAATGTCAAGGGATGGAATGATAGGTGGGTTAAACAGGAATGTCAAAGGATGGATTAATAATAATATAATAATAATAATGAATACTTATATAGCGCCTATTCTCGGCTAGAGACCAAGCTCTAAGCGCTTTACAAGCGACACTCGCTTACACAACGGGCTGCCTACCTGGGTAGTGCCGACTGAAGATTTGCCAGCTGGCGCTTCATTCAGTCGTTTCCCGTGTCATCCAGTCAGTATCGTTCAATATCGTTCACTCAGTTTCTTTACTTCCTTCATTCTTTCCATTTCTTACGCAGGGTGCATGCTGTGTGTAACGTGTCATCCATACCAACGGCCAAACTGGCCTACTCTTCCGAAAGTTGGTGATGGGATTTTACGTGTGTGCAAGATATTATGCGTGCGTTCACACACGGAACCTCGGTTTATAGTCTCATTCGAAGGACTGTATGGGAAATGGAGTCAGAACTAATGTTAACTCCGAGGGAAAAATCCCCCTGTACCGAAACGCCCCGGCGGAGATTCGAACCCGCAACCCCAGGATCACTAAGATTACGAGTCAGGCGCTCTACCAACTGAGCTATTCCAGCTATTCCGGGATGGATTGATAGGAGGGTTGAACAGGAATGTCAAGGGATGGAATGATAGGACGGTTGAACACGAATGTCAAGGGATGGAATAAGGGGGGTTGAACAGGAATGTCAAGGGATGGAATGATAGGAGGGTTCAACAGGAATGTCAAGGGATGGAATGATAGGAGGGTTGAACAGGAATTTCCAGGGATGGAATGATAGGAGGGTTGAACAGGAATGTCAAGGGATGGAATGATAGGGGGATTGAACAGGAATGTCAAGGGATGGAATGATAGGAGGGTTGAACACGAATGTCAAGGGATGGAATGATAGGAGGGTTGAACAGGAATGTCAAGGGATGGAATGATAGGAGGGTTGAACAGGAATGTCAAGGGATGGAATGGTAGGAGGGTTGAACAGGAATTTCCATGGATGGAATGATAGGAGGGTTGAACAGGAATATCAAGGGATGGAATGATATGAGGATTGAACAGGAATGTCAAGGGATGGAATGATACGAGGGTTGAACAGTAATTTCCAGGGATGGAATGATAGGAGGGTTGAACAGGAATGTCAAGGGATGGAAAGATAAGAGGGTTGAACAGGATTTCCAGGGATGGAATGATAGGAGGGTTGAACAGGAATGTCAAGGGATGGAATGATACGAGGGTTGAACAGGAATGTCAAGGGATGGAATGATAGGAGGGTTGAACAGGAATTTCCAGGGATGGATTGATAGGAGGGTTGAACAGAAATGTCAAGGGATGGAATGATAGGGGGGTTGAAGAGGAATGTCCAGGGATGGAATGATAGGAGTGTTGAACAGGAATTTCCAGGGATGGAATGATGGGAGGGTTGAACAGGAATGTCAAGGGATGGAATGATAGGAGGGTTGAACAGGAATGTCAAGGGATGGAATGATAGGGGGGTTGAACAGGAATTTCCAGGGATGGAATTATAGGAGGGTTAAACAAGAATTTCCAGGGATGGAATGATAGGAGGATTGGGCAGGAATTCGACAGATGAACTCCATTGTTTCGGCCATGAGGCTTTCGTTGGCAAAACCACAGACACACCACTTTGCTGCGGTTGCAGAGAACGGAGGTCGTCTTCTTCCGTTGAGTGGCCGCCATCAATTGGTTGATGATTCTGCCACTTTGCGGGGGGTCTGCTTGTGAATGGTTCAGAGGTGCCAGTTAAAAAAAAATCCCACGGCCTTCATGACCTAGCAGGTGATATGGAGCTGCTGTCCTGGCTACACGCACTGTCGGACAGCCCCGACCCACCATACGGGAGGCCAGACAAAAAAAAAAAAAAAAAAAAAGTCAGGGAAGGTCACCCGTTTCAGGACGTTTTCCCTTCGGTGAGGGGAGACTGGCTGCTTATTATGTTTGGTTACCGTCAGAATCTGGTGCTTCAAGGGTTGGACCTGAGCCGGGGAGTCAATGGACCCAAGGGTTGGACCTGACCCAGGGAGTCAATGGATCCAAGGGTTAGGCCTGACCCGGGGAGTCAAGTGACCCAAGGGTTAGGCCTGAGCCGGGGAGCCAATGGACCCAAGGGTTGGACCTGAACCAGGGAGTCAATGGACCCAAGGGTTGGACCTGAGCCAGGGAGTCAATAGACCCAAGGTTTGGACCTGAGCCAGTGAGTCAATGGACCCAAGGGTTGGACCTTAGCCAGGGAGTCAATGGACCCAAGGGTTGGACCTGAGCCGGGCAGTCAATGGACCCAAGGGTTGGACCTGAGCCGGGGAGTCAATGGACCCAAGGGTTGGACCTGACCCAAGGAGTCAATGGACCCAAGGGTTGGACCTTAGCCGGGGAGTCAATGGACCCAAGGGTTGGACCTGAGCCAGAGAGTCAACGGACCCAAGGGTTAGGCCTGAGCCGGGGAGTCAATGGACCCAAAGGTTGGACCTGACCCAGAGAGTCAATGGACCCAAGGGTTAGGCCTGAGCCGGGGAGTCAATGGACCCAAGGGTTAGGCCTGAGCCGGGGAGTCAATGGACCCAAGGGTTAGGCCTGACCCAGGGAGTCAATGGACCCAAGGGTTAGGCCTGACCCAGGGAGTCAATGGACCCAAGGGTTGGACCTGACCCAGGGAGTCAATGAACCCAAGGGTTGGACCTGACCCAGGGAGTCAATGGACCCAAGGGTTGGACCTGAGCTGGGGAGTCAATGGACCCAAGGGTTGGACCTGAGCCGGGGAGTCAATGGACCCAAGGGTTGGACCTGAGCTGGGGAGTCAATGGACCCAAGGGTTGGACCTGACCCAGGGAGTCAATGGGCCCAAGGGTTGGACCTGCCCTAGAGTCAGCCTTCCAGGCGGAACTGCAGGTCCAAGCACCCGGCATTCACAGCTGCCAGAGTCTGGTCCTGCAACCAGTGAGGGAGTTTCGGATTTGAGAGTTGTAAACAGGCCTACATAACGTTCATCTTTCTTCCGGTTAGTTGAACACATGTCAGCCTCCATTCCCGCAACTTATAATATGGCGTTTTCAATGATCTAAAATAAACTGAAACATGATAATACTGAAGGAAAGAGTGCTGAAGCAAGGTTTAATCAAAGAATATGGAATAATGTGAAAAACGCTAATACATAACTTTATACCTACGGGAGTGAGAGCGTGCATGGAATAACTAAATTCATTGGAGAGTAAGCGCGAGGGGGAGGGGTTCGAGCGGACGACTTGGGGCATGTGGAGGGTATTCTGGGTTTCCCCGTCCCGCCTCTCCCGACGAGCAGGAGGAGATAATGTATGGAAGGTTTTGTGCGTTGCCATTCTTTTACTATTATTACTTCCCTGTTTCTTGGCACCTTTCCTACAGCCCTGAAATTTAAGTACAAAACACATTAAAACAGTCATCATTTATTGGCCAGACTTCGGAGTGCTAAAGGAGAGTGGATTCAGTCCATCTGCTGTGATTCCACCAACATGTGGAGAGTGGATTCAGTCCATCTGCTGTGATTCCACCAACATGTGGAGAGTGGATTCAGTCCATCTGCTGTGATTCCACCAACATGTGGAGAGTGGATTCAGTCCATCTGCTGTGATTCCACCAACATGTGAGTTCCTTAGCGTGACTGTCCACCTCACAACTTCACTTTGTCTCCTACTGCCGCTCTCTGCCAAAATGCTTTGTGGATTAGTTAACCATAATTATGTCCCGCACAGACTTTCAACCAGCCCTACACACACACACACACACACACACGCGCGCGCACGCACGCACGCACGCACGCACGCACGCACGCACGCACGCACGCACGCACGCACGCACCTTTCCCACTATGGGCCAGTGCTACGCGACCCCGAGACTCATCATAGCCATTCCTCGCTCGATTCCAGATGAGGTCAAGGGCCGAGGGAATGGGCATCACAGATCTGTGCCTCACGGATGTGGACTTGCCAGTGAGTAAGTTGCGTGGTTGAGAGACGTGTGCTTGTTTGTGTGTATTCTTTCTGTTTCTTCTCTTTCAACTTTACGTCTAATCTCTCTCTCTCTCTCTCTCTCTCTCTCTCTCTCTCTCTCTCTCTCTCTCCTGTGTGTGTGTGTGTGTGTGTGGTGTGTGTGTGTGTGTGTGTGTGTGTGCGTGCGTGTTCTTCCTTTGATATCCCCCTCGCTCCTACAATTTCCCTCCCTCTCCCCCCTTGGGTTGAAAAGGAGTTAGGGTAACAGTCCGGGAATCTGTTCCTCTTCTTTTGTCTTTTCTGTTCTGTTCTTTTCGTTTAATTAGGGTCTGTCTCCTGTTTCCTGCTGTGTTCAACAACATTTCTTGATTTCAGCATCTTTGATTTTAAAGTGAGATAATTACAGGCAAAAATTGAAACAAAAGTGAAGACAGAATTATTGCTCCGCAAAACGAAAGAACAAACAAATAATTAAACGCGTACAACGTGTTTCGACTTATTTGGTCTAATTCAGGCAAGACAAATAACTTGTCTCGTTTCCGTATGGTAGCCATTTTTCACCCTGTTTGACGAGATAACTGACTTCTGTTCGTCCTTCGTTTTCATTGCCTTGAATGTGTGTGTGTGTGTGTGTGTGTGTGTGTGTGTGTGTGTGTGTGTGTGTGTGTGTGTGTGTGTGTGTGGTGCGTGCGTGCGTGCGTGGTGTGTGTGTGTGTGTGGTGTGTGTGTGTGTGTGTGTGTGTGTGTGTGTGTGAACGTCCATCTTGCGCCGAATTTAAGATAAGTGATCTCTCGTTCTTCATATTCGTTGTCCTAAGTGTTGATCTTCTCTCGTGTCTTTTTTGTCCTGTGTTTCAGCGCCGATGTCTCCACATCACGCTGACCAAAAGTTCCAAAAACTCGGATGGAGGTGGGCAGTAGATACACTGTTAACTTCATGGCATTCTTGGTGTCCGATCGTTAGTTTAATTAACTGAAATAAGTTAATCAAGTGCACAGCTGTCAAAAAGACGTCCGACACATCCGGTTCACAGTGTTCACTCTCCTTTGTCCTGTATTTCGTTTGTCCATGTTAAGTGGCGGAGTTATTTCAAAAACCTTTTGAAATCAATTTTAAAGCAGCTGGCAATCCCCCCAACTTGTTCCCACCCCGTCAGTCATTGGTGACTGTCCACAACAGGGGTACCACAAGACAGACATTGTTCAGCCACTTTACCTACAGTTTACCATATGTTTGTCGTGTTGTTTCTGCCTGCTGGCACATGGTTAGGCCATTGACTTACTTTATCTACAGTATACCATATGTTTGTCGTGTTGTTTCTACCTGCTGGCACATGGTTAGGCCATTGACTTACTTTACCTACAGTTTACCATATGTATGTCGTATTGTTTCTGCCTGCTGGAATATGGTTAGGCCATTGACTTACTTTACCTACAGTTTACCATGTGTATGTCGTATTGTTTCTGCCTGCTGGAACATGGTTAGGCCATTGACTTACTTTACCTACAGTTTACCATATGTTTGTCGTATTGTTTCTGCCTGCTGGAACATGGTTAGGCCATTGACTTACTTTACCTACAGTTTACCACATGTATGTCGTGTTGTTTCTGCCTGCTGGAACATGGTTAAGCCATTGACTTACTTTACCTACAGTTTACCATATGTTTGTCGTGTTGTTTCTGCCTGCTGGAACATGGTTAAGCCATTGACTTACTTTACCTACAGTTCACCACATGTATGTCGTATTGTTTCTGCCTGCTGGCACATGGTTAGGCCATTGCTTACTTTACCTACAGTTTACCATGTGTATGTCGTATTGTTCTACCTGCTGGAACATGGTTAGGCCATTGACTTACTTTACCTACAGTTTACCATATGTTTGTCGTGTTGTTTCTGCCTGCTGGAACATGGTTAGGCCATTGACTTATTTTACCTACAGTTTACCATATGTATGTCGTATTGTTTCTGCCTGCTGGAACATGGTTAGGCCATTGACTTACGGGAGTAGTCCGGAGGACGTCCGGAAACGAGCGGATGACACTGAGACACTTATGGGCTCTGTGGACTGACTCTCACCTTGCCTTTGTCAAACTTGCTACTAGTACCAAAAGATGCTCCCAGGATTCACCGAAAGGGAGAGAGAATGATGAATCCATCGGCATCGAACTGATCACGACCGGAAATGCACACCGGAGGATATGTGAGATCAGTCCAGCCCAAGCTACAGACCAGCAGAAAAAGGAAATTCCGGGAGGCAGTGGACGTGTCAAGGGAAAGCCTCAAGATCTGTGAAATAACAGGCCACACGCGGACAAACAGACAGGAGCTGGGATCAACAGAAATGAAATGGTGGTCAAAAGCAAAAGGGAAAGCAAGGAGAGACGTGGTCGTAGAGGCGCTGAAGAAAGAAGAGGACGCCAAGAGAATCCAGAAGGCAGTCCAGCTAGGCCAACTGTATAGTGGACTACATGGGAGAACGCACTGCAAAGAAGTCTCACCTGGAATGAAATATGGCACATGGCACCTCTGACAGTCATCTTCATCCGTAGGTCTCTATATGACAAGGACTACTACTTCAACAAATCGACTTTGTTTTCTACGCTTTGGTACGTTCAGCCACTTCTGCTTTATATGAAATGAATTGAACATTCTTGTTTACAAGAAAGCAAATGAACAGTGTGTGAATTAACGAAAGACATTTATAGTTTGGAAAAATAATCATCAATTGGTAATTATTGTGTGTAATGAATTGTATTCATGGTTTATTGAAGAGGATCCAGATGGAAATCCTTTTCCCTAATTTGGAAGACTAGATTATGAAAGGTTTATGTAGAAAACCTTCCCGAATTTGGAAAACTAAGTCTGAAAGGTTTATATGGAAATTCTTTCCTGTGCAGTGTCATGATTCCGGAAAAGGGAATGTTGTAGTGTAATGATTTCGGAAAAGGGAATGTTGTAATGTTATGATTCCGGAAAAAAAAAAGAATATTGTAATGATGAACAAATATGCTGATGTATGGCTCAAGTTCTAGTGAAATATGATGTGACTAATGAATATGAACGAATATGCTGATATGTGGCTCAAGTTCTAGTGAGATATGATGTGGCTAATGAATATGAAGATAGTTGTGGTTCTAATGAATGGTGGCCATGATAATCAAGGTAGTTAATCAGTTTCCCCAGGTTGGTAGTGTTCCCTGGATTGACGGGGACTGACTGCTACTGAGGCTAGGGCCGGGGCCGTAGCTGGTTGACGCCCCGTTCTCCACCGGTTGCTGCTGGTGTGGAGAGGCCGGCCTGAGCGCCGACAATCGCCCTACCTGCCACTGCGCCCGTGACCGGTCAGTGTTGGGCCAGTGAAGAGGAGACATTGCTCCTGCTTCTGTGCCAGCGACCTGCGTTCGAGGACGTCGCTGTGTGTGTGGCGTGTGTGCCACAGCTTTGTGTTAGTGTTGCGAGCCACAGCTCAAAAGTGTTTGAGCTACATCTAGTGAGAGAGACTGTCGCCGAGTGCTGGCAGAAACGCCACGAATGAGTTATTTTTTTGTGAGCCACAGCTTTGAAGAGACTCTGTGTCAGACTTGCCTCGTCGCTGCCGTCGTCATCATCATCGCTGGACCCGGCAGTTGTCAGTTAGAATTGTATTAGTAATGCGTTTGTTTGTATATGTTTGTTGATGGCTCGGGCAGCATAAAAAGAAAAGTGTTATTTTGTTGCCTGGCTGTCCATGTTCGGATGAGTGTGTGTGTGTATGTGAATTAAGAAAAAAGTCGTGCATGCATCCATAATTTCTGAGTGGGAGTCAGACAGATATCCACACACGCACTTCCATCCGTAACATACGGCCAGGACTACTTTTCCCCTATCACCACATATATTGTTCAGCATGTACTACATTATCCCTGTTACTTAGCCACATGTATTGTTCAGCTTGTACTACTTTTTCCCTATCATCGCATGCATTGTTTGGTCAGGACTACTTTCCCCTATTACAACATGTATTGTTCAGTCGGGAGTACTTCCCCTATTATTACATGTATTGTTAGGCCAGCACTACTTTCCCCTATTACTACATGTATTGTTCGGTCAGTACTATATTTTCCCTATTACTACATGTATTGTTCGGCCAGCATTACCTTTTCCCTATTACTACATGTATTGTTCGGCCAGCACTACCTTTCCCCTATTACTACATGTATTGTTCGGCCAGCACTACCTTTTCCCTATTACTACATGTATTGTTCGGCCAGCACTACCTTTTCCCTATTACTACATGTATTGTTCGGTCAGTACTATATTTTCCCTATTACTACATGTATTGTTCGGCCAGCACTACCTTTTCCCTATTACTACATGTATTGTTCGGCCAGCATTACCTTTTCCCTATTACTACATGTATTGTTCGGTCAGTACTATATTTTCCCTATTACTACATGTATTGTTCGGCCAGCACTACCTTTCCCCTATTACTACATGTATTGTTCGGTCAGTACTATATTTTCCCTATTACTACATGTATTGTTCGGCCAGCACTACCTTTTCCCTATTACTACATGTATTGTTCGGCCAGCACTACCTTTTCCCTATTACAACATGTATTGTTCGGCCAGCACTACCTTTTCCCTATTACTGCATGTATTGTTCGGCCAGCACTACCTTTTCCCTATTACTACATGATTTGTTCGGCCAGCACTACCTTTTCCCTATTACTCAATGTATTGTTCGGCCAGCACTACCTTTTCCCTATTATTACATATACACGTATTAGTCAGTTAGTACTATATTTTCCCTATTACTAAATGTATTGTTAGGCCAGTACTACCTTTTCCCTATTACTACATGTATTGTTCGGCCAGCACTACCTTTTCCCTATTACTACATGTATTGTTCGGCCAGGGCTACCTTTTCCCTATTACTACATGTATTGTTCGGCCAGGACTACGTTTTCCCTATTACTACATGTATTGTTCGGCCAGGACTACCTTTCCCCTATTACTACATGTATTGTTCGGCCAGCACTACCTTTCCCCTATTACAACATGTATTGTTCGACCAGGAGTACCTTTTCCCTATTACTACATGTATTGTTCGGCCAGGACTACCTTTTCCCTATTACTACATGTATTGTTCGGCCAGGACTACCTTTTCCCTATTACTACATGTATTGTTCGGCCAGGACTACCTTTTCCCTATTACTACATGTATTGTTCGGCCAGCACTACCTTTTCCCTATTATTACATATACACGTATTAGTCGGTCAGTACTATATTTTCCCTATTACTACATGTATTTCTCGGCCAGCACTACCTTTTCCTTATTATTACATGTACATTTATTACTCGGTCAGTACTATATTTTCCCTATTACTACATGTATTGTTCGGCCAGCACTACCTTTTCCTTATTATTACATGTACATTTATTACTCGGTCAGTACTATTTTGTCCCTATTACTACATGTATTGTTCGGCCAGCACTACCTTTTCCTTATTATTACATGTACATTTATTGCTCGGTCAGTACTATATTTTCCCTATTACTACATGTATTGTTCGGCCAGCACTACCTTTTCCTTATTATTACATGTACATTTATTACTCGGTCAGTACTATTTTGTCCCTATTACTACATGTATTGTTCGGTCAGCACTACCTTTTCCTTATTATTACATGTACATGTATTCATGTATTACTCGGTCAGTACTATTTTGTCCCTGTTACTACATGTATTGTTCGGTCAGCACTACCTTTTCCTTATTATTACATGTACATGTATTCATGTATTACTCGGTCAGTACTATTTTGTCCCTGTTACTACATGTATTGTTCGGTCAGCACTACCTTTTTCTTATTATTACATGTACATGTATTCATGTATTACTCGGTCAGTACTATTTTGTCCCTGTTACTACATGTATTGTTCGGTCAGCACTACCTTTTTCTTATTATTACATGTACATGTATTCATGTATTACTCGGTCAGTACTATATTTCCCCTATTACTAGATGTATTGTTCGGCCAGCACTACCTTTTCCCTATTATTACATATACACGTATTACTCGGTCAGTACTGTATTTTCCCTATTACTAGATGTATTGTTCGGCCAGCACTACCTTTTCCTTATTATAACATGTACACGTATTACTCGGTCAGTACTATATTTTCCCTATTACTAAATGTATTGTTCGGCCAGCACTACCTTTTCCCTATTATTACATATACACGTATTACTCGGTCAGTACATTTTGTCCCTATTACTACATGTACTACTCGGTCAGTACTATTTTGTCCCTGTTACTACATGTATTGTTCGGCCAGTACTACTCGTTCCCTATTTACTACATGTATTGTTCGGCCAGTACTACTCGTTCCCTAATACTACATGCATTGTTCAGCCAGTACTACTCGTTCCCTGTTACTACATGTGTTGTTCGGCCAGCACTACTCGTTCCCTATTACTACATGTATTGTTCGGCCAGCACTACCTTTTCCTTTCCAGTATACTTATTGTTCAAGCTAAGTTGACCAACCTTTTGTAAGTAAGCAGTGGTGCTGTTTTTAGATTCCGAGGTCGCATCCAGTCAGTTTTTCGAAGGGCATGCATACCAAGATTGTTTTCTTCTCCAGTGAGACGAGCAAATTTTGTAGAAACTAACTGGATATGAAGAGGCAGGAAAAAGACAGGGCGGGTTTAAAAAATGCTGGGAAAAAGCCAGAAATAATAGAAAAAAGTAGGGACACATAGGAATAAAAAGGAAGTAATAGGAAACGATTTAAAAAGGTAAAACAGGCCTAACAAGGTATGAAACGACAGCAAAGCAAAAGTATGAAAGCGAAGGTGAAGATATAGTGAGGTAGGAATATGCTGGAAAAGATTAGAATAGGTGTGAAAAAGTTACGAAAGATGGAAGAAAAGGGGTTGTAAACATGGGGAAAGAGGAAGGGGGAAGCGAAGGGAGGAGGCGGGAGGGAGGAGGGGTGAGTAGACAAAAACATGACGAGTGTTGGGGACAGTCGGGAAAGTTTTGGAAAGAGGGTGTAGAAAACATGCAGGATGGTGTGTGTGTGTGTGTGTGTGTGTGTGTGTGTGTGTGTGTGTGTGTGTGTGTGTGTGTGTGTGTGTGTGTGTAGAGAGAGAGAGACAGAGAGAGGAGGAGAGAGAGAGAGTGAAACACATATAGGTGTGTGTGTGTGTGTGTGTGTGTGTGTGTGTGTGTGTGTGTGTGTGTGTGTGTGTGTGTGTGTGGAGAGGTGGAGAGAGAGAGAGACAGAGAGAGAGAGAGAGAGAGAGAGAGAGAGATGTGTATTTATACCACACACACACACACACACACCCCACACACACACACACACACACCACACACCACACACACACACATATATATATATATATATATATATATATATATATATATATATATGGGGGCAGATTATGTACAGACGAAAACGCCTTTCAACAACGCTGCAGTGAGTTGGAAAAACACTTCAAAGCTAGGGGATGTTCCTCCACTTGCATCGCAAAAGCCAGAGAGAAAGCAGCCCACATCCCCAGAGCCGAAACACTGGAATACCGGACTCCCAAAGCCACCAACCGCTGCCATTTTGTTGTCACCCATCATCCCTGCAATCCTCCCCTGGCTGAATGGTTCAGACAGTTGCAGTCCAGCATCATCAACCACAGTCCAAAGATGTCCAAAGTTCTACCACGCGTGCCCATCCTCGGCAGAAGGAACTGCCGCTCACTGAAGTCCATCCTGATGCCTTCCATCCTCCCTGATCCACCAGATGAGTCACCAGGATCATCCCGATGTAGAAAGCATCAGTGTGTCATCTGTGATAAACATCTTGTAGCAACGGACAGATTCTTCAGTCACACAACTAATGAGTCATTCGGACACAGACACAAGTTTACATGTGAAACTAGAAATATTATCTATCTCCTATACTGTAATACCTGTAGGTTCACACAATACGTGGGACAGACTGAAAACTCTCTAAAACAACGTTTTTATCTACCTAGGTCTGATATCAAAGCAAAAAAAGGAACCCTTGTAACAAAACATTTTAACTTGCCGGGCCACACATTGGATGACCTCCGGTGTCTCGGTATTGAGAAAGTAAAGTCTGATCTCCTGTGCAAGAGACTTAAGAGGGAACAATTTTGGATTGACAAGCTATGCACACAGACGCCAAATGGCCTTAACACAAGTAACAGAACATACAGTGTGGCAAGCAGTGTCATCCCAGTCTCCCGGTAGAGTGTGCGTGCATGTGATCTTTTTTTTTTTTTTTTTTGGCAGGAAGTACTGTACTAAGCTGTAGAGGAAGTTAAACATCAATTCGACTTACAACCTCTCAGACTCCCTCACTCCCCATATGCATTTTGTTTCCACCTCATTCCCACTTTTTTTCACGACAGAGTACAGCCGAGATAGAATCTCATGAAATGCAGGACACTATCTCCATCCCGCCTGCTACACTTTCCCCCTTTCCCTTCCTTTTTGTCCCCTCCTTTTCCCCTCCACCCTCTTCCATCACTGTGCCCCTTTCACCTGTCCCCTTCACCCCCCCCCCCCCCCCCCCCAGGTTTCCCCTACCCTTGGTTACTTGAATGACGTTTCCTGGGGCAGCGGGGGACAGCTGAATGAGGGTCTCTGTGAGAGAGAGACCTGAGAGATTGAGTATGAATGTCGTGAATGTAATGAGGGTCTCTGTGAGAGAGAGACCTGAGAGATTGAGTATGAATGTCGTGAATGTAATGAGGGTCTCTGTGAGAGAGAGACCTGAGAGATTGAGTATGGATGTCGTGAATGTGAGAGTCCACCGTCTTCACCCCTCCACAATATTCCCTATCCCTAACCCTTTCCCCTCACTTCCCCCAGCCTCTCCAGCTGCCTCTCCCCTTTCACGCCCCACCCTTTTCCGTTTCCTCCAATTCTCTTTCACATGTGTCATTGTTATGATGATGACGATGACGATGGTGGCGGTGTTGGTGTTTAAAATTTCATTTTCCTTTACTATAAAAACTCCTTTGCGTGTGTATGTGTGGTTGTTATTATTATTACCATCATTATTATCATTTTTATGATCATTTAAGGATCAATCGGTAGACATGACACCCATTCTTAGTTAGGGCCCTTTACAACTACAACCTCCCAACCCAACCCACCCATCCTCCTAACCCCACCCCCCTCCCTACTCGTTTTCTCTTCCTCATCGCCCCACGATTTCTGATCTTTGCCTCTTCATGCCCCATCTTCTTACCATTGCCTTCCCCTTCCCCCTTGCCTTCCCCCCCCCCTCCTCCACCCTCACCTTCACCTCAAAACCTCTGTCTGGTGTTGATAACCTTTGGTTTTCATATTTTTCAAATTGAATCTCGATTTCACCCTTGTCTTTCCAATTCGCCTTGTCCCGTAAGTGACACTGTGTGTGTGTGTGTGTGTGTGTGTGTGTGTGTGTGTGTGTGTGTGTGTGTGTGTGTGTGTGTGTGTGTGCGCGCGCGCGCGCGCGCGAATGTGTGTGTGTATGTACGTGCGCGCGCACAGGTGCGCGCGTGCAAGTTCATGTAGGAGGAGGATATGCATGCAGGCCTATATGTGGGATAGCAGGGGTGTGTGTGTGTGTCGGGGAGAGAACTGTTGTCAAGTGTCACTGCACTGGTATTTCTTTCCCCCCCCACCCCACCCCACCCCACAATTTTTTTTTCTTTTTTTTTTCCCCAATTTAAGTGAGTAATGTTTCTTGTTATCCCGTAGCTGTGGTGGGTATTGTGATCTGTGTTTTGATCAGTGAAAAGTTTCTTGAGGAAGGCAAGATTGCCGAAACGTAAGAGGAGAATGTACAACTTGTTGTTTGTCTTTCTTTACTGTGATCGATATATATATATATATAATATATATATATATATATATATATATATATATATATATATATATATGGAAATGTGAGAAAAAGAAGGAAAAAATAGAGAATGTCGGTGAATGTATGGAAAAAGAAGTTATGAAAACAGTAGGAAAGGGCAGAAAAAGTACAAAAGGCACAGAAGACGAAGAGTTTGAAACTGAAAAAAAAATCAGTAAAACGGTGCACAAAGACATGATCAGTCGCTTCAGGTATGCAAAAGTAGCCACAGGTGGAGACAGACATGATCAGGTCGCTTCAGGTGTGCAAAAGTAGCCACAGGTGGAGACAGACATGATCAGTCGCTTCAGGTATGCAAAAGTAGCCACAGGTGGAGACAGACATGATCAGGTCGCTTCAGGTATGCAAAAGTAGCCACAGGTGGAGACAGACATGATCAGGTCGCTTCAGGTATGCAAAAGTAGCCACAGGTGGAGACAGACATGATCAGGTCGCTTCAGGTGTGCAAAAGTAGCCACAGGTGGAGACAGACATGAAAACGTGTTCGGGAAAACGAAATGACACAAAGAGGTGAAAAATGTAGAGAAACGCTGAAAGAACAAGTTGGAGGAGATAGAAAAAGGAAGGTAAACGTAGAAATGTGGCAAAAGTAGGTGGCTTAGAGGAGCAGTGGAAGAGTAAAAGGTAGGCTACAAATAGCTTTGGATAATCAGAGGGTGGAGGGGTGGTGGTGGTGCAGGGCAATGATAGGAAAAAGGAAGAATGGTGAGGGGAAAATAAGAAAATGCAAGAAAAGATTAAGAAGGAAATGACATGGAAAAGTACTGGGGCTGAATTAACTGAAATTGTTATTCCGTTTAGTATGGTTCTCTGATATGCCGAAAAAGATCAGTACGCGCATGCATAAGACAGCCATATTGTGAATATGAAAAAGATCAGTACGCGCATGCATAAGACAGCCATATTGTGAATATGAAAAAGATCAGTACGCGCATGCATAAGACAGCCATATCGTGAATATGAAAAATATCAGTACGCGCATGCATAAGACAGCCATATCGTGAATATGCTTCTGCCCGCCATACAGATTTCTTTCTAATGTCTGGGTAGTAGGCTAAAATAAAAACATGATACTACCCGAACAACTTTGAAGGTAAGTAAAACCTAAAATGATCGGGCAGTTCCGTCGTAAATCAATCGTAAAGCAGTTAAAACGCAAAGCAGAAACATGGACAAAGAGTGTCACCGCATATAAAGCAGTTAAAACACACAGCAGAAACATGAACACAGAGTGTCACCGCATATAAAGCAGTTAAAACACAAAGCAGAAACATGAACACAGAGTGTCACCGCGTTGTTTATCATGGTGAAATCGTCAACTGAACTGAAGTTTCATATGTTGAAGAAGAAAAGCTCCTGTGAAAAGGAGACAGAGAGTGGACCTGTTTGCATTCCAACGGCACACCGGGATGAAAGAAAACCAACACAACAAGTTATAAGCAGCTTGAGAAAAAATTCGAAACCACCTCACTCTGTTTTTGAAATGTTCCACGAGGCTGACGTCTATAAACTAATAAAGAGTAAGGACCTGATATGGGAATCGCCCCCCCCCCCCTCTCCCCTTGAGGACGTCCCGAAGACGAAAACAAAGCAAAACCGGATGCTCATGTAATTATTATTTTAATGGTGAGATCCAAAGCAAACTGAGAAGGCATTTCAACCCCAGAGTGGCCGTCATGACTAGAAGGTATTTCAACCACAGAGTGGCCGTCATGACTCAAGTGATGCTCTCAAAGAAGGCATTTCAACCCCAGAGTGGCTGTCATGACTAGAAGGCATTTCAATCCCAGAGTGGCTGTCATGACTCAAATGATGCACTCAAAGAAGGCATTTCAACCACAGAGTGGCTGTCATGACTCAAGTGATGCACCCAAAGAAGGCATTTTAACCACAGAGTGGCTGTCATGACTCAAATGATGCACTCAAAGAAGGCATTTCAACCACAGAGTGGCCGTCATGACTCAAGTGATGCACTCAAAGAAGGCATTTCAACCACAGAGTGGCTGTCATGACTCAAATGATGCACTCAAAGAAGGCATTTCAACCAGAGTGGCTGTCGTGACTCAAGTGATGCACTCAAATCACCACTTGGTGGATTGGTCAGTCATTTCGTTTTACCTGCTTGCAAAGTGGATTGTCGTGTGGTCCAAAGCTTCTTTTGACATAACACCCGAAGCCAGATTTTGCAACGCTAAGAGCCTAGGGTAATTTCTTTGCAGTCTTTGTTATGGTATTGATCTACACGGTGGCAGTCTGACGGAAGGTCAAACGACTGTTCATGAAACCGTTCGATTAGTAAACAAAACAAAAACAAAAAACCCTTGGGCTTATCACATACACACATAACGTGTGTGTGTGTGTGTGTGTGTGTGTGTGTGTGTGTGTGTGTGTGTGGTGTGTGTGTGTGTGTGTGTGTGTGTGTGTGTGTACACTGTACTGTGTGTCAATACAACACTATGTTAATCTGACAGTAAATGGTTTCAGTCAGTCAGTGTGTGTGTGTGTGTATGTGTGTGTGTGTGTGTGTGTGTGTGTGTGTGTGTGTGTGTGTGTGTGTGTGTGTGTGTGTGTGTGTGTGTGTGTGTGTGTGTGTGTGTGTGAGATAAACCCAAGTTGTTGGGTTTCTTTTAATAATCGAACTAATCGAAGGAGGACTGGCATTTGGTCGTTGGATTCAGGACATCAAACACATTTGATTCAGCTGGGATAAGGAAGAATCCATGGTAGAGATTTGCACAGATGCCTCTCAACTTCTTTTAGAAAGCTGTTTGTGAATGAAGGCTGGGTGCTGATGGGCAGACAGTGAACAGAGTCTGCCTATTAACATGCTTCAGCTGCTGGACATTGAATGTGCCCTGAAAGAGTCTGCCTATTAACATGCTTCAGCTGCTGGACATTGAATGTGCCCTGAAAGAGTCTGCCTATTAACATGCTTCAGCTGCTGGACATTGAATGTGCCCTGAAAGAGTCTGCCTATTAACATGCTTCAGCTGCTGGACATTGAATGTGCCCTGAAAGAGTCTGCCTATTAACATGCTTCAGCTGCTGGACATTGAATGTGCCCTGAAAGAGTCTGCCTATTAACATGCTTCAGCTGCTGGACATTGAATGTGCCCAGAAAGAGTCTGCCTATTAACATGCTTCAGCTGCTGGACATTGAATGTGCCCTCAAAGTTTAAAGTGAACAGAGTCTGCCTATTAACATGCTTCAGCTGCTGGACATTGAATGTGCCCTCAAAGTTTAAAGTGAACAGAGTCTGCCTATTAACATGCTTCAGCTGCTGGACATTGAATGTGCCCTGAAATAGTTTGCCTATTAACATGCTTCAGCTGCTGGACATTGAATGTGCCCTCAAAGTTTAAAGTGAACAGAGTCTGAATATTAACATGCTTCAGCTGCTGGACATTGAATGTGCCCTGAAAGAGTCTGCCTATTAACATGCTTCAGCTGCTGGACATTGAATGTGCCCTGAAAGAGTCTGCATATTAACTTGCTTCAGCTGCTGGACATTGAATGTGCCCTCAAAGTTTAATGTGAACAGAGTCTGTATATTAACATGCTTCAGCTGCTGGACATTGAATGTGCCCTGAAAGAGTCTGCCTATTAACATGCTTCAGCTGCTGGACATTGAATGTGCCCTTAAAGTTTAAAGTGAACAGAGTCTGCATATTAACATGCTTCAGCTGCTGGACATTGAATGTGCCCTCAAAGTTTAAAGTGAACAGAGTCTGAATATTAACATGCTTCAGCTGCTGGACATTGAATGTGCCCTGAAAGAGTCTGCCTATTAACATGCTTCAGCTGCTGGACATTGAATGTGCCCTTAAAGTTTAAAGTGAACAGAGTCTGCATATTAACATGCTTCAGCTGCTGGACATTGAATGTGCCCTCAAAGTTTAAAGTGAACAGAGTCTGAATATTAACATGCCTCAGCTGCTGGACATTGAATGTGCCCTCAAAGTTTAAAGTGAACAGAGTCTGTATATTAACATGCTGCTGGACATTGAATGTGCCCTCAATGAAGTGAAAAGTACATAGGTAAATACATTGACAGAAATACTTGTGCAGTCTCATATGTGAAAAACGGATCTTATCCTGAAGAGTGCAACCCCGATGTCAGAACATTTTGAGTCGCTTGCAAAGACAACAGTGTTTAACTCAGTAATATACCAATGGCTCGCACAATAGTGGGATAGACACTGCCCAAATGCAGTATTAGTTGTAAAAACAAAGGAAGTTGGACAGTAGGGTCTTATCCCAGTGCATTCAGATTCATGAAGGGCGCTTTTGAATTGAGAACACTAACAAGTTATGTTTAAATATGGAATGTAAATATTTTATTGGAATAGCTCAAACAGTAAAACACCCAAACAATTTAGTCTTAAGAAACTAACAATGAAACTGTGCATCTTTGTTTCTTTTCAAAAGCATGGAGAATTCAAGCAATTCATTTTATTAGATTGGAGTGGCTATAATTGAGTAATTAGGAATGTGTCATTTTGCTACAAAATAAAATGAAACATACCAGAAAATAAACCAGGCAGAGAACTGCATAATTCAGAACATTTGAAGACCAAAACTTTTGTGTTGCTCAAGCTTCAAGAGATGACATGGCTAAACATGAATAAGTAAGGGAGAATAACACCCGACTCTTATTTTCATTTGCCAAGTCTTATAATTCAGTTTCTCCTTATACAGCATTCGGTGGATGACAAGCGTACTTTCCATCCTGTTCAATGTGAAAGTGAAGAAGACAGACACTGTAACCACGAACAGATCTGAGAGATACTACTTTAAGGCGTACAGTGAAGCGAGACTGCTAAGCTGTGTACATACCTACTTGAGAATTAAAGATTAAGTTTTCAATGACCGAAACAATCATTTTACACTTTGTGCGTTGTACTCTGAAATGTTTATGGACGACACATCATTGAAGATACGCAGTGCGCATACGCGCGCGCTGTGTGTGTTTGTGTGTGTGTGCGTGTGTGCGTGCGTGCGTACGTGCGTGCGTACGTACGTGCGTGCGTGCGCGCGTGCGTGTACGTGTGTGTGTTGGCGTGTGTGTGTGTGTGTGTATGTGTGTGTGTTTGTGTGTGTATGTGTGTGTGTTTGTGTGCACGCGCGCGCGCGTGCGTGCGTGCGTGTGTTTGTGTGAGTGGGGTGTGTGTGTGTGTGTGTGTGTGTTTGTCTCAACTTCATGTTTGATACATATTATTTCAGAAAAATGTTGATTTTATTTTTATTTGACAAGGTTCCTTGAATGCAACCGCAGATTTATGAAGGATATCTGTGCTGATGATTTTTCCTAAACTCCGGGGCCAGTGAATCTCTCTCTCTCTCTCTCTCTCTCTCTCTCTCTCTCTCTCTCTCTCTCTCTCGTGTGTGTGTGTGTGTGTGTGTGTGTGTGTGTGTGTGTGTGTGTGTGTGTGTGTGTGTGTGTGTCTGGTGTGTGTGTGTGTGTGTGTGTGTGTGTGTGTGTGTGTGTGTGTGTGTGTGTGTGTGTGTGTGTGTTTGTGCGTGTCTGTGTGTGTGTTTATGGATTGAATAGAATGTAAAATGATACAAAAATGGAGTTCAGAACTGCACACTACTTTTACATTTATTTTGATAAGAAAACAAATAAATCGCGTATTTTCCGGATTACCAGGCCGTACGAACTGGAATTACAGGTGTAAACAAGACTTGTCATGTGATGATGAATTTCCATGCTCTGTTCTATTGAGGATGTTGAGGATATGAATGAAAATATGCCTATCCTTCCGGCCCAAAAGTAAGAAAAAAATCAAAAAAAAAAAAGAATGTTCCTTCATCAAATTGTAACCGGCTGCAATCATTTTGACTGAAATAGAAGCCTGATGGTTGAAAATCGAATGATTTTGAAGACAAGACCAGTTTTAAAACATTTTCAAACAACATGACCTTTTAAAATGATTTTTTTACAGTGATGATGTACTCTCACTTTGATTTTTGGCAGGTCTTACACTTGTAAGGCTCAAATTTAGCATGGAACTTCATCTTCCCAAGGTAAGTCTTGTTTAGACTTGTAATTAAACTTTAATCATCTGTGTCAAGAGAATCCTTTGATCCGCACGCCACATTTTCCAACTACAACAATAATAAACAGCCCCACAAGCACCTTCTCACGCTATCATGAACGTGTGCGCACGCACACACACGGGCACGTGCGTGAACAGGCTTACACACACACATATGCACACACGCGCGCGCCCGCAAAAACGCGCGCACAAAAAAGCCCAAACTTGCTTCCTGGTTTACGCACGCACAGTTCTGCTTCAAATGAAGAAAATGAATTCATGGTGAACAAAGCGATCAACGCTTTTTCGGTACAAAGTCACAAAAGGCCATGCACGTCTGTTCACATTGCAAAACATGCAACGTAGCCCACAAATATCATGCATGACTGTATTGCAAAACACAGCACGTCTGTTCACATCGCAAAACATGCAATGTAGCCCACAAATATCATGCATGACTGTATTGCAAAACACAGCATCTAGCCCGCTTTCTGGGCCACCAAAACCAGACCTCCCTGGTCCTTCATGTAGCGTAATGTCCTCTTCGTCGCAACCGGTGCAGAAGATTGACAATGCCATGCTGGAGCCAGCCGCACTAACTCTTGCAGGATTCCACCGACCAACCATTCTTACTACATCGTTCCAGCGTCTGTGGAGTCAGGAGTACAGCGAAGCAACTATAAGAAACTAACTGCAAACTGACATAATGACACTGAAAAAACACGCCCTCCTGCGTTTTCTCGGCCACAGCAACAAACGTAGGATACATACATAGGCTTACTCGGCACTGTCAAACTGGAATTTACCAGTAATTTTGTGGACAAAAACTGCTTCACACAAGATTTCATGAAGCTTGGTCCACAGCGGCGGAGGAGCGGAGTTGCAAAAGGAGAGGGAAAGAGGGACAGGTGAACAGGGTACTTTGGGGTGGGGGTGGGGGACAGGAAAAGGAGGGATGGTCATTCTTGTACTTCCAAACCATCATCAAGAAAAAAAGTCAACCCGTTCTTTCATTCTTTTTCTTTTCTTTCTTTTGTGTTTGCGAGACACGCATGTTGATATCCAAACCAAATTCCGAGCGTGAATATGACGAAGTCTTTCGTTTTTCTCAGCAGGGCCTACTTCGGCTGGTCCCCAAAACAGGCCTCAACTCCGTGGATTGTCTTTTAATTCGTAAAAGTCAGGTAGGAAGGCAGGGACTTAACGGCAGCGTGTAAGTACCCAAACCAGACCTTGAGATGAACAAAAACGGTTCTGTCATTTTTCATGTCATTCCATCACATTGCACGGAACGTCTTCAAAGAGGAGAGCTAAGATGATCAATGCTACACACCCTGTTATACCTCCCCCCACCCCCGACACTTCCTCCGCCTCCCAAGCGACTTATACTCCCTATACTCCCCATACTCCCATCCTCCCTGCAAGGGGTAGTTGACCGCGAAGGAATGTAGAAGCCATTGCTGTGAGAGCTTCCGCTTTGGACCAATCGGCTCTTTCCGCTGCACGTGCTGGGAGAGAAGGACGCGGACTGGGCCAATCGACGCCCTCGTTCTTTGAGCAGTTCGGCCTCCACGTCATCGTCATTTTCCCGCCGTTTTTCCACCTGGACGACGATGAGGCGATAGATGAGAAGGACGATGACGATGGTGTTTTTGGAGGTGAAGAACATGTTTGTGTAGCTCAGCACGTTATACCTGAAACAGATTTATACAAAGAATAATAATAATACACGCTAAGAAATGCCATACAGAAACAGGACAGGCATAGAAGAAGGTTGATAAAGAGACCTTTTGTTGATAACCGTGCATATACAGAATAATACTGATAATGATGATGATATAATAATAATAATAATAATAATAATAATAATAATAATAATAAAAAGACGGCAAGGTGTACACAATACATAAACATTGTTCTTTCAGTGCGATACATGTGACAAATGAAACTCAAATTGACTGTACGTAGAATAAGATAATTTTC
>CM065718.1:75589273-75604273 GCA_033310375.1 Conus canariensis
TAGGGTGCATCATACCCCATTAGGTGCCCGTGTGTTTTAGGGTGCATCATACCCATTAGGTGCCCGTGTAGTTTTAGGGTGCATCATACCCCATTAGGTGCCGTGTGCTTTTAGGGTGCATCATACCCCATTAGGTGCCCGTGTGCTTTTAGGGTGCATCATACCCCATTAGGTGCCGTGTGCTTTTAGGGTGCATCATACCCCATTAGGTGCACCGTTGGGTTTAGGGTGCATCATACCCCATTATGTGCCGTGTGGTTTTAGGGTGCATCATACCCCATTAGGTGCCGTGTGGTTTTAGGGTGCATCATACCCCATTATGTGCCGTGTGGTTTTAGGGTGCATCATACCCCATTAGGTGCCGTGGCTTTTAGGGTGCATCATACCCCATTAGGTGCCCGTGTGCTTTTAGGGTGCATCATACCCCATTAGTGCTCGTGGTTTTAGGTGCATCATACCCATTAGGTGCCCGTGTGTTTTAGGGTGCATCATACCCCATTAGGTGCCCGTGTGGTTTTAGGGTGCATCATACCCCATTAGGTGCCCGTGTGTTTTAGGGTGCATCATACCCCATTAGGTGCCGTGTGATTTTAGGGTGTATCATACCCCATTATACGGTTTGGCCCCCGTGTGTGCTTTTAGGGTGCATCATACCCCATTAGGTGCCGTGTGCTTTTAGGGTGCATCATACCCCATTAGTGCCCGTGTGTTTTAGGGTGCATCATACCCCATTATGTGCCCATGTGGTTTAGGGTGCATCAACCCCATTAGGTGCCCGTGTGTTTTGGGTGCATCATACCCATTATGTGCCCGTGTGGTTTTAGGGTGCATCATACCCATTAGTGCCCGTGTGGATTTTAGGGTGCATCATACCCCATTAGGTGCCCGTGTGTTTTAGGGTGCATCATACCCATTAGTGCCCGTGTGCTTTTAGGTGCATCATACCCCATTAGTGCCCGTGTGCTTTTAGAGTGCATCATACCCCATTAGGTGCCCATGTGGTTTTAGGGTGCATCATACCCCATTAGTGCGTGTGGCTTTTAGGCTGCATCATACCCCATTATGGTGCCGTGTGCTTTTAGGGTGCATCATACCCCATTAGGTGCCGTGTGCTTTTAGGGTGCATCATACCCCATTAGGTGCCGTGTGCTTTTAGGGTGCATCATACCCCATTAGGTGCCGTGTGTTTTAGGGTGCATCATACCCCATTAGGTGCTCGTGTGGTTTTAGGGTGCATCATACCCATTAGGTGCCCGTGTGTTTTAGGGTGCATCATACCCCATTAGGTGCATGTGTGGTTTTAGGGTGCATCATACCCCATTACGTGCATGTGTGGTTTTAAGGTGCATCATACCCCATTAGTGCCGTGTGCTTTTAGGGTGCATCATACCCCATTAGGTGCTCGTGTGCTTTTAGGGTGCATCATACCCCATTAGGTGCCCGTGTGCTTTTAGGGTGCATCATACCCCATTAGGTGCCGTGTGGTTTTAGGGTGCATCATACCCCATTAGGTGCTCGTGTGATTTTAGGGTGCATCATACCCCATTAGGTGCCCGTGTGGTTTTCGGGTGCATCATACCTCATTAGGTGCTCATGTGCTTTTAGGGTGCATCATACCCCATTAGGTACCCGTGTGCTTTTAGGGTGCATCATACCCCATTAGGTGCCCGTGTGCTTTTAGGGTGCATCATACCCCATCAGTTGCCCGTATGGTTTTAGGGTGCATCATACCCCATTAGGTGCCCGTGCGCTTTTAGGGTGCATCATACCCCATTACGTGCACGTGTGGTTTTAGGGTGCATCATACCCCATTATGTGCCCGTGTGCTTTTAGGGTGCATCATACCCCATTAGGTGCCTGTGTGGTTTTAGGGTGCATCATACCCCATTAGGTGCCCGTGTGGTTTTAGGGTGCATCATACCCCATTAGGTGCCCATGTGGTTTTAGGGTGCATCATACCCCATTAGGTGCCCGTGTGGGTTTAGGGTGCATCATACCCCATTAGGTGCCCGTGTGGTTTTCGGGTGCATCATACCCCATTAGGTGCTCATGTGCTTTTAGGGTGCATCATACCCCATTAGGTGCCCGTGTGCTTTTAGGGTGCATCATACCCCATTAGGTGCCCGTGTGCTTTTAGGGTGCATCATACCCCATCAGTTGCCCGTATGGTTTTAGGGTGCATCATACCCCATTAGGTGCCCGTGCGCTTTTAGGGTGCATCATACCCCATTACGTGCACGTGTGGTTTTAGGGTGCATCATACCCCATTAGGTGCCCGTGTGCTTTTAGGGTGCATCATACCCCATTAGGTGCCTGTGTGGTTTTAGGGTGCATCATACCCCATTATGTGCCCGTGTGCTTTTAGGGTGCATCATACCCCATTAGGTGCCCGTGTGGTTTTAGGGTGCGTTTTAATGCCTTCGTTTATTCATCTAATAGTAATTTTTTTTGTTTTGTTTGAGAAGCAGGGGATGGGTGGAGATGGGGAGTGAGAGGTCGGGGCTGACAAGTTGTACGATTGGATGCGGAGTGTGCGTTGGACTACGGTATGTATTGGATGTGGAGGGAGCGTTGGACTACGGTATGTATTAGATGCGGAGGGAGTGTTGGACTACGGTATGTATTGGATGTGGAGGGAGCGTTGGACTATGGTATGTATTAGATGCGGAGAGAGTGTTGGACTACGTATGTATTTGATGCGGAGGGAGCGTTAGACTACGGTATGTATTGGATGTGGAGGGAGCATTGGGCTACGGTATGTATTGGATGTGGAGGGAGTGTTGGACTACGGTATGTATTGGATGTGGAGGGAGTGTTGACTACAGTATGTATTGGATGCGCAGGGAGTGTTGGACTACGGTATGTATTAGATGCACAGGGAGGGTTGGACTACGGTATGTATTGGATGAGGAGGGAGTGTTGGACTATGGTATGTATTGGATGTGGAGGGAGTGATGGACTATGGTATGTACTGGATGAGGAGGGAGTGATGGACTACGATATGTATTGGATGTGGAGGGAGTGATGGACTACGGTATGTATTGGATGTGGAGGGAGATTTGGACAATGGTATGAATTGGATGAGGAGGGAGCACTGGACTATGGTATGTATTGGATGCAGAGGGAGTGTTGGACTACGATATGTGTTGGATGTGGAGGGAGTGTTGGACTACGATATGTATTGGATGTGGAGGGAGCGTTGGACTACGGTATGTATTGGATGAGGAGGGAGCGTTGGACTACGGCATGTATTGGATGAGGAGGGAGCATTGGACTACAGTATGTATTGGATGAGAAGGGAGCGTTGGACTAGTGCATGTATTGGATGTGGAGGGAGTGTTGGAATACGGCATGTATTGGATGTGGAGGGAGCGTTGGACTATGGTATGTATTGGATGTGGAGGGAGTGCTGGACTACGGTATGTATTGGATGTGGAGGGAGTGTTGGACTACTGCATGTATTGGATGTGGAGGGAGCGTTGGACTACGGTATGTATTGGATGTGGAGGGAGCGTTGGACTACAGTATGTATTGGATGTGGAGGGAGCATTGGACTATGGTATGCATTGGATGCACATGGAGTATTGGACTACGGTATGTATTGGATGTGGAGGGAGAGTTGGACTACGGTATGTATTGGATGAGGAGGGAGCATTGGACTATGTTATGTATTGGATGTGGAGGGAGCATTTGACTATGGTATGTACTGGATGTGGAGGGAGTGTTGGACTACGGTATGTATTGGATGTGGAGGGAGTGTTGGACTACGATATGTATTGGATGCACAGGGAGTGTTGGACTATGGTATGTATTGGATGCACAGGGAGTGTTGGACTACGGTATGTATTGGATGCACAGGAGTGTTGGACTATGGTATGTATTGGATGTGGAGGGAGTGTTGGACTACGGTATGTATTGGATGTGGAGGGAGCGTTGGACTACAGTATGTATTGGATATGGTGGGAGTGTTGGACTATGGTATGAATTGGATGAGGAGGGAGTGTTGGACTATGGTATGAATTGGATGAGGAGGGAGCGTTGGACTATGGTATATATTGGATGTGGAGGGAGCATTGGACTACAGTATGTACTGAATGAGGAGGGAGCATTGGACTATGGTATGTATTGGATGCGGAGGAAGCATTGGACTACAGTATGTATTGGATGAGGAGGGAACATTGGACTATGGTATGTATTGGATGTGGAGGGAGTGTTGGACTATGGTATGTATTGGATGAGGAGGGAGCATTGGGCAACGGCATGTACTGGATGTGGAGGGAGCATTGGACTACGGTATGTATTTGCGTGTATTGCCAGTTTTTCTTGTTTATTGAATTTCTAGTTTAATGTGCGTCCTTATTCATTGTAAACGTCCAGGCATTCAATTGAGTAGGCATGTAAATGTTTTTAATATGATAATAGTGAAAATGTTCAAGCCTATTGAGCGCGCACGCGCATGCGTGTGTGTGCACGCGCGTGGGCGCATGGTTGTATGAGCATGTGAAGGGAAGGATGGGGGAGGGATGGTAATGGGGGGGACTTGTGGAGGTTGTAAAAAATTACTAAATTTCTTATGGTTTCTTTTTCCTTTATAAAGCGAGTTGACCAGATTATCTAAAAAATGCAAATATAGATCATCATCACCATCATTACTATTATTGTTATTGTCGTCATCGTCGTCATCGCCGCCGCCGTTGTCGTTGGTGGTGGTGGTGGTCTTGTTGTTATAATTATCATCATCATCATCGTCGTCATCGTCATCATCATCATTTTCATTATCATAATTATTATTATTATCATTATTATTATTACTGACACAAACGAAGAAGCAAACAAGAAACAACACAAAAGAAAGGAAACAAACAACAAAAGAAAAAGAGAAACAAAGAAAACATCTGCCAATACTCCTGTTCTTCAGTTGAAGGTGTCGAAGACCTAAACAATGTAAGAAAGAAGGAAACAACCTCGGCAACAAACCAAGGAAAAAACCCGTCAACAAACCAAGGAAAAAAACCGTCAACAAACCAAGGAAAAACCCCGTCAACAAACCAAGGAAAAACCCCGTCAACAAACCAAGGAAAAACTCCATCAACAAACCAAGGAAAAACTCCATCAACACGCCGCTGGTCACGTCCTCCTAGAAGGCTACGAAGAACCCCACTGTATAAGACGCCGAAAAGAGCACAAAACAGTCAACGAAAGAAATAAATAAACAAAGAATGGTGACACGAAAAGACAGACAGACAGACAGCCTGCATGCTCACCACGTCCTCTGTGAAGGCATTGAAGAACTCCACAGTGTAAGAAGCCAAAAAGAACATGAACAATGAACGACAGAAAGAAACAAAGAATAATGACACAAAAAAGACAGACAGACAGATAGACAGCCAGCCTACATGCTCACCACGTCCTTTTTGAAGGCATTGAAGAACCCCACAGTGTAAGAAGCCAAAAAAGAACACAAACAGTCAACAAAAGAAACAAAGAATGATGACAGGAAAGACAGTCAAACAGAAAGACAGCCTACTCACAACATCCATTGAAGGCATCGAAGAACTCCAGTGTTGGAAGTCAAAAAGACCACAAACAATCAACGTAAGAAAGAAAGAAACAAATAATGATGACACGAAAAGACAGACAGACAGATAGAAAAGCAGCCTGCATGCTCACAATGCCCTCTTTGAAACCATTGAAGAATCCCACAATGTAAGAAGCCAAAAAGAATACAAAACAGTCAACGAAAGAAAGAAACAAAGAATGATTATATGAAAGACAGACAGACAGAAAGACAGCCTGCATGCTCACCACGTTTTCTTTGAAACCATTGAAGAATCTCACAGTGTAAGAAGCCAAAAAGAACACACCCAACGAAAGAAACAAAGAATGATAATATGAAAGACAAACAGAAAGGTAGCCTGCTCACCACGTCCTCTGTGAAGGCATCGAAGAAATCGTCAGAGGAAGAAGCCAAAAAGAATACAAACAATCAACGAAAGAAAGAAAAAAAAACATAGAATGATGACACGAAAAGACAGACAGACAGATAGCCAGCACACTCACCACGTCCTCTTTGAAGACGTCGAAGAAATTCACAGTTTAAGGAGCCAAAAAGAACATAAAACGGTCAACGAAAGAAAGAATGATGCCACAAAAAGACAGACAGACAGACAGACAGACAAGACAGACAGACAGACAGACAGACAGACAGACAGCATACTCACCACGTCCTCTGTGAAGGCATCGAAGAACTCCACAGTGTAAGAAGCCAAAAAGAACACGAACAATGAACGACAGACAGAAACAAAGAATAATGATACGAAAAGACGGACAGACAGACAGACAAACAGACAGCCTGCATGCTCACCACGTCCTCTTTGAAGGCATCGAAGGACCCCACAGTGTAAAAAGGCCAAAAAGAACGCAAACAGTCAACGAAAGAAAGAAAGGAACAAAGAATGATGACACGAAAAGACAGACAGACAGACAGACAGACAGCCTGCTTGCTCACCACGTCCTCTTTGAAGGCATCGAAGAACTCCACGATGTCCGCCGCCGTGCCGATGTAGACCAGGAGGAGTTGGGACAGCTGGTCGTGGGTCAGCTTGCCCTTGGGCATCAGCCAGCGCCCCAGAATCAGCAGCAGGAGGAGCAGCTGCTCCGTGGCCTTGATCCACTCCTCAGACTTCAGCTTCAGCGGGATCCGAATCTCCAGGTTCACCTTGGGGCAGAATATGGAAGCCACGTTCTTTTCATCTGTTATGATGTTCTTTTCATCTGTTGTGATGTTCTTTTCATCTGTTGTAATATTCCTTTCATCTGCTGTTATGTTCTTTCCATCTGTTATGATGCTATTTTTCATCTGTTGTGATGTTCTTTTCATCTGTTGTGATATTCTTTTCGTCTGTTGTAATATTCTTTTCATCTGCTGTTATGTTCTTCCCATCTGTTATGATGTTATTTTTCATCTGTTATGATGTTCTTTTCATCTGTTGTGAAATTCTTTTCATCTGTTGTAATATTCCTTTCATCTGCTGTTATGTTCTTTCCATCTGTTATGATGCTATTTTTCATCTGTTATGATGTTCTTTTCATCTGTTGTGATATTCTTTTCGTCTGTTGTAATATTCTTTTCATCGGCTGTTATGTTCTTCCCATCTGTTATGATGTTATTTTTCATCTGTGGTGATGTTCTTTTCATCTGTTGTGATATTCTTTTCATCTGTGGTGATTTTTTTCCCATCTGTTATGATGTTCTTTTCATCTGTTGCGGTGTTCTTTTCATCTGCTGTAATGTTCTCTTCATCTGTTGTGATGTTCTTTTCATCTGTTGTGACGTTGTTTATCTGTTGTGATGTTCTTTTCATCTGTTGTGATGATGTTTATCTGTTCTGGTGTTCTTTTCAACTATTGTGATGTTCTTTTCATCTGTTATAATATTCTTTTCATCTGGTGTGATGTTCTTTCATCTGTTATAATATTCTTTTCATCTGGTGTGATGTTCTTTTCATCTGCTGTGATATTCTTTTCATCTGTTGTGATGTTCTTTTCATCTGTTGTGATGTTCATCTGTTGTGGTGTTCTTTTCAACTATTGCGATGTTCTTTTCATATACTATAATATTCTTTTCATCGGCTGTGATGTTCTTTTCATCTGTTACGAAGTTTTGATCTCTTACGATGTTCTCTTCAACTGCTATGATGTTCTTTTCATCTGTTGTGGTGCTCTTTTCATCTGTTGTGATGTTCTTCTCATCTGTCATGATGTTCTTTTCATCTGTTATGATGTTCTTTCCATCTCTTGTGATGTTCTTTTTCATCTGTTGTCATGTTCTTTTCATCTGTTATTATGTTCTCTTCATCTGTTGTGATGTTCTTTTTCATCTGCTGTGATGTTCTTTTCATCTGTTATGATGTTCTCTTCATCTGTTGTGATGTTCTTTCCATCTGTCGTAATATTCTTCTCATCTGTCATGTTGTTCTTTTCATCTGTTGTGATGTTATCACAGATCATGTGACCTAACAGGAACAGGTGACACATATTGAGGTCAGAGTTGAAACTAGCTAACTGGCTTACGATGACCTGTACCGTCACTTAGAGTGCAAAGGTGAAGGTGACCATAAACACATGACGATGAACTTACTTTCCTAAGTTGTTACTTCTAAATATGTCTTCTCTTAATTCCCTGACCCCACTCCAGCCCCACCCTCATCCCTCCACCCTCTCCCTCCCCTGCACCCTCTCATTCCACTCTCCTCTCACCCGCTTTGGGGCCAGAGGCTGAATAAACACTTTGTTATATATGATGAAAGTGTTACTGGATGGGGCCAGAGGCTGAATAAACACTTTGTTATATATGATGAAAGTGTTACTGGATGGGGCCAGAGGCTGAATAAACACTTTGTTATATATGATGAAAGTGTTACTGGATGGGGTCAGAGGCTGAATAAACACTTTGTTATATATGATGGAAGTCTTACTGGATGGGGTCAGAGGCTGAATAAACACTTTGTTATATATGATGGAAGTCTTACTGGATGGGGTCAGAGGCTGAATAAACACTTTGTATATATGATGGAAGTGTTACTGGATGGGGACAGAGCCTAATAAACACTTTGTATATATGATGAATTTAATAAATAAATAAAATTTGTAATAATAATAATAATAATAATAATAGAATAATATATAAGCGCTATTCTCGGCTAGAGACCAAGCTCTAAGCGCTTTACAATCACTCGTTACACAACGGCTCTACCTGGGTATATACATGAAGTGTTACTGGATGGGCAGAGGCTGAATAAACACTTGTTATAATGATGGATGTCTTACTGGATGGGGCCAGAGCCTAAATAAACTTTGTTATCTATGATGGAAGTCTTACTGGATGGGGCCAGAGCCTGAATAAACACTTTGTTATCTATGATGGAAGTCTTACTGGATGGGGCCAGAGCCTGAATAAACACTTTGTTATATATGATGGAAGTCTTACTGGATGGGGCCAGAGCCTGAATAAACACTTTGTTATATATGATGGAAGTCTTACTGGATGGGACCAGAGCCTAAATCAAAACTTTGTTATCTATGATGGAAGTCTTACTGGATACTCACGCTTTGGGGCCAGAGCCTAAATAGACACTTTGTTATATATGATGCAAGTGTTACTGGATGGGGCCAGAGCCTACATAAACACTTTGTTATATACGATGCAAGTGTTACTGGATACTCACTCCTCAAAAGGACGAACACAGTAGTCTGCCTACCTATGCGCATCAGCAACAATAATGATGATATAATAATTAACAGGAAGACGAAGAATGGAGATGACGACGTTCATGTCTTAATCTACATTTTCAACAGAAACTTTTCTCTTTTTTTTTTCTTTCTCAAATCACCATTGATGACAGCAAACGCAAAAGCTTCATTAAAAGTAGACTATCAACAATATACAGTCATCACCAAGGTCGACAACAATAATGCCCTTCAACATGTAACTTGACATTGACAAGAGATCCGGACACATGCATGCAGGATTGATCAAACATCTTTCACGCAAGACCAAAGAACATCATGAACATTTCATTAAAACAAAACAAGCTATCCAAACAAAACAAAACAAAACAAACCACAGAGAGAGAGAGAGAGAGAGAGAAGAGAAGAGGAGAGAGGGGAAGAGAGAGAGAGAAGACAGACAGACAGACAGACAGACAGACAGACAGACAGAGAGAGAGAGAGAGAGAGAGAGAGAGAGAGAGAGAGAGAGAGAGAGAGAGAGAGCAAACCCTTACCCTTACCATATTTAAATGTATACGGGAAAGAAAATGTGAATGTGTTTAGACAAAACCGCATGGTATGAGGCCAAAAAAGAATACCAAATAAATAACCCTCACTGAAATACGCTCTTCACAAGAAACACTTTCTACTGTCTATCCCTACCAACACAAAGTTAAATAAGACAAATGTGCAGGAAAACAATGGACGTTGTCACAAGCTTGACTTCACTAAACATTTTTTCCGATAACTGATCTATGGTAAAGACATTTCGCAGAGCAAAATAAATCTATAGAGAAACTAAAATTAGTCGAACAAGGTCGGTTATCGATGTTTCGATTGGTTTGAATGGTTTAGGATATCTTCTTACGAAATACACACCGCTTGGCATTAGTCTCGTTTTGTTAGTTGAAAACACGTCAGTCAGTATTTTGATACAGACGCAGTCCTCTCTTTTCACTGTCTTGAAAAGGACTATTTTGATGATGGAGATGCTCGCCTCTCATTCTGTGCCGTACGTCTTCATGAAGCTGATTTTTCAAACGTTTATTTTCTGCCTTTAGTTGTTATCAAAGGGAGTTTACTTCACTGGGAGTTACTTCACTGGGAGTTTACTTCACTGGGGAGTTTACTTCACTGGGAGTTTACTTCACTGGGACTTTAATCCACTGGGAGTTTACTTCACTGGGAGTTTACTTCATTGGCAGTTTACTTCATTGGCAGTTTACTTCATTGGCAGTTTACTTCACTGGGAATTTACTTCATTGGGAGTTTACTTCACTGGGAGTTTACTTCACTGGGAGTTTACTTCACTGGGGGTGTTTACTTCACTGGGAATTTACTTCACTGGGAGTTTACTTTACGCGCTTTTTTTCCTCAGGTCATCCACCTGGATCCTTGTTGATGCTGCTGATCATTGGTGTTGCTGCTGATGATCATTGGTGTTGTTTGCTGATCATTGGTGTTGCTGCTGATCATTGGTGTTGTTGCTGCTGATCATTGGTGTTGCTGCTGATCATTGGTGTTGCTGCTGATCATTGGTGTTGTTGGTGCTGATCATTAGTGTTGCTGCTGATCATTAGTGTTGCTGTTGATCATTGGTGTTGCTGTTGATCATTGGTGTTGATGCTGATCATTGGTGTTGCTGCTGATCATTGGTGTTGCTGCTTATCATTAGTGTTGCTGCTGATCATTGATGTTGCTGCTGATCATTGGTGTTGCTGCTGATCATTGATGTTGCTGCTGATCATTTGGTTGTTGCTGCTGATCATTGGTGTTGCTGCTGATCATTGGTGTTGCTGCTGATCATTGATGATGTTGCTGATCATTGGTGTTGATGCTGCTGATCATTTGTGTTGTTGCTGATGATCATTGGTGTTGCTGCTGATCAATGAAGTTGATGCTGCTTATCATTGGTGTTGCTGCTGATCATTGGTGTTGCTGCTGATCATTGATGTTGCTGCTGATCATTGGTGTTGCTGCTGATCATTGATGATGTTGCTGATCATTGGGGTTGATGCTGCTGATCATTGTGTTGTTGCTGCTGATCATTGGTGTTGCTGCTGATCAATGAAGTTGATGCTGCTTATCATTGGTGTTGCTGCTGATCATTGGTGTTGCTGCTGATCATTGGTGTTGCTGCTGATCATTGATGATGTTGCTGATCATTGGTGTTGATGCTGCTGATCATTTGTGTTGTTGCTGCTGATCATTGGTGTTGCTGCTGATCAATGAAGTTGATGCTGCTTATCATTGGTGTTGCTGCTGATCATTGGTGTTGCTGCTGATCATTGGTGTTGCTGCTGATCATTGATGATGTTGCTGATCATTGGTGTTGATGCTGCTGATCATTTGTGTTGTTGCTGCTGATCATTGGTGTTGCTGCTGATCAATGAAGTTGATGCTGCTTATCATTGGTGTTGCTGCTGATCATTGGTGTTGCTCTGCTGATCATTGGTGTTGATGCTGATCATTGGTTTGTTGCTGCTGATCATTGGTGTTGCTGCTGATCAATTGATGTTTGCTGCTGATCATTGGTGTTGCTATTCATTTGTCGTTTGTCTTGGTTCATTCATAATCAAAAGAAATCACATCACAGGAAACATGCAAATTATCAAGCAACCAACCAAACGAACTAAATGCATGTTTCTTTCACCCCCTTCCATGCCGTCCATCTGCCTGTCTGTCTACTTCCCCGTCTATTCTTTTTAACTTGCTGTCATTTTCATCTGCCTTTCAGTCTCTGTTAGTATCATCTATAAATTTGCCCATTCAGGTGTCCATTAGTGCTTTGATTTGAAATCAGTCATTTAACTCCTCAAATCTCTGCTTCGTTTTCATTGTCTTGAATGTTTTTTGTCTTGCCTGAAGAAGACCAAAATGGTCGAAACGCGTAGTGTTTGTTTTGTCATTTGTTTGTTCTTTCGTTTGTCGGTACAGTATTTTTTCTTTTAATTTTGTATTAATTTCCGCCTGCGGTCACCTCAGTTTGAAATGTGCCCTTATTAGACGATGTGCAGAAATCTGCAAGGGAGATAGTCTGTGTTAGCCTAGAGCGCGCGTTTAGCGAGAGTGACCCGCCATTTTCACAGAACAAACCGGCGCTGGTGAGCAAGCCCTTAGCAATTCAGCTCTATCAGTTGACGTAAAAGTCCAATCAGAGAGAGAGAGAGAGAGAGTATTTCGCCTATCAGGATGTCGCGTTGATAATCATTGATTTAAATCTTTCTCGTTCAGATTTACGTCGTTACATTTGGTTACTATCGCTTTCGTACGCTGCTGACAGTTTTGCTTACCAGCTTATGGTTGGTAAAAGCTCCTGTTACACTGTATGAGCATTTTCCGAATGGAGGCTTAATGTAGGCCACTGAACACTACACAAGTGATGTTTAATGGTGTAAATATGCAAACTTATGTTTAAGTTTGATTAAGAGTCTACAGATGACGTAAATGCATCCTAATGCTTAGGAATTCATATCAGCATATCTAATAAGTTTCATTAATATTTAGAAAAATCTACATGAGCAGGTGCTAGGTGCAACATCTGCATTATTACAGTTAGCTCAAAGTCAGAACTACCTTACCCATCAACACTGATTTGAACAGGTCTCAGTCAACGCTTTTACCATTTCCTTTATAGGGATGGGAGATGTAGAGTTCTGGAAACCTGAAAATTATAGATAAGCTTAGTCTGCAACCTAAATGTTTGAAGTAGGCCTGTCATAGTAACGTTACAGATTTGGGATATACATTATGGAGACCTAACAATGAGAATGAGACAAAATACCAATAAAACACAAAATTAGGGGCAAAGTAATACCCATACACGACACAAATCACACACATAGATCATGGAGACCTAACAATGAGAATGAGACAAAATACCCATAAAACACAAAATTTGGTGCAAAGTAACACCCATACAAGACACAAATCAGACACAACGAATGTATTTGGAAATTTTTCCAGCGCCAAAATTATTTGTAGCTATGTTCATTTTACTCTACAAAATAATTGTAATCTTTCATAGCATGAAGTTTTAGATTCAAACAGCAAGCGTCCTCTTCTTCTTCTTCTTCTTCTTCTTCTTCTTTTGGCCTATGCACAGAAGACAGAGATAATACAACCTTTATTGATTCGAGAACCTAAATTGAGTGTTCTTCATGCTCTATAGTGTTAGCTAAAAAAAAATTGTAAATTTGTAACCCCCTCTTCCTCTCCACTCCCCCACACTTCCTTTTCTCTCTCTCCCTTCCAGTTCTTTTTTTTTTTTTTTTTTTTTTTTTATCCCTAACGGATGCTGAAGAGGTGAGATTAACGTCCTATTGGCATGAGGTCCCTAAGAACATGATATTCAAGACCAGTCTTTAGTTCTGGTGGCAAGACGTCTGGTCGCTGGCAGAAGTCTTGGGTTTGGTTCCAGACGGGGGCTGTCATGTCTTGTTCTGGTTGTCGTTCCAAACCGGAGTCCGGGTCCTCGTCTTTCTTCCCGTTAGAGTGGTGTTCACTATGTGGTGTTCACTGTGTGGTGTTCACTATGTGGTGTTCACTGTGTGGTGTTCACTGTGTGGTGTTCACTGTGTGGTGTTTACTATGTGGTGTTCACTGTGTGGTGTTCACTATGTGGTGTTCACTATGTGGTGTTCAGCGCTCGGTTCTGGTTCCGTGTGGACTGGTGTTCACTATGTGGTGTTCACTGTGTGGTGTTCACTATGTGGTGTTCACTATGTGGTGTTCAGCGCTCGGTTCTGGTTCCGTGTGAACTGATGTTCACTATGTGGTGTTGGTCAGCCGACTGTGGGTGTCGGTAATCGTCCCCCTTTCCCCCACCCCGGGCTTGTCTTCAGGGCTGCCGGGCAGTCTTCTAATCGTCCCCCTTTCCCCTCACCCTGGGCTTGACTTCAGGGCTGCCGGGCAGTCTTCTAATCGTCCCCCTTTCCCCTCACCCTGGGCTTGTCTTCAGGGCTGCCGGGCAGTCTTCTAATCGTCCCCCTTTCCCCTCACCCTGGGCTTGTCTTCAGGGCTGCCGGGCAGTCTTCTAATCGTCCCCCTTTCCCCTCCACCCTGGGCTTGTCTTCAGGGCTGCCGGGCAGTCTTCTAATCGTCCCCCTTTCCCCTCACCCTGGGCTTGACTTCAGGGCTGCCGGGCAGTCTTCTAATCGTCCCCCTTTCCCCTCACCCTGGGCTTGACTTCAGGGCTGCCGGGCAGTCTTCTAATCGTCCCCCTTTCCCCTCACCCTGGGCTTGACTTCAGGGCTGCCGGCAGTCTTCTAATCGTCCCCCTTTCCCCTCACCCTGGGCTTGTCTTCAGGGCTGCCGGGCAGTCTTCTAATCGTCCCCCTTTCCCCTCACCCTGGGCTTGTCTTCAGGGCTGCCGGGCAGTCTTCTAATCGTCCCCCTTTCCCCTCACCCTGGGCTTGACTTCAGGGCTGCCGGGCAGTCTTCTAATCGTCCCCCTTTCCCCTCACCCTGGGCTTGACTTCAGGGCTGCCGGGCAGTCTTCTAATCGTCCCCCTTTCCCCCACCCCGGGCTTGACTTCAGGGCTGCCGGGCAGTCTTCTAATCGTCCCCCTTTCCCCTCACCCTGGGCTTGACTTCAGGGCTGCCGGGCAGTCTTCTAATCGTCCCCCTTTCCCCTCACCCTGGGCTTGACTTCAGGGCTGCCGGGCAGTCTTCTAATCGTCCCCCTTTCCCCTCACCCTGGGCTTGACTTCAGGGCTGCCGGGCAGTCTT
>CM065718.1:75609273-75636773 GCA_033310375.1 Conus canariensis
TTCCTTGAAAAAAAAATGGAGTCTTGCCTTTATTCCAGGCTGGTTTTAGGAAAGGTAGAGGAGTCACAGACCACATTGTCCACTTACCCTCAAATGTGAAAAAAAGCTCTTGCCAAGCGTCATTCGACCCTTGCAACGTTTTTTGATGTTCATAGAGCCTACGATTCAGTATGGCATTCTAAATTGTTGTACAAAGCACATGAAGTAGGAATACGAGGTCGTTTTCTCCAATTTCTAAAAGCTTTCTTATCGGGCAGAACTGTCCAAAGTCAATGTACATGGAGCTTTCTCAACTTCTAGGACTATTAACATGGGTGTTCCCCAAGGAAGTGTAATCGCTCCAACACTTTTCTCGATAATGCTTTATGATATCAAACAGGTTAATACAAAAGGTGCCACATTAGCTCTGTATGCAGATGATGTTGCTCTGTGGAGAAATGTAAACAGCAATTTTTTCAAACAACAAACGAAAAGAAAGAAGATTACTGAACAGTTTCGGGAAATAGTTGATAATATTTTTCATTACATTAAGTCAAATGGGTTCGGTTTATCTGCTCACAAAACGGTTTTTGTTGTCTTTACAAAGAAAACAATTGCGTTTGAAGGCAGGGAAGCTGTCTCTATAAGAGTTGATAATGATTTAATATACCCAAGCAAACAAGTTAAGTTTCTTGGTGTAATCTTCCACTTTAAACTTTTTTTGAATAAACATATTAATTACCTTGTAGAAAAGGCTAGGGAAAAAATTGGTTTATTACGTGTTCTTTCTGCTATACCTCTGATTAACTGGGGATCTAATCTCGTCTATGTCGCCTCAGGGATAGTTTGTTCAATTCTGTCGTATGGTCAAGAAGATTTTTTTACAGCTGGAAAGACAGATTTACACAAGCTAACCTGTATTGACTTGTTAGCCTTTAAAATTGCATTAGGACTTCCCCGATGAGCTTCAATTGATTTGACGTACAAGGAAGCTGGTGTGTTACCTTTAAATGAAGAGAATGTCTAAATGTCTGTTCTAAATCAGCCATCTTATTTCGCCCGCAAACCCCACTTTTCACATAATTAAATTTCCTCAACCAAAAAAACAGCTAAAAACCTACAAAATCAAAAAACTTAATCGCGTGAAAAGTGGGGTTTGCGGGCAAATAATATTGCTGCTCTAGAACCACACATTTAGACATTCTCTCTGATTAACGCCCGCGGGATTGAGCCCTTACTATTTTTCTAGTACGCTCTTCTACCTCAAGCACTACTAATAAATCAGAACAAACAACTGGTTTTCCATCTTGGTTAGTTATTTTTACACACACTGAATTTATAGACCCTGCAACTAATTCTTTAAACCGACTGTTTTCACCAAATGTGCTTAACTGATAATCGCAAAACCCCGCCTTAATTGATGGTAGTACTCTTAGAACTGTAGATGGATGGTCATCAAATAAATTAGTATCTGTTTTTAACTCTTGTAAATGGACATACAACATTGGGTTCACGAGAAAATCAGATGGTTCATTACTTTCAAATTGATAGATGTCTTCTCTTGTGCTAAATTTATAAGCTCTGCTAGTACTGTGGAAGCCCAAGATTCTAGCAAGGCCTTTAGGAAAAGTGTATTCTCTTCTTTCTTCTGGTGGAAAATGCATAGTAATTTTGAGGTTTGCTTCGTTAATATTTAGCAATATGCCAAATTCGTTAAGTACTTCTTTTAAAGAACAAAAGTTGTAATAACCTTCTGGTATTTTTTCATGAGTTATTTGATTGCCCCCCTCGTTACTAATATTAATCCAGTTATTCTGAGCTTCTTCAGATATATTAAACCACTTACCTTTAAAACCAATTTCTCTAAGAGCAACCCTACTATCACCGCGCCTATTGTCAATTGGATACTTTAAGAACACACGCGTGTTTTGTTTAGTTATATAAATGTGCATCCTTTTTAAATCCTTTTTTTAAAAATCTATTTAAAATGGAACCTTTTAAATATAATGAAAGTGCCACTTACGATGTAGGGGGGGTTTATGAGCCCAAATCTTTGGACTTCAGTGCCCTAACCATCGCAGTGGATGAATCATATGGCTTCCAAGTTAGACTTGTAAACCCACTAACTAGATATTTAAATCCTCCAATAAAGAGTGATAGCGTGCCATCAGCATGGTCGACCCACCCCATGGCTTTTTACCAGAATCAGTTAAATTTTGCAGTTTACTGCTCAACCACTGGCTGCGGTGTTTCATATGCAAACCATTTAAACCACCCCAATCTCTTAGTAAGGTCAGTATATAACTTTCATGTTTATTACCAGTATAGACGCATACTAACTGAACTACAAGTGCGCCTCCCCAACGACAACGCGTTTAATCCATTTCTCAGCTCAATGGACAATAATGCATATGAAAGAATCTGCAACGAATTTAACATTAAACCTTCAACTGACTTTAGACAAAAGTTAGACCGCAATCACGGGTTAGGCACATTGTATTTGTGGGGTCAGCGTAGAGAATATAATTTTGACTACTGGCCCGGCCACACCTCTTTTCAACCAAACAAATAAGTTAGATTGGGATCAATAGAACAAAAACACCCCAATGCTTGGGCAACATTTATCTTAGATGAAAGTAAAGGCCTAGCAATGCCAGGAGTGCAAAGACTTAATGACTCCATACGGACGTACGTTTGGTGTCTATTAGGAGCACAAGCACAGACCAAGTCTAGCATAGTGGATCAATCTACGGGCTTTGACGGCAGAAAACAATTTCTAGCCAATTTAGAAGATGCTATTAACTCTGCTGTTGATTTGCCTTCCAGCATACAAAGGTACCAAAACGTTCTTGCACATGCTAGGTCAAAGGTTGACTTTGTTGTGGGCCATGGATTATACATGCTGCCTTCTGACCTTAGACTACAGATTGGCATGATACAGAATTATAATAATGAAATCCTCATAGCTGGAGACGACCAAAACTTAGGACACAATCAAGGCTTAAACACAAGGCCCGCACCAGCCATTTTAAAAAAAGCATCTAGCCCTGAACAGCCAGAAATCGACCCCCCACCAGCTATAAGCAGCCCGCAGCCAGAAAGCGGTCCACCACCGCCCGTTAATATACCTCACCCCGACAGACACACTAGCGAAAAGACGGCCCTTGTTGTGTTTTTAACTTTTACTGGACTGGCCATACTTTATTTCACTAAAAATTAAACCAGCAGCCAGCACTCCTAACGTCCACAGATGGTCGGCCATATAACCAGCCACTTTGCCTATAGTAGACAAAACCCAGCTAACAACACTGCCTATTATGCCAGGCAGAGCATCAAGCGCTTTGGCTGCTAACTTCTTTAATAGGTTTGCTAGATGGTGTAATTGTTTTCTAATCCAACTTTTACCGGGCTGAGGCGTTGGAGGTGCTACTGACCCTGTTGGCGCGCCACCGGTTAATGCATAAACCAGTGTAGAGATAGCAAACCCAACGGCTGTTAATATACTAACTATTGTAATCCCCTGTTCACTGAACAGAGTTCTTATTCTTTCTGCTAGCGTAGTATTTTCATAAAGTATTCTGTTTATAGTTTCTTTAATTCTGTTTGTTTGTGATGCTATCTGTTCTCTGTTAATAGACAGCGCTTCTAACCTGGCTGCCCTTTCTAGCATTAAATTCTGTATTTCCTGTTGTATTCTAGCCTTTCCTTCTCGCCTTAAATTGTTATCATCTGCATTAGTTAGTCTAGTTTTTACTTCTTCTATCTCTCTCTCTATCTCACCAAGTTTTGCCAAATTGTTTGTTAGTTCGCCCTTTATTGTCTGTAGAGCGGCATTAAGACCCCTGATTTCACGCATAGGCAATGGAGGATCGCCAATTGTTTTTAAAGCCGTTTCTTCATTAAAACTCGTTTCAAGTTCTTTTGTTGCTTCATCTGTTCTTTGACCTAACTCTCCAATAGAGAACATTTGTATTTCAGATCGTGTTGGCAACCCCCGCTCCATGCTCTGTAAAACTCTAACAGCATCAGACCTTAGATTTAAAATATTTAACCGGCCTTGGTCAGCAATAGGGAGGTCTCTAATAATTGTGCTCCTACTTAAACACTTGGTTGGGTCTGGCTTTGTAGTAACTCTTACACGACCTCCTACACGAGTCCTTATATACAAATCACCGCCATCTTCCACAAAATCGTTAAGATCAAGTATTTCTGGCGGCTTTCATTCTATACTTCTATAGAATGATTGAATTCGGTGTCGCAATAGTTCTTGACGGGCTTTAGGGAGTGAAGAACCTACTCCTACAAGTTCTTGACGAGCACTAAGGAGTGAAGAACCTGCTCCTACATCTTGACGCTGTCTAGGGAGTAAAGAACCTGCTCCTTCAAATTCTTCTTGCGATGAAGGGCCCAGTTCTGTTTCATCTTCTTCTTCTTTAATAGGACTAGCCGCGTCATAATCTTTACCAGCCATATTTATATATTTAATATTTTTTGTTTTATAAAAAATGAACTCATACGGCTGCGACCTTGATCCATACAGAAAAGCGAAGGAGCCCCACGGCATAAAAGGTATAAGACAGACTGTGCGCGTTATAAATAATTCATCAACAATTGAGCCCAATGAAATATTAACAGTAAGATTTAGTGACCTTGGGCCTGACGATGTTATAATGCCAGGCACTGCCAAGCTATCATTCAAAATAAATATTGAGTCAGCGGATCCTAATGCTACTGTCGTTGCTAACCTGGGCAGGGCCATTATTAAAAATATAGTAATTAAACTGGAAGGTAGAGAAGTCTTCTCACTGAGCAGCGCAGACATTTTTAATCTCTATTCTGATCTGTGGCTGCCTAGAACAGAAAGAAAAGACAAAATCTTTCAGGGGATCCAGAGCCCAAACGGCCTTAAGCACAGGCTTAATGCTGCGGATGCAAAGGAAGACGAGGGAGACCAGGCAATAGCACGAGCATTTAAGAACAGATTTTGCATCCCTCTAGATTTTGAACTGTTAAAAACTCACCAGCCATATTACCAAGGCGCACTAAGGGATAGACTTACTTATGAACTGACATTTAATGACAGTGGCTCTGTTATTCTGTCTGAAGACCCCTTAGCCAAATACACAGTCAGTAACATCTCTCTTAATTTTGACGTTGTTACTAACCCCGAACTGGCTAGAACAATCTTAAACCAGTATAAAAGTAAGACGGTTGTTTACTTTGAAAGAGTTTTACACCACAGTCTAGCGATTAAAGACAAGCAAGACGCTGTCTGGGAAATAGCTATAAGCTATTCTTTAAGGTCCCTAAAGGGAGTTCTCTTGCTATTTACTAAACCCCCAGCTCCTTTTAAGAGAGAATCTGAGGTGTTTTACAACCCAAAAATTGAGCAGTTGTCTTGCACAGTAGATGGCAAGCCTTTTCAGCTGTATTCGGCTGGACTTTTACCTGACCAACACTTTGATGAAATAAGAAAACTGTTTGCTGGAGGCAGACAGACAAGCCCCACAGCCGATCATGTGTGTAACAAACTTCACCTTCACGATGTAAGACTCGAAGATTATCTAACAGACAAATATGGATTATGGCTGGATTTTAGATTCACGTATGACAACAGACTGCACGGGAGTGGAAGAAGGGTAGGGTCAGATGGCATAAGCATACAGATTAATAAGGAAGAGGAGGAGGATGGTCAGACACAAATGCACGCATTCGTGGTTTGTGACGCTCAGTTAAACATTGAAGAAAATAGACTGAAAGAAATAGCCTATTAAAACAGATGGATAGTTTGAACTTTTTGCCCAAAGACCCGCACTGTTCGCTTATTTGTGGGATTACTGGGTGTGGGAAAACCGTCTTCGTGCTTGATTTGTTGCAAACAGTCTACAGATTTCGTTACGAGTACATTGTTATATTCTGCACAACCATTAAGCACAACAAGTCTTATAAAGAAAGGCAGTTTGTTTGGACAGACGATAATATATTTTTAGTTGATCCTACCGACAAGCTAAGCGACTGTTTAGAACATTACTATAGGCTATTTGAGGGAACTGAAACGCTGTTTATTATTGATGACTGTTCAGCCGAACAAGACATTGTTAAAAAATGAAGGACTCTCTCAAAGCTGGCCTTTAGCGGAAGACACGCATTAGTTTCTGTTTGGCTCTTAACTCAGAAATACAATGCTGTCTTAAAAGACTTTAGATCGCAGTTAAAATCAGTCATCTTATTCTATACTAAGGACAAGGATAGTTTTGAAGAATGTTTAAGTGAAAACTATATAATCAGGGACAGGGATCAATGTCACGGGCGGACCAGTGTTTGAAATTATGCATTGAGTTTTAATGGGCTGTTCGTCACAGAGGTTGACAGCGGCTTATACCTAGTATGTGGAGTGCAGGGGAGAGGGGGGTAGCTCCTCTGTCACATTCAGTTTGTGCACCGCCCGTGTGGATCATGCATCCCCTCAGTAAACCCTCACATAGGAGTAGTGTGAGAGGGAAGAGGGAGACCGGGATGAAGGGTGTGTGTGTGTGTGTGTGTGTGTGTGTGCCGTCATTTTAATAACGGTGCAGGGAAGTGTCTTGCACGTGTTCTGTGCGTAAAGTGTGTTGCTTATGCTTAGCGTGTGTTGAATGTGAGTAGGTGTTTATGTGGGGTGGAGGGGGAACCTTCTGCGCTATGCCAGTGTTCGACTCTCTCATTCTTTTTGCTTTTGCTTTTCTGGTAAGAGGCCACGTCCTCTGTTGGTAGCCATAGTTATTTTTCCACTTCGTCGTGGAGAGCAGCGGAACCGGGCCGGAACCCTTCGCTGGGCGGAAGGCAGTCCACTGAACTTGGGAAGGATCTCAATCCTTGGGCTACCAACAACAATCTTCAGAGTCGTTCCAGACTCTTACTTCCTTCACTGGAGGTGGTGCATCTACTGGTGGGGCTTTTGGCTCTTCGTTGAGTGAAGCTCTCCAGTAGTTCTCTTCTGTCTTCACCCGCCGTTCTGGTAAATATATATGTATAAATATGGTGGGTTGTATTTTCGTTGGGTTTGAGAGTTTGTATGCCAAGATGGGATTGGCATTTATTCGGTCAGTACATATTTAAGTGACATTGAGGTCATTTATTTTAAGATGGATGTTAAGCTATGGCTCTGTTTGGGGAGCTACTTGTAGGATTGACATATGTATCCAGTTCTGTATTGGAGTCGGAGTATTCCAGAAGCGATACTTCAAGGATTGAAGCAAATTATTATTATTATTATTTTTTTAAAACACCAAGTCAGGTCCGGAACGGAACGAGTTGCCGCCGATTAACATTCAGTCGACTGGCGAAGATTTGCGATGTGGCGCTCCCGCCATTGGTCCCGCTCCTTGTCCTGTTTGTTTGTCTCTGTCGGTTTTTTTTTTTTTTTCTCTTTAATTATTAGTTGTTTTTTTATGTAAGTATTTTATAGATAACATGGAAGAATGAGTGAGTTTTATGGAATTTCATCTTGTATTAATATAAAATGTAATGTGAACTTCCAAGAGTTTATTGTATTGTAATTTGTAATATGAGACAAAATTGAGAATTATAGTAAAGGCAAATAAGGAAAAGAGGAAAACAGCAATGATTCAGGAACAGGTGAAACCAAAACAAAACAATGATTGTAAAAGTTTATTCTTCTTTGAATTCTTTAAATTGTTCAAATTGTACGTACACGGTCCACACATGCCCTGCATTCACACACATAATCAACCATCATCACGATTATGCGGCGAGGGACTGACATCCGCCGCAGGGCGATTTCTGTGTTTTCTTCTTGGGTGGAGATAGGCCACAGTTGCTGACGTTGGGCGACCTGGAGGAGGTTCCCGGAGGAGATGATTCTGGAGCCGAGCCTGAGGGGTGCTGGAGTCCGGCGCAGGAATGAGTCTTCTAGACGTCAGTGAGGAGAGCAGCCAGCGCAGGAATGAGTCTTCTAGACGCCAGTGAGGAGAGCAGCAACAAATCAGTTATGTGGCAAGTGTGTGTGGTGTATGGGCTGTGGATTTGTGTGCGTGCGCTAGTGTGATCTAATGTATATTGTTGTGCCCTGTTGGTTGTATTAGTTTGTTTCTCCTCTTCCTCTTCTATTTGTTTGGGGGTAGCTTTAGATGGTGATAAGTCGGGTGGCAGTGAGATCCGGGTGGTGGTGTTTTTTTTGAAGCTCCCCTCTATCGGGTTATTTTGTCCCTTAGCGATAGTTAGCTCCTGATAGGATCTATACTCTTCTTTGTTGTTTTTTTTTGTAGTTATTCTTTTTTCCTGTCTTTCCTCCCTCTTCTTTGATAGGTGGCCCCATCTCATAAATGGAATGTAAATGTGAGTGATTGGGGTGTTTGATATATTTGTGTAAATTTGTATGTTTAGAATTTAATAAATATCATTTGTTCCGTACTTCCTGGAGTGGTCTGGAGATAGTGAGTAGTTGAGTGTTGTACCTCTACGCTCTTTGTCTGTTCCTGCCTCATTCCCCCGACAGGGTCTTTTACCCTTGACAATCAACTAAAAAAATAAAAGAGCAGTTAGAAAAATCTAAGCACGCTAAACTATGCTTGCGGACTGACCCACCAGTTCAATACGTTTGCTTATTATAGATTGTTTATTATAGGCTGTTTATAACAAATTGTTTATAATAAATTGTTTATATTAAAAAGAATGTCTCGAGGACCTGAATCAAAAGCAGAGTTAGCTCCTAAATGCGTTGCAGTAGAGCTAAAAGACCTAGCAGACACAGCCGAGTTTGATCTGATAGGAGTGCCAGGAAATGTTTATGGATTTGAGTACACAGAAGATGAGGTTTACAAACGAATAGAAATTGAAGATAAAAAACCGCAGCAATATCCTACCCTGGAAGAGAAAAGAAATCTAAGAACAAACGATTTTGGCAAACACGAATACAAACTTAATAAACGAGAGAATGCCTGGGCGTTGCTTCCTAAAATTAACTGGGATTTAAAGTTTGAACTACGAAGCCCCAATGTATACTTTGATAAGAAATACAATTTTAGAAAAGCTTTGAATGAAGGACACCTTATTAGCCTAGTCCCAGGAACACAACAGAAAAAGCAGATTGAAATAACTAGGCGGGGCTCTGAATATATGCTGCGGAGAAAGAAGTCCTTAGCTGAAGTGGGGGATGACACCGTTGGCTTAGAATTTAACCCAACGCAAGAATCACTGCCTAGAAAAATGACGATGCTTTTTCGCTTATTTATTACTCCAAGGGAGTCTGATCCTAGTTTGCCAGAGCATACGTTAATCAGAGGCGTACAAATAAAGTCTGAAAACTTGGATGGGCCTCTTAGGCTTGTTATTGCTATTACTAAAAACGGGGATGAAATAAATACTTTATCATCTGACAAAGTCACTGTGATGGTTGACAAAACCAAACTAACAGTGCTTGATTTTATTTTCATTAAGTATGTTGATTTTATTGCGTTTTACTCTGTTGATGAAGTGCTGCCAGAAGGGTTAATAAGATATGTACAAGATTAAAAAAAATAGTCTTGTTTAAAATGGAAGACGGTCAACAGTTTAGATTAAAGCACATGATTGAGCTTGAAGACGAAATTGAAAGTGACTTGAACAAGTATCGGGTTACTAGAAAGAAATATGCCAAAGCTTTAAATGTCCTTTCTTATATAATCACCGGCTCATCAGTTGTAGCCAGCTTAAGCACTGGGTCTAGTGTCACTCTTTTAGCTACTGGAGTTGGGACGCCGATGTCCATAGCTTTTGGGAGTGTTGGGTTGGGTTTAGGTGCCATGTCCACGATTGTAAGTGCTGTTTTAAAAAAGCTAACGCCCAAATTACAAAAGCACACTGCCATTGTAGCCCTAGCAACAGCAAAACTTCATTCATTAAGGTTGATTATAAGCAATACATTACTGGATGGAAAAGTAACAGACGAAGAATTTAAACGAGCCATGGCTGACGGTGATGATTACAGACGACAAAAAAATTGAACTTAAAAAAAAATGGAGAAAGACTTTTACTTCACAATAGGTAGACACTGAAGCAATCAGAAAGAACCTTGCAAAGCAGAACCTTGCAAACGATCAACTAAACCCAAAATAGGTTAAAATGAGCCTGATTTAATTATTGTATTACTTATATATTTGATCTTAAAAATGAAGACCAAAGTAGTTACAGAGCTTAAAAATATATGCTGCGCCTTAGTTAATGATGGAGCAGGGGGCTAATGAAGAAGAGTTAAGAAACAAGTTTGACGAATTAATTGCGGATCTTTTTGAGCACACAGATATTCGTGAAAGTGTAACCAACGTAATCAGTAAAATGCCAGATTCTTGGCCCAACCCAGTTATAAAGTGTATTGCAATTTTAGTTAATATTATGGCTCCTGATGACGCTGAATTGTCTATTTTTACTAACTCTGAAGGAGTAGCTATTCAATTTAATAAATATTAGCTAAATTTTAGTATTCATTTTTTTGCATTACCTATTTATTTGATCTTAAAAATGACGATCACAAAGACGTTGGATGAGATATTTGCCGAACCGGTGGGCAATATGTTTTGTGAATTAGACATGGACATCATTAAACCCTCAAGCGTTCATGAAAGCGTAACGCATGCTATTTCTAAAATCCCAGAGTCTCTTCACATTGACCCGCCAGTAAAAGTGTTGTTGGCCATTCTGATTGAATATATAACCCCTGATGATAAATACATGCAAGTCTGGGTTTCAACTAGACAGAAAGAAGTAATCAGCTATTACGACTTTAATTCTGAATGGGCTGATTACATGCTTACACAGTTTAACCATGCAAGTGAAGAAGCGAAATTACGCGGCTCCGGCTGGTCTGAAGGAACAGTCCTTGAAATCAGATTAAGACAAAGTTCTATCCTATAGTCGGTAATTCTTACATCCCTCTCCCAAGAGAGTTAGAGTTAAAACGAGCAGTCTTAAACATACATAATTCAGATAACTTATGTTTCATGTGGTGTGTTTTGGCGCATTTACACCCAGTTAAAAATAATGCAAACAGAGTATCTAATTATGGGCAGTATATAAATGAGCTGAACTTTAATAACATAAACTTCCCAGTAAGCATAGACAGTTTACCCAATAACCGTAAACGTATACACATGGTCTGTAGCAGACAATCTGCGGCCTCTAAGGATTTCTCCCAATGCTCCCACTTTAGGTGAATCCCTTAACAAGCATGTAGACCTGATTCTGTTTACAGATGGTTCTAAGAGCCATTATGTATTAATTAGATCAATAAGCAGACTTATGGCTTATACTACAAGCAATACAGCTAAACAAGAGCTTTGTAGAAGGTATTTGGTTAGAATCCCGTCTATAGAGGCGGCTGCTGAACATAAGAAACATTGTAAAAGTTTTGTAGACTGTAAAACCGAACTTCTTACGCCCCCACCCGGGTCTAAAGTTAGTTTTAAAAACATACACAAACTGCAGATGAGACCATACGTAGTCTATGCTGACTTTGAAGCGATTTTGCCACAGTACTATGGCCCTCAACAAGCAGAAGAACAAAAAACAGCTTTATTAACCCACCATCAGATTTGTTCTTATGCTTTTATTATTGTTAGATCAGATGGGGCACACACACAACCAGAAATTTACAGAGGCCCCGACGCAGCCGGTCGATTTTTACAACACATGAAACACCTTCGCAATCAATTCTCTATTCAGCTGAATCTCTCAGACATTGTTATGACTCCCGAAGATCAAAGGCGCTATGAATCGTCTACACACTGTTGGATATGCGGCTCAGAGCTAACACCCAACAGTAAAGCAAACCCAACAGTGAGAGACCACGATCACATTACTGGGAAATTCAGGGGAGCAGCACACAACAGTTGTAATCTTCAACTTAAGGTTGACCCCAAGACATGGAAACTGCCTATTTTCTTTCATAACCCACGAGGCTATGATTCTCACTTTATCATGCAAGCAATAACTTCTGAATGTAAGAGGGTTAGCTGTATTGCACAATCATCAGAAAAATACATGACCTTTACTGTAGACTGTTTATCCTTCTATGACTCTGCCCAACATCTGATGGGGAGCTTAAGCAAACTAGCAGAATCTCTACAAGACTGCCCAATAACTAAAAAATATTTTAACTCGGCTTTAGTACGTAAAGGCGTTTACCCTTATGAATACATGGACTCATGGGACAAGTTTGATGAGCCAGCGCTGCCAGCAAAGGAAGACTTTTACAGCCGTCTTACGGGCAAAGGTATAACTGACTCTGACTATGAATACGCACAGAAAGCCTGGACAGAATTACACTGCCGAACAATGGGCGATTATCACGATCAATATTTATTGGCCGACGTATGTTTACTGGCAGACGTCTTTCAGAATTACAGATCTACATGCATGAAACACTACGGCCTAGATTCATCGCATTACATTTCTGCCCCGGGGTTGTCTTGGGACGCCTTCTTAAAGTCTACAAACATTGAGATTGACTTAATATCTGATCTGGCCACACTCCAGATGATTGAGGATGGGCTGAGGGGAGGCATTACCATGGCCTCGCACCCTTACTGCAAAGCCAACAACAAGTATTTAGACGACTATGATCCCACTAAACCATCTATCTAATGTACTTAGACGCCAACAATCTGTATGGGTGGGCCATGAGCCAGGCACTGCCATTAAGAAACTTTAAAATGTTCGTAGGGCCTCACGACGTTAATATGTTGAGTTATCTACCGCGTCTTACACCCGATTATCCAATAGGACTAATCTTAGAGGTAGACTTAGAATATCCTACAGAGTTGCATGACCTCCATAATGATTATCCCCTAGCAGCAGAAAGATTAAAGATGAGTCCCACAGAGCCGCCTAAACTCGTGCCTAATCTTCGTCACAAGACTAAGTACGTATGTCATTACAGACTGCTACAGTTTTACTTAAGACGCGGACTGAAACTTATGCTGTTCATAGAATTATAGAGTTTGAACAAGAGCCCTTTATGAGACCATACATCATGAAGAATACTGATCTTAGGACTAAAGCCACTGACGCTTCAGAAAAGACTTTTTTAAACTAATGAACAACAGTTGTTTTGGCAAAACCATGGAAAACCCACACAAGCGTAAAGATGTAAGATTAGTTACAAAAGAAAAACAAGCAATTAAGCTGATCTCTAAACCTAACTACCAAGACTTTAGAAGATTTAGCGACAGCCTGGTTGGCATTGTGATGAAGAAACAGAATGTGAAGTTGGACAAGCCGGTGTTTATTGGGTTTACTGTGTTAGAGCTGTCAAAATTGTTAATGCTTGAATTTCTGTATGACTACTTTAAACCGCTGTACCCAGAATCAAGAGTTCTTTACACAGACACTGACTCTTTTATTCTGGATGTTCCAACTGAAGACTTTTATAAGGATTTAGAAGCGGAGGTAGCTAAAGGAGCTGATGGATGGTACGACACATGTGACTACCCAAAGGACAGCGTTTTACATTCAACTGTAAACAAGAAAGTAATTGGAAAGTTTAAAGACGAACTTAATGGAACAGTTATACAAGAATATGTTGGTCTGCGGTCAAAGATGTATAGCGTTGCTAGCCAGACTTCTGTAATGAAGAAAGCTAAGGGCATAAGTAAAGAAGTTGTAAAAAAAAAAATATAAGTCACGACAACTACAAGCAGGCTCTCTTTGAAAACAAAGTATTTCATCACACAAATGTTAATCTGCGCTCTACTCTTCATCAAGTAAACACAACTGCTGTTAATAAGAAATCACTAGTCTCTAACAATAACAAGCGAACTTACGTTAATCCTGAGTTTTCATACGCTATAGGCCATTGGAGAACTGACTTAAGTTAAGATCTTAACTAGTACTTAACTAGTAGTTAACTAGTACTTTACTTAAGATCTTAACTAGTACTTAACTAGTACTTAACATGACTTACACTTTACTTACACTTAACTTGCACTTTACTTACACTTAACTTGTTATAACTGACTTAACTTGTACTTAACCAGTACTTAACTTGTACTTAACAACACATTAAAAAACTAATTCAGTAAAAATAATGGGTTTACAGAAGGAGGTTGTGCTTTTTTTTGCAGAAGCTGGTTCTTCTTCTTTTACTGTTTTTGTTGGGGTTTGTGACTTTGTTGCTAAGTATGGGGTTAGACACTTGTATGCCAAAAGCCCCCCACCAACAACAACACACCCCAGTACATAATAATACATCTTATAGTTTGATTGTGTTGTTGTTGTTGTTGGTGACGGTGGCGGTGCTGGTGGCGATGTTGTATTACAATCTACCAATTTTTGTTTTGCTGCTTGGTTTACTTTTTGCAGTCTGTTCCATTCAGCTAGTTTACGACCGGCCTCAACACGCCCAGGACTTTTAGCTTTAGTAACACTACTCACTTGTGGGACACTCACCTGTGGGACACTCACTTGTGGGACACTCACTTGTGGGGCATTCTGTGGAGCCATATTCTGCTCCTGTGGAGTCTTCTTCTCCTGCTCGCTCATTTTTTTTAGTGCGATTAAAATAAATATGATTAAAATTAATATGATTAAAAGTAATTAATCCCATGATGAATGGACATAGCAACGTCCCAAATCTATAATACATGTCACATGCAAGAGATTCTAGGGACTTGGTTAAAACCGGATCTTGTGATAAGTCATATTTTAAATCTTCTTCTGAATCAATCGGTGCTATCTTGCCTACTAACTTAGCATATAAACTAATCATTGTCTGTCCCACCGATCTAACCATTTTTGACCCCAGCTGTGCTTCGTACCTAGCGTAATACTTCTCAACGTCTGATGTAGACAATTGCTGAATCTGTTCAATACTTAGTTCAACTCCTAAATACTGTCTAGTTTTTCCACACGCAGCCAGAGTATAATCTTTCTTTATGACAGAGGTTTGGGTCTGCTGCCTCCTCACACTTTAATAGCTCGTCGCAATCCATTTTTAAAGCCCTTTTTAAAAACAATAAAAATAATAAAACCTTTTTAAAACCATGAGTTTAACGCTGGTTAATTATGCAGTGCCTATTGTTGGTGTTATAGTTTATTCAACCCTAGCAAAATGTTTGTTAAGAATAAAACCGCCCAACATGGGAAAGATAGAAGATTCGCCGAAACTAGTTGTAACCTTATTTTTAGCTCTAGCAACAAAAGATTATTTGATTAAAAAGCACATAGACAGTCTTTCATATTATGATTATTTTTATTATTTTTTTAGTTAATAAAAAACATGAGCACTGCAAAGATTATTAATACTATTTACCACTCTGCTGTAATCAGCGGTCTTAGTATAGGATACAGCGTGTTAGCAAAAAACATGTTTAAAATGAGGCCGGCTGATCTAGGAAGGTTAGACATTGAGGATGTTGTTAAGGTTATAGCTGTAATAACGGCGGGGATTGCCTCAAAAGACTTTCTTGTTACACAGGGGATTATCCCAGAAAACATCAATGCATAGAAAGATTGATTTATAAAAAAGATTCATTCTAAAAAATATTGATTTATAAAAAAGATTCATTCATTTATAAAAAGATGTCCGGATTAGTTCTGATGGTGGGAGGAGCTATTGTTAATGCATTGGCTTTCTCTGGCAGCAATTATGTGTTCAGTAAATTGCGGTCTGATGAAGAGAGAACGCCATAACAAAGCAATGGAAGATTTAGCTAAGGCAAGAGACGCTTACGAGAAAAGGAGGATTGCTCACTTAGACTTTATTAATAAAAAGTTAAGAGAACAGGGACATGTGGAGCACACATTTACAGACGTTGATGACGCAATGAATGAATATTACTTAGTGACAGGAAAGAAGTTTCTAACATCGCCACCGCCAGAACTGTCTGACTTTTATGAACCATCTGAGGATCAGAAAATGGTAGAAATAGGCTTTATTATAGGTGCTACGGTAGCAATCTTTCTTCTTGCATATTCAATCTAAAAACATAGTTAAAATGTAATAAAAAAAAAACAGTCCCTTCTTATGGACGATACGAAGTACAAAATATATTATTCTCCTAGAGGGTATTGGAAAGGAAAGGCTGCTATTGATAAACTGAGTAAAGCTGCTAGGGTGTCTGAATCAGAAGTAAAAGACTGGCTTTCAAAACAAGCGATCTGGCAAATATATCTGCCTGCCCCAAAAAGAATAATAAGGCCTCGATTTGTTAACTCAGTTCCTAATGACACCCACCAGATGGACTTGCTGTATCTTCCACATGACAAAGTTAGAAGAAAAAAGTTTAAGTATGCTCTGACTGTTGTTGACATGGCTTCAAGATATAAAGACGCCGAGCCTTTAACGGATAAAAGCTCAACTGCTGTGGCTGTGGCTTTACAACAAATATACATGCGAGGTCCATTAAAGTATCCTAGGATGATTCAGGTTGATGATGGGAAAGAGTTTAAAGGAGCTGTAAACCAACTGTTTTTAAGACACCGGGTTACAGTTAAGAGAGGGATCCCAGGCAACCATCGCTCACAAGCCCTAGTAGAAAACTTTAATAAGAATCTAGCTGAGCATCTGTTTACCTATCAATACCACAGAGACCTTATGGACAAAACACGCAACACAGAATGGGTCAGAAGGTTGCCAGCAGTCTTACGCGCCATGAACAATGAAGAATTTAAAGCAACAGGCCTTAAGCCAGTGAACGCAATCAAATTGAAAAAAATAAGTATTACTGAAGACATCCAAGGTAATCAAAAACTCTTGCCGTTCGGACTAAAAGTAAGATACTTGTATGCGCCTGGAGAAGCAGAGGGCGATGTTAGAATTAGAGCCACAGACCCTATATGGAGCGTAGATGTATATGAAGTTGAAAGAATTATGAAAACAGCCCCTCCTGTGTATTATTTAAGAGAGACTCTTTCTTCCAAAAAGCCTGCCCCTAAAAGATCGTTTGTTCGCGAAGAGTTGCAAGTTGTTCCACCAAACACAGTGCCTATAAGTTAATCAGAGAGAATGTCTAAATGTGTGGTTCTAGAGCAGCAATATTATTTGCCCGCAAACCCCACTTTTCACGCGATTAAGTTTTTTTTGATTTTGTAGGTTTTTAGCTGTTTTTTTGGTTGAGGAAATTTAATTATGTGAAAAGTGGGGTTTGCGGGCGAAATAAGATGGCTGATTTAGAACAGACATTTAGACATTCTCTAATGAACATAGGCTAAGTTGTGTTTGTAATTTTACAGTGAGAGCTAGAACCATCCCAAATTCAGTAATGACTTAACTGGATGGAAGTACGTATATTTCAAGAGAGATCCGTAACTAAGCGGTGTACATGTCCCTAGGTGATTATGTTTCCCCATTGTGCCAGAACTGTAACCTGTCTCTTGATGGTATTGCCGCTGTTCCATGCTGTTCATACCCTTCGTGGTTGTCAGAGCAGGCTGAAATCATCTACATTTACGGAGATCTTAATAAAAAAAAAAATCATCTGTTACTATCATCCTATGCCAAAGACTTGATGGATAGGAAATACGATTCCTATCTACACATTTTCACGGATGGTTCTGCTTTAGATTCTTCCGATGTTGAGGCTTCCATTGTAATACCAGCGCTTAGCATTAGAAAGAATTTCCATATTACGAAAGGATGTTCTATATTTACAGCAGAGTTATTTGCCATTTTGAAAGCACTAGATTTTATACTTGACATGCCTGTTTTACGTTAAAACTTGGTATGTGAGATCTTATTTTTCATTCATCAGTTAGTAACTCGGGGTATCGATATAAGTTTGTTATAGGTTCCAGGGCACTCCAGTTTACGTGGCAATGACGTAGTTGACTTTTATGCAAAGGAAGCTGCAAGAAATAAATCTGATGTTTTGATTTGTGATATCCTTCTTTCTTCATCTGAAGCTATTCACATTCTCACAAGTTCAATCTGGAACATAAGACAGAAACAATACCTTGAAGATTCAGCTCGGAAACACAGATGGGATATGACTAAACCATTAAGAAAATGTTGTAATCCCCAGGGCCAATTTCAAACCGTAACCTTGTACATAGCTTGCGGGTTAATTGTTTGCGCATGTGGTCAAGATTCTCGATATCCCTCATTTCTTATTTGACTGTACTAGTACAAGAACTCACTTTCAACCTCTTCATGATAAGATCAAGTCCTTTAACCTTTCGCTGACTGTCTAGTGTTTTCAATCCCAGTTATGAGAATGGTTGGAGTCTGGCAATGTTGGCTGTTTATCTTATTAAATCTCATCCACTTTGAAGATATTTTTAACTCCTCCACCGCCCCATCTCCTTTTTTTTCCCCAATTCGCGTAATTTTAAAATGTTAAAATCTTATTCTAGGCATATACCATATCAGTATGGTTCGGCGTCTAATTTGCACATACAGCAAGGCTTTTTCATCCCCCCCCCCCTCCCACACCCCTGCCTCTTCGCACCATGAAGACCTATCGCCCACGACGGCCTGTGAGTCACCATGAAGACCTATCGCCCACGACGGCCTGTCAGTCACCATGAAGACCACGACGGCCTGTCAGTCACCATGAAGACCACGACGGCCTGTCAGTCACCATGGAGACCACGACGGCCTGTCAGTCACCATGGAGACCTATGGCCCACGACGGCCTGTCAGTCACCATGGAGACCACGACGGCCTGTCAGTCACCATGGAGACCACGACGGCCTGTCAGTCACCATGGAGACCACGACGGCCTGTCAGTCACCATGGAGACCTATGGCCCACGACGGCCTGTCAGTCACCATGGAGACCACGACGGCCTGTCAGTCACCATGGAGACCTATGGCCCACGACGGCCTGTCAGTCACCATGGAGACCACGACGGCCTGTCAGTCACCATGGAGACCACGACGGCCTGTCAGTCACCATAGAGACCACGACGGCCTGCCAGTCACCATGAAGTCCACGACGGCCAGTCAGTCACCATGGAGACCTATCGCCCACGACGCCTCCAAGACAGCTGAAATCAATGGCATGGTCTAGTCACAAGATCAAGCGTACTCTCGACGACGACGACGATCATCTCCCAAAGGAACGGTACAGGGCAAGAAGACCTAGGGCAGGGAGAGAACGAGGTAGACAGACCAACATTGCTGAGAAGACCTAGGGCAGGAAGAGAACGAGGTAGACAGACCAACATTGCTGAGAAGACCTAGGGCAGGAAGAGAACGAGGTAGACAGACCAACATTGCTGAGAAGACCTGGGGCAGGGAGAGAACGAGGTAGACAGACCAACATTGCTGAGAAGACCTAGGGCAGGGAGAGAACGAGGTAGACAGACCAACATTGCTGAGAAGACCTAGGGCAGGGAGAGAACGAGGTAGACAGACCAACATTGCTGAGTGGAGAGAGAGCTTGCTCCCAAACCCAGGCACCATCCCATGACTGTTATGAGAGAAGAAACAGCTGGTGCTGCGTGTATTACTGCAGTGTCTCCACGGCGACAGGGAGCGGCCAGACCATCAACAGACAGAGGGATAGGTAATTGTAATAACTGTGCAGGAGATGAAAGGAGCCAACAGGGAAAGAGAAGGAAAACGATGACGGGAAGAAGGAAGAGAACAAGGGGGAGGGAATTTGAGCCGGGGAAAACAGGTGAGGAAGAAGAAGACTGACAGACAAAACTTTAGGGCCACACAAAAAGAACGAGATGCAAAGCATATAAACGTACTCCCAGTTTATCCTGAATACGCGTGAGATATTCCATAAAGAGGAAAAACCGTCTTGGGCTGGTGTTACCGTTAGTAATGGCTATTCTGGTAAGCATCGGCCATCATCTGTGACCTATAACGAACATACTTACAAATTTTCAGAAAGATCGGCCAAGAACTTTCTGAGATTTTCCATCAAGAAGAAAACCATTATGGGCCGTTAGTAACGGCTATAACAGTAAACTGAAACATCGGGCATCATCCGTGACCCATAATGAACATACCTACAAATTTTCTGAGACATTCCATGAAGAAGAAAAACCATTGTGGGTCGTTACAGCCGTTAGCAACGGCTATAACGGTAATCCAAAACGTCGGGCATCATGCGTCGCCCATAATGAACATACCTACAAATTTTCAGAAAGATCGGCCAAGTACTTTCTGAGACATTCCATGAAAAAGAAAAACCGTTATGGGCCGTTATAACCGTTAGTAACGGTTATAACGGTAAAGTAAAACATCGGGTATCATCCGTGACCCATAATGAACATACCTACACATTTTCAGAAAGATCGAGAAAGTGCTTTCTGAGATATTCCATAAAGAAGAAAAACCGTTACAGGCCGTTACAGCCGTTAGTAACGGCTATAACGGTAAACTAAAACATCGGGCATCATCCGTAACCCATAGTGAACATACCTGCTAATTTTCACAAAGATCGGCCAAGTACTTTCTGAGATATTCCACAAAGAAGAAAAACTGTTACAGGCCGTTACAGCCGTTAGTAATGGCTATAACGGTAAATTAAAACATCAACCATTATTCGTGACCCATAATGACATATCTACAAATTTTCAGAAAGATCGGCCAAGGACTTTCTGAGATATTCCATAAAGAAGAAAAACCGTTACAGGCCGCTACAGCCGTTAGTAACGGCTATAACAGGGTAAACTGAAACATCGGGCATCATCCGTGACCCATAATGAACATATCTGCTAATTTTCACAAAGATCGGCCAAGTACTTTCTGAGATATTCCACAAAGAAGAAAAACCGTTACAGGCCGTTACAGCCGTTAGTAATGGCTATAACGGTAAACTAAAACATCAGGCATCATCCGTGACCCTTAATGAACAAACCTACAAATTTTCAGAAAGATCGGCCCAGTAGTTTTGTCTGGAGCGAGTGGAACACATTTTGACCACGGACGGACGGGGACACACACACACACACACACACACACACACACACACACACACACACACACACAGAGCATTTCTTCGTTCCCATTCTAAAGTACTTCCTGTTCTATAAGAAGTGGGAGTACAAAAATTAAACAATAGTCGGAAATTATTTCTGGACAGATATTATGGAACATTTGTGTCCACTTTCTTCTCTCCCACCCCCTCCCCTCTTTCTCTCTCTCTCTCTCTCTCTCTCTCTCTCTCTCTCTCTCTGTATGTGCGTGCGTGCGTGCGTGCGTGCGTGCGTGCGTGTGTGTGTGTGTGTGTGTGTGTGTGTGTGTGTGTAGAGAGAGAGAGAGAGGAGAGTGTGTGTGTGTGTGTGTGTGTGTGCGCGCGCGCGCGCGTAAGCGCACGCTCTCTCTCTCTTCTTCTCTGCAAACGTGTTTGAGTGTGTGTGTGTGGTGTGTGTGTGTGTGTGTGTGTGTGTGTACTCCCCTCCTCCCTCCCTCCTCTCTGTCTGTCTTTCTCTCACCTAGTATTTCCATCACATGATTAATTGGTGTGGTTATAGCACAAGTATTTCTTTGAGATAAAGCCCAGACCTAAATCTGAATAAAACATTTCGTATTCCTATTCCTGTTCGTATTTGTATTTCTCTCTCTCTCTCTCTCTCTCTCTCTCTCTCTCTCTCTCCTCTCTCTTCTCTCTGCTCTTATTTTTTCTCCTTCTTCCATCTTTCCATAGGCTTGTTGCTCTCTGTCTCTCCTTTCCGTCTCCTCTTTCTCGCTCCGTTCATTCTATGGCCTCCGTGTGTCTGTCTGTTGCCTGTCTACCTGCTTATCTGTCTCTCTCTCTCTCTCTCTCTCTCTCTCTCTCTCTCTCTCTCTCTCTCTTCGCCTCCAGCCCCCACCCCACCCCCATCCCCTCTCTCCCTCAATCTCTTTCTCTCTCTCTTCAGTCAATCCCTCCCTCCCGATTTGCTTCCCTGCCGACTCAGCACAAAGAAATGACTGTGTGGAAACCACAGGTAATGAAACAGATCCATCACAGCCTGGATTTACACAATGCCAGTGCCGACAACAGCGTCCGTCACAATCACACCCATGCTTCGTCTGTAAGCCGTTCCCTGCATTAAGGAAAATGACGCCCCGACTTCAACACGTTTTAACTCGTTTGCGAAAAGTTTTCCTTCGGCCCGTCAGTCGTGATGCGGTTAACGTTGACGTGCTGGTGGATTATTGACCTACTGGCAATCCACTGGTTTCTGCTTATCTTGGGCACGCACGCATGCACGCGCGCACGCACGCACACATACGCATGCACGACACACGCACGCACGCACGCACCACACACACACACACACACACACACACACACACACACACACACACACACACACACACAGAAAACCGACAATGAAGCTGCTTCGCCTACAGGCACGGCATTAGTGGTATTAGTGGTCTTTTCTAATTACTAGGCAGCGAGGTCTGCTATCGCCTGCAGGCCACCCCGACACCAGACGAATGGAAGGTGCCAAGCGGGGACGGCTGCGGGTGACACGATGATGCATCTGTCCTGGCATGGACACTCTTCATCCCCCCCCCCCTCCTCCCTTCCCACGGATAATCGGCTTTCAGAGCTAGGCTAGAGGTTTGCACAGGGCATGGGGCTCAAGACAACAGCGAGCATGACAAGGAAGTGGTGTGTGTGTGTGTGTGTGTGTGTGTGTGTGTGTGTGTGTGTGTGTGTGTGTGTGTGTGTGCGTGCGTGCGTGCGTGCATGTGTGTGCGTGCGTGCGTGCGTACGTGTGTGTGTGTGTGTGTGTGTGTGTGAGAGAGAGAGAGAGAGAGAGGGAGCGTATGTGCATGTGTGTGTGTGTATTCGCTCTCTCTTTCCTTCTCTTTCTCTCTCTCTCTCTCACTCCCTCAAAACCCCAACACACACACACACACACACACACACACACACACACACACACAAAGAGGGTACAGAGATTGTGCGTGAAATGAAAGCTTAAAGCTGTCCGGATTTTTTTTTTAAAGGTGGGGGGGGGGGGGGGGGAGGGGTCAGCTATGATAATAAACATAACAATGTGCTGATGTAATTTCAACATAAATGGTGAGAGCTAAATTAGTATCAGAGTCATCATGGCAGCTTCTTGCACTAAACTGGCAGGCACCTTGCCTATCTTGTTAGCTGTCGATTTCTCTGTGCTACCGTTGGCACCAGCACTGGAAAAGGGAAGTTTAAATTTAGGCGGAAGGGCGGGGGAGCAGGCGTTAACGACTAGATTTTTTTTTTCAAAAAAAGGATTTTCTTCTTGTGTTGGTTAAAATAGGAAAGCGAGGTAAGAATCTCGGTGTTATTTGAACAAATGTGCCAGACCATCAAACTGCTGACTGGACCCCCATAAAGATCTCCCTGGACATCAGTCAAGAAAAGAAAATTACGGTAGTATAACCATGTAACAAAGATCCAATGGCGCTGTCAAAACAATTCTTCAGACAGAACTGTTGAGGAAGGGAGACAAATCGACGGAGCGGCAGGAATGTGGTGAATGGCACCCTGACATTTCTCCACAGACTACAGGGAAAGAATGACTGCTACCCTTGGTTGTTTTGTATTTCGCTTTATGTCATCTATTTTAGGTGTGCACTTGTGATCGTTGTATGCTACGTCATCTATTTTAGGTGTGCACTTGTGGTCGTTGTATGCTACGTCATCTATTTTAGGTGTGCACTTGTGATCGCTGTATGCTACGTCATCTATTGTAGGTGTGCACTTGTGATCGTTGTATGCTACGTCATCTATTTTAGGTATGCACTTGTGATCGTTGTATGCTACGTCATCTATTGTAGGTGTGCACTTGTGATCGTTGTATGTTACTTTTGTTGCTCGATCTTCATTTTCGTTGTCCTGAATGTCGTGTACCTTGTCTGAAGCAGGTCTAAGTGGTCGACACATGTCGTGTTTTGTCTTGTGATGCGTTTGTCCATGTTGCTTGGCGAACTTATTTTAACCAAAATTTAGAAAGAGAGGGTGTTAGTTACCGCCAATGACATTGACAAACAAAGCACATGACAAGACATGTCTTGTCATGTGCTTTGTTTGTCAATGTCATTGGCGGTAACTAACACCCTCTCTTTCTAAATTTTGCTTCGTTCTCCGCCGTCAGTCACTCCATTTTGAAACTTTATTTTAACCATTTTAAGAAAATTGTTTAAAGGGAAAGTAGACGAAGAACTTTACAGTTGATATGAATTGGACTTAACATTTGTGGCTGCTGTGAGCAGCTGGAGACTATTGTCTTTGTCCTTGTGTGTGACCATAGTCAAATCTTTGGGAAAACAAAGTAAATACAGCCCCGGTAACAAGGTCACTTTTGCCCTCAGCGGCATGTTTTAAAATAGACCATCAAAGTTATTTCCCTTGAACGGAAAATAGCTTTCACAGCGCCGAAGGAAATGCTGTGAATAAGCAATAAGCAGCATACATGCTGGCTTGAAAATGATTGCAGCGGTGTAAGTCCATAAAAAAGAAGGAAATTTGATGCAGCTTGGTCATAAACATTGATTACCATGTCCTAGTTGGAGAAAAATCGTTAGGATGAGGTGCTTATTCGAAACGTTTTTAGTCACCCTCAACAGCAACTGAACTGGTCCAGCGTCCCACATCCGACACTCGGATGAATCTCTGCCGGGTTAGAGTCTAACTGGCTGGACGGGTAATGTCGTTCTGCCTTTGCTAAGAGATTAGGTTATTACTGAGAGCAACCTTCAGTCTAAAATCTTGAAAAAGTTAAAAGAAAACGTATGCTCGGGATTTTCTTCATCCATGGTTGTTTTCAGCTGGCTGGTAATCGTTTGCAGTGCTTCTGATCTCAACCTCCAAAACATCATTGTAACGTAATGTCGGGTTACATAGGCTTGGGCTAGCTCTGTGCGTAGAAATGAGTACAGTCACACAGATCACCATCAAAACAGTTCAGAAAGGAGTGTCTTTCCAGCGCCCCACACCAAACATTTATCATTTAAAAAGCGTGTCTTGTCGATCATCTCCCTCCTCCCCACCTCCCCCCGTCCCTCCACTCCCTCATCCCGCACACCCCCATCCTCATCTCACACACACACACACACACACACACACACACACGCGCGCGCGCGCCGCGCGCGCGCCCCGCGCTTGTTGCGTCATAATGATCCACTGTGGCGACCCCATGGCAGCTTTATGATTATACTAAACGCCATACAATCAATTATGTGTCAGAGGATTTGATGTGCTGTCTTGGGATAATTATGCTTTGTCGAAAGGGCGGATCATCTTGAGTTTTTATGACCCGTCGTGGCCATTCCAGCTCTATTATTACACATCATACAATCGACTATGTGTCAAAAGTTTTGATGTGTCCTTGGGGATATGGATTGTGCAGAAGGCGATGTTGGGTCCAGTCCTGTTCCTTTTTATCGTGTCTGGTTCTGCCCAGACCTGTAGCACATGTCGCTGTGTTCTGCCCACACCTGTATCACATGTCGCTGTGTTCTGCCCAGACCTGTAGCACATGTCGCTGTGTTCTGCCCACACCTGTATCACATGCTGCTGTGTAGCGTAGAGTGATATGTGGTGTGCTGGGGTGTAGCGTAGTGCATTGTAGTGTAGGGTTACTGGGTAGTGTGTTGCTGTGTGTGGAAGTGTAGCCTGGTGTTGTGCCGTTTAGAGAAGTGTAGTGTGGTGTCGTGCAAGGTGGGGGAAGGGTAGTTTACTGTAGGGTAGCGTTTTGCAGTGTAGGGTCATTGGAACAGTGTAAGGTAGTACGGTGCATCGCAGTGAAGTGTAGTGCAGTGTAGACTAGTCATGGTGCGATATAGGGTAGTGTGGTGCAGTGTAGAGTGGTGTGGTGCAGTGTAGAGTGGTGTGGTGCAGTGTAGAGTGGTGTGGTGCGATATAGGGTAGTGTGGTGCAGTGTAGTGATGTGGTGCAGTGTAGAGTGGTGTGGTGCGAAATAGGGTGTTGTAGTGCAGTGTAAAATAGTTGTGGTGCGATGTAGGGTAGTGTAGTGCACTGTAGTGTAGTTGTGGTGCATTGCAGGAAATGCAGTGCAGTGCAGAATAGCTGTGATGCGATATAGGGTAGTGTAATGCAGTGTAAAATAGTTGTGATGTGATGTAGGGTAATGTAGTGCAGTGTAAAATAGTTGTGGTGCGATATAGGGTAGTGTAGTGCAGTGTAGTGTAGTTGTGGTGCATTGCAGGGTAGTGTAGTGCAGTGTAGTATCGTTGTGGTGCGATAGAGGGTAGTGTAGTGCAGTGTAGGGGAGCGTGATGAAGAGTAGGAAGTGTAGCGCATTGCAGTGTATGTTGTGCGTGTAGTGTGTAGTTAGTGGTGAGTAGTGTAGAGAAGTTTATGTTGTGCGTGTAGTGTGTAGTTAGTGGTGAGTAGTGTAGAGAAGTTTATGTTGTGCGTGTAGTGTGTAGTTAGTGGTGAGTAGTGTAGGGAAGTTTATGTTGTGCGTGTAGTGTGTAGTTAGTGGTCAGTAGTGTAGAGAAGTTTATGTTGTGCGTGTAGTGTGTAGTTAGTGGTGAGTAGTGTAGGGAAGTTTATGTTGTGCGTGTAGTGTGTAGTTAGTGGTGAGTAGTATAGGGAAGTTTAGTGCAGAGTAGGGTGGTACTGGGTGGTGCAGCGTAGGGTGTATGGTGCAGTTTAGGACTGGGTGGTGCAGCGTAGGGTGGTATGGTGCAGTTTAAGACTGTGTAGTGCAGTGTAGGGTAGTATGGTGCCGTTTAAGACTGGGTGGTGCAGCGTAGGTGGTATGGTGCAGTTTAGGACTGTATGGTGCAGCGTAGGGTGGTATGGTGCAGTTTAAGACTGGGTGGTGCAGCGTAGGGTGGTATGGTGCAGTTTAGGACTGGGTGGTGCAGCGTAGGGTGGTATGGTGCAGTTTAGGACTGTATGGTGCAGCGAAGGGTGGTATGGTGCAGTTTAGGACTGTATGGTGCAGCGTAGGGTGGTATGGTGCAGTTTAGGACTGTATGGTGCAGTGTTGGGTGGTATGGTGCAGTTTAGGACTGTATGGTGCAGTGAAGGGTGGTATGGTGCAGTTTAGGAGTGGGTGGTGCAGCGGAGGGGAGGGCAATGCAGTACATCCACAAGATAGTGTGGTGCACTGTGAGATAGTGTGGTGCAATGTGAGACATTGTGGTGCAATGTGAGATAGTGTGGTGCAATGTGAGACAGTGTGGTGCAATGTGAGATAGTGTGGTGTGGCATCGGGTGGTTTGGTGCAATGCAGGGTAGTGTATAGGTTAGTATGGTGCAATGTGAGATAGTGTGGTGTGGCATCGGTGGTTTGGTGCAATGCAGGGTAGTGTATAGGTTAGTATGGTGCAATGTGAGATAGTGTAGTGTGGCATCAGGTGGTTTGGTGCAATGCAGGGTGTAGTGTTAGGTTAGTATGGTGCAATGTGAGATAGTGTGGTGTAGCATCGGGTGGTTTGGTGCAATGTGAGATAGTGTAGTGTGGCATCGGGTGGTTTGGTGCAATGTGAGATAGTGTGGTGTGGCATCGGGTGGTTTGGTGCAATGTGAGATAGTGTAGTGTGGCATCGGGTGGTTTGGTGCAATGTGAGATAGTGTGGTGTGGCATCGGGTGGTTTGGTGCAATGTGAGATAGTGTGGTGTGGCATCGGGTGGT
>CM065718.1:75641773-75669273 GCA_033310375.1 Conus canariensis
CTCCTGCTTTACAATACGGATCTAAGGTAAGCGGCTAACAGTGGCTTCATGTTCTAGAGGAGACACACATGTTTGCATGTGAGCATTATTTGAATGCTGATGGATTCTCCCGTTGTATCCGACGGATGAGTAGGCAGGCAGGTTATCTGCTGATGTGGGTCCTCGTGTGAGAATGAGGACCAATTCTTGAGGCACAAAGTCTTCCACAGACGCTGCATGGAATGGAGTCCTGCAAGGATAGTCCCCGTCTTCTCCGGTTCCTCTTTTCCTGGATGGCAACTGCTCTGTTGCGCTCAAATGTCTTTGTACCCTGGGTACCCTGTTGCTTCCACTGTGTTCTGTCAAGGGCGACATCTTCCCAGGAAGCAGTGTCGATGTTGCAGCTTCTAAAGTTGGCCTTCAGTGTGTCTTTGTACCTCTTGAGAGGCCTTCCTTGGTCACGTTGTCCTTCCTTCAGTTGTCCATAGAGCAGCATCTTTGGAATTCTACTGTCTTCCAGACGGACAACGTGTCTTGTCCATTAGAGCTGGCTTTTGATGAGTATACATTCAATGCCGGGTAAGCCACACTTCTTCTGGACCTGTAGGTTGGACACTCTGTCTTGCCATTTAATGCTGCAGATCTTGCGCAAGCATCGTTGATGGAACTGTTCGAATTGTTGGATGTGTCGGCGGTACTTGGTCCAAGTCTCACAACAGTAGAGGAGAGCACTCAGAACCACAGCTCTGTACACGGAAACCTTTGTGTGCAATCTGACGCCACGGTCTTGCCACAAACTCTTTGAGAGTCTGCCCAAAGGCAGAGCTGGCCTTTGAGATGCGCAGCATCACTTCTGCATCCAGAGATCCATTGCTACTTACAGTGCTGCCCATATAGCAGAACTTATCCACAGTTTTGATCTCTGTGTTGTTGATGACGATAGGTGATGGTGGAGTACTGCCAGCAGTGGACGGTGAAGGTTGGAACATGGCCTCGGTCTTACCAAGACTGATTATAAGTCCAAAGCGTTGACAGGCCTTGCAAAGCGATCTGTGGTGCACTGGATGTCTTCATGGGAGTGCGCGGCCAGTGCACAGTCATCTACAAAGAGAAACTCTCTCAGAAAGGCATCAAATACTTTGCTCTTGTCCTGAAGTCGTCGAAAGTTAAAGAGCTTGCCACATGAACGCAACTGGATGTATACTCCCATGTCACAATCCCAGAATGCATCAATCAGCATTGCAGCAAACAGAATGGAAAAGCACATCCCTGCTTCACTCTTTTCACTGGGAATGGGTCAGAGGTTTCCGTTTTCTTGCATCCTTGCTGCATGCCATCATGGAATGAAGCGATCAGTGAGATAAGCTTTTCCAGGCAACCACATCTGTGAAGGATCTTCCACAAGCCAGCCCGATTAACGGTGTCGAAGGCTTTGATGAGATCAACAAACGCTAGTAAGCAAACATCAAACAAAATGGCACGGGTAGACATTGGCCGATACCCACTGTATGTTGTAGTGACTGAGAAATATTTTTGATATTGCCTTAGACTTTGTAACCTACCAGAAGAAAGAGTACCCCCACAAACCCAAAACATGATTATACTTTACAGGAATTAGGAAAAAAAGAGAGAGAGTTTCACTTGCAATAATTATCATTTGTAAATGGATTTGGAGATGTATAGTTGCAACAAAGCGATAGTGATATTAACCTCCTCCTCCTCTGGATGTAACATTCCCCCTTCATCTACTCCACCTCCTTCCTCCTCTGGATGTAACATTCCCCCTTCATCTACACCACCCTCTTCCTCCTGTGGATGTAACATTCCCACTTCATCTACACCACCCCCTTCCTCCTCTGGATGTAACATCCCCCTTCATCTACACCACCCTCTTCCACCTCTGGATGGAACATCCCCCTTCATCTACACCACCCTCTTCCTCCTCTGGATGTAACATCCCCCTTCATCTACACCACCCTCTTCCTCCTGTGGATGTAACATTCCCCCTTCATCTACACCACCCTCTTCCTCCTGTGGATGTAACATCCCCCTTCATCTACACCACCCTCTTCCTCCTGTGGATGTAACATTCCCCCTTCATCTACACCACCCTCTTCCTCCTGTGGATGTAACATCCCCCTTCATCTACACCCCCTTCCTCCTGTGGATATAACATTCCCCCTTCATCTACACCACCCCTTCCTCCTGTGGATGTAACATTCCCCCTTCATCTACACAACCCTCTTCCTCCTCTGGATGTAACATTCCCCCTTCATCTACACACCCCCTTCCTCCTGTGGATGTAACATTCCCCTTCATCTACACTACCCTCTTCCTCCTGTGGATGTAACATTCCCCCTTCATCTACACCACCCCCTTCCTCCTGTGGATGTAACATTCCCTCTTCATCTACATCACCCTCTTCCTCCTCTGGATGTAACATCCCCCTTCATCTACACCACCCCCTTCCTCCTGTGGATGTAACATCCCCCCTTCATCTACACCCCCCCTCCCTGTGGATGTAACATCCCCCCTTCATCTACACCACCCCCTTCCTCCTGTGGATGTAACATCCCCCCTTCATCTACACCACCCCCCTTCCTCCTCTGGATGTAACATTCCCCTTCATCTACACCACCCTCTTCCTCCTGTGGATGTAACATTCCCCCTTCATCTACACCACCCCTTCCTCCTCTGGATGTAACATTCCCCCTTCATGTACACCACCCTCTTCCTCCTGTGGATGTAACATCCCCCTTCATCTACACACCCTCTTCCTCCTCTGGATGTAACATTCCCCTTCATCTACACCACCCTCTTCCTCCTGTGGATGTAACATCCCCCTTCATTTACACCACCCTCTTCCTCCTGTGGATGTAACATTCCCCCTTCATCTACACCACCCTCTTCCTCCTCTGGATGTAACATTCCCCCTTCATCTACACCACCCCCTTCCTCCTCTGGATGTAACATCCCCCTTCATCTACACCACCCTCTCCCTCCTGTGGATGTAACATCCCCACTTCATCTACACCACCCCCTTCCTCCTGTGGATGTAACATTCCCCCTTCATCTATACCACCCCCTTCCTCCTGTGGATGTAACAGTCCCCTTCATCTACACCACCCCCTTCCTCCTGTGGATGTAACATCCCCCTTCATCTACACCACCCTCTTCCTCCTCTGGATGTAACATTCCCCTTCATCTACACCACCCTCTTCCTCCTCTGGATGTAACATTCCCCCTTCATCTACACCACCCCCTTCCTCCTCTGGATGTAACATTCCCCCTTCATCTACACCACCCCCTTCCTCCTCTGGATGTAACATTCCCCCTTCATCTACACCACCCCTTCCTCCTCTGGATGTAACATTCCCCCTTCATCTACACCACCCCTTCCTCCTTGGATGTAACATTCCCCCTTCATCTACACCACCCCTTCCTCCTGTGGATGTAACATTCCCCCTTCATCTACACCACCCTCTTCCTCCTTGATGTAACATTCCCCCTTCATCTACACCACCCCTTCCTCCTCTGGATGTAACATTCCCCCTTCATCTACACCACCCCCTTCCTCCTCTGGATGTAACATTCCCCCTTCATCTACACCACCCCTTCCTCCTCTGGATGTAACTCCCCCTTCATCTACACCCACCTCCTCCTCCTCTGGATGTAACATTCCCCTTCATCTACACCACCCCCTTCCTCCTCTGGATGTAACATTCCCCTTCATCTACACCACCCCCTTCCTCCTCTGGATGTAACATTCCCCCTTCATCTACACCACCCCCTTCCTCCTGTGGATGTAACATTCCCCCTTCATCTACACCACCCCTTTCCTCCTGTGATGTAACATTCCCCCTTCATCTACACCACCCCCTTCCTCCTCTGGATGTAACATTCCCCCTTCTTCTAACCACCCTCTTCCTCCTGTGGATGTAACATTCCCCCTTCATGTACACCCACCCCTTTCCTCCTCTGGATGTAACATTCACCCTTCATACACCACCCTCTTCCTCCTTGGATGTAACATCACCCCTTCATCTATCACCACCCCTTCCTCCTTGGATGTAACATTCCCCCTTCATCTACACCACCCCTTCCTCCTTGGATGTAACATTCCCCCTTCATTCTACACACCCTCTTCCTCCTGTCCTGGATGTAACATCTCCCTCCTTCATCTACCACCACCCCCTCCTCCTGTGATGTAACATTTCCCCCTTCATCTACACCACCCCCTTCCTCCTTGCGATGTAACATTCCCCCTTCATCTATACACCCACCTTCCTCCTTGGATGTAACATTCCCCCTTCATGTACACCATCCCCCTTCCTCCTACGGGATTACCACTTCCCCTTCATCTACATCCACCCCCTTCCTCCTTGATGTAACATTCCCCCGTTCATCCTACACACCACCCCCTTCCTCCTTGGATGTAACATTCCCCCATTCATCTACACCACCCCTTCCTCCTCTGATGTAACATTCCCCCTTCACTACACACATACTCCTCCCTCTGGATGTAACTTCCCCCTTCATCTACACCACCCCTTCCTCCTCTGGATGTAACATCTCCCCTTCATCTACACACCCCCTTCCTCCTTGGATGTAACATTCCCCCTTCATGTAACCAACCCCCTTCCCCTGTGGATGTAACATCCCCCTCATCCTACACCTCCGCTTCCTCCTGTGGATGTAACATCCCCCTTCTCTTGCACACACCCCTCCTCCTGACCCTGGATTGTAACATTCCCCCTTCATTACACCACCCTCCCTTCCTCCTGGATGTAACATTCCCCCTTCATTAACACCACCCCCTTCCTCCTCTGGATGTAACATTCCCCCTTCATTACACCACCCCCTTCCTCCTGTGGATGTAACATTCCCCCTTCATTTACACCCCCCTCCCCGTTCCTCCTCTGGATGTACATTCCCCCTTCATCTACAACACCTTCCTCCTCTGGATGTAACATTCCCCCTTCAGTACCCCCCTACTTCCTCCTTGGATGTAACATCCCCCCTCTTATTTACACACCCCCTTCCTCCTTGGATGTAACACATTCCCCCTTCATGTACACATCCCCCCTCCTCTGATCTAACATCCCCTTATCTACACACCCCCTTCCTACCTCTCGATGTAACATTCCCCCTTCATCTACACCATCCTCCTCCTCTGGATGTAACATTCCCCTCATTCATACACCCACCCCCTTCCTCCTGTGGATGTAACATTCCCCCTTCATCTTACACCCCCCCTTCCTCCTCTGATGTAACATCCCCCTTCATTTACACCACACCACTTCCCCCTTGATGTACATCCCCCTTCATCTACACCACCCTCTTCCTCCTCTGGATGTAACATTCCCCCTCATCTACACTACCCCTCCTCCTCTGGATGTAACATTCCCCCTTCATGTACACCACCCCCTTCCTCCTTGGATGTAACATTCCCCCTTCATCTACACCACCCCTTCCTCCTCTGGATGTAACATTCCCCCTTCATCTACACCACCCCCTTCCTCCTGTGGATGTAACATTCCCCCTTCATCTACACACCCACCCTTCCCCTCTGGATGTAACATTCCCCCTTCATGTACACCACCCCCTTCCTCCTCTGGATGTAACATTCCCCCTTCATCTACACCACCCCCTTCCTCCTGGATGTAACATTCCCCCTTCATGTACACCACCCCCTTCCTCCTCTGGATGTAACATTCCCCCTTCATCTACACCACCCTTTCCTCCTCTGGATGTAACATTCCCCCCTTCATCTACACACCCCTCTCCTCTGATGTAACATTCCCCCCTTCATCTACACCACCCTCTTCCTCCTTGGATGTAACATTCCCCCTTCATCTACACCACCCCCTTCCTCCTGTGGAGTAACATTCCCCCTTCATCTCACCCCACCCCCTTCCTCCTGTGGATGTAACATTCCCCCTTCATCTACACCACCCCTTCCTCCTCTGGATGTAACATTCCCCCTTCATCTACACCACCCCCTTCCTCCTCTGGATGTAACATTCCCCCTTCATCTACACCACCCCTTCTCCTGTGGATGTAACATTCCCCCTTCATCTACACCACCCCCTTCCTCCTTGGATGTAACATTCCCCCTTCATGTACACCACTGCCTTCCTCCTGTGGATGTAACATTCCCCCTTCATCTACACCACCCCCTTCCTCCTGTGGATGTAACATTCCCCCTTCATCTACACCACCCCCTTCCTCCTCTGGATGTAACATTCCCCCTTCATCTACACCACCCCTTCCTCCTCTGGAGTAACATTCCCCCTTCATTACACCACCCCCTTCCTCCTCTGGATGTAACATTCCCCCTTCATCTACACCACCCCCTTCCTCCTGTGGATGTAACATTCCCCCTTCATCTACACCACCCCCTTCCTCCTGTGGATGTAACATTCCCCCTTCATCTACACCACCCCCTTCCTCCTGTGGATGTAATATTCCCCCTTCATCTACACCACCCCCTTCCTCCTCTGGATGTAACATTCCCCCTTCATCTACAACCACCCTCTTCCTCCTCTGGATGTAACCTTCCCCCTTCATCTACACCACCCTCTTCCTCCTCTGGATGTAACATTCCCCCTTCATCTACACCAGTCACTCTCTCCTCTGGATGTAAAACTCCACCTTCCTGTTCTGCATGTAAAGTTCCACCCAACATGTAAAGTTCCCCCACCATGTAAAGTTCCCCCAACATGTACATCATCACTTCCTGTTCTGCATGTAAAGTTCCACCCAACATGTAAAGTTCCCCCAACATGTAAAGTTCCCCCAACATGTACATCATCACTTCCTGTTCTGCGTGTAAAGTTCCTCCAACATGTACATCATCACTTCCTATTCTGCATGTAAAGTTCCCCCAACATGTACATCATCACTTCCTGTTCTGCATGTAAAGTTCCCTCAACATGTACATGTAAAGTTCCCCCAACATGTACATCATCACTTTCTGTTCTGCATGTAAAATTCCCCCAACATGTACATCATCACTTCCTGTTCTGAATGTAAAGTCCCCCCAACATGTAAAGTTCCCCCAACATGTACATCATCACTGTGCCCTCTGTGCGTTAGTTTTCATTAATTTTTCCCCTTTCTTCTCTGGACGTGATATCATTTCCTCATGCATGCCAGCCCATTTTTCTGTGGATGCGATACTAGCCCTTCGTGAATACAATCCATTCCTTATCCAAATGGGCATTCTTCCTTCGTGTATATCAATCTTTTTTCCTTCTGGATGTGACATACCCCTATTAAGTACAGCACCCCTTTCCTCCTCAGAATGTAATATTGCCCATTCGTTAACACCTTCCCCTTCCTTTTTTTTTTTTTTTGAACATCTTTAAAATGAATAGTTTCAAAATTCTTATTTCACTGGGAAAATCTCTTCAACTTGTTTGGAATGTTGACCACATTTTTAACAACACTAAAACATAAGTTTCAAAATGGAGTGACTGACGGCGGCGAACGAAGCAAAATTTAGAAAGAGAGGGTGTTAGTTACCGCCAATGACATTGACAAACAAAGCACATGACAAGACACGATGCATTTCAACCTCTTGGGTCTTCTTCAGGCGAAAAAATAAATGACATTTAACATTTAAGACAGTACAAACAAAGAACGAAAATGACTCATCTGTTGTTAGCCGCTATTCTCCCCACCACATGGACAACAACAGATGAGTCATTTTCGTTCTTTGTTTGTACTGTCTTAAATGTTAAATGTGATTTATTTTTTCGCCTGAAGAAGACCCAAGAGGTTGAAATGCATCGTGTCTTGTCATGTGCTTTGTTTGTCAATGTCATTGGCGGTAACTAACACCCTCTCTTTCTAAAACATAGTGTTTATGTATTATCTTCCTTTACTTTGTTTAAAACGAAAAAAAAAAAAAGGAAGAAAAATTACTGTTGCGTCGAACGAAAGAGACAAATTACAAGACAAAACACGAGGCCTTTGGACCTCTTTGGTCTTCTTTAGGCAAGACAATGTTCGTTCTTCGTTTTCATAGTCTCGAATGTTTTTGGTCTTGCCTAAACAAGACAAAAAAGGTTGAAACACGTCGTGTTTTTTCTTGTAATTTGTTTGTCTTTTTTCAATCGTAGAAACAGTAATTTTCTTGTTAGTTTGTTGCAGTTTCCACACGCAGTCAACTCACTTTCAAACTAAAATGAAATAAAAAGTTAATTTCTTGTTCAAAATTTGAACTTTACTGTTGGGAATTTGGAAGCCTTAGTCTGATTTTAGATCTCAGGTTCGTCACTATGAGTTTGCGGTTCTAATCCCGAAGATTGTCTTCATTTTAAGAAATGTGAATATCTTTTAAACAGAACCATTTTTGTCATTTTTGTTGTACAATAACGCAGCTGATGTTATGTCTGATCAAAGAATTATTTCTGTTGCACTGACGAAGTCTGTTGACAGGATGAAAGCCTACAATGTTAGGATGTTAAAGCCTTTCTCTTGAAGGATGTTAAGATGTCATACAGAAACATATGTTAAGTTCGGATTTGGCGCTTCTGTCTTGGTGCGTACACTAAGACATAGATGGGCTGTGTTATCAAGAAACATATGTGTTACCAAAGAAATCACTATGTCCTGCTTGCAAAAGAAGCGTCGATTTATTGTTTGAATCGTTGGGCGTGTGAGGTTTTTGGAAATACTGTAAATGCGGTTAACATGGGCGACGGAAGTGTGTGGTACATACTGTCTCGTGATGATAAATGTCGGTGAGACACCCCTCACGTTTTCTGTACAGCATTTTCCGAAGAAGTTTACGGATAATAAAGACATCGACTGCTGACAGATTTTCGATGGTTTACTGTTTGCTAGCCTTAACTGTTTGTCGTTATGCATGGGGGTGCAATGTGTGTGGACGATGTGATGATTTTGACCGATCCCCTTGAAATTAACATGTACATGTTTTTATTCAATAAAATTTGAGTGTCCGTGTCAGTATCAGTGTCGGTGAATACACTCAAATACACACGCTCATACACACACACAAACACACACACACACACACACACACACACACACACACACACACACACACACACACATGTAAGCACGCAGAGAGAGAGAGAGAGAGAGAGGAGAGAGAGAGAGAGAGAGAGAGAGAGAGAGAGCTTTGGCGTGCACATATCATTATGCATACTTCACTCTCTATCAACTTTCCTCCCCCTGTCAGCCTCTAACCCCACTGCCTAACCCGATCATTCACCCCCGCCCACTTCCCTCCTTTCCTCTCTTGAAACCTGTTGGTGAAAAAAAAACCGTTAAAGTTAATTCAAAAGGTAAAGGAACATACCCGTGTAATCAAACGTTTCCTATGAAATCAAATGAACCACCATTTTGTGCGTTATTGGTTTTGTGTACTAGAAACATTTTTCCCTTTTGGCACACTAAACACAAGATCTAAATTCAACGGAATACCGTATGTATGATGCATCCCCCCCCAGCCCCCCCCCCCCCCCCAAAAAAAAAAAAAAAGGTAAAGAAAAATTGCAGATGAATCTACTTATATAGGGTAATGACATGTATGTACTGATGGTATTTCTACACACATTTACTCATTCAGTGGCCACCTCAGTGACTTTTTTTTTTCAAACAGATGTTCATGTGCCGTTAGGAAAAATAACTCCGACAGTGATACCTACATTTTGCTACACTATCGCTGAAAGAATCTTATCTATTAATGTGAAGAAATAGTAACTTCAATATTTCAGAAACGCGCGTTTTCAGTGATTTTTTTTTAAGGTATTAGCGATATATTTTAAAAGTAGTTTTGAATAACTCCTCAGATTAACATGGACAAACAAATTACAAGACAAAACACGACGCGTTTCGACCTTTCAGGTCTTCTTCAGGCAAGATAGACAACATTCAGGACGAAGAAAACGATGAAAACGAAGAACGAGCAACCATTATCTTCTCGAATTCAGGGCAAGATGGGCTCATATTTTATAGGGATGGAACAGTTTATTCGGCTCACTAATAAGTCAGTTTGTAGGCTATGTTTGTGTACGTATTTGTACGTTTATCTGAGTGTGTACGCGCGCGCGCGCGCGCGCGCGCGCGCGCGCGTGTGTGTGTGTATGTGTGTACTTGCGCGCGCATGCGTGCGTGCGTGAAAGAGTGCATGTGTGTGTGTGCGTGCGTGTGTTGTGTGTGTGTGTGTGTGTGTGTGTGTGTGTGTGTGTGTGTGTGTGTGTGTGTGCTTAATCAATAGATCAGCTTATGTATTTGTAGTCCAGCAGACAAGATGGCCATCTTGAAAGCTATGTAATCTTTCCCCTTAAATAATGGGCATATCTTTCTTCTTCGTCTTTTTCTTGTTCTTCTTCTTCTTCTTCTTGTTCTTCTTCTTCCCGCTTTAAACAGAACTTTCAAAAAACACAAACAGAGGGGTGGGGGGGGGGGGGGGGGGGGGGGGGGGGGGGGATGTAAGGACTGACTTATTGGAAGAGCAAGAACATGCTTAGAGGTTATATTGTCGTCTGAGACACGTTTTCTTCACTCCGACTGTTTCATCTTCTTCCTCTTTCTCTCCATCATCATCACCATCATGACACCGTCATAATCCTCATTTCCTTCTTCTCACTCGCTTCCCTCCTTTTCCTGTCCACGTATTAATCGAAATCTTTGAAAAGGACACCTTTGGAAAAGACTAACACTGACTACAGAACGGCAATGCTTCCAAATCATCTCCTAGTCCGGATTTGGCTTGTATTTACACGACAAGGTCAAGCAAAGAAATTAGTAGTGATATGTTTTTCTGTTACAAACTTTGGGTGAACTAAAGTGGAACAGACAATTTGCCCACTGTGGCCAAAAACACTGCTGCTTATTTTCGCCGGTGTCTTCAACACTAGGAACATACCATGAGGGAAGCGCTCTGTTAGAATCACATCCAAATCATTAAAGTCAGTAGTACTGTTATCACTATTGATGTCATCATTTTGTCAATTCTTTTCTTGTTTGTTTGTTTGTCCTCACTCCCGCTGAGAAGGATTGTACATATTTGTTGTCACTGTTTTGAAAGAAGCTCCAAACCAGTGTATGAGTATGAATACGCCACAAGGTGATGTCTCTGAAGATCTTTTTATTCCAGGTGATTTGTTTGTTTGTTTGTTTTATTTTTTGTTCACCAGAGGACGTTCGCATTATTTACGTCTTCATTTGCATATATGAAAAAATTCTTTCTTCTTCAAGTTCTTCCCAACAAATATCCAGTTCATCATACCATCATCGTGAACAACATCAACCGTTCTGTCATTAAAATCATTATCATTATCAATTCATTACCACTCACCTGCCTTTGAAGCAGAACTTTAAAAAACCGAAAATTTCCATGAAACTGCAAGTCAACCGAAGAATATTTCACTTCACAGTTTTGACCATCCTGGCCCTTACATTCGGTGCCAGTGCCAGTGCCAGTGCTTCTCCACCTCTTCCATCACTCCCGCTGACTGTCCCCTCGCTGCAATATCACACCTGCACCCACGCTCCACGATTATCTGGTGTGATCATTTTGGCTTCACGTGCTCCGACATGCAAGATTTAATAATGTCGGTCAGCTACCGGTATTGAACTCATTCCTGAACCTTTCAGGTGAAATGACGAAACGAAAGAAAAAAGAAAAGAAAAAAAAAGAAAGAAAGAAAAGACAGACATACAGCAGAAAAAGGTAAAACAGAAAAGAATGGATACCAAAAGAAAGCACAGTAGATTGACGTGTTAGCATAGTTAACGTCTTTATAGTTACTTGAGTTTGTTGACAGCCATTGCAGCGGAGTAACAAAGAACTGGGCTCTATGTGTGCAGGCAGGTTGCGGGTTCAAACCCGGCAGTAACTGGGCTCTATGTGTGCAGGCAGGTTGCGGGTTCAAACCCGGCAGTCAGTGACAGGCGTCACGAGGAAGGGAGATGGTGCCCACCCCGACATCCTTGACATGCACATGCATGCAGAGGATCCTTCAACATATACCACACGGCGTGTTTTCAGAGGATCAGACACACATGCTGAAATTCCTTCAACATATACCACACGGCGTGTTTTGGAAACAGAGGAAATACTCTGAATGTCTCAAGACACCTGGAGAGAGAGTGGACACCATCGCAACCAGTTTTGTTCTAAAATGCTGAGAGGCTTAGATTGTAGCAACTATCCTGTTGCGTATTATTGAGGATAGTATCTGTCGCGGACTCCCAAAACAACAGTCGAGAGAGAGAGAGAGAGAAGAGAGAGAGAGAGAGAGAGAGAGAGAGAGAGAGAGAGAGAGAGAGAGAGAGAGAGATTTTGACAGTTTTGACACTTTGAAATTATTGTCATTACCTTCATACTTTGAAATTATTGGCATTTTCTTGATACTTTGAAATATTCCCATTACCTTGATACTTTGAAATTATTGTCATTACCTTGATACTTTGAAATTATTGTCATTACCTTGATAATTTGAAATTATTGTCATTACCTTGATACTTTGAAATTATTGTCATTACCTAAAGGGTCTTTTAAAATTATTGTCATTACCTAGAGGGTCTTTTGAAATTATGGTCACTGCCTGAAGGGTCTTTTGAAATTATGGTCATTACCTAAAGGGTCTTTTGAAATTATGGTCATTACCTAAAGGGTCTTTTGTCAAGGAGTGGGGATGGGGGTAACAGTAATTCCAAATTTTCGACGGTCGATGGAGTTCTTCACCGTAAATCATAATGAATGTTAGCTTTACGTGTTGAGAGAGAGAGAGAGAGAGAGAGAGAGAGAGAGAGAGAGAGAGAGAGAGAGAGAGAGAGAACGGTGCGATTCTGAATATTGACGGGATAAACGGAATAAGCAGCCAGGAGGAAAAGAGGCCGGTGTGGAGGAGGGGCGGGGGAGGGGGGGTTGGAAGGAGGAGGTGGGAGAGAGGGCAGGAGAACATGAAGAGGAAGGTGTGCCGTCAGATATTCAAAAGACTTTGTGTGCATTCCACTGAACCACCCCCTGTGCCTCGAAGCACGCGCCTCATCGCGATGAACTGATGATGAGGTTTTCTATCCATCAGATCTCTGGACTTCCTGTGCGGTGTGGTGCAGGAAAAACACTTCGTTCACGATCTCTGCGTTTCCCACTGTCTCGCTCTCTCTTCCTTTTGAAATATGATAGAGGGGGACCATTGGGGCAAAGTTAACATCAGCAACAAAGGGTGCAAACTCGTCGCCTGCGCTCTCGCGTTTCCTGTCACAGCGACCACATCAAAACAGCCAATCACAATTATAGACACGAACGTCAAACAAAAAGACAGTGAAGCGAAATGTCCAGGGTTTTCATCGAGCGGAAACTAATAATCACCGGCAAAAAGATGAAAAAAAAAAAGAAAAAAAAAGGGGGGGGGGGGGGGGGGGTGGGGGGGGGGGGAACCCCCAAAACAAACCAAAAACAAACAAGATGGGTGTAGGGGAGTTGGGAGCCGGGGGTGCAAATGCCACGTCATATTTTGTTGCAGGCTGCCCAGTGGAAAAGATTGGTAAAAAGCACTTACCTAGGAGGTGTGACCTTGTGTGGGTCGAGTCTCACAATGTGTTTATATCCCAAAATCCCACCGCCTTCTTTCTTATCCAGAACTTCAGTAGTGATATGACTGCCAGTTCCAGGGTCGTATGTCTTCACCCATTAAGGAGGAAGGTCCATTTCTGTCTTGTCTTTCTTTCTTTCTTTTTCTTTGTTTCCTTTTCTTTCCATTCTTTCTTTCTTTTCTTTCTTTCTTTCTTTGTTCTCTCTTTCTTTAAAACTTTCTTTTTTTTCTTTTTCTTTTTCTTTTTGCAAAAGCTATGAAGTTGCCAATCATGACTGAGGCTGGCAGCATGACGAATTACAAACCGAGTATTGTCCAGTCACCAAAATGTGGTTGATCGGTGAGGAGGCGACAGAACAACAAACTATTGCTCACCAATTAAAGTACAGTCACCAGAAAGTTGTTGAAAGGTATCAGACCTTACTCCCGTTAAGCAGACTGACAACTAAGAGGATTTCATTACAGCTTCAGTCTCAGTTTCACCAAGGAGATGTCACTGCGTGCGGACCAGTCCATATACGCTACACCACATCCGCTAAGTTTCGAGACCCAGTACACGCGATCTGAAGCTGATGGATAAATGAATTCATGACAGAGACGAGAGAATTTAAGAAGAGAACCTCATGGGTACGACTTCGTAGATGTCTGACTTGCGCATTAGCCCAACGCGCTGATCAGACCGTGGGTATCTGCCTAACATTGTCTCTATCATTATCATCTTTGTATGTGCTTGCGGTGTGAAATCTCACAGTACCGATCCAACACAAATCTTTCGTTTGTTTGTTTGTTTAAATAAGTCTTAACAGCAGGTGTCACTTTTGGGAGGTAAATTCAACAGACATAATTTAAAGAAAAAATAGCATAGATCACAAAATGATGAACGATGATACTCCCCCCTCTCCCCCTACAGAATTAAGACTGCTTTGTTAACATAGCCGTTCATGTCTTTACACACTGTACAAAAGCAGAGAAAATGACCCGCACAGGTCCACTTTTATCAACCAAAACACATTGCAAATAAGTGAGTGAACAGTTTTAGAATTAGGTCAACTACTAATGCTATACTCGCCAGATTTTCTTTTTTTCTTTTTTTCATTATTTTTTTTTTAAGAGAATGCGAGGGGCAGGTGGGGGAAGGGAGGGGATGTGGATGGTTGGAGTGGGTCTGTCACCGATGTAAACGTCACACACACACGCATCGTCCCACCAGCTCCATCCCCCCCCCCCCCTTCCCCCCACCTGTGAACATGGTTCCAGGCTTTCACCCGTAAACATGTTCCTTGGATTAAAAAGATAACGTGGATTTGTTGCACTGGCGAAATGTGTGTGCATTTGGTGCCTTTGTTGTTGTAGTTTTTGTTCCTTCCCCCACCCCCACCACCCCCGAACCTTTCTCTAGGGGGTGGGAAGGGAATTTCTTTGTGTGGATGGGTAGGAGTGATGGGAGGTACGGGGTTAGAAGGAAAAGAATGAGGTGAGGAGAGAGTGCAGGAGGAGATCAATCATGATGGTCGTGGAATGAACGTGAGTATGATAATAAATCGATGACAAACACCAGAAACATGGCGATTAAGTAACTACAGCACATGGAAAAGAAGAAACATGGCGATTCAGTAACTACAGCACATGGAAAAGAAGAAACATGGCGGTTCAGTAACTACAGCACATGGAGAAGAAGAAACATGGCGATTCAGTAACAACAGCACATGGAAAAGAAGAAACATGGCGATTAAGTAACTACAGCACATGGAAAAGAAGAAACATGGCGGTTCAGTAACTACAGCACATGGAGAAGAAGAAACATGGCGATTAAGTAACAACAGCACATGGAGAAGAAGAAACATGGCGATTAAGTAACTACAGCATATGGAAAAGAAGAAACATGGCGATTAAGTAACTACAGCACATGGAAAAGAAGAAACATGGCGATTAAGTAACTACAACACATGGAAAAGGAGAAACATGGCGATTAAGTAACAACAGCACATGGAAAAGAAGAAACATGGCGATTAAGTAACTACAGCACATGGAAAAGAAGAAACATGGCGATTAAGTAACAACAGCACATGGAGAAGACGAAACATGGCGATTAAGTAACAACAGCACATGGAGAAGAAGAAACATGGCGATTCAGTAACTACAGCACATGGAAAAGAAGAAAGGCATTTCTTGTTTCAAAGACGTATGCGAGAGTGAACGGACAACACAACAACAACAACAAAAAAGAAAAGAAAAACAGAAACAGGAAGTGCATTTCTTTTTCATGGAAGCTAAATAGCATGATGGTAAACAAGAATACTGTTTTTCGTCTTTCATGGGCATTGAATAGGAAAAGGAAGGATAGACATAAAGAGAGAAAGGGAAAAATGGGGGAGGAGGGGAGGGAAAGGGGAGGCAGGGGATTTCGTCTTTCAAGGACGCGGAATGGGAGGATGAGTGAGCACGAAGAAAGGAGGAATTTTTTTCGTAATCATGGAAGCTTAATCACTATCTGGTACGCAAGATTTTTTTTTTCTTTCATAAGCACTGAATGGGAGAATGGATGGGCAACAACAACAACAACAAAAGCGGGATTTTTCTTTTAGTCTTTTAATGATGTAAAATGAGAGGGGGAATGAGCAAGAAGAAAAGAAGGGGCTTTCAGTTTTTGTGTGTATGTGTGGGATTTGTTTTCCAACGAAAGCTGAATAACATGGTTTTGAACAAGAAGGCTTTTCTTTTTCTTTTTTTCTTTTATTTTTCCTTTTCTTTTGTTTTTCTTTTCTTTTTTTTTTTTTTCTTTTTCTTTTTGTTTCGGTATTTCATAGACTCTATATTAGAAGACGGATTGGCTTAAAGAAAGGGGATTTTCCGTTTTCCATGGGCACTGAATCGAAGGGTGAATGAGCAAGAAATACGAAGAAGGATTTCTTTTTTCGTCTTGAATCACAAAAGGTAATGCATGTTTGGAGTTCTGAATTCTACAATCAAACCGTACTTGTTTCTATGTATTGTTTATTTAATGATAACAAACATGATACGAAGTTAATTCAATAACGTTCATTTTGATTTTTTTTTTTTTTGCACATGATCATGATCGTGAATTCTCCCCCCCCCCCCTCTCTCTCTCTCTCTCTCATGTGCGTTTTGTGTGTGTGTGTGTGTGTGTGTGTGTGTGTGTGTGTGTGTGTGTGTGTGTGTGTGTGCGTGCGTGCGTGCGTGCATACGTGCGTGCGTGCGTGCGTGCGCGTGTGTGTTAAGAGTGAGAGAGATTTCAAACTTAAGCGTGTGTTTCCTCCTCCCCCCCCCCCCCCCCCCCCCCCACCCAACCCCAACCCCAAGAGTGTTATTTCCATTCACGTGTACACGTAACTATACACGGGCACTCCCGTGCGCATACTAACGCGTCTCAGTTGTGCCCGGGTGTGTTTTCCAACCCGGAAATAGCGGAGCCAGTTTGTGGGACATGCGCACACACACATCAATGGCCAGCGAAGCCCACAAAATGGCGTCCCATTTCCTGCCAAGAGGGCCCGCTGCAAGCTGATCCCTCTACTGAGTCCCCCTGAATTGTCTCTGTCACCTCTCCCATGATGGAGCATCTCCCGTTGCCATAGCAACACGGTGGCTCTAAAAACAGGTCATCGTGCGGCGAGCGAGCGGAAAGTCCAGTCACAAGATATAATGGCTGCTTGTGAAATAAAGTCCAGCCACAAGATATAATAGCCGCTTGTGAAATAAAGTCCAGTCACAAGATATAATGGCCGCTTGTGAAATAAAGTCCAGCCACAAGATATAATGGCCGCTTGTGAAATAAAGTCCAGCCACAAGATATAATGGCCGCTTGTGAAATAAAGTCCAGTCACAAGATATAATGGCCGCTTGTGAAATAAAGTCCAGCCACAAGATATAATGGCCGCTTGTGAAATAAAGTCCAGCCACAAGATATAATGGCCGCTTGTGAAATAAAAAAACAAAAAAAACAAAAAGTGACACAGAAAAATACGATGTTTATGATGACGATCAAATCAATAGGGGGAGGGGGTAAGAAGAATGGGAGGGGGTAAGAAGAATGGAAGTAATGAATAGCCTGGAAGAAATAAGAAACTGCTGTCATAATGTGATCATCATTGTGATCAGTGTCAGGATCCAAATGAAGTTGAAATGTGACGACACTTACAAACTCCATTCAAAAACATCAAAACTCTGTAACTTTCATTAAGTATTATCAAATTCGAGAAGGAAAAATGAATGCGTGATAAACATCACTATCACCTTCAATATTATTACGAAAAAGATGAAATTTAAAGACGGTGTATTTTTCATTGGTGTTGTTATTGGTTCGAAAGCTCTGTAATTGCAGTTTTGTTTGTTTAAAACTCGCATTAAAATAAACTGGTCTAAAGTTACCTTTTTAGTAATGCTGGTGGTGATGATTTGGTATTAATGGCGACGGTGATGGTGCTGATGGTGGTGGTGGTGATGGTGGTAACGTCTAACCAATGTGTAAGAGACTTATTACGATGGTAGTAATGATACCAATACAATTATAACGCACCAATAATCAATCTTTCACTAATTAGCAAAGGTGGTCTTGATGACTGGGTGTTGGTGGCGAGGAAGATGATGACGATGCTGATGTGAGGATGGCGACAATGGTGAATTCTGACAGGTCTGACACATATTAAGTTATCAGTAATTATATTTGTATGACGACGATGACAAGATCAATCTCTCACTAATTTACAGTCATTGACTCACTCACCCGGAGATAGACACTATCCCAGAGTAGAATGTGTAGAAGCAGAGACAGAGGCAGGCAGAAAGAACAGCGTCTTAAAAACTTCAATATTGACCACGGCTTCGGTCTGTAGTTCTTATTTGGTGAGAGGCTGCATGAAGCATAGAGCCAATTCGACTCGTAACGTATTTTCAGCTGACTGTCGTCGGATGGCTCAGCAAGTCTCTGGCGTCACAATATGATTTTCAGAAAATAGGGGCTCTCTGCTTCTCGTCGGATACAGACAGGCTCGGCAGCGATCGTTAAAACTAATTCACTTACTGCCCTCCCATTCCACCCGTCCCACAGGGCTTGTGCCGGAAAATAATTGACTTAAAACTATTGCATGCATGTATCCCTTCCCAGCCTGAGAGAGAGAGAGAGAGAGAGAGAGAAGAGAGAGAGAGAGAGGGGGGGGGGGCTGGGGGAGGGAGCTAGGGCTTGGGATGGGGGTGGGGCTGGGGGTTATTGTGAGCCAGCGGCAGTAGCCAGTTGGCCTGTGCCACGAACTGTCGACGAGAAGGCTGAGGGTTCGAAGGGACTGGCTTGGTAAATCTCGGCACAGAGCTAGACCCCAAGGTCAGTGAATCCAAGGGCTAACAGGAGGTAGGATCGACAAAGCCTTGACCATCACAGAGTCTTAGATTACAGAGTCAATAAAAATCACTGGGTCGACAGATCAAAAGAGTTGATAGGCTTATATCACAGGGTTGGTTGATCTCAAGGTCAGTAAGATCACAGACAATAGATCACAGGTTTATACATCTCATGATAAGTAGATAACAAGATCTATACACGACAGAGTCAATAAAATTATCATAAAGTTGATAGATCAAAGGTTCGATAATCACAGGACCGATCGATCACAAGGTCATTACCAATCGCAAGATCAATAAATCAGTAAATTACAGAGCCAGTCTGTTTCAGAGACAATGAATCCAAAAATTAATATACCGCAGGATTGACAGATCAAAAATCAATATACCGCAGGATTGATAGATCACAGCGTGTCTTCTAGGATTCATAGATTATACTAGGGCCAGCAGATTACAGGAATGACATATTATACTAGGGCCAGCAGATCACAGGAATGACATATTATACTAGGGCCAGCAGATTACAGGAATGACGTATTATACTAGGGCCAGCAGATCACAGGAATGACATATTATACTAGGGCCAGCAGATCACAGGAATGACATATTATACTAGGGCCAGCAGATCACAGGAATGGCATATTATACTAGGGCCAGCAGATTACAGGAATGGCATATTATACTCGGGCCAGCAGATCACAGGAATGACGTATTATACTAGGGCCAGCAGATCACAGGAATTACGTATTATACTAGGGCCAGCAGATTACAGGAATGGCATATATAACTAGGGCCAGCAGATTACAGGAATGACGTATTATACTAGGGCCAGCAGATCACAGGAATGACGTATTATACTAGGGCCAGCAGATCACAGGAATGACGTATTATACTAGGGCCAGCAGATCACAGGAATGACGTATTATACTAGGGCCAGCAGATCACAGGAATGACGTATTATACTAGGGCCAGCAGATCACAGGAATGACATAGATTACAGGAATGACATATTATACTAGGGCCAGCAGATTACAGGAATGACGTATTATACTAGGGCCAGCAGATTACAGGAATGGCGTATTATACTAGGGCCAGCAGATTACAGGAATGACGTATTATACTAGGGCCAGCAGATTACAGGAATGACATATTATAGGCCTACTAGGGCCAGCAGATTACAGGAATGACGTATTATACTAGGGCCAGCAGATGACAGGAATGACATAATACAGGCCTACTAGGGCCAGCAGATGACAGGAATGACATAATACAGGCCTACTAGGGCCACCTGATGACAGGAATGACATATATCACTGGGCTGAACAGTCACAGGGTCAAGGAATCTCTGAGTTGTTAAATCATGGGGTCCATATCTCCACGATCAGGGTATTATATCACCGATAGGGTCAAGGATCACAAGCTTAATAGATTCGCAGTTAATGGAGTTCAGAGTGTATTGATCACAAAGTTAAGGAATCCGAGGGTCAATAAGTCTAAGACTTAACTGATCCCAGGGGACAATGAATCTTTGTTCAATAAATAACCGTCTTCTACGGTGGATCTCGGTGGTAGATCACAAGGTTAACCATAAATCTTTGGGTTAACCCATAACACCCGGGGTAAATAGATCACAAACAGTGGCGAATCTCATGGATGATGATCACAGGATGGATAGATCCAAGGGCTAAAAATATCAGGATCAATAGTTTCCAAGACCAGTAGATTCCAGGATCAATACATTCAATGGTGATACACCTTAGGGCTAACATTCTAGGATCGGCCGATCACAATGCCGTTAGATTTATCAGGTCAATAGTTCAAGGTGTCGATAAATCTATCACATGGTCAATAGATCACAGGGTCAGTAGATCCCAGTGTTGATAATATCCCAGGTTCAATGGGTTCCAAGGTCAGAGAATCTCGTGGTCAATGTTTCAATTGATCAATAGATTCCAAGGTCAGTCACTTTCATTGTCAATACCTCAAATAATCAATAGATCCCATGGTAAGTGAATCCCACGATCAATATATCTCAGGATCAGTAAAGCTCAGTTCCACTGATCTCAGGGTCAGTGAATTTCAATATTCAAATATCACCAGCAGGATACATAGCGCGGTCAAGATCAATAGGCGAACGACTCTTTCAAACCCACCAACAATTCACTGAAATGTCAAGGTCAACAGGCGAACGACTCTTTCAAACCCACCAACAATTCACTGAAATGTCAAGGTCAACAGGCGAACGACTCTTTCAAACCCACCAACAATTCACTGAAATGTCAAGGTCAACAGGCGAACGACTCTTTCAAACCCACCAACAATTCACTGAAATGATAGTAAATCCAAGAATCTGGATCCCTGGATGTAGATATGACTATCAACACAGCGTGGCGGAGGAGTGGGGGGGGGGGGGGGGGGGGAGGGGGGGGCAGAGAGGGTCTTTCTGTTATCAGTCTCTCTGGCTGTGTCCACGACAGTTTAGTCTCAGGTATTGGTTATTATACAAACCCACGGTTGTCTGATGTTCTTCACATTTATACTGGTGACTCAATAGCACACTGGGCACATCAACGGCGAGTTACTTGTGTGCTGAGAAGTCTTTTTAGCCGCATTTTAATGCGACTAGTTGACGAAGCGAAGCTATATCGGTGCTGGAAGCAAGTAGGAACATGTCTTATCGCTGGTGATCAAACACAATGAAAATACCTTTTTTTTAAAAGTACCTTTTTTTTTAAAGTACCTTTTTCTTAAAAGTACCTTTTTCTTAAAAGTACCTTTTTCTTAAAAGTACCTTTTTTTCTTTATTGTCAGCTGGATTAGTTCAGTGGAGAGAGTAATCAGACTGATGATGTAGAGAGAGTAATCAGACTGATGATGTAGAGAGAGTAATCAGACTGATGATGTAGAGTGGGATTTGGAATGCAGCCTGTACCTTCAACAATTCAATGTCACGGGGCATTTTTCACGGTGTACCACTTGACCTGGTTATGCGGGTCTCAGGGGAAATCAGCGAGCGGACACTGAGATTCGCTACGCAACTATAACAGGCGGAATGCGATTGACCAATACATCATTAAAAACGAAACAAAACAAAATTATAAAAAAAATTTAAAAACAACAACAACAACAACACGTGAGGAATCATCTCGAAAAGCAATTTTGAAAGCTAGCATACCATCGACCATACTGCAGGAGTGATGAAGATGAAGGGAACACGTCGTGCCCGTACATTTCAACTAAAAGGAGTGAGCAAGTGTCGTTCACCAGTCAAATATCGGCATTATCCCATGATATGCGAAGTTGTCAACTTCAGTTTTGTTATAGTGTGTGTGTGTGTGTGTGTGTGTGTGTGTGTGTGTGTGTGTGTGTGTGTGTGTGTGTGTGTGTGAGATGTAATGTCGTGTAAGTGTTTAAATACAGCACGTACAGAAGTGTCATCATACATGGACTGAAACAAACACGCCAACTGCGGTCATGGACACTGGAGAAGTCACGACCTTAGCTTGTTACCTGCAAGCATTGGCCTGTGCGTGTTTATGCCGGGGAGAGGTTGGGTGGGATAGTCCTCGTATGCATGGTCCGTGTGTGTGTTGTGTGTGTGTGTGTGTGTGTGTGTGTGTGTGTGTGTGTGTAGGATGGAGGGTGGGGTGCAGGTAGTGGTACTGGTGGGATGACGTGGGAGCGCACCTCGTGTTGTGGTGGATGTTGTAGAAGATGGATGGGTGGGATACGATCGAAGGCGGGAGGAAAGGAGGGGGCTGCCTGTCTGTCTGGTCTGTTTTGTGTTCATGTTGGATGTCAAGGTTTGTGTGTGTGTGTGTGTGTGTGTGTGTGTGTGTGTGTGTGTGTGTGTGTGTGTTCGCCCGCGCGTGCGTGCAATATTTTTCCCTCATCTGCTGAGTGGAGGGTGGAGAACGACATAGTAAATCACTTTCTACGCATACTTCTCGTCAGTTCGTATATTTCTAGGCACTTGTGTATAATGATAGTGGTCATGACTGGCATTCAGACTTCACCTTCAGACGATCCACGTTGATACGGCAGACAGAGATAAACCTCCCGAGAGAACAGGGAAAAGGTCCTCCTATCGAACACAATACTATACCACCAGAACGACAACTCAATGAGATGGGTAGCAAAAGTGACATTTACGTAAGGTACTAGCCTAGAGATTCGAACTCGCAGCATCTAATAACGAAGCTGATGCTCTATGCCACTGAGCCCAGCAGGCACCCCTGTGTGTGACTGACTGGCTGAATGGTATATCTGTAGCAGTGCCAATACCACCTGACCTGTGTGTGACTTAGTGGCTGAATGGTCTATCTGTAGTAGTGCCAATACCACCTGACCAGTGTGTGACTCACTGGTTGAATGGTATATCTGTAGTAGTGCCAATACCACCTGACCTGTGTGTGACTGACTGGCTGAATGGTATATCTCTAGCAGTGCCAATACCACCTGACCTGTGTGTGACATACTTGCTGAATGGTCTATCTGTAGTAGTGCCAATACCACCTGACCTGTGTGTGACTGACTGGCTGAATGGTATATCTGTAGTAGTGCCAATACCACCTCACCTGAGTGTGACTCACTGGCTGAATGGCATATCTGTAGTGGTGCCAATACCACCCCACCTGTGTGTGACATACTTGCTGAATAGTATATCTGTAGTAGTGCCAATACCACCTGACCTGTGTGTGACTTTGTGGCTGAATGGTCTATCTGTAGTAGTGCCAATACCACCCCACCTGTGTGTGACATACGTGCTGAATGGTATATCTGTAGTAGTGCCAATACCACCTGACCTGTGTGTGACATACTTGCTGAATGGTCTATCTGTAGTAGTGCCAATACCACCTGACCTGTGTGTGACATACTTGATGAATGGTCTATCTGTAGTATTGCCAATACCACCTCACCTGTGTGTGACCTACTGGCTGAATGGTATATTTGTAGTAGTGCCAATACCACCCACCTGTGTGTGACATACTTGCTGAATTGTCTATCTGTAGTAGTGCCAATGCCACCTGACCTGTGTGTGACTTACTGGCTGAATGGTATATCTGTAGTAGTGCCAAAACCACCTCACCTGAGTGTGACTCACTGGCTGAATGGCATATCTGTAGTAGTGCCAATACCACCTCACCTGACTGTGACTCACTGGCTGAATGGTATATCTGTAGTAGTGCCAATACCACCTCACCTGTGTGTGACTTACTGGATGAATGGTATATCTGTAGTAGTGCCAATACCACCTGACCTGTGTGTGACTCACTGGCTGAAAGGTATATCTGTAGTAGTGCCAATACCACCTGACCTGTGTGTGGCGTAGTGGCCGAATGGTATATTTGTAGTAGTGCCCATACCACCTGACCCGTGTGTGACTGACTGGCTGAATGGTATATCTGTAGTAGTGCCAATACCACCTGACCTGTGTGTGACATACTTGCTGAGTGGTATATCTGTAGTGGTGCCAATACCACCTGACCTGTGTGTGACTTACTGGCTGAGTGGTATATCTGTAGTAGTGCCTATACCACCCAACCTTTGTGTGACATACTTGCTGAATGGTCTATCTGTAGTATGCCAATACCACTGACATGTGTGTGACTTAGTGGCTGAATGGTATATCTGTAGTAGTGCCAATACCACCCCACCCTAGTGTGACTCACTGGCTGATTGGCATATCTGTAGTAGTGCCAATACCACCTCACCTGAGTGTGACTCACTGGCTGAATGATATATCTGTAGTAGTGCCAATACCACCTGACCTGTGTGTGATTTACTGGCTGAATGGTATATCTGTAGTAGTGCCAATACCACCCCACCTGTGTGTGACATACGTGCTGAATGGTATATCTGTAGTAGTGCCAATACCCCTGACCTGTGTGTGACTTAGTGGCTGAATGTTCTATCTGTAGTAGTGCCAATACCACCTGACCTGTGTGTGACATAGTAGCTGAATGGTATATCTGTAGTAGTGCCAATACCACCTGACCTGTGTGTGACTTACTGGCTGAATGGTATATCTGTAGTAGTGCCAATACCACCTGACCTGTGTGTGACATACTTGCTGAATGGTCTATCTGTAGTATTGCCAATAACACCTGACCTGTGTGTCACTTAGTGGCTGAATGGTATATCTGTAGTGGTGCCAATACCACCTGACCTGTGTGTGACTTACTGGCTGAATGGTATATCCGTAGTAGTGCCAATACCACCTGAATGGTATATCTGTAGTAGTGCCAATACCACCTGACCTGCGTGTGGGAAAACGTGACGGCCTACAGGTGAACCTGTGTTTAGTGTTTTCCTCTTTATTTTCTCGTTTAGTTATCATTTTAACAAGAAGAAGAACAACAAAAACAAACACAAGAAGAAGAAGAAGAAGAAGAAGAAGAAGAACAACAACAACAACAACAACAATAACAACAACAATAACAACAACAACAACAAAATAATCGAATTAATAATAGTAATGATGATGATGATGATGGTGGTGGTGGTGGTGGTGGTGGTGATGATGATGATGATGATGATGGTGGTGGTGGTGGTGGTGGTGATGATGATGATGATGATGATGATGATGATGATGATGATGAATCAGAGTCTTCATAGAGAGGCAAATCAATGTGCTGCTCCATTCACCATTCCCCAAATAAATCACACATCAAGAACCACTTCCTCACTCCCCAACACAACAACACACAGATCCCCTTCCCCCCTGCTCCCACATATTACACACAGCTTGCAACGTACATCATAGTCGAAACAAATGTGTCTTAAAACGATTTCTTAAATTCGGGCAAAGACGAAATGTTGCGCAGAGAAGATAGCAGCAAAATCCTAACACATAGCGTCAAAGTGTGTTCTAATATGAGAACTAAGGTTGTTCAGACTATTTCTGAAACAGTCCCAAGGCATTTGTCTGAACATTTCATGACTCCCTTGTAAAATGACGGGCATAGAAAGTTGTGCACACACTTCAGCAAAATCCTAACACATAGCGTCAAAGCGTGTTTTAATAATTATGAGAACTAAGGTTGTTCTGACTACTCTGAAACAGTCCCAAGGCATTTGTCTGAACATTTCGCGACTCCCTTGTAAAATGAAGGGCATAGAAAGTTGTGCACACACTTCATTTCTAGCACCTTTTTTTTTTTAGAACATCTGTCAGCGAGTTCAGTGCACGCATGCGTGTGTGCGTGCGTGCGTGCGTGCGTACGTGCGTGCGTGTGTGTGTGTGTGTGTGTGTGTGTGTGTGTGTGTGTGTGTGTGTGTGTGTGTGTGTGTGTGTGCGCGCGCGCGCGCGCGCGCGCGCGTGTGAGTGAAAACAACCTACGTTACTTGGGTATAGGCTTTGATAGAATGCTGACCTTTCGAAAGCATTTTTGAAAACATTGTTCTTAAAATACAAAATGGGCTTGTCTGCCGTGAAAGCAAGGGCAACTAAAGAAAATGAACAGCGCCATCGCTACCGACTGTAGCATGCAGTGGCACTCAGTGTGATTGATTATGGATTAGGACTTGCAACACTGTCCAACAGCAATCTTCTGAAATGAAAGAGAATTCAAAATGAAGCAACGAGACTGATCTTGGGAACTACGAAGGAAACTATGTAATACCTGCTTGACCTTTCTTCAGTGCAGGGCAGACACAAGCTCAAACAGATGAAGGCATATCTTAAAACACTCGAAAACCCCAAAAGCCACTACATGCGGCAGTCAAGGAAACAAAAGGCACTCGTCTAGGACGTGTAAAATCATGCATGGGACAGGCAGAAAACAATATACAGCTTGTGTGCCAGTTATCAGAACTCAAAGAAACGAAGGAATGGGAAAAATATCCAGATCACTTCAAACACCTCTGCCTAAAGGGAAAAGTATCCAGATCACTTCAAACACCTCTTCTTAACTGCCATCCATCCAGAGCTTGGTGACACTGTCGAGAATGGCTAGAAGGCAAAACGACGCAGAAATTCAGATGCAGGTGGAAAATCTCAACACAAAAAAAGATATTGTTATATACACTAGTGGTTCCGTCACCAAAGGTAAGTCAGTCTGGGGAAACACAGAGAAGTAAAATGGCCGAACTATTCAGGAAGAAATGACGCATACGGTTTAAAAACTTCAAGTCTTACAGGGGAGGTAGAAGCAGTGACGCGAGCACTCCACTGGCTTTCATTCACAACAAGCCATGATACTGACCATCTCCATGAACCTGTTCCAAAAAGTGGAAAGTGAAATGGAAAGTCCTGCTTGGCATGAAGTAATGTACAGCATCCAACTGGAGAGACTCATATGGATGTACTGCCCTGGACATCACGTGTCAAAGGAAATGACAGTGCAGACACACTGGCAGATAAGGCAACGACAAGATGTGGATTACAGCTTGGCCGTTCTGATGTGATAGGAAATCTAAAGAACTACCTCAAAAAACAAGATCACAGCCATTATACCACAGACCATCTTTCAGAGATAGCTCAACATCAAGAGAGGAAGTGGCCGCACATCCAGACATCAAGGAAGAGCAAGAAACATCACCATCCGAACAAATATTGGAATATAATCTAAAGGCCACAACGCC
>CM065718.1:75671773-75711773 GCA_033310375.1 Conus canariensis
ATAATGGGGGATTTTAATTATCCAAATGTTTATTGGGATGGGAGATGGTCAGGGGCTAAGGGAAATGAGATCATAAGACAGGTGCATGATGCATTTTTAATCCAAAAAGTGACCAAACCAACAAGAAGAAGACCAGGGCAGAACCCAACCCTTGATGACTGGATATTGGTAAATTATGATAGTTTTATTTCAGAAGTTGTTCATCTTGATCCGTTGGGTAAAAGTGACCATGATGTTTTATCATTTCAATTGAATTTGGAAAAGCTTAATGATACAGATCAAGAAGAATTTACGTATAAATTGAACCAGGGGGACTATCAAAAATTTAGAAATATTATGGCTGATCATGATTGGAAAGGGATATCAGACATGGATATAGAAGAAACCTGGAGGTATATCAAGAATACTATACATGAGGGAATGGATAAGTGTATTCCCAAACTAAAGAAAAATGCAAAGAGGAAATTCACTCCAGTCTGGATGAATAAAAAAGCTATGAGAAGTATTAAAAAGAAGTATAAATTATTTTAAAAAATACCTAAGTACTAAATCAGGAATAAATTACATGAAGTACATACGGGAAAGGAATAAATGTTGCAAGTTATTAAAAGTAACTAACAGGGAATATGAAAAAATGGTTGCAAAAAATAGTAAAGGTAATCCTAAATTATTTTGGAAGTATGTTCAAAATAGATTAAAAGTCAATACAAGTATTGGTGCCCTAATATAAACCAGATGGTTCCTTGGCAGTAAGTGATAAAGAAAAAGCGGACACATTAAATGATTTCTTTGTTAGTGTTTTTACACATGAAGATTTAACAAATATACCATTTTTGGATGGATGTGCATATTCAAGTGGGATATCCTTGTCAGAGGTAAGAGTTACCCCAAAAGCAGTGAGAGATAGATTGGTCAACTTAAACCCAAATAAAGCACAAGGACCTGATCAAATCCCCTCAAAAGTTTTAAAAGAATTAGGAAATGAATTATCTGTCCCACTATGTTCATTATTCAACAAAACATTAGAATCAGGTACCTTACCCCAAGACTGGAAGACAGCTGAGGTAACAGCCTTGTTTAAAAAGGGGTCAAAAGCAGATCCAGGTAACTATAGACAGTCAGCCTGACTTGCGTAATATGTAAAGTGTTAGAAAGCATAATTAGAGATTCAATTGTAGCTCATTTTACAGCTAATGATTTATGAAAAATGTCAGCATGGGTTTCGTAAAAAACGTTCTTGTGTTACTCATTTGCTTGAAGTTGTAGAAGGTATGACAAAATTATTGGATGATGGTCACAATGTCGATGTTATATACTTAGATTTTAAGAAGGCTTTTGATACTGTGCCACATGAAAGGCTACTTGTTAAACTATCTGCGTATGGTATATCTGGCAAACTATTAAAATGGATACAAGGATTTTTGACAAATCGGGTACAGCTTGTAAGAGTAGGTAGTGAAAGATCTAATAAAGCCAAGGTTATAAGTGGTATACCTCAGGGTAGCATCTTGGGCCCCATATTATTCACAGTGTTTATAAACGACTTGCCATTATCATTAAAAAGCACCTGTAAAATATTTGCTGATAATACAAAACTGTACGATAAAACTTCACAATTCTCAGATTTACAAACCGATCTATATAAACTCCAAAATTGGTCTGATGTATGGAATCTGTATTTCAATATCTCTAAATGTGGTGTGCTACATATTGGAAAGAACAACCAGGACATGCTTATTATATGAGACATAATGGCAGCTTACAGAAGATAAAGACCTTAAAAGAAGAAAAAGATTTGGGAGTAACTTTCGATAGCATGTTGTCTTTTGATCTACATATTGGCAGAATAGTTAATAAAGCCAATCAAATGTTGGGTGTCATAAGGAGAAGTTTCTCTTACTTTGATAAGGAGGTATTCCTAAAACTTTATAAATCTTTTGTGAGACCTCATTTGGAATATGCTAATGTGATTTGGTGCCCATACTTGAAAAGACAGTCATCACAAATAGAAAGAGTTCGAAGACGTGCTACAAAGCTATTAAAAGAATGCAAAGATAAACCTTATGCAGAAAGATTACAATATTTGAATCTACATTCACTAAAAGGCAGAAGGACAAGAGGTGATCTTATACAGACTTATAAAATATTTAATGGATTTGACAATGTTTGTGTTGACTCACTCTTTTCTCTTTCACAACATAACATCACAAGAAATGCAGAAGGAAAGATATTTATTCAGCACTGCCGTACTAACAGAAGAAAATTGTCCTTTTCACACAGAGTAGCCCCTTTATGGAATGAACTCCCTACTAACATAAAATTTGCAGAAGACACTAACAAGTTCAAGAATCTCTTGGATGTAATTCCAAAGTATAAGGAACTTTTCAACCAATTTGATGATTAAAATGCCATATTAGGCATTGTGTAACAAAATGACAATTGCGTTTCAACACCTATACTTTTAACAAAAAAGTATTTGACAAAGAGGGGACGTACATAGACCGCGAGGCCTAGGCTTTTGAGCCAGTCCCTACTACTACTACTACATTACTATTACTATCACCTCTAAACCGTCTGCACTTCAATGTTGGTAAGTTTAAGCGATCTACCCTGTGCGCGTGCGCGTGCTTTGAGCAGTTTTAGACTCAGTGAATATACTGTGCACAGCAGATACGAGGGAATAAAAATGTGCGAAGGTAGCATCTTAACACGATGATTCTGCAACGGATCAGCATCCTTCCTGTGCAAATCCCTGCGTAAACGACGTATTTTACGCACGTGTAACGAAGATGGCGGTACTTTGAAAGCAGTATCAGAAGTTCAACAAATCGCCGTAACAGGGTGAGCAGATAGTTTCACACTTTATGGAGGGTCAGATAAATAAAAGGATGTATGCTTGATTCCTAGAAAGGCGCTATTTAGGACATAATGAAGTTCAAAGTTTGTGAAATGATTACGAAGCGGGAGCAAAAGTCGACATTGAACATCAACACCGACTTCCGGTGAAAACGCCGGCAAAAGAAACTGCACGTCGAAGACACTGTCAGCTGTACGGTTAACGTTGCTTTTCAACGGGAAATTGGTGATTATTAGCGTTGCTTGTTTGGAACGATGATATACATTCGTATATATCATCGTACACTTCATGTTGTCTTCTTCACGTCCGTGCACATTCGTTCCCTGCACTCGCAAACTCTTCCAGGTTCTAGCTTCAAGTCATTGCAACATGTATCCTTCCAGCTCTTTACAAAGTATTTAAAAGATTAAAAATCTACTGCTACATGCCAAATGATCTGACGGACAGCACAGTCAAAATGAAAGTAGATATTGGGCAAAACCAGTTCGAGCCCTGCCTGTCGGGTCAAATCCGGTATGTGCTGCAACGGTTGGCCAGCATTGGGTCTTCTTCGTCTTCTTTCTTTTAGTGTCCACAATCATCATGTTGATTATTCTGACACTTTTGTGTGTATGACCATTTTTTTGTCCCGCCATTAAGGTCGACCCAATACATGCCCTTTGACCCAATGCTCTCACGGAGCATACCTTCATCCAGCTGTACAAAGCACTCATGAGACCAGTCTTGGAGTATGGCCACTCAGTCTGGCAACCATCCCAGAAGACCCTCCAACGAGAGATAGAAGACGTTCAACGTAGAGCCACAAAACTCATTGGCAAACTGAAGGACAAACCATACCCAGAACGCCTATCAATCCTCAAGCTGCCCAGCCTGGAACACCGCAGACGCAAGGGAGACATGATTGACCTCTACAAATACATAACTGGCATATATACGACACAAGCCGGCCCAACTTTGAGCTGCATGACAGATGCAACACCAGAGGCCACAGCAGGAAGCTTGTTAAGCATAGGTCCCACCTAGAAGTTGGGAATTCATTCTTTTCTGAAAGAGTGGTGTCGGCTTGGAACAGCCTACCAGAATCAGTTGTGTCCGCACCCAGCATGACTGCATTTAAAAACAGACTTGACGCCCACTGGGCCAACCACCCAGCACTGTATAACCCGACCTGCTATCAATAGATCTTGCAAGTGCAAGCAGCTGTAGACAGGGACAACACATCGATCGGTGAACTGACCTGTAACCACGGGTCTCAAACACCGACAACATCAAGTATCAAGTAATACGCGGCACCATGAATATGGTCAGGAAGTGAGGATCATTAGCATAACGATCATAATTTGGAGTGGAGTATTGTGATTTCTGCACGTGGAGCTGTGTATCTCTGTATCCCAAGTATTAAAAGATTATGTATGTGGCATGATGAATTACTCAGGTTATGGTGGTATTAAAGTTATTTCTGTGCATGGGGCTGCAGTGGTCTAGTGAATCAATGTAAAGTGTTGATGAAGATTGCGCGTGTGCACGATGATCATAATTCGCAGCAGAGTTAATATGCATGAGGCCTCCCTCTCATTCCATCTTTCAGATTCCGGCCTTCCCCTCCCCATTCAGAGTGGTCATATATCATGGAAATAATGTTAGTTTATCAGTTGGATGCAGCATAGTGTACATTCACTGTGGCAATTTAAAAAAAAATCTTCAAGAACAAAATTTCTCAGTAATATCTGAAAAGAAAATTACAATAGCATAATCCAAAAGACACAGTGTAAGGTAACTTATAAGGACAAAAAAAAAAAAGTAAAGATTTCTTCAAATGCACGAAAGTAAATGTAAAGGATTTAGCACTGCAGGGGTTGTCAAACCAGGTTGTTATGGTCAACCAGAGCAAGAGAATTTCATATCTATCTGACACCGTCCCTGCCTTCACCTCCACCATACATAGAATATTTCAGTATCTGACTCCCAACCCCACCTTCATCATCTCTTTCTGCCTCTGTTCTGTTCATGTTCATTACATGCAACTTGAGCAAGACAATTTGATATTCACCACAATTTGATATTCACCACTTGATTTCTTCTGTACAGTTACACTCTCCCATAATTTTAGATTTATTTTCATTAGGAGAAAAGCATGTTCCTGTGCTCACATTTTGTGTGGATGAGGGGGAATGATATATATGTATGTGTATGTGTGTCTTAATTTTGTTGATTTCCAAAGTTTTAACTTTGCTATGACTTGCAAGAGAATTTTCTTGCATGCTCGTATTTCTTGTTAAATATTTGACATGCCTATCATTTTTTTTAAAGAAAAATCTTGCACATTTACATCACTATCGTCATTTCTTCATATTCAGTTTTAACTTTAATTTTCTGGCTGTGGTTACTATAGTGTGAAGAGCATGTGTGTGTGTGTGTGTGTGTGTGGTGTGTGGTGTGTGTGTGTGTCTGACTGTGTGTGTGCGTGCATGCATGCGTGCGTGCATGCATGTGTGAGTGTGTGTGTTTCCAATCATGTATGTGTGTATGTGCGTATGTGTGCTTGTATATTATAGGCATGTGTGTGTGTGTGCGTGCACGTACATATGTGTGTTTAATTTTGAATACATTTATCAATCATCAATGTCAGGTGAAAAAAGGCAAATTGAAACGTACATGTTTATGCTAGAGTCTGTGCTTCTGTATGTGTGATACTTAGTGAAGCAATATCACAAGAGTGTCTGTGTGTATCCATGTGACATATTTGTTTGTAAACATACCTTATACTTTCGTATCATTTGATTTCAAATGCAGTTTATTTAGAGGCCTATTAAAGCTATAAAAATCCTATCTGAGATGTTGTTCAAACTCATAACCGTCAGCTCAACAGCCAAACATTTGAACCTTTTAACTGCTGCTTGTTGATGATAGTCAATGTAATAGTTAATATAATAGCCATTGCTCTGGTTTCGTAGGTTAAGACTGGTATAATACAGAAGCAATAACTTCCTGCGGGGTAGTCTGTTGTAGAGCAGGAACTCCAGTAAAGTTACTGTAGAGATTCTGTTTGCTGCTTTGCCTCGTGCATGTGAATTTCTGGTTGTTTACCATATATATGCACAGAACAGGTAAACTTGGCTGGAGGCTACCCTGCATACTGACTTTTAAGGTTATGCTGCCCTATCCTGTTTGCTGTATGTTTCCATCATGGAAATTTTATGGGTTAGCACTCCTGCGACATGCAAGTCCAGGTTGCCCCACCTTTTGTCCCTGCCCTCCCCTTTCCAGTCCTCTGTCCAAGCCGTTCATATTGTGAAGGCCAGAATAGTTCTCATGACTGAGCAAACCTCATTGAGATTAAGGATACACAGTTAACATACCAGTAATTTATGGATTTATATACTCAACTGACTCAGTCTTACAATTGTTACATGGACATTGAGATTTATGCACACAAACATGCTTAGACACTGACACACAGATTCACATTGTGAGACACGTACACACATACACGCACGCACACACACACACACTCGCGCGCGCGTGCGCACACACACAGATGCACACGCACACACACACACACACAACAGTGTGCTGTACAAATAGTGTATCTTTTTCAAGAAGGCACAATGGATTGTGGTCTGTGACCGAACAATTTGTCTGACCTGATACCTATTCCTGATACATGCCATCGGCTCACAGCTGCTGCTGCTTCTCATTTTTCTTTATTTTGGTTTTGACATTTCTGTTTGTGACCTTTTTCTTTCTTTCTTTTTTTTTCCAGATAGCCACCATGCTTCTGGACCTTCAACCAAGCAAGTCATCGGAACTAGTTCCCTTCCAATCGTGCTGTGTGGGAGCGCTGGACAGCTGTGAATTCACCAACACACATTGTGGCTTGTCGTCAGGTGAGCTTGCATTTCAGCATTCAGAAGATTAGTTTGAAGCATGCTGTGGTGTGTCAGAAGGCAAGCCTACTGAATATCAGTGTTCAGTTTGTATTTTGAAGTCAAAACCGTGCAATAACTAGCAAAATTTCTGCCTTCTTAGTCTATCATCGTGTCAGTTACAAAGTAAAGTGCGACTGACTTGTCATATCACATACGAATGCTACATTTAAATCTGGAATACTACACTTAAAACATCAAAATGCTGCTGTGTGCTTTTTAGGTCTTGGAAGCTCTGATCTTGATCTGTCTTTGCCAGATGGTTCCTTGACATGGATATACAAAGGAGCAGCACTGGAAGTGGTGAGCACCGGCACTGGTCACAGAGTTGCCTCCTTGGATGCACAGCACTTGCTACGTGATGAGGAGGCGGTGGTGACGTGTGTGAGCGAGTTCCCTTGCCAGAGTCGTCCCCGGCTGGTGGTGGCCATGCGGGGGTCTGCAGAGCAAGGCATGGTGGTTCTGCTGGATGTGGCATCCTCTTTGATAGTGAAGGCAGTGGAAATTCCGCAGCAGGTGATTGAAAGCCATAATTGATTTTACTGCTGTTATCGTTGCTTTTTGCATGTGGAGCCTGAGGAGCAGGATAAGGTTTTGGGTTTAGGTTAGATATTCTGCAGATGTTACGTGGGTTGTAGCTCTGGTGTCTAGTGCTTAAATGAATGAATTCTGACATCTCTTGGTGGTAAACTAGTAATAGGTGGGGAGTGGGGGGGGGGGGGGGGGGGGGGGACAAAAATAAAGGAGAAAAAAGAAAACATACAAATGAAAACACTGAACAGCTTGTGAGGAAGGTTGTTATTTTCATTTGTACAGAGAAATGTCATTAATATTTTGAATGCTAAACCTGAATCACTGTGAAAACAGATGGGTATGCTTGAAAATGAAAGCAATAACTTATGTTTTGTTGAATGTGTATAGGCTCATCTGAACAATGATGCAACCCTGTGAAAAAGTGGTCATGACAAACAGCAGTGCCTCATGATTTGTCTGCCCCATCCCATCAAAAAGATGGTGCTTTCATCGACAAATTTCGTTGCTAGTAGTATGTTATAGGAGAGTTTATCATTTTGTGCTGCTTGGTGTTCGTGTGTATACATATGTACACACAGTTCTTCTTTTTCTTTTAACTTGAACAATCATATTTAAGTGATGTTTTGCCTGAACTGGCATTTCTGTCTGTTTAGGTGACAGCATTGGAGAAGGTGCTGACGTATGGAGGAACTAGCGTTCCCAGCTGGGCCTTGAGTGAACAGCTCCGACAGTTCTACGGCATTGTGGCTGTTGGCACGGAAGGGGGCTATGTCTACCTTGTGGGTAAGGTTCTGCAGGCGTCTGTGTTCACAGGCTCAGACCTGCCAACCATTACGCATTTTGCGTAATTTATTACGCCCAAGTGATAATTCTTACGCATTTAGCCAAAAAATTACGCATTGAAAGTTTTCAACAACAACAACAAAAAAAAACAACAACAAAAAACAACAACAAAAAACGACAAAAAAATCGGCTTATGTACAGGCGTGCACGGCGCCGTGCGTATAACCAGTAATCTTCAAGAAGCGTTTCTGGTAATGCGCAGTTCGTTTCACCATCTTTACCATTCAGCGAAGTTGCCGTTCTTTTGAAGTTTTAGCTACGAAAATGTCGAAACGTGGAGTAGAAAGTTCTGGACAAGATGCGAAAAAGAAAAAACTTGGTCAAAAGTTCCGAAAAGAATACTCGGAAAAGTTCCCCTGCATACAACCTTCGGCTATAGGTGTAAGTTGTGCACGGTGTACCACTTGCGAGTCGGACTTCACAATTTCCCAAGGCGGGATGGTGGATGTGAAGCGTCACCTTGAGTCACACAAGCACATCGATTCCTCTAACGCGCCGAATTCTTCCAGCATCACACAGTTTTTTCAGACTGTAGACACCTCAAAAGAGGATGAAATGAAGAAAAGGGTAATTCGAGCTGAAGCATTGGTGACTGGATTTTTTGTCGAGCACAACATCGCTCTTAGCGCAGCCGACCATGCATCCCAGCTTTTTAAAGAAGCATTCTCAGATTCGGAGATCGCCAAACTGTTCAAGAGCGGTCGAACAAAGACAACACACATTGTGAGGACCCATGCCATGGAAGCCCAAACTGCTGCTGCATCTCGACTGCAGAATGGACCGTTTGTGTTGGGGACTGATGGAAGTCAGGAAGGGGGGGACAAATTCTTTCCTGGGGTGGTGCGATACTTAACCTTTACCAGCCGAGTCATCCAGTAGTGGACGACAGGATTTCTCTCCCTTGAGCCAAGTCATCCAAGTCCGGACGACGGACAGACAGCAGTACAGTCTGCCGTGTCGTCCACAATCAGACGACGGGAACATAAAAAATTCCTACACTTTCCATGAAATGATCCAAGGGAAATAAGCTCTGTAACTAGTCTTGGGGATGTTGGAGCGAGTTGTAGACCATACTTTCAGTGGCCTATTGTGAACTTGGCTGACCCCAGGAGCTTTGAAACAAAGAAACTGGCGGCACCGGCACGCCACGCGCGGCACGTATTTCCTGTGCCAGAAAAAATGTCGGTCAGGCGAAGGGGTGGTAGCGATTTCTCGCTCAATGAAGCGCTTGAAATCATATTACAAAGTGGATCTGGTGATGAGGGGAGTGATAGAGAGATAGAAAACTTTGAAAGAGAATAGGAAAGTGAATTGTTTGAAGATGCAGCCATCCCGTCATCTTCCGATTCGGTGTTGTAAAAGAACGGAATAGAATGCAAACAAAGCATTTTTTCTACTTGTCAGACATGTTTTTCAACGCACAGTCGTGTGTACACATTGAAAGTAAATGATTTGAAATTACTATGTTCTATTAGTTGAGTGTTTGTTCTTTCCTGTGACACCTAACACAAGACCGTCAGTTGTTGTCTAGCTACCATAAAAATAAATTCAAAAGTGGCCAAGTATGCGCGTCGGCAGGGAACAAGCGCTGTGCGCGAGCGTGCGGCAGCAGGGAATCGTGCCGTCCATGCCACTGTCGGCTGGATAGTATTAAAAAATGACACAATCGCCACTGAGCTGATAGCCAACCCCACATGCACAGAGTCAGCAACAGGGGAGAACATTTTTGAGGTTGTTTCTGGCGCACTATCAAGCCTTGGTGTGCCATGCCATGATGGTGTAGGGGATTTGTGTGTGTTTCCAGTGTATTCTACATTTTCATAATTTGTAAAGATTTCTTGTGACACTTAAAAGAAAAGCTTGTTTTTGAAGAAAAGTAAAATTCACAAAAATTGTGCGAACAATTTCATCGCATCGTGTTTGTTTGAAAAAAGGTAAGTGTCGCGCTTGATTACTCTTAGTTCTCAGAAATTACACATTTCTGCCTCACTGAGCTTCAATTCTTACTCATTGGTGTCTTAGGGGTTTGGCTGGTCTGCAGGCTAGAGCTTCCTTGTGCTCCTCATGATGTGTAAAGAGTTACGTGAACTGGCACTGTTGGGGAGGGTTGTTTTTTGTTTGTTGTTTTTAAAAAAAAAATTTTAACTCTGCAGTTTACAGAAGTTCAAATCTGAAGAAATGGTTCTGCGTGGACCAAAAATGGATGATACACCACTTGATGCTCAATTTAATTCATGTGTTCATACCTCAGTGGACCATTGGAGGGGATGGCAGATGGGGCTGAGAAGGGGGGAGGGGAGGCATATCAGAGTTGTCGTTTTGTCAAAGTCAAATCCTTATCGTTTGATGCCCATATTTGCATCAGATAACACCATTTTTATTTTCCCAGTGTGTGAAGGCAAAAAGGGAGGTGTGTATGTGGGGGGAGAGGGGAAGGAGTTGTGACAAACTCGGATTTGATCTTGATGATAGCAGTTTATTTCAAAATATTTCAAAAGGACTAATCAGACGACTCATTAATGATGAACTTCAGAACACTTTGTTATGTGTCCATGGGTGCCACTCTTCCGTCTAGGTGACTGAAGTCCGTTTTCTTGGCAAGGCCCCAGACGGAAATTCCGTTTTTCAAGTTTCGTTATTCAAAAAAAAAAAAAAGTTTTTTTTTGGAAAAACAGTTGAATCAGCGGTATTATGACCGAAGCAGCACTGTAGCAGACGACCGGAAATGAGGAAGCGCTCTCTATCGTTGAAGACAACACAGGTCCAGCGATCTTTGTTAGCCTACATCGCGTTACTGTGCTGGTAGAAAAAGTTTTCGAGTGGCACTGCCCCTGCACCCCGCCGGGGCCTGGGCGGCCCCTGGACCCCTGCCTCATTTTCAGTTTTTTTCAGATTTTCAAAGTGTCACCCTTGTGTGTCTGTTGTAACTGATGACATCAAAACTAAGTGATGAGTGAAAGTAAAACATAATGCAAAACTACATGATTTCCATAGAAAAGAGAAAAGGCAAATGTACATTTGTTGTATGGTAATCTGTCCTACATTAACACAATATGATTGATCTTTTGAACTCTTGTATTGGTACAAATGCACTTTTTCTCTTGTGTCATCTGCTTTTTTTCTACACCTTCCTTCCTCTACTAAGTACTGTACAAATGCACTTGTTCTCTTGCATCATCTGTTGGTTTTTTTTCTCTACACCTTCATACCTCCCCAGGTACAATATCTTACCTCAAAGCGATGTGTGTGGATGTGTCATGTATGCTAATTGGCATGGTGTGATGAACAGATTTGGCTCTGGACTGGACCTACAGTGTGGACAGCAGTCAGAAGATTATGCCCTGCCCCCTGCGTTTACTGGAGCTGAGAGAGAGAGACGTACAGGGTGTGAGGCAGCTTGCATTCCAGGCTGGCCAACATCTGGCACTACGTCTAGGGGTGGATGGTTGGTGCTTTGTTTGTTTTTTCCCCCCAAGCCTTTATATCCAAGTCACTGCATTTGTGTTGAAATTTCTGATTGTTGGTTTTGGGGGTAAATTGTTCTGGAATGTGTCAATGTTTACAAAATATATGATCTTGTATTAGGTGTCATTCGAATGAGAATAAAAGCTGCATTTTTTCAGGCCTTTTGGCTTGTGTTCAGACTTTTTCAGAGTTCTCAGCCTTGATTTGGTCTTTCAGGGTAGAACGAGATTTAAGCCTTTTAGCTACGGAAATAATTTTCTGCTGTGCTAGACAAACTGGAGCACTGGTGTGAAAAGATAATCCCCAGATCTCTGCAGATAACACTTTATTTTTATAGGAATTTTTAAGTTGATGTTGTTTGGGTGTATAATTGTTTTGTTGATGCTTTGAGCATTGTAGTCACTCACTGGCAGTGTGAAGATCCTAACATCAATCCAAATATGGAAGCTGATTACCACATCTTGGTCATCTAGATCATTACCACTTCAGTATGAATCGATTTCAAACGCATCTGTTCAGTCTACACTGATGTCTGAGTCATCACTCTGATATAAGGCAAATGGGGAGAATAGGGATGGGTAGATCAGGACCTGAAAGGGTTAACAACATGTCTTGACGATATTCATGTGTTGGGGTTGAATTTTAAAACAACAAGAAAGTGGTTGGTTGTATTCATGTTCGTGATGTTCGTTTTTGTTTCACTTGCATAAGTGTATGTGTATGCAGAGCAAAGCCACCGCAATGACTGCTTCCATTTCCGTGGCCCTGACTTGACGGTGCGGCAATCCTTCAATGAGGGTAGGTGGTTGGTTGCCTTATTGACTTGCTACCTGAATGTCTGCTTTTTCTCAACATTATCATCACCCTGTAGACTTTCAGGTGCGTGTGTGTGTGTGTGTGAATGCATGCATGCATGTGTATGCATGTCCAAATGATCTTGGGTGTTTTCATAATAAGTAGGACTAAGGCACTTGTTTGGACAGGCAAGTATTTTATATTATAAAGGTTTATTTCAATGGAGAACTGAAAATTTATATATTTGTTACTTTAGGCATAGTATATGTCATTTTTGTAAGCAGAATGAGTATTTGCATGCGTAACACTATTGGGTATTATTTAGCAACTGGAATTGACTCGTACTATTGTTACTGATTTCAGATGAAGTACATGTGAGCAGTTTGAAGTATATTCCACAGTCGGGCACCTTGGCGATTGGCTACAGTTTTGGTGGATTCCATCTCTGGAAGCTGTTCAATCCTGTGATTGAGTAAGGCCTTAGTATAGCCAGAATGAACAGGGCTGGTGTGTTTAGAGCACTTTTGGCGTCATATACTTTACCATGTCAGACCATAGCATTCAACGGCAGTTAGCCAGCTCTGTCAGGCCGAATTTTTTCCGTGGCCAATGCAGTCATAAGACAGTCACGTGATGTCACCCCACTTCCGGCCCCGGAAGAAGCCAGTGTCAACTTCCTATAAGGCATTCATCTTCGGCCTGCCGTCAAAGCAAGATAAGTCTTGTGCTCTGTCTCGCCTATACTTGCCTTTGTGTTAACTTTGCTGTGTTTTGTTCTATACTTGATTCAGTTGTGGCTTGCAAATGTGAGGCTCTTGGTGGGAGCGTATTTATCAAAAGATTTGTCTCTTTTACCGGCACTCTCGGGAGCGTATTTATTAAAAGATTTGTCTCTTTTACCGGCACTCCCGCGACTTTGTTACTCGCGATCGTCGGCACCGCTCGCCGGTCGTGTTCCCCCACCATATTGCCGAGCCTCGGGTTCAGCACGCATTTTGTGCTGGTTCCGGCTTGCACTAGACCCTGAGTATTTTTGCCGTGTGAGGCTCTTGGTGGGAGCGTATTTATTAAAAGATTTGTCTCTTTTACCGGCACTCTCGGGAGCGTATTTATTAAAGATTTGTCTCTTTTACCGGCACTCTCGCGACTTTGTTACTCGCGATCGTCGGCACCGCTCGCCGGTCGTGTTCCCCCACCATATTGCCGAGCCTCGGGTTCAGCACGCATTTTGTGCTGGTTCCGCTTATTAAGGTTTAGGGCTCAATAACTATCACACCTGTACTCTTTACCCTTCACAGGTAGAACGTGTTCGAGTAAGGGTGTGTGACACTGATCTGCTTATTAAGATTTAGTGCCCAAGAACTATCACACCTATACACAGTGATACTCCACGTGTAGAGATTGCTATTAATAGCCATACCAGTCACACGACCGGTGGCGTGTACGGGTAGTTCGAGTTTTCAGTCGATCTCTCGAGCACTTTGCACGACACCACACGGACGATCGAGATTAATTGATTTTCTCGATCGGCCACCTTGTCTCCTCTTTGCGGTCGTGTGTTCCGGGTTTGCTCTATCCACCTGTGCCCAACATGGTGAAGGACACCGCCGGGTCGAGCCACTCCACTGCTCGGAGTTCGCTCAATTTCCCGGAGAACCCGCGGGTCGATTCCATCTCGGAGCAATCCGTTCGCACTGATGAACGTACGGTTCGGGTAGACAGAGACGACTTCTCCGCGGAAGGGACGCGTGATCTTCCTCGTCTACCAAACCGACGGACGCACGACCGCGGCGTCCCAAGGCTGATAGGCAAGCGGCCACCATTTCAAAATGCCTTTCATTTGATCTGCCTGCTAGTCTAAGGGCAAAGCTCCCCTCAAGGTGCTGCCCAGAAAGTCTAATGGCAAGGCTCCCCTCAAGGGGCCCGGCCGAGCAAAGACTAGCCAACGGAATTCGCCCTCCCCCACCCCTTCTCCATCGGCCAGCTTGCCCTCTAGCCTACGGACTCGCTCGGAGACTTCTAACTATCATGCTGAGTCACGCGAATCTCGGCCCCCGGGGCACCTTGCCGAGCCGCGGACCAGCACGGGTGACGGATCTGGGATGGAATCACCATCCGTCACTCGCCTTGATGAGTCACGTATCTCTTTTTCCCCCCAAATTGATACGTGCACTCATAGCGCTCGGCCCCACCGGGCACAGGTGCAGCCAACACCTGAGCTCGAGGAGCGCTTCGACTCCGGAAGCAGCCTTATGGTCACCCCGACGCACGACCTCGGTGGTGTCCATAATCCTGGGCGTGCGGGCACGCCGCGCCATGGGCCCGGCCGTGCCCATGCACAAGGACGGTCGACCTACCCCGATCGAACGTCACCTTCTTCCCTAGGGGTATTGGACGTTGGGGAACCGACCTTTCGGATCCCCATTTGGGCAACGTCCGCGGTCCCGCTCCTCCGGGGGGAGGATCTACCAGCGGGACCAAGGGTAACCTGACATATTCCTCCAGGGGGAGGAACACGGGACCGCATCCTGACCAATCCGCACTTTCGCGGGTTGGGGGCTCGACTTCCGCATCCTCCTCCATACCATTATGGCCCTCCCAGGCCCATTCCAAGGACGTGTATGGTGCAGTGCACGGACCTGGACGGGGACGACAGGCCACGGCCTCTCAAGCCCCCCCCAACAGTGATTCAGGTTACCCGGGTCCCCGGGGACTTTCTGCCTACAAGAAGAAGAGGGTCTCGTGGCTACGACTCGGCGGATGTCTGACCTACGCATTCGCCCAACGCGCTGGTCAGACCTTGAGTGCGGCCTACCTACCATGGTTTTTCCCCAGGGCCGCCACAGCCCGTTTACCTCCCCGGGGACCGGTGGCTCTATGCCCCCGAGAGAGACCAGTGGCTTAACGCCAACACCCAGCACGACCAGCTACATGGTCGAATGTGGCACCCGGCCTCACTTACCTGGGTCGACCTTGGTCTCCCTCCTCGGGCGCTGTCCTATCGGCAGGACGATGTCCCGGCCGCCGATTATAGGGCCACCGGGGACACACTACAGGCACCCCTCGACTTACCTCCTGAAGACGGGTGCTATGAACCCTCTCAGGACCAGTACCTCCCTGAGGCGGACGATGACGAGGAGCTAGCCCCCACCTCATTGTACGATGTCCGCACGATAGAACGGTGGCGACCAGACCTCGTTAGGAGGGAGGCCGCACCCGCTGACGAATTTCTCTCCCTCTCCCCCGGCCCAGAGATCTAGACCAATCTACCCAAGAACCCCTCAGTCGCCTCCTTGTTTACGGACAATCCCGTGACCAGGGAGATGGGCATTTCCCAGTCGGACCGTCGGTTGATCCCCCACCTGCCCCCCCCTACTTCCGGCGCCATCTCCTTTAAGAACCTAAAGGAATGGGTCCGAGTAGCCAGGATGGGCATCCTCCACACCACGGCGGGACACACCTACTTGGACATGCCCCTTCAGCGAGCGGAGGCTCTATGGCCGGAGGACGATGGTGCCATCCCAGTACCGGGGGACCCGGGCTCTGAGGCGCACCAAGAGCCTGACCCTCGCTTGTTCAGCGATCCTTTCATGCGACACCTAGTTAACAGGATTTCGCATCACCTTTCGGCTGCGGCGGACAGCGCAGCCAGAAGCCACTTCAACTGCTTGTGGGTCGCGAGAGAGGCCGTGCTGGCGCGGACCTCTCTCTCCCCGACGCTTAAGGCAGCCCTGCGATGCATCCCGGGCCAGGTCCAGTCGCTCTTTGGCGACTACTCGGCTGACGTCATAGCACAAGCAGTTGAGGAACGCAAGCAGGCTGTGTCCTTTGCGCCCAGGCCACCGCCACGCCCTGCTAGACCCCCACTTCGTTCCTTCCCCAGGCACAGACCCTATCCCAGACAATCGCCTTCCCGCACCGCACGGCCCGCCAAGCGACCTAATCTTCTCCCAAGGCCTAAGCCAAAACCCCATCAGCAAAATTTTCGGTTAGGCCAACAGTCACGCTCCCGGAGCTGACTAGGGAGACAGCCCGAGGGGGACTTAGATCAGGTAGCACCCCCCCTCGCCCTATCCCCCACTCACCAGCCCAGACCCTCGCCCCCCTGGCGGGCAGCCTCTCCCGGCATGCCCACCAGTGGAGACGCATACGCCTCACCCCTGGATAGTGGCGGTGCTACAGGAAGGGTTTCGCCTTCCTTGGGCCCACGAGCGTCCCCCCCCTCATGCTATCTCCCCCTCCCTCCCCCAACGAACCCTCCCCCGCCAAAGCAGAAGCTCTTCGCACGGAAGTCCAAGACCTCCTCAAAAGAGGGGCCATCTCAAAGATTCCCACCCAAACCCCGGCTTCTACTCTTTGTGATCCAAAAGCCTCGGGAGGATGGAGGCCCATTCTAGATCTTTCGCCCCTCAACAAGTTCCTCAGGCCCACCAAGTTCAAGATGGAGACCCCCACCCAGATCCGAGACTCCATCCATCATCGCGACTGGGCCACATCCGTAGACCTGAAGGACGCCTATTTTTCAGATCCTGATTCACCCGGCCCACAGACGATTCCTACGGTTCGTCTGGCAGACCCCGGAGAGGCCTGCACGCATAGTGGACCTCATCTCCTGCCTGTCACAGGCACCCCACACCTCGGCCAGAACCCTGTCCTCCCTCCTAGGAATGATGGAGTCCCTGTCTCCCCTCATTCCCCTGCGGCGGGTCCCCAAACGCCAACTTCAGAGGGAGTTCCGCCGACGTTTGTCACAGACCTCCGACCGCTGGGACCAGGTCATTCCCCTCGGACACTGGTTCATTTCGGCGACGGAGGAGCGGCTCACTCCAGCCACTCTCTCCACCGGGGTCCCCATCTCCCTCCCAACCCAACCCAACCACTGGAACTTTATACAGACGCCTCCAACTTGGGCTGGGGGGCCCACGTGGAGGACAGTCACGCCTCGGGGAGTGGGAGCTGGAAGCGGTCAGGCTAGCCCTTCTCCAACTCCAGCACAAGGTCGCGCGCCGACTTGTTCTCCTCCTCACGGACAATACGTCGGTAGCTTGCTATGTCAACAAAGGGGGAGAGGCCCGCTCCATAGGCCTCTCCCTCAGAACAGAGGCCCTCCTTCGCTGGTGTCGCGCAACCATCGGTTTGTGCCCATGATCGACCTGTTTGCCACCAGCTTCAACCATCACCTGCCCCTGTACGTCTCTCCCGTTCCAGATCCCCAGGCGGATGCAGTCGACGCACTATCCCTCCCCGGGACGGGCCTACTGGCGTATGCCTTTCCCCCCTTCCCCATCCTACACAAGGTGATCAGGAAGGCAAGGCTGGAAAGACCCAGGCTGATCCTCGTAACGCCATGGTGGCCGACCCAGTCTTGGTTCCCGGACCCCAAGTCCCTCACCCACGTTCCCCCCCTCCGGCTCAGCCCTCGCTGGGACATGCTGAGACAACCCCGGTCAGGTCTTCCTCACTCCAATCCCAAGATGCTTCGCCTACACGCGTGGCTTCTATGCCAGCCCAACTGCGAACATCTGCATCTACCCCCCACTCGGAGAGACCCCAGTCCGTCCTAGACACACTAGCCGGGCAGGGGCCTCTCAGGGATTACGGGACTTCGCCTCGGCATCTCGCAGAGCCAGCACCGAATCCCTCTACAACTACCGTTGGGAGAGATGGATAACCTGGTGCTCAGATAACTCTGTTCCCCATTACTGCCCCTCCAACATCCAAATAGGAAATTTCCTCTCCCACCTATCCTCTTCCCTTAAGCTGTCGGCTGGCTCCATTCGGGGCTACAGATCAGCTATCTGCACTACCATTCGTCAACTGGGGGGCCCTTCTTTTGACAATGACTTTCTCCTCAGAGAGGTGTCTAGAGGAGTTGCTCTACGGGAAGCTCAGTCCCCTAGGCGCATTCCCCTCTGGGACCTTTTTACGGTCCTCGATGCCCTCAGAAAAACCCCTTTTGAACCCATTGCTTCTATTCCTTTTGACCTCCTCTCCTTTAAGACCACCTTTCTCCTCGCCCTGGCCTCGGCCAGAAGACGAAGTGAGATTCACGCCCTCAGCGGTGACCCCACAGATATCGCCTTCCACAGGGACGGCTCAGTCTCTCTCAAGTTCCTTCCGGAGTTCTGACATCTTGGGAAAGGGAGAAAAAGATGGAGACATGGACCTTTGCCCCTCCAGGTGTCTCAGGTACTACTGGGAACGCACACGCCCCAGGCGCTCCTCCCAGAGACGACTCCTTATCTCCCTCAACCCCAACAATACTAGAGATATCTCGGCGGAACTATCTCCAGGTGGCTCTCCAAGACGGTGAGATCTACCTACGCTCAGGCGTACAAGGATCTCCCTGTCCTATCACCCAGGGCCCACGAGGTCAGAGCACTGGCCACTTCCACAGCGTTCCAGTACTCTGTCCCCGTGCGCCACCTGCTGGAGGCAGCCTACTGGCGTTCGGAAAATCCCTTCATTAATTTTTACCTGAGGGATATCCGCATGACCAGAGCTGATGGGTCTAAGGGGATTTCCTTTGTGGCGGCCAATGCAGCCATATCGGTCAACCCCAAGAACCACTAGGGCGCTCGCCCTCCTCCGATTCCTTTAAATTCTGCTATGGTCTGACATGGTAAAGTATATGACGCCAAAATGGGGAGTTTGTGTTATACTCCCTGTTTGGCTAGTATACTTACCATGTCAGACTCTAATTCCCTCCCTACCTTCCCCTCTGGCGCCAAGGTTCTCGGGGTCACCATACACCAGGCCTCGCTGAATGACTTATAGGAAGTTGACACTGGCTTCTTCCGGGGCCGGAAGTGGGGTGACATCACGTGACTGTCTTATGACTGCATTGGCCACGGAAAAAATTCGGCCTGACAGAGCTGGCTAACTGCCGTTGAATGCTATGGTCTGACATGGTAAGTATACTAGCCAAACAGGGAGTATAACACAAACTCCCCATTTTTGTTCTTATTGATACCACTGAGCAGCCTCTCTGTACAGAAATGAACAGGATTTTTTTTTTTTTTTTTTTTTTTTTGGTTCCCATTGGTGACAGTGAATAACCTCCCTATGTGGAAAAGATCAGTCTTTTTGGGTCGGCCTAATTTCAGGTAACTTTCAGTAGTCTGTTGAAGCCAGTGTATTCCATGCGTGCCAACCATAATTAGACTTGTTTGTTTTCAGATGAATTCCAGCTATATGTGTAGTACTCTCAAAAAAAAGAAAGAAAACTAGTGAAGTGTGTATGATGCATCTTTATGTATGAGTATTTATGTTGATGCTTTTCCTTTGTTGTATGTAATTGTAAAGTGCTGAGTGCCTTGTAATTATTCTGGGCTTTGTGCTATGTGAATGTGTTCAGTGTTTCTAAAAGTATACCCAAAGGGGACAATGAATGATTGACTCAGTCATAGTAATTTCATGTCCTGTTTTTTTTGTGTTGGAATGGACAGGGAGTTAAGTTTTTAAAAAAAAGTGGAAATCAGATTTTTATTTATTGCAAATTATGCAGTCGATGAACAGTACAAATGTATGGAATTGCATTCATAGATAAAAGAACTTCCTCGAACAAGAAAGCATACCATCCATCAGCATATAGGTTTAAATGGTCACATGACCACAAGTCACATACCTTTTACTGAATGACTTGCACCTGATATGCCCCCTGCTGTTAGCTGGGGTATTGGCAGTGTGAATTGACTGAGCGACTTAATCAGGACGCTTCTCACAAGGCAGTGACCTGTGAACCATAGGGATCTGAAACTGGTGATTAATTCAAAAAAATATTGTTGAACGTAGCAAAAGTTGATCGTAGACAGTAGCCATTTCACATTATTGTTCCTAAATGTTGCGGTGTTTGACTGAGCAGATATGCCAGCACTGTGGAGGTGGAGGACTTGCCTGTAGCCTTCTTTGTGTACCAGGAGCCAGAGAATGACCCTAAGAACTTTGCCTACCTGTGGGTCTGCCGGGATGATCGCCTTAGTGAGCAGAAGTGAGAGGCAGTTGTTTTCATTAAGCTGTACTTGTGGTGGTATTGTGGGGGAGGGGAGGCAGTTGTTTTCATTAAGCTGTACTTGCTGTGGTATTGTGGGGGAGGGGAGGTAGTTGTTTTCATTAAGCTGTACTTGTGGTGGTATTGTGGGGGAGGGGAGGCAGTTGTTTTCATTAAGCTGTACTTGTGGTGGTATTGTGGGGGAGGGGAGGCAGTTGTTTTCATTAAGCTGTACTTGTTGTGGTATTGTGGGGGAGGGGAGGCAGTTGTTTTCATTAAGCTGTACTTGTGGTGGTATTGTGGGGGAGGGGAGGTAGTTGTTTTCATTAAGCTGTACTTGTGGTGGTATTGTGGGGGAGGGGAGGCAGTTGTTTTCATTAAGCTGTACTTGTGGTGGTATTGTGGGGGAGGGGAGGTAGTTGTTTTCATTAAGCTGTACTTGTGGTGGTATTGTGGGGGAGGGGAGGCAGTTGTTTTCATTAAGTTGTACTTGTTGTGGTATTGTGGGGGAGGGAGGTAGTAGTTTTCATTAAGCTGTACTTTGTGGTGGTATTGTGGGGGAGGGGAGGTAGTTTTCATTAAGCTGTACTTGTGGTGGTATTGTGGGGAGGGGAGGTAGTTGTTTTCATTAAGCTGTACTTGTGGTGGTATTGTGGGGGAGGGGAGGCAGTTGTTTTCATTAAGCTGTACTTGTTGTGGTATTGTGGGGAAGGGGAGGCAGTTGTTTTCATTAAGCTGTACTTGTGGTGGTATTGTGGGGCAGGGGATCCTCAGAGGCCGCGGGGTTGAAGATAGTTTCCTCATGTATTTATTGTGTGCGTGTCTGTCTGGCGTTTTCTGATGTAGTTTTTGAATCAGTATTATACTTTTCATTAGCTTTTGCTTTTGGTAATCTGTATGAAAAATCATGCAGGCTGGATTCGGTTGGCTCAACGTAGTTTCATCAGACTCTAGGATGCCATTTATCTAGTTATTATGTTATGAATTATAGATATTTATGTTATTTGTCTGTACTTTTTAAATTGTTTATCACTATCATTATTGACAAGATGTGTTGTTTGTTTGTACTTTTTAAATTGTTTATCAGTATCATTATTGACGAGATTTTCAGGGGGTGACAGTCCTATGGGGTCCTGGGTGGCTGTCTTCGATTTTAACCTCTTAACTGCTGATCAGCCTGTCTACCATTTTTTTCTTTATTAAAATTTAAGGAAGGCTGGAGAGTGCTTCCAGTTTTGTTTGTTTGTTTTTCTTGGAAAAATATAAGGGAAAAGAGAGGGTAATTGAGTCTCAATTTCCAAATGTATCCAAAAAACAAACCCATCTATTTTCAGACACTGTAATTGTATAGTGTCAGATAGATTGAACATGAAAGCCAGTTTTTCCCCAAACTCCACATATTTAGAACAAATGTGCTTATGTGTTGCTTTTAGCTGAATTAGATGTCTGTGTGTGTTTCAGGCAGGAGTCAGTATGCAGCGTGTCTCTTTACCAGCTGTCATACTCCCGCAGAACATTTTATGCCAACTATGGGAACTTCTTTGAGGTAACGTCAGTTGGTATTTTTTAAGTTAATGTGACACATAGATATGATGCATTCATAATGTATACAATTATGCATACTATATTGATTCAGATACAATCATCGGGTTGAAAATGATCTACAAAATCAGGAATGCCAAGACTTTTTGCTTTTCTGCTTTTGGGGGAACATATTTTCATTGGAACAATCGGCTATTTTCTTCTAACTTGTTTGTTTTCTCAAGCATTTCTTTACTTTCTCCCCAACTTCATTCCTTAATGATAAGACAATAAAAATTTTATGCAGAAGTTCTCAATTGGATGAAAACAAAACAGAAGAAAAAGAAAGAAAAAATGTTATCAGCTTTTTGTTTTCCCAGATCTCTCTTTTTATTTATTTATTTATTTATTTTTTTTTGTCTCCTTTCAGGGCATCAGCTTTCCTCATCTTTTTCATAGGAGCTGGTGTCTGCGGTCGATAAATCTATATCTTTCGTGCAAACAGAAATAAGATTATCCTGATGTCACTTGTATATGTATTTTGATTGTTGTCTGATTAGAGTGTTGTTTTCACATGAGGTAATTCTGACTGTTCTGTAGGAGCTGAACTTGTTGACACTGAGGCTTGAACATCATCTGACAGTGGAACCTTACAATAATCGTAACAATACCACCTGGTCCAGTCAGCTGCTGTCGGCCTTCATCATCACTGATCCCAGTTACCACCCCTCTGCCAGGCTGATTGTCAATGATTCCTTTGAAGAAGGTGTGTATGTGTGTTGGAAATCACTGGGAGAGAGGGTGTTTTTTGTTTGTTTGTTTGTTTAAAACACGGAGAAAGATGTGTGTTGAAATCACAGGGAGAGAGGGTGTTTTTTGTTTGTTTGTTTGTTTGTTTAAAACGCGGAGAAAGATGTGTGTTGAAATCACAGGGAGAGAGGGTGTTTTTTGTTTGTTTGTTTAAAACGCGGAGAAAGATGTGTGTTGAAATCACAGGGAGAGAGGGTGTTTTTTGTTTGTTTGTTTGTTTAAAACACGGAGAAAGATGTGTGTTGAAATCACAGCGAGAGAAACATGGAGAAAGTTGGTATGTATGTTTGTGTGAGAAAGCTACCTCTTAGATAGCAGCTTTTGCATTTGCAAGAGAGATCAGTGGTTTCTGCTGGCCTGTCAGCTCATAGGATTATAAGCATCGCTGGCTGCACTTGTGCTCTTTTTTCTTCTTTTATTTCATGTAGTAAAACCAGGTCAGAAAGTGCTGAATTAAGTTTTGGCGTCATATACTATACCATGTCAGACCATAGCATTCAGCGGCAGTTAGTCAGCTCTGCCAGGCTGAATTTTTGTGGCTAATGCAGTAATAATACAGTCACATGACGCCCACCCTACTTCCGCCATAGGAAGAAAGCCGGTGGCCGCTTCCAGTTCCTCATTCATCTTCGGCCTGCAGCCTAAGCAAGATAAGTCTTGTGCTCTGTCTCGCTTATACTTCTCCTTTGTGTAAAGATTGCTTGTGTGTTTGCTTCTTTACTTCAGGCATGAAATTCGTCCGCCTAAGGCGGATTTTCCGCCCATTTTTTTCATCTGCGCTGCCCCCCCCCCCCCCCCCCCCCCCCAAAAAAAAAAAAAAAGTGCCGCCCAAAAAAAAAAAAAAAAAAAAAATCCTGAAATAAACTTTTGTTCGATGCTATTCCCATTTGGACAATTTGCAACTCTGTTATTCTCAAAAGAGTCAACCGGTCACTTTCGCCGTTAATCAGCATCCGGTCTTTTCGCGCCTGTCGAACGTCGGACATCGTGAAATTGGCGAAGTTTGTCAAGCGCGTCGCGATTTCACAGCAAAAAAAAAGGGATGAGGAACGATTGGAGGTGGGACTGGCTAGACCAGGAAGTGGACGATGTTCGAGTTGGTGATGTGTTTCGCAAATTAGACGAAAAAGGCGCTCCATTTTGTGTTCCATGTGGAAAGATCGACTGACTGAATCAATGTTGTGATGAAGGCTGTCTCATTGTTTTGAGTGAATGAGTCAGTATGCACATATAAAAGTATATTATATATGATCTTTTGAAGTATTATTTTCATTACTGAAAACATGAAAATGTGGCTTATTTGCCCTTCTTAACAGCGCTGAATTAGGGGTTTATTTGCAGTTTTAGGCCTTTTATTTCATAAAAAAAGCTTCAGCTTCAGGGGCTCTGCCCCCTGGCCCCCGCCGGGGCGTTGCCCCAGGACCCCACTGGGGGCCTACGGTGGCCCCCAGACCCCCGCCGATTTTTCAGCCTTTTTTACTGCTGGTCACTTTCATGCCTGTTACTTGTTCAGTTGTAGCTTTCGCTAAACTCTGGGTACACTTGCCATGTGAGGCTTACGGTTGGCGTGTTTATTTTCTTTTCACGCTCATCGTGATTGCTCTCACGACTTTGTTTTTCAGTGCCATTTCCCCAAATTCGGTACTTACTCACCGGTGTTGGAACGCGTCCCTTCCTAGTGGGAACGCATCCACTGCTCATCCATTCCTTTTTACCGGTTCTCTGTTGTCTCCGCATGTTAGTTTTCACTCTCACGCTCTTCCCGGTAAATTAACTTCGACGATCTAACACTCGGCGGTCGTTCCGGCCACCATCTTTCTTTCCTCGCCGGTCGTCTTTTCCGCCATCTTGCCTCACCTCGTGGTCATCCACATACATCGTACCTGGGTTTAGCGGTACGGAGGTTTCTCCTCCACCTTATTCTTGTTATCATTGTACTAGTACAGGTCGATCGAGTTTCTCTCGATCTAGCAGTAGGCATTATTAGTGTTACTAGTACAGGTCGATCGAGTCTTCCATTCGATTTCTCGATCCCCTATTTTATCATTGTACTAGTACAGGTCGATCGAGTTTCTCTCGACCTAGCAGTACGCATTAGTAGTGTTACTAGTACGGGTAGATCGAGTTTTCCATTCGATTTCTCGATCCACTATTACTCCTATCTAGTTCTGTACGATCTCTCGATCGAGTATTATCAGTGCTATATTTATCTGTGCTGTAGCACAAGGTCGATCGAGTTCATTTATGGTCTCTCGATCGACCCACTTGTCTCCATTTTGTGGTCATGTGCTCCGTGTTTGCTCTGCCACCATAGCCCAACATGGTGAAGGGCACCGATGGGTCGAGCCACTTCGCCGTTCAGAAGTCGCTCATTGCCCCGGAGGACCCCCGTGCCGATTCCTCAGAGCAATCCGTTCTTGCTATGGAAGAACGTACGGCCGGCGTAGAGGGGGGGTTCCGCGGAGGGGACGTGCGACCATCAGTTTGATGCCTCTACTACCCAACCGGCGGACACGATCACTGCGTCCGAAGGCCAAAAGACAAGCGGCTACCATTTCTAAATGCCTGTTGTTTAATATTCCCAGAAAAACTAGGGGAAATGCTCCCCTAAAAGGGCAAGCCCCGTTTCAAGAATTCTGATCAAATTCTCCTCTTTACCTGCCAGCTTGCCTTCTTACCTTCAGACGCACAGTGAGACCTCTTACTATCATGCTGCGTCACGCGACCCTCGGCCCCCAGGGAATTTTGCCGAGGCACAGGTAACGGGATGCGCTTGGAATCACCGCCCGTCACTTGCCTACATGAGCCTCGTGCCATTAGTCTTCCCCCCACTAATAGCACGCAGGCTCAGGACGCTCTCCCCCACCATGCACAAGTGCAGCCACCACTCCTGCACGAGGAGGGTCAGTACTCTGGTGGCGGACTTATGGCCTGTCCCTGGGATCCCAGAACTGACCATAACTCCGGGTCTCAGCCACAGGCATCGCTTCGTTTGGATCTGTGCCGCTCAGACTCTGGCGATCGACCCACCCCGATCGACTGTCGTACTTTCCCCTAGGGGTACAGGATGTTGGGGAGCGGACTTCTTCCGCTCCCCACTTGGGCAACGTCCGCGGTCCCGTTCCTCCGGGGGGAGGATCAATCAGCGGGACCACAGGTAACCTGCTCGATCCCACCCAGAGGGTGGCCACGTCACCGCAGCCATCCCAGTCCGCGCACATGCGGGTAGGGGGCTCGGTTGCCGTGCCCCCCACCGCCCCCCTGTTACACAGGGGGCCTACATGGATCCCACCAGGGAGGTGTATGAGGCAGTGCACTCTCCGGGGCGGGTACGACAGACCACGCTCTCTCGATACCCCCCCTGGTGTCTCAGGTTACCCTGGCCCCGAGTAAATCCTGCCCCAGGGCCGCCACAGCCCTCCGTCCTCCTCAGGTGGCTCTATGCCCCAGTGGCTCAGATCTGATACTCAACATGACCAGCTCCACGGTCGTATGTGGCATCCAGCCTCCTCAAGCTGGCTTGACCTCAGTCTCTCTCCCTCTCGGGCGCTGTCCGATCGGCTTTCCCCCCTTGGTCTGCTGCCGATCATGGAGCCACTAGGGACCCGCCCTCACATTTCCCCACTACCCAGCTAGGGCGGGACCCCCATGCACCCCTGCAGTTGCCTCCTGAAGGTTCAGCGCAACCTCTCCAGGAACCCAATCCACCAGAGTCTGAGGATGAGGTAGAGGAGTCCTTCTCCTCATCTGGCAACGTGTCCATCCTTGAGCGGTGGCGCCCAGAACTTGTCGTGAGGGACCCCCCACCCTCTCACAAGATCCTTTCTTTCGCCAGGTACGCCGGCCCCTCCCCCCCCCCCCCCCTCCCAGGCCAGCTATCTCGCCCAAAATTCGTCGCACCTCAGACACTTAACTCCATTTGGGAGAGTCTGGCAACTCTAGCCAGGGGTGCACAGGCCGTCCCTCTGCCAGGGATTGAATTGCTCTTGGCCCCGAACGCGGTCCCGGTAGGCACCTTCCTCAGGGACCCCCGGCAGGCCCACATCTACTCCCTGTTCTCCGACATTCCGGTGACCAGAGAAATTACCATTTCCCTGGCAGACTGCCGGCTTATTTCCCACCTGGTCCCCCCTACCTCCGCCACGATCTCTATCAAGAACCTGGCGGAGTGGGACCGTATAGCCAGAACGGGGATCCTGCACACAACTGCTGGACATGTCTTCCTCGACATGCTCTTGCAGCGGGTGGAGGAGCTCTGGCCGGAGGAGGACGGCGCTGTCTCAGTGTCCTCAGACGCCCACGATTCTGAGACACACCTGGAGACAGAATCTTGCTTGTTTGGCGACCCACGGTGCGCGCAATTATAACCTCTTGGCCGGCGAGGGAGGCCCGCCTATTTTTAACAAGCGCCCAACCTCCCTTCCCGGCAGAAGCACTCGCACCTCTCCCCACCCCCATCCCATCCCTCTCGCATCGCCCGCACATTCCATCCCAGCTTCTCTGTGGCGAGATACACACAGCGCCAAACGGCGGCATCACTGTGGCGAGGTACACGCTGTGCCGATCGGAATGTGTGATGGTCTCCCCAGTGCCAAGAAAGTGGCTTTGCAGAAACTACTGACCACTTGTACTGCTGTGTCAACCCTGATATGGCCTTTTGCGGTCGGCTTGGCTATAAACAACATTACAATTACCGTACTGCTGGACCGACAAGGCGAGAGAGAGAGAGAGCAAAACGCACACACATGAAAAGAGAGAGAGAGAGAGCAAAACGCACACACACGAAAAGAGAGAGAGAGACAGACAGACAGACAGACAGAGAAAGAGAGAGACAGATAGAGGGCAAAAGAAACACTCACACACACACACACACAAAACCTTCGTCTAATATCATTTTATGTGTAAAGACGTTAAATTGAAGACAACAACAACACACAAAACCTCCTTAAAGACACATCTTTTCCCTCGGACTGATTAACGATATCCACTTACAACTGTGCGCGTGTTTTCTAGTGTTGAACGCGCTTGTGTGTGTGTCTGCGTGTGTGAGTTTTCGGGCGGTGTGTGTGTGTGTGTGCGAGTGTGTGTGGTGTGTGTGTGTGTGTGTGTGTGTGTGTGTGTGTGTGTGTGTGTGTGCTTTGAATAGGAATTATAATTTTATCATGTTTTTTCTGTAATATGCGCTTTGGGCTCTTGCGAGGTAAATCGCTCTATAAATATCCTTTTACATTACATTACATTATGTTGTTACACACACACACACACATACACACACACACGGAGAGAGAGAGAGAGAGAGAGAGAGATTTAATACTTATGGTAATACTTACGCTCACTGTTTGCTGTCCTCAAAATGTTGTCAAGCCCATTCACCATATGCAGACGTAAACACACACTACTAGCCAACACAATTTGTTTTGCGTGTTTCATGCATTTTTTTTTTTTTTTGCTGTGAATGTAACATGCTTAATTTCCCCATAAACATGAACAGATTTTGGTTTGCGTGTTTCATGCATTTGTTTTTGCTGTGATTGTAACATGCTTAATTTCCACATAAACATGAACAGATTTTGGTTTGCATGTTTCATACTTTTTTACGCTACGTTTGTAACATGCTGAGTTTTTACACACACACACACACGGGGGGGGGGGGGGGGGGGGGGGGGGGGGGGGGGGGGCAATGCAAGACAGGACAGAGAAAGACAGACAGATTTTGTACTCACGGTTGTGCAGCGTAGTCGATGTATGATGTATTCATCATTGTTAAAACTCAGCTCAACATGTTACTTATCACGGACTGTCCCGTTTAATGAAAGATGATAATACAGTATTGCTGTTTTCCTTTGTATGCAAACAACTAAGATGTCTCACAGACTGATTCTCTTTATATCACTTTCATGTGAAGTGATTTGGAAATTGTCATGTTGGTTGCCAGCCAGCAAGTACTCATGGGGGGGGGGCATTAAACCTGAGTTATGTCTACAGCAAAGTAAATGTAACATGCAAAAAAAAAACAAAAAAAAAAGAACGGTCTTTACTCTTAAAAGAAAGCAGTCTATATGGGTGCAGTGCAATGAATGAATAACACAGGGCTCAGTTGCAAAGAACAAAACAAACTTGGACTTACTGACATACCAAAACAAAAGCTGCGATTTTCCATGCAGTAAAGCAACAACAACAGCAACAACAATCAGTCAGCCAACCCAACCATCCAGACTAACAAGGAAAACAAGTTAAATAACAAAACAGCTTTAAAAGCTAATGGACACGGAAAAAAATGATACTAGACTATATGCAACATAGAGAACAGGAAACATGATGACTGTGTAAGTTGGCACCTGAGAAAATGCATTCATAAGCATATGCGCATTCATGATGGCTTAAATGGGCGTGCAGTTATCTGGTGAAACATACACACACACGCGCGCACACACACGCACGCATGCACGCACGCACGCACGCACGCACGCTCGCTCGCTCGCTCGCTCGCTCGCTCGCTCACTCACTCACTCACTCATCACTCACACACACAGAGCAATTGATCCCTGTGTCAGTGTGTGTGCGCTCACATAGGATTACAGTGTGTGTGTGTGTGTGTGTGTTTGTGCGTGCACGCATGTGAATGAGTATGCATGTTCTTGAGAGAGAGAGAGAGATTCTGGGTTTGTCCATTGTTTAAAATTTGGAATGCTACTTTGCCTTTCCTTTCTTTTTTTTCTTAGGCGTGTCCTGCATTATGGGGGATGCTTGCATCCATTGCTCTTCCATGATCAGGGTCAGCCTCTGGTCATCTTTTCTAATACCCCATGCTCTGCGCTTCAGCTGGTTGACAGTGGCATGCATTCCTTCTCCCCCTGTTCACCAAGTAAAGCTAACCCAAATTTCCATCTCTGGATCCATTCAGTACAGTGGTCTTCAAGGATGTGCTGCTTTGGGATAACATTGATCTGATGAACAAAGTACGTTCTGTACAGTGTCATGTACTGGTCGATTGCGAGTTGGATCTCTTTAAAATCCTTCTCAACAGGCTGGCTTGATGACAGTAGGCTGTGCACATTGGAATAAGCCTTGTTCAGCGTGGTGTATTTACGTTTTATTTCTCTTCCTATGGCCTGAATGCTTTAGTCGTCTGTCATACTATTCACGGTCTTCTCTACGCTGTCAAAAATATCCGTGATTACCTCTGCTTTGAGGTATTTGTTACAGTGGTTGCCGATAAAAGTGCCACTGTAGTAGGCTTGCTTCACGATCCTGTGTCTTTGAAGCACAGACTCAACTGCAACACCTACTGGTCCTTCACCCTTCTTGAAAGGATTAAGGCCTTTCAGTGAAGGAGTATCTGTGTTCTGACTTTGACAACGCATCTTCACCATCCTAACACTTCTTTGAAACTCCCTGTGTGTACCTCTTACATTTGGTTCTTCTTTCTTTGCCAGATCTAGTGCTATCCTTTTGTCAACATCATAGCAGTCATCTTCCAAAAGATCATGATGCTTCCTGACAATTCCCAAAAGGATATGAAGGTAGGGAGGGACGACATGATCTAGTTCAATGTCCCACACATTCGGCAAGATAAGATTCTAGAAGCACTTGGCCTGAGATTTTTTTCCACCTTCTTTCACAAACTTGGCATGCATTTTCTTCATGCCTTCAAGCGTTCTCTGTTTGATGGTATCCCCAAATCGATCACTGCACTTCTTTTGTGCTTGTTCCTTTGTGGCTGTACACCACAGACATGGATACACACCCTGAGCTCCAGACAGCCCATACATTTTCAGGAGGAAATCATAATCCCCAAACAGAAACGGTCTAATATTTTTTCCTTTCCATGTTTTTGTGCAAGCCGACTGATCTGCTGTTTGAAAGGATTCAAAACAGTTCTGATGTTTTCACTGCTGTCTTTTGCCTCTACTATGCAGACCAGGAAACAGTTTTCCTTGGCATTGGGGTGTTCTAGATTTGCGACAGACATGACCAGTTTGAAACTGCCACCCTCATGATCACCTCCAACTTTCACCCATATTTCATTTTCAGGAATGGTGTTATGATGCCATGTCAACAAGTTCTTTTCTTCATACTGGTCTAATAGTTTTTTCAGGAATGTTGGCAAATCTTCAACCTGTACCACAGGTGTACTTTTCTTTTCATCTCTGTTAGTTTTCTGGTCATGGAAGATTAGTTTTTTCCAGTCTACCCGAATCTTTCCACACTTCAAACTGTTTTGAAACTGTCTTTCTTTTTCCTCACTATCAAGTGTTATCCCTGCCTGGTTTGATATCTTCCTAAACTGCCTCTGTTTTGCCCAAGTCAGCAGCATTCTTGCTTTCATTTTTGTTGCCTGTTTCGCAGTGATGTGTCCTTTCAAACAACCAGCAGCAGCTTTTAGAATCTCTGTCCTTTTTCTTTTTCCGGTGAATCTAAGCTCAGTGCTTTGCTGTTTCAACAAATCCGACTCCGAAGCACCTGAATATTCTCTGCGGATTTGTGCAACTTGGTGTCCTCTTTTCCTTCTAGTGGGAGTACTTGCAAAGGCTGAAGACTTTCTGGCTTTGATGATCTTTTTTAGAATTATAGGCTGACCCCTAGTTTTGCATGCAACAGTCTGTTTGTCACTGGATTCTTCCATTTTGATACGGACTAAACGAGTGAGATACGCTTCTTCTCCAGCTGTCAGAGGTGCACACAAATCTTCTAGTGGTCCAACTAATTTTCTTTTCTCAGTTTGTGATGAGCGGTGCTTCACTGTTTTGTGTGGTTTTGTTTGTCCCGGAATCTGTGTATGAAGGCTAGTTACAGGTGTGCTCAGCACTGACTGTGTTTGCGTTCCTGATGTGCAGTCAGTTGATATGTTATCGATCTCTGTTTGGACTTGTAAACTGCTCATATTGTTGGCATCATTCTGAAAGAAATCTGGCCTTCGGGCATTGAGAAAGTCCAACAGCCGCCTTTTGACAGTCTTCTGTTGAGGTGTTGACGATGCTGAAGGCTGGAACATTGCTCCTCTGTCACTGCTGTCAGCTTCTGTTCTGCTAGTGTTATTGCTGCTGAGAGATGTTTCTTCACAGGCATGACTGAGGGTATTGTCAAGAACTTCACTTATGTCGGCCACACTGCCGTCATGTACTGTCTCAGTTGCAGTGACGTTGTTGACATTGACATCATCACTACTACTAGGAGGGCTTGCTCACTGATTCCATCAACGTAGTCATCACAAACATTCTGATCTATATTTGTGTTACAAGTGGTGGTCATTGTTCTGTCTCTTGCTATGTCATCTGCAACATTGCTGCCACAAATATGGCCATCTGAATAAGTAACAGCATTGTCAGAAATATCACCTACACTACCTGTGTCAAGCGACTCACCTTTCTTACTGTCATCACAGATTTCCTTGCTGCTGACTGTTCTGTTTTTATTTGCTAGTGGGTCCAGTTTCCTTTTTTTAACAGGTCTACGTGGTTTGGACTGTTCATGAAACGTGTGACACACAGTGCAATCAGCTTCTTCAATCGGTGGGTCAAACTCAGTCCACAGGCTATGTGTACTGGCTATCTGTTCTTTTATTGATTGGAGAACAGCAGCGCTTTTTTTTTTTCCGTTTCATATAACCGTAACAATTTTTACACATTGTTCTAGAGTACAGCTTGCCCTCTGTTTCTTCAGAAATGATAAGTCCATATGACTGTTCCAGTTCTGATGCATATTTATTGCAATAAATTGTTTTCCTGTAACGGGTTGGTTTTGACCGACCACCACATAGTCTACATAAAGAATTCAGTCTCTCTGTATGATTAGTTTCTGTGTGCTGAACGGACGCCATCTTCAGTCACACACACAACACACACACACACACACACACACACACACACACACACACACACACACACACCACACACACACACACACACACACACACACACAGACAACTAGACACCAAGGACGGCAATGTACACTTACATGCACATTCATTAACTTATAAATCTGAAAAGACACAGTGCAGTACACACAATTAGTCACTGACGCGCAACTCTCTCTCTCTCTCTCTCTCTCTCTCTCACACACACACGCACACACGCACGACGTGCGCATGCACACGCGCGCACACCCACACACACACACACACACTGCAGACGGGGAAAAAATTCAGTCAGTTAGTAAGTCAAAGCACAGGGGTGGGGGACTGAAGTTGTGAGGAAGTTAATACGGGGAAAAGCTGCCGAGTTCTTAAGTGAAGAAAACACAGGGGAAAAATGATGACTCCTGCAATGACAAAAGTCAGTAAGCATGCAGAGAGAGAGAGAGAGAGTCAGAGAGAGAGAGAGAGAGAAAGTCTGAGAGAGAGAGAGAGAGAGAAAGTCAGAGAGAAAGAGACAGACAGAGACAGACAGACAACCAGAGAGAGAGAGAGAGAGAGAACAGCACGAGACCAGTTGTCAGCCAGCAGGGAGCACCACGCTGCGTGTTAAACCGACACAGACAGTGACGTCAGACACGGAGAGGCTTACTGAGCCGGGAACAAACACGATTTCGGTACTTTAACCACCCCACGTATAGCCTTCCAGCGGCCTGTGGCCGGTATATGACTTTGATAACTTAATACTTGAAACTAAAAGCTTTCCTGAGAACAATTGTAAAAGCGGACAGAAAACCTCCGAAAGACCTGAATTTAGGTTTTAATATTGTCAGCAAACCCAAAATGCACGAATTTTACTTATCTCAAAGAAGGAAACGTTTTCCAGTCGGTCTCACTGATGGATATAGTGTGTTGAAGATTTGGACAAAAGTAATATCCTGTCTACTTCTTTACAGAGCTAAGACTATATGAACACGGCCACAAACGAAGATGATGAACTGCAGTATCCAAAACACTGAAATTCACACTTTTTGCACAAATTCGCTCCATCAGCCTCTCCCTCCGGACAGAGGCTCTCCTCCGCTGGTGTCATGCATGGGGAATCACCCTCCGCGCGAGACACATAGCGGGGACCCGCAATATCCTGGCAGACTCCCTCAGCCGGTCCAGGTCCCTCCTTCACACGGAATGGATCCTCAGCAGGCTAACCCTAACCTCGGTGTGGGAACATTGGTTCAGGCCCATGGTCGACCTCTTTGCCACCCGATTCAACCATCGTCTGCCTGTGTATGTCTCTGCTGTCCCCGATCCCGAAGCGTATGCAATCGATGCTCTCTCCCTTCCCTGGTCGGGCCTCATAGCATACGCCTTTCCTCCCTTCCCAATCCTCCACAAGGTGATCAGGAAGGCGAGGCTGGAAAGACCCAGGCTCATCCTCATAACCCCATGGTGGCCAACCCAGTCCTGGTTTCCGGACCTCAAGTCCCTCACCCATGTTCCCCCCTTCCAGTTGAACACTCGGTGGGACATGCTCAGGCAACCCTGCTCGGGTCGCCCTCACTCCAACCCCCAGATGCTCCGCCTTCACGCCTGGCTTCTGTGCCAGCCCAACTGCGAGCACCTGCCTCTACCTCCCAGACGGACATATCCCAGTCCGTCCTAAACATACTCGCGGGGGCAGGGCCTCGCAGGACCTACTGGACCTAGCGACGGCCTTGCGCAGGGCCAGCACTGAGTCCCTCTACGATTACCGATGGGAGAGATGGGTCTCCTGGTGCTCAGACAACTCTGTTCCCCATGATCACCCTTACAATATCCAGATAGGCAACTTTCTATCTCACCTATCCTCCTCTCTTAAGCGCTCTGCTAGCTCCATACGGGGCTACAGGTCGACTATCTGCTCCACTATTCGCCAACTCGGCGGACCCTCCTTTGAGAATGACTTCCTTCTCAGAGAGATCTCTAGGGGGGTGGCTCTACGTGAGTCCCAGTCCCCTAGATGCATCCCCCTTTGGGACCTCTTTATTGTCCTGGACGCTCTCAGAAAACCCCCTTTCGAGCCTATTGCCACCCTTCCCTTTGACCTTCTTTCCCTGAAGACCACATTTCTCCTCGCCCTGGCTTCAGCCAGAAGGCGAAGCGAGATTCATGCCCTCAGCGGGGCCTCGCCCTCCCTCGTCATCCGCTCACTGGCGGATATCCTAGGAGGAGGGGAGAGCAGGGGAGACATGGACCTGTGCCCTTCTAGGTGTCTGAGATACTACTGGGAACACTCACGTCCCAGGCGCTCCTCCCAGAGACATCTCCTTATTTCTATCAACCCCAATAATAAGGAAGACATCTCGGCTGGCACTATCTCTAGGTGGCTTTCCAAGACGGTGAGATCTACCTACACCCAGGCATACAAGGATCTCCCCGTCCTATCTCCCCGGGCCCATGAGGTCAGAGCGCTGGCCACTTCCGCAGCGTTCCAGCACTCTGTCCCCTTGCGCCATCTACTGGAGGCAGCCTACTGGCGTTCGGAAAATCCCTTTATAAACTTTTATTTAAGGGATATCCGCATGACCAGGGCTGATTGTTCTAAAGGGATCTCCTTTGTGGCGGCTAATGCAGCTATATCGGTTAACCCCAAGAACCACTAGGGCACTCAGCCCTCCTCCGATTCCTTTAAATTCTGCTATGGTCTGACATGATACAGTATATGACGCCAAAATGGGGAGTTTTTATTATACTCCCTGTTTGGCTAGTATACTTTTAAATTCTGCTATGGTCTGACATGATACAGTATATGACGCCAAAATGGGGAGTTTTTATTATACTCCCTGTTTGGCTAGTATACTTACCATGTCAGACTCTAATGCCCGCCCTACCTTCTCCTCTAGCGCCAAGGTTCTCGGGGTTACCTTGAGCGCAGGTCTCGCTGAATGAGGAACTGGAAGCAGCCACCGGCTTTCTTCCTATGGCGGAAGTAGGGTGGGCGTCATGTGACTGTCTTATTACTGCATTAGCCACAAAAATTCGGCCTGGCAGAGCTGACTAACTGCCGTTGAATGCTATGGTCTGACATGGTAAGTATACTAGCCAAACAGGGAGTATAATAAAAACTCACCATGTATATTGCTTGTATTCATTGAAAATTGTCAGAATGAAAGCTAGTTCACGGACGTAGGTACTCAGCTTAATCAAGAGAGCTGTTGCATGTCTGCACCCTCTATGTGAGCAAGTCTTAGCAAGTCTTGGCATTGTTGCTAGAATGCGTTTGAATTATGGAACCAAATCAGAATGCCTTTTCCAGTGTCTTCTCATCCTGTCAAAAGCTAAGAAGATTGTTTGTTTATGTTTACATCTCCTGTCAGTTTAAATGAGAATGTTTCATCCTTTTCAGGTTGCCAGGGTCCTGACCTCAGTTTGTGTGCGTTTGCTTGGGAGGCACAAGATTCTCGTCCAGGCAGCCGCAGTGAGGTGTTCCTGGCAGTGTTTGACATGAACCGCTGGTACCATGCGCAAATGCCTGCTAGGATCAAGTGAGATATTGAGCATAGTACAATGAAACATCACAGTAAACAACTGTCTGATGAAGATTGTGATCATCATATACTTATATATATGGGAGGGGAGGGGGAATTCTTTCGAAGGTTTGCTTTTTTTTTTTCTTTTTTCTTTAATCATTCTAGGATTTGTGTATGAATTTTTTTTCTCTCTTTTGTTTGTTTGAGATTTATATACCAGTCAAACTCTTTCCATTTCTACTTTCATTTGTTTACTGTTTCTGGAAATTGCTATTGAGAAGTTTTAATGTAGAAGATATTTATGTGTAAAAAGTTTTGGATAACTCCGTTCTGATTGCTTTACTTGTATCCATTTTCACGGAACACTTTAAAGAGTTCGGCCAGCAGTTGTTTCGTCATTAGTCATTCTGTACAGGCAGTGAAGTTCACTAGTCGTTCTGTATAGGCGATGAAGTTCATTAGTCATACTGTGTAGGCAGTGAAATTCACTAGTCATTTTAGATAGGTGGTAAAGTTCATTAGTCATTCTATATAGGTGGTAAAGTTCATTAGTCATTCTATATAGGTGGTAAAGTTTATTAGTCATTCTATATAGGCGGTAAAGTTCAGTAGTCATTCTATATAGGTGGTAAAGTTCATTAGTCATTCTATATAGGCGGTAAAATTCATTAGTCATTCTATACCAGCGGTGAAGTTCATTAGTCATTCTATATATAGACGGTGAAGTTCACTAATCATTCTATATAAGAGATGAAGTTCATTAGTCACTCGATATATGTTTTGAAGTTCATTAGTCATTCTGTATAGGAAGTGAAGACGGTGAGGACAAACTGTCTGCGGTACTATTGGGAGAGTTTGAAAGAAAGGTGCTCTTCCCAGCGCGGCTTGCTCGTCCCCCTCAGCAGAAATTATCATAAGGACATCACTGCAGTCACTATCTGTTGATGGCTGTCAGATGCTTTAAGGGCGTATGAATAGGCTCACAAGGACACCTTGGTCCTGGGCCCCAAAGGCGGCATCCCATCTCTTGGTGCCCATACAACATGTCTTGAAGCAGCCTTCTGGCACTCTGAAAATGTGTTCATCAATCATTACCAAAAGGACTTTTCAACCTGACCAAGACTGTCATTACCAAAGGGACTTTTCAACCTGACCAAGACTGATAGTACAAAGGGTATTTCCATCACTGTGGCAAACTGAAGTGTTTCTGACAGAGAGATTCCCCCATCAGACCACTAGGCCATACCCCTTTTTCATTTTGCTTGGAGTTCTGTATTCAGTTTGACATAATAACCAAATCTGGAAGTTTTTTTTTATTCATACTCCTGCTTGGTCAAGTATACTGACCATATCAGTCATCCTTCCCTGCTAGTTTGGTTATGGTCTGCATGGTCTCTTTTCTCAGGCCATAGAATGAGCGAGCAAAAATGGAATTGCGCATTAGTGGGCAAAGTTGTTAGCAGTAAATTTCAACCAGACAGCATCCTGGTTGTAGGTTTATTCAGTTCGACATGGATATTATATTGAGCCAAATAGGGAGTTCATAGTAATAATTTTTGTTTGTTTATTGAACAAGAAAGTACGATGTGGGGGGGGGGGGGGGGGGGGATGGGGACGGGGACAAGTGCAGGCTAACAATTCCTCAGTCATTACAACGATGACTTGACAGCAGCTGAAAATTATGCAGAACAGCCTTTAGTTGGATTTCTTTATAGATTATTCTCCTACTGATTAATTAAACAAAAATATGTTGAAGATATAAGTAATTGGGGAAAATGTGTTGGTTGACAATTCCTCTGCCATTACCAGTTAGTAGTTAGGGGAAAATGTGTTGATAGACAGTTCCTCAAACATTACCTTGTAAAGACTGATAGAAAAAAGGAAGGGAAAAAATGGAGAGGATTGTGAGACAACGGTTATGTGACAAAGAAAATAGAAAAAATTGGAAAGAAAGAATGTGAATATAAAATCCATCACTAGCAGAGAATTTAGGTATAGAATACTTCACCGTCAGTATATGTGACTATCATATTTGGCGTCATATACTTTAACGGTAGTTAAATAGAAGGGTATAACCAGAGCATCCACTCAAATACATTATTTACTGTGTTCAGTGCCAAACTAGCAAGTTGAAACCATTGTGTTTACTTTGTTCAGTAAAATTTCATGACTAGCGCTGTGAAAATCCTGTGGCTGCCATGGTTCGAACAGGGAATGAGTTTGCCACCCTAAAGCCAACACATAAAACAGATAAATTTTGCTTTAGGACATTTTTTTTTAATCAGCTTGATATTATGTCAGATAATTGTTTACAGGTGTGTGAATGTAGAAGGCCAAGAGTTGTGTCCCTTCCTGGCTGTGTACAGCATGAATGATGCTGTGTACAAAGAGGGCAGTGATAACTTGGTGGTGAGTACACTTTTTTGGTTTCATGTTTTCTCTACATACGGTAAATTGGTTAAAGAGAATGTCTTCGATGCAGATTTAAGAGAATGTGTCTCATGCTATGCTGCGTATATGGGATTCAGTTTGTCAGTCTTGTCAAGTTGTGGTTAGTGGGTGCATTTTCCATAGAGACTTTTTGTTCAGGGAATACATGTTTTACTAGTGAAAATCAACCCAAAGGTGTGCAGACTGCTGCACAGAATGAAACAGAAGATGAATTGTCTTTGTGCTATGTATCTTACAGAATATTTCAGCAGTCTTAATTTTACATGGAAATAAGGTAATGCCTCTCTTCAGCATTATAAATTGTTTAGATTGTGTGCAGTAGAAATGCGTTTCATTTGGTACATTCAAATGAGGTTAATTCTTTGGCAGTTGTTTTGTGAATTTAGTTCTTATTGTTCAAGAATTTAAAGTTCTTGATTCAGAGTTGATAAAAGATTTATTGAACTGCCAATGATCATTGTTCAGAGCTAATGATATATTCAGACCTGCCAACCATTATGCATTTCGCGTAATTTATTACACCCAAGCGATAATTCTTACGCATTTAGCCCAAAAATTACGTATTGGAAGTTTTCAACAACAACAAAAAAAAAAAAAAAAAAAGGACGAAAAAATCGGCTTATGTACAGACACGCACGGCGCCGTGCGTATAACCAGTAATCTTCAAGCAGTGTTTCCGGTCATGCGCAGTTCGTTTCACCATCTTTACCATTCAGCGAATTTGGCGTCCTTCTGAAGTTTTAGCTACGAAAATGTCGAAACGTGGAGCAGAAAGTTCTGGACAAGATGCGAAAAAGAAAGAACTTGGTCAAAAGTTCCGAAAAGAATACTCGGAAAAGTTCCCCTGCATACGACCTTTGGCTAAAGGTGCAAATTGTGCACGATGTACCACTTGTGAGTCGGATTTCACAATTTCCCATGGCGGGATGGTGGATGTGAAGCGTCACCTTGAGTCACGCAAGCACATCGATTCCTCTAACGCGCCGAATTCTTCCAGCATCACACAGTTTTTTCAGACTGTAGACACCTCAACAGAGGATGAAATGAAGAAAAGGGTAATTCGGGTTGAAGCATTGGTGGCCGGATTTTTCGTCGAGCACAATATCGCTCTTAGCGCAGCCGACCATGCATCCCAGCTTTTTAAAGAAGCGTTCTCAGATTCGGTGATCGCCAAACAGTTCAAGAGCGGTTGAACAAAGACAACACACATTGTGAGGACCCTTGCCATGGAAGCCCAAACTGCTGCTGCATCTTGACTGCAGAATGGACCGTTTGTGTTGGGGACTGATGGAAGTCAGGAAGAGGGGGACAAATTCTTTCCTGGGGTGGTGCGATACTTAAAAAATGACACAATCGCCACAGAGCTGATAGCCAACCCCACATGCACAGAGTCAGCAACAGGGGAGAACATTTTTGAGGTTGTTTCTGGCGCACTATCGAGCCTTG
>CM065718.1:75714273-75834273 GCA_033310375.1 Conus canariensis
TGATGAATCATTGAATAAGGACTTGAAACAGAAGCAGCTGGACATCCCATGTCAGATACTGTTCCCGAAAGCAGATTGAAAGTTTTCTTTTTCTGATTTCTCAGTTTCTGTATAAAGACTTCATTTTTTATTTTTTGTATATGATATTGAGCATGGAAAAGACTACAAAAGTGTAATCACCTTATCATCATGGCTGGATTACATGTGTAATGTAATTATTCACTCTTTTTTTTTTTTCAATTGTACGGCTAAATTTGCCCCTTAAAAATTAAAATATCCCCTTTAGAAACCCTTGAAAAACCCTTGAATTTTTTTCCTGTGAGGAAGTGGGAACCCTGTCTGTAATATTACAGAAGACGCGAGAAAAGCTGGCAGCATCTAAAGAGTCAGTCACCTGTTTTTCACCTACTCAAAATTGCTTTGAGGCTCGGTGATGTCACATGGGGACAGATGCTGAGAAGTATAAGGTTTGGGTGTGAAGTTGCAAAACTGTAAAAAGGAGAGCGAGTAAGGCTTGGTTTGAACAGACTGTTTCTGGTGGTATGTTTCAGATACATGTGTGTGTGTTGTCCAGTGGCATTGCGACTGCTTCCATCCTGGGTGTTCAGAGACAGGTGAGTCTCATGTCATGGGAGTGACTCTTGGTCAATCGAGGATAATGGAGAAAGGGGTGACAAATAAGTCAATAAGTGACAAAGGAGTGATGGATAAGTCACTGACTTATCATCCCATTTAGTGACAGTGCTTTAACCCTTTCACCGCCAGACATTCCATTTTGCATAAATCCCTATCACCAGCCCTTTTTCAGAAAATCTCTTATTTCATACCAGCATGTGTGAAATGCGGTTATCTCTGGAACTAAGCAACCAATTCTCATGCTGTTTTTTTTTTTGGAAATGGAGGAAATAAACTGTACTTTTGTTAAGTTATAGAATGTTAGTAATGGTTAGACAACAACAATTTCAAATTTTTGGTAATTTCAAGTGCAAAAAAAATGCAAAATAAAAAATTGAATGCGGTCTTTAGTGTCAACATAAACAAGAAGAAAGCATGCAATCAAACTCTGAACAAAGAAGGAAAAATACTCCACTCACAAAATAAAGACCAGAAAGTATGTAATATCCAACAGAAAAATGAAGAAAACAGCAATAAATCAGCAGAAAAAGAGCTGGAAGAAGTCCACAGGTTGAAAATCATCCTTGTTCACCAGCACTCCTGAACCAACATTCAGAGGAATAATTAGTGATATGACTAATGAGGTACTGCAGAAAAGAAACCACACACACACACACACACACACACACACACACACACACACACACACACACAACAAACTGCTTACACCCCACTGGCACACACATGAAAGAAAGAAAAAGAGAAGGGAACACACGCGCACACACACACACATACACACACACTTTCTTATGCCCCACTTGTACACACATGAAAGAAAGAAAAAGGGAACACACACACACACACACACACACACACACACACACACATGCACGTGCACATACATCCCTTTCACTCTCACTGTTCAAAGCAATATTTTCTATGAAACCAGTCATTCACTTGCCTGCGGGTCTCTATAAACCTAGAGAGCAATTCTGCTAGGGCCTATGAGTGCAGCTTACCACTCATTCACTTGCTTGTGGGTCTCTATAAACGTAGAGAGCAATTCTGCTAGGGCCTATGAGTGCAGCTCACCACTCCAACTCGTCTCTGCAGCAGACCTCTGACACGTGTCAGTCGGTCAGCCACGCCCCCTTCAACTTCGATTCATGGCAAGCCAGCTGGGCTTGCAGGTCATTCATTATCTCATGGCTGCTACCCTATAAGGCCTCTCTCACTGTGTGATAGGCACAAAAAGTTGGCCCAGAGCCAGCAACACTAAGCTTGTTCAAGGGCCTCTTGTGTGTGTGTGTGCGCGTGATGCACTGAGCACTGCTCAGCCAGTTGGCACGCCTCCAACAGTCAGCCACCGTGATCATTCGGTCAAGCCTCCCCCCCCCCCCCCCCCCCCCCCCCTTTCACGTAGCCAGATGTTTGCTGCTCACAATCTGGGTGTTCTTATTCAGTATCAACAGACTGTCTTTTCAATATTTCCAGCACCTGATCTGTGGTAAGTGTACAGTGAGGCTGAGTACGTGAAGTGCTTGGTTGTGACGTCATAGTGAATGGAAAAAACAATCGGAATAAATTGATAAAGAACACTTAACTGAACAGAGCTCTGATGAAGAAAAATGGCTTTGAGCACAGGTCAGGGAATCACCCAACTATGACATTTCTTTCTGGCTTTCTGTCTCATCGGATTAGAGAGTGAGAATATCGGGAGTTCGGTAACCCAAGCTGGTCGCTTTTTGGTGACGTCGGCGGTGACACACATTGTCGCCAAACGGTGCTGTTGGCGGTGTAAGGGTTAACTCATCTGGAAAGCGGAATTTGTTTGCTTTCACACATTTTTTTTTTTTAATTTTTTTTTTAGTTTAGCCAAATTTTCAGTCATTTTCTTTTCTTGAAATGATGTAGTTTTGTATTTGACATGAGCCTGTGGCATTCTCAGTCGCGACTGATCAGAACACTAAAAGTATGAATGACTTGGTGTCTTTTGACAGGTGTTAGCATCTCTGGAGTCCAACGGGCCCTCGTGTCTGCTGAAGCCCTTTGACCTTTACCACCGCTGTCTGCAGACAGGTCTCATGGCTCGCTCTGCCGATACCTCCGTAGCCTTGTCCACTGAGGTGATTGTGAGAGGAAGATGTTCAGTGGGTTTTATGATGATTCTGTTGAATGATGCTCTCTTAATTAGTCTCAGTCAAGGTGAATTATTATGTTTATTGTTCATTGGTATTTGGTAAGCTTATTATCAGAATCAGAATGTTGTAAAGGATAAAGAATGTATGAGAAATGACGTCATGAACATTCACGTTTGGAAGTATTGAAATTCTGATTTTTTAGTCCATATACACATGGTTGGCCTGAGACATTCCTAAACATGCTCATGTACAGTTGATGGGCGTATACAGAGAGAGAAAGAGAGAGATACTCACACACACTTAAACACATCCATCCAGCTAAATGTGTAAGTGCTCATTGTAATATACTTATATCTGCAGAGACAAATGAGTCTGTAAGTTGACAGATCTGCTTACCCATACGATTTCACCTTATTTTGTACACATTTGGCAAAAATACGAGGAATACAGTAACTTAGAAAAGAAATCCAGAGGTGAAGTTCTTGATTGGTAATTGCATCTGCAGTGCATAAATGTTGTGTTAGTGCACTATGACCACTGATCAGCTATCTCTCTACCATCTACCTTGTAATGGTAGAGGATTCCAAGTAATTGATATTGGGTGGAACTGTTTCTTGCAACAGGCACTGATCAGCTATCTCTCGACCATCTACCTTGTAATAGTAGAGGATTCCTCCCCAACCTCTCCCCTTGTTTAAAAAAGGGATTAAAGTGTGTACACATATTTTGTAGAAAATGCGGTCATTTTCATTGAAAAATACACAAATAGCAAGTTTAGGGTAAAGAAGTCTGTGTGGAGCATATGAAGTGTGTGATTTATTGAAGTACTCCTTTCCACCAAGTATTTTTCCTTGTAATTGCTGTAACTTTTGCCCTTTACAGGAGCAGCAGCGAATGTCCCTGTTGACGCTGGCACTGGACCAAGGGCAGATCCATTTCATTACCTCCTGCATCAGCAGCTGGGCTGATGGAGGTGAGAGCCTCTGTCAGTTAGCTGTTCAGTTTGCTCATAGTTTGTGCACAGTTAGAATTTACCACAGCTCTGGTTCTCTTTTGTACAATTAATACAAAATTTAGTCAGGCTGCGGTTTAATATGCGAGTTTCCATTACATTCTACTGCCACAGAGTATTTGAGCTGTGCTTATGTTCGTACTTGGCGCTTTGATTCTGTTTATACAAAAGTTTACAGAAACATTGGCCATGTTTGTATCGTGTTTTGAGTTTTGTTTGGATTGTATCTGTTAAAGCCATGATGCCAAAGTGTAGAATCAGCTTAGGTGTATTACTAGTGTATTTCTATAGCATGCTTAGGATGCTGTTCCATGTATTTAGGTACTGTGTATATAGGTACATGTGCATATAGGCTTTTGTGCCATCTTCACACATTAGAGTGCACTAAGGTTTTATGTGCCATCTTTAGGCATACAGTTTTCTGATGTTATAGTTTCATGTGCCCAAAGTGTTTTTTGGGTTTTTTTTTTTTTTAAGCAGAAGTGCCATATGAAGAACAGTTGATGATAGGTATAAGAACTTGCGAATATTTTCAGTCAGATTCTTATTCATAGTTAGATTAGAGTTTGTTTGCCAGGTAAATGCAGTCTTGCTGTTTGTGTGTCTGTGACACACCAAAGATGACATAGTTTTATTGAGACTGGGTACAACAGGGGCAAACACAGACCTGCCTACCCTACGATTTTTTAGCGTATGTCACGAAATTTGATTGGAAAATACGATAATATGCTGAGTAGGACAAAAATACAAAAATTGGCAACATTGGCTACCAACAAAAACAAAAGTACTATTTTCCAGTTTGAAGACACAAGTTATTGACCCTAGTTCCAGTTTGCGCATGCTTGCATACACCATAGTTGGCCATCTTGCATTGTGAGCGACTGACACAGATATTCACTTAGAGAATGCCGCCACCAGCGAAATTACGCGTTGATGAGAGTGATGAAGAGCTAGATGTTGAAAAGAAGGTTGCCAAAACGAGGAAGCAAGCTTTCCTGCATGCATACCATGCAAACTTGGAAGTGCTTAGTCCCAAGCTCAAAAAAGGTCCAACTTTGGTGTGGTAATAATAATAATAATGAATACTTATATAGCGCCTATTCTCGGCTAAAGACCAAGCTCTAAGCGCTTTACAATCAACACTCGTTTACACAACGGGCTGCCTACCTGGGTAGTGCCGACTGAAGAGCTGCCAGCTGGTGCTTCATTCAGTCATTTCCCGTGTCATCCAGTCAGTATCGTTCAATATCGATTACTCATTTTCCTTACTTTCTTCATTCTTTCCATTTCTCACGCAGGGTGCATGCTATGTGTAACGTGTCATCCATACCAACGGCCAAACTGGCCTACTCTTCCGAAAGTTGGTGATGGGATTTTACATGTGTGCAAGATGTTATGCGTGCGTTCACACACGGAACCTCGGTTTATAGTCTCATTCGAAGGACTGTATGGGAAATGGAGTCAGAACCAATGTTACCTCCGAGGGGAAAATCCCCCTGTACCGAAACGCCCCCGGCAGAGGTTTCAACCCGCAACCCCAGGATCACCAAGATTACGAGTCCGGCGCTCTACCAACTGAGCTATTCTGGCTCCCAATGGTACACTTTGTGTGAAACAGCTTTTAGTTGTGCTCATGGAGGATCCTACAACTGCATAAAGTATGTTCGGTCAAAATCGCATTAAAAAAAAATGCTATCCGAAATGGTGAAAGGAACACCTTCAATTGTAGAAACATCGAAAAAGGCCGAAGCGAAGTCTAGTGGGACACCTGGAGCAGCAGGTGACAAACGCTGAGATGATCATCATGATGTGTAGGCTGGTGGCTGATGCGAATCTGTCCCTGTCAACACCGATCGTCTTGTTCCCTACTTAAGATGTTTCCTGACACTAGTGACTGCAAATTGCTCAAGGTGTGTCTGTCACTTTAACTTCTACTGTTAATTAGCTCGACTTCCCCTGCCCACCCCCCACCCCCACCCCCCAAAAAACGGGGGGAGGGGATGGGAGGAGGGGGATGGAGTGGCAGTACAAAGAAAAGAAAAAGATGGAAAATAAAAACTGTATGAAGGGTATACATGTGTGTGACTGTCACTGTGTGTGGGGGGGGGGGGGGGGGGGGAAGGGAGGAGTGCATTATAATATTTTATTTTTTTTAATGAGATAGTCAACTAGACACGTGCAGTGTGTGTGTGTAGTGCGCTCATGCTAGTTGGTTTGAGTGTGAGTACAGTGCAGTGAGTTGGCTGCAAGAACTGTGCGATATAAGATCCATATTAAAGTTCAAGGTAAGAAAAATACTCTTTTTTTTGTCATGGAATACTAAAAGTTACTCTGTGGAATACTAATGGTTCCATTTTGAGGTAGACAGGTCTGCAAACATTACAGATTCTCTCCCACTCTCTCTCTCTCTCTCTCTCTCTCTCTCTCAAGTGAAATTGTTTATGTTACAGACTATATACAGCAGGGATGTACATTACAGTTCATCTTGACTTGGGCTTGGGCACGGATTACTGCCATCAAGCAACAGATCGACCTCACCTGTGAGTGTGCTGTTTTGTCTATATACTATGTGTGAACATACATATAGAGCATGTTTGTGTACATATTCATGTGTATGTTTGCACTGTATGCATTTGTGTCCCCCATATGATTTCATGTAGTCTTGTATGTGAATAAGTGATCTATTATTCCAAGTGTTTGAGCAGGTGATAGACTGGAGCAGACAAGAGGTTTGATAAAGGAGACTGCATTTCACAACAAAGTTCCAGTAGGAAAAGATTCAGATATTTGTGGAATTATAAATGTGAGCATCTTTTGAATTTCTTCCACACCCCTACCCCTGCATTTAGCATTCATTTTCTGTTTTACTTATTCCTTCAGTTCTGTATTTTGTTATTAGTCCTCTCTATTTCACAGACACATTAAAATAGGAATTTTACCACTAAAAGTATTTCTTTGATATACTTACCTGTCCAAACAAATGCCATATTCTCACTCAGCAGTGAACAGTACCAAACTTCAAGGGGAAAAAAAATTAGCAAGTTCACAACATTCAGCTCTTTGTCAACTATAGATCATTTCTTACACCTTTTTCCAGCTCTGCAGGGAGGTGCAAGTGTTTGGACAGATAAGTATATTGTAAAACCGCCTTTAGTAGTAAAATTCCTTTCTCTCATGCTTGCCTGTCCAAACAAATGCCTGAATATCAAAAAGTATGGTGGGCGAATCTTCACCTGAGACATGATGGCCTGTTTTCAACTCGTATGAGAAAGTCTCTGTACAGTTCTCCAACCCAGCTCAGCGTTCAAATGCTGAAAATCATTTAAATAGTCTCAGTCAACAATCTGGGGGAGCAGTGAATAGTCCCTGCTCTTAGACTAACACGAAAAGACACAATCCAAGATAAAATACCTGCAGGATCGGGAAAGGAAAAGACTAAAAAAAAAAAACAACCAAATGCCAAAGGCTCTTGATCTGGTTCAGGATGTGTTGCTGTCTGGGCAACTACAACACCCCCCCCCCCTCCCATTCCTACCTCCCTGCCCCTCTTCCCTTAGATCTGTCAAGTGCCTCCATGTGCTAGGACATATCACATATACAGAATTGGCCAAAGGTGGACTATGTCTTCCGGCCTGCTGCCTGACAGATGCCAGAGACTGTGATACTTTGCCAGAGGACACAGCTGGTGGGAAAAGGACTTTATGTGCCAATATGTTGGCTCAAGGGGACATAAATTGTAAAATTCCTTATTTACTAGCTTGTCTAAGCAAGTGTCTTGCTTGTTACTTTTGAAAACGTGATCTTTGTCAATAAGGATTTCCTTAAGAAGTTTAGAGAGAAGGGAGCTAAATTAGATTTTTAGTATTGCTTCAATAATACTTGAACTCCCAGAGTGACTTCCCTTAGTTTTGTGTGTGTGTGTGTGTGTGTGTGTGTGTGAATCCAGAAGTTTGGTATTGTTCAGTGCTGAGTAGGAATAAGACATTTGTTTGGACAGGTAAGTATACCATAAAACTAATTTTAGAGGTAAAATTCCAGTTTTATTGTCTTTGAAACAGAGAAGACTAATGACAAAATACAGAAGTGAATGGATAGGTAAAACAGAAAATGAGTGCTAGACTTGTTATTTGGTGTATGGAGAATTCTGAGTGTATACTCTTTTTAGATCTTCAGAAGTGGTGTGATGAAAATATGAAAGTTTATACTTTTAGCGCTCAGAGGGCTTGTACAGGTCAGCTTAGCTATAAAGAGTGTGAACCTAAAATGTCTGTCCAAGGTCGGCCACTGTTTGACTGGTCAGAGGCGCCAGTGGACCAGCGGATGCTGCAGGTGTTGCAGAACTCCCTGTGCTGTCTGGGTCATCTGAGAACCATTTTGCACACCTTGATGACCCAATCCTCCTCGCCTGTCTCCCAGCAAGGTAAGGTGACGCAGTTGGACTTAGTCAGGCTCCATAGAATAGTGTCATTAGAACTGCTTGTTTTTGCACTGAAGTGTGGATTTTTATTACATTCATGTGTGAATTTTTACACTTTCTGTAGAAATGTATGAATATTTATCAGTAGATGTGATTTCATGAGACAAGACATATTGTGACTACTTATGATTATTTTCATATTGAGTTATTAGGATTTTCTTTAATCTGTTTGTAGAAAAGCTTTGTCCCAAAACTGCCATTTTCCCTTGGTTCAGTTTCAAGTTAAATTGATCTGGATGCTGCTATGGTCAAAAAGTGCTGAAGTTTGAGACTGAGTGATGATTAAATGTGAGTTATTACCAAAGAGTGAGACCGACTGACTAGTGCCAAAGCCTCTGTGAGAGACAGGGTAAGGATTGCCTTGGAGATTAGTGACTATTGCCTCTATGAGAGACTGGTGACTACTGCCTTACTGAAAAGATAAGGTGTGTATTGCCTTAGAGATGGTGACTACTGCCACAGTGAAAAGAGTAGGTGTGTATTGCCTTAAGAGACTGGTGACTATTGCCACAGTGAAAAGATTAGGTGTGTATTGCCTTAGAGACTACTGATGACTACTGCCACAGTGAAAAGATTAGATGTGTATTGCCTTAGAGAGGGTGACTACTGCCACAGTGAAAAGATTAGGTGTGTTGACTTAGAGACTGATGACTACTGCCTCAGTGAAAAGAGTAGGTGTGTATTGCCTTAAGAGACTGGTGACTATTGTCACAGTGAAAAGATTAGGTGTGTATTGCCTTAGAGACTACTGATGACTACTGCCACAGTGAAAAGATTAGATGTGTATTGCCATAGAGAGGGTGACTACTGCCACAGTGAAAAGATTAGGTGTGTATTGCCTTAGAGAGGGTGACTACTGCCACAGTGAAAAGATTAGGTGTGTATTGCCTTAAGAGACTGGTGACTACTGCCGCAGTGAAAAGATTAGGTGTGTATTGCCTTAGAGACTGATGACTGCTGCCTCAATGAAAAGATTAGGTGTGTATTGCCATAGAGTCTGATGACTATTGCCACAGTGAAAAGATTAGGTGTGTATTGTCTTAGAAAGGGTGACTACTGCCACAGTGAAAAGATTAGGTGTGTATTGCCTTAGAGACTGGCGACTATTGCCACAGTGAAAAGATTAGGTGTGTTGCCTTAGAGAGGGTGACTACTGCCACAGTGAAAAGATTAGGTGTGTATTGCCTTAGAGAGGGTGACTACCGCCTCAGTGAAAAGATTAGATGTGTATTGCCTAAGAGAGGGTGACTGTTGCCTCAGTGAAAAGATTAGGTGTGTATTGCCTTAGAGACTGATGACTACTGCCTCAATGAAAAGATTAGGTGTGTATTGCCTTAGAGACTGATGACTACTGCCACAGTGAAAAGATTAGGTGTGTATTGCCTTAGAGACTGGTGACTACTGCCTCAGTGAAAAGATTAGGTGTGTATTGCCATAGAGACTGATGACTACTGCCACAGTGAAAAGATTAGGTGTGTATTGCCTTAGAGAGGGTGACTATTGCCTCAGTGAAAAGATTAGGTGTGTATTGCCTTAGAGACTGGTGACTACTGCCTCAGTGAAAAGATTAGGTGTGTATTGCCATAGAGACTGATGACTACTGCCTCAGTGAAAAGATTAGGTGTGTATTGCCTTAGAGAGGGTGACTACTGCCACAGTGAAAAGATTAGGTGTGTATTGCCTTAGATTCTGATGACTATTGCCTCAGTGAAAAGACTAGGTGTGTATTGCCATTGAGACTGATGACTATTACCTCAGTGAAAAGATTAGGTGTGTATTGCCTTAGAGACTACTGATGACTACTGCCACAGTGAAAAGATTAGCTGTGTATTGCCTTAGAGTGACTACTGCCACAGTCAAAAGATTAGGTGTGTTGCCTTAGAGACTGATGACTACTGCCTCAGTGAAAAGATTAGGTGTGTATTGCCTTAGAGAGGGTGACTACTGCCACAGTGAAAAGATTAGGTGTGTATTGCCATAGAGAGGGTGACTACTGCCACAGTGAAAAGATTAGGTGTGTATTGTCTTAGAGAGGGTGACTACTGCCACAGTGAAAAGATTAGGTGTGTATTGCCTTAAGAGACTGATGACTACTGCCACAGTGAAAAGATTAGGTGTGTATTACCTTAAGAGGGTGACAACTGCCTCAGTGAAAAGGTTAGATGTGTATTGCCTTAGAGAGGGTGACTACTGCGGCAGTGAAAAGATTAGGTGTGTATTGCTTTAGAGAGGGTGACTACTGCCTCAGTGAAAAGATTAGGCATGTATTGCCTTAGAGAGGGTGACTGTTGCCTCAGTGAAAAGATTAGGTGTGTTGCCTTAGAGAGGGTGACTTACTGCCACAGTGAAAAGATTAGGTGTGTATTGCCTTAGAGACTGATGACTTCTGCTTCAATGAAAAGATTAGGTGTGTATTGCCATAGAGACTGATGACCACTGCCACAGTGAAAAGATTAGGTGTGTATTGCCTTAGAGGCTGGTGACTACTGCCTCAGTGAAAAGATTAGGTGTGTATTGCCTTAGAGAGGGTGACTACTGCCACAGTGAAAAGATTAGGTGTGTATTGCCTTAGAGAGGGTGACTGTTGCCTCAGTGAAAAGATTAGGTGTGTATTGCCTTAGAGACTGGTGACTACTGCCTCAGTGAAAAGATTAGGTGTGTATTGCCATAGAGACTGATGACTACTGCCACTAAGTTTGTATTGCCATTAGAGACTGATGACTACTGCCTCAGTGAAAAGATTAGGTGTGTATTGCCTTAGAGAGGGTGACTACTGCCATAGTGAAAAGATTAGGTGTGTATTGCCTTAGAGTCTGATGACTATTGCCTCAGTGAAAAGATTAGGTGTGTATTGCCATAGAGACTGATGACTACTGCCTCAGTGAAAAGATTATGTGTGTATTGCCTTAGAGAGGGTGACTACTGCCACAGTGAAAAGGTTACGTGTGTATTGCCATAGAGACTGATGACTATTGCCTCAGTGAAAAGATTAGGTGTGTATTGCCTTAGAGACTGATGACTATTGCCACAGTGAAAAGATTAGGTGTGTATACCAGCCGCCGTGGCGAAGTGGTTACTGTCATGGACTCCTGGCTGGGAGGTTGTGGGTTTGAATCCCATCAGAGTCATGTGGGTTTTTCTGCTCCGACCGGCTCCTACCCAGAGTTGAGTTTGCTGCGGACTCAGTTGGGAAGACTGGGACCACACAGTCGAGTTTCATCGACTTAAAGGATGCGTTTCTGAGAGTGTTGCTCAAATTTCCTGACCAACACTGCAGGTGCCTGTATCTCTCGGTCCTGGTTGACGCCGGGATATATTATGAAAGGAAGCGTCGAGAACAGCCCTGTCATGTAGTCTCAGACCGAAATGGAAATCCGTAGCATCATCTTAATCATCCTCATTCTCATCGACCAGCATCAAAAAAAAAAAAAAAAAAAAGTCTCAGATTCTGTGGCCCTTCATGCCCTGCTCTCATGGTGACCTCAATTTCGATGTCCTCTCCACGTCTATGGCCTTGGTTTGGTTCCGTCGGGGTCACCAGTATCAGTGAGTCTATGGGGCTGTCGTTGGACGGACATGGTGGCGCCCTCTGGAGGGAGAGCTCACTCGCGCCGGCTCCGCGACTAAGCAATTATTGTCGTCAGTAGGGGGCTTAGTAGATGGTGTCCTGCATATGTTTGATCAGAACAGGCGCCACTGAACACCACCGAAGTGACTCGGCAGTAGTGCAGTGTCTCCTCCGGTGGGTTGCCTCTTGACGTCTTGACGACTTGACATTGACTGCTCCCTGTGGATTGCCAGTGCTGGGGCTGCAGTGGGGCCGATCGGGCTGTGGCTATGGACGGGTGTCAGAACGAGCGGCGTGGGTGCACTGCCTCTGATGTGGCGCAGGGGTTGGGACAGCAAAAAAAAAAAAAAAGATTAGGTGTGTATTGCCTTAGAGAGGGTGACTGTTGCCTCAGTGAAAAGATTAGGTATGTTGCCTTAGAGACTGTTGACTGTTGCCACAGTGAAAAGATTAGGTGTGTATTGCCTTAGAGACTGTTGACTGTTGCCACAGTGAAAAGATTAGGTGTGTATTGCCTTAGAGACTGTTGACTGTTGCCACAGTGAAAAGATTAGGTGTGTATTGCCTTAGAGACTGGTGACTGTTGCCACAGTGAAAAGATTAGGTGTGTATTGCCTTAGAGACTGTTGACTGTTGCCACAGTGAAAAGATTAGGTGTGTATTGCCATAGAGACTGATGACTGTTGCCACAGTGAAAAGATTAGGTGTGTATTGCCTTAGAAAGGGTAACTGTTGCCTCAGTGGAAAGATTAGGGTGTATTGCCATAGAGACTGATGACTACTGCCTCAGTGAAAAGATTAGGTGTGTATTGCCTTAGAGACTGATGATTACTGCCACAGTGAAAAGATTAGGTGTGTATTGCCTTAGAGACTGATGACTACAGCCACAGTGAAAAGATTAGGTGTGTATTGCCTTAGAGAGGGTGACTACTGCCACAGTGAAAAGATTAGGTGTGTATTGCTTTAGAGAGGGTGACCACTGCCTCAGTGAAAAGATTAGGTGTGTATTGCCTTAGAGACTGGTGACTACTGCCACAGTGAAAAGATTAGGTGTGTATTGCCTTAGAGACTGGTGACTACTACCTCAGTGAAGAGATTAGGTGTGTATTGCCTTAGAGACTGGTGACTACTGCCTCAGTGAAAAGATTAGGTGTGTATTGCCTTAGAGAGGGTGACTACTGCCTCTGAAAAGATCAGGTGTGTATTTTCTTAGAGACTGGTGACTACTGCCTCAGTGAAAAGATTAGGTGTGTATTGCCTTAGAGACTGATGACTACTGCCTCAGTGAAAAGATTAGGTGTGTATTGCCTTAGAGAGGGTGACTACTGCCACAGTGAAAAGATTAGGTGTGTATTGCCTTAGAGAGGGTGACTACTGCCACAGTGAAAAGATTAGGTGTGTATTGCCTTAGAGAGGTGACTACTGCGACAGTGAAAAGATTAGGTGTGCATTGCCTTAGAGACTGATGACTACTGCCTCAGTGAAAAGATTAGGTGTGTATTGCCATAGAGTCTGATGACTACTGCCTCAGTGAAAAGATTATGTGTGTATTGCCTTAGAGAGGGGGACTACTGCCTCAGTGAAAAGATTAGGTGTGTATTGCCTTAGAGACTGATGACTACTGCCTCAGTGAAAAGATTAGGTGTGTATTGCCTTAGAGAGGGGGACTACTGCCTCAGTGAAAAGATTAGGTGTGTATTGCCTTAGAGAGGGTGACTACTGCCTCAGTGAAAAGATCAGGTGTGTATTTTCTTAGAGACTGGTGACTACTGCCTCAGTGAAAAGATTAGGTGTGTATTGCCTTAGAGACTGATGACTACTGCCTCAGTGAAAAGATTAGGTGTGTATTGCCTTAGAGAGGGTGACTACTGCCACAGTGAAAAGATTAGGTGTGTATTGCCTTAGAGAGGGTGACTACTGCCACAGTGAAAAGTTTCAGGTGTGTATTGCCTTAGAGAGGTGACTACTGCGACAGTGAAAAGATTAGGTGTGCATTGCCTTAGAGACTGATGACTACTGCCTCAGTGAAAAGATTAGGTGTGTATTGCCATAGAGTCTGATGACTACTGCCTCAGTGAAAAGATTATGTGTGTATTGCCTTAGAGAGGGGGACTACTGCCTCAGTGAAAAGATTAGGTGTGTATTGCCTTAGAGACTGATGACTACTGCCTCAGTGAAAAGATTAGGTGTGTATTGCCTTAGAGAGGGGGACTACTGCCTCAGTGAAAAGATTAGGTGTGTATTGCCTTAGAGAGGGTGACTACTGCCTCAGTGGAAAGATTAGGTGTGTATTGCCATAGAGACTGATGACTACTGCCTCAGTGAAAAGATTAGGTGTGTATTGCCATAGAGACTGATGACTACTGCCACAGTGAAAAGATTAGGTGTGTATTGCCTTAGAGAGGGTGACTACTGCCACGGTGAAAAGATTAGGTGTGTATTGCCTTAGAGACTGGTGACTAGTGCTCAGTGAAAAGATTAGGTGTGTATTGCCTTAGAGTCTGATGCCTATTGCCACAGTGAAAAGATAGGTGTGTATTGCCTTAGAGACTGGTGACTATTGCCATAGTGAAAAGATTAGGTGTGTATTGCCTTAGAGACTGGTGACTACTGCCACAGTGAAAAGATTAGGTGTGTATTGCCTTAGAGACTGGTGACTACTGCCACAGTGAAAAGATTAGGTGTGTATTGCCTTAGAGTCTGATGACTATTGCCACAGTGAAAAGATTAGGTGTGTATTGCCTTAGAGACTGGTAACTATTGCCACAGTGAAAAGATTAGGTGTGTATTGCCTTAGAGACTGGTAACTATTGCCACAGTGAAAAGATTAGGTGTGTATTGCCTTAGAGACTGGTGACTACTGCTCAGTGAAAAGATTAGGTGTGTATTGCCTTAGAGTCTGATGCCTATTGCCACAGTGAAAAGATAGGTGTGTATTGCCTTAGAGACTGGTGACTATTGCCATAGTGAAAAGATTAGGTGTGTATTGCCTTAGAGACTGGTGACTACTGCCACAGTGAAAAGATTAGGTGTGTACTGCCTTAGAGACTGGTGACTACTGCCACAGTGAAAAGATTAGGTTGTATTGCCTTAGAGTCTGATGACTATTGCCACAGTGAAAAGATTAGGTGTGTATTGCCTTAGAGACTGGTAACTATTGCCACAGTGAAAAGATTAGGTGTGTATTGCCTTAGAGACTGGTGACTACTGCCACAGTGAAAAGATTAGGTGTGTATTGCCTAGAGACTGGTGACTACTGCCACAGTGAAAAGATTAGGTGTGTATTGCCTTAGAGACTGGTGACTATTGCCACAGTGAAAAGATTAGGTGTGTATTGCCTTAGAGACTAATGACTATTGCCACAGTGAAAAGATTAGGTGTGTTGCCTTAGAGACTGGTGACTATTGCCATAGCGAAAAGATTAGGTGTGTATTGCCTTAGAGACTGTTGACTATGGCCACAGTGAAAAGATTAGGTGTGTATTGCCTTAGAGAGGGTGACTACTGCCACAGTGAAAAGATTAGGTGTGTATTGCCTTAGAGAGGGTGACTACTGCCTCAGTGAAAAGATTAGGTGTGTATTGCCTTAGAGACTGGTGACTATTGCCACAGTGAAAAGCTTAGGTGTGTATTGCCATAGAGACTGATGACTACTGCCTCAGTGAAAAGATTAGGTGTGTATTGCCATAGAGACTGATGACTACTGCCTCAGTGAAAAGATTAGGTGTGTATTGCCTTAGAGAGGGGGACTACTGCCACAGTGAAAAGATTAGGTGTGTATTGCCATAGAGACTGATGACTACTGCCACAGTGAAAAGATTAGGTGTGTATTGCCATAGAGTCTGATGTCTACTGCCTCAGTGAAAAGATTAGGTGTGTATTGCCATAGAGACTGATGACTACTGCCTCAGTGAAAAGATTAGGTGTGTATTGCCATAGAGACTGATGACTACTGCCACAGTGAAAAGATTAGGTGTGTATTGCCTTAAGAGACTGGTGACTATTGCCTCAGTGAAAAGATAGGTGTGTATTGCCTTAGAGACTGGTGACTATTGCCTCAGTGAAAAGATTAGGTGTGTATTGCCTTAGAGACTGGTGACTATTTCCTAAGAGAGAGACTATGTGACTGTTGCGAAAATGAGAGCCTGGGTGACTGTTGCTGTAGTGAGAGTGTGGGTGACTACTGTTTAAACCCTCTGCCTACCGCATGACTTTGTGCTATATGACTATGTGAATACCATGCCAAGAGAGGTAACTCCACAACACATACACACTTGCCATGAAGAAACCTCAATGAAAAATTTGTTTTTAACTTAACTATTCTATAAAAGTAATGAAAAAAATTCAAAGACATCACTCCATCCAAAACAGCCATTTTTTCCCATATATAATGAACTGGTACACGAGGGGGAAAAAAAGCGAACAGACTAACTCTGCTTCAGTGTTCTCGGTGCTAAAACAAATTTCCCTAAATTCACTGTACCCACAGAACGTCATGGATTAGGAGCACAGAGTGATTTTCCAAGTCCAAAGTACTGAAACCTTCAGGAACACACTAAACAGTGAAGTTTTATTGTGAAGGGAAAAAAACAAACCATACTTCCAACAATTTTGTTAAACTGAAGGCATCACATACAAGAAGATTTGTCTTCTAACACTGAGGGGAAAAATAATAAGAACAGATTACTGAATACTGGACTTTACATTGTGATGGAATTAGCAAAAATGTGCCTTTGCACAAGTGCACTGAGCAATCCCCCCCCTCCTTCCCCCCGACACACACACACACACTGTGGTGATGATGTACCTCTTGTCCGTCTCCTTTTTGCTTTTTGATAAACAGGCAGTTTTTTTAATTTTAGGCCAGAGTTTATGTTCATCCTTTTCCGCTTGCTTTTGTGCAGCAAATAAATTTGTTTCTCGTTAAAAGTCTGCCAAAATTCTTCTGAAATCAAAAGGCTAAAGGTGATGCTCCCACAGGCAAATCATGGGACACACCCACTGACTGACCCGGTTTCCTGGCTATCAAAACAAGGGAAACTTTTTGGAGGCTTCACTTCTTGTAGCCAACCACTCTAGTCAACAATTAAAGAATCTCTAGCAAGTTTTGTTTTTCGAATTTTCTTTTTTGGGGGGGTCCTGGGCCCAGCAGCAATGGGCTGTTCGACGTCGTCATTATCATCGCCCGAATCATTATCAATTCGGGCTTCAAAATCTGTCACCAGTCGATCTTTATTTATAACTAGGTCAAGATCGATGTCCGAATCGTCTCGCTTCAAATCTTCTTCAAGAGTGTAGCCCGCAAATATGCTGTCTTCATCAATATCACTTCAGAAAATGAATTCTGTAAGTTGCATAGGTACTTGATCCGCCATTTTCCCAGAACATCTTCACGAGAAAAAAAGCCAAACTTTGAAAATTCACAGCAGCGAAACTACTCCACCAAAACTCATGCAACAAAAAACAAAATGGCGTCCAGAAACTTCCGTACCGGAAGACTCTTCTGTCGCGATTGCATTCTGGGATATGCAATGGTGAAAGCGAAAGTCGTTGACCTAGTTTTCAGTCGATCCGGTATTCAGATAGAGGAAATCTCACGGTTGATCCGGTAGGCATTGGGTTCAGTGAGTGCATGCGTGACTGTTGCCTTAATGAGAGCCTAGGTGACTACTATCAAAATGAGTGTCTGGGTGACTGTTGCTTTAGTGAGAGCCTAGGTGACTTCAGTTGAAATGAGTGTTTGGGTGACTGTTGCCTAAGTGAGTACCTGGGTGACTATTGCCTGAGTGAGAGACTGGGTGGACAAAAGCTTCCTTGAGAGATTAAGTAACTATTGTATTAGGTATGAGACTTGGTGCCCATTACCGTCATGTTCATTTGCTGCATTATCCAAATGTGAAACTTGATGCATGTTAACATCATGTCCATCTGTTGTATTACACACGTATGAGACTTGGTGTATGTTACCATCAGTGTTCAACTATTGCCCTCTCACATGTCCAACCACCCCCCCCCCCCCCCCAACACTCCCTACCTCCATTTCACAATCTCAAACAAACAATCCCCATCCCTTTGACCCTTCACTACTAGTCAGTTTGGTACTCCGGAGTCCCATCCAACTTACATGAATTTCACCTCTGTGTGTTGTAACTGTGATTCAGTTTGGCCTCACGGAAGGCTTGTCAAGTTTTGCATGTCTTTATACTTAGTGTACTGACAAAGGCACATGTAATCACACATACACACGCACACATATACACTCACACACATACACATGCGGCATGGCAGCGAGTGTGCACACCCGCATGCACACATACAGTGCAGTGGGTCATATCTCTTTTCAGGCCTGGTGGAGTTGGAACACAGGATGCGAGTGGTGACCTTGCTGCATTACCATCTCAAAGTCATGCTTTGGTTTGTCCATAATGGTCTTCTGCCTGAACATGAAGGTAGGCCAAACATGTTTTTCTTGTTTGCCTTTAGTTATGATGTCATTCCACTAGAGATGATAGAAGGAGAAAAAGAAATAAAGAGTTTGAACATCAAGAGAAAAACTGCGAGTGAGCAGGTGGGATTTTGAATCATTGTCCCAAGGAAGTAGGTCACAGGAGTGCCATGACTGTTTGGTCAGCTAGAGGTGTCTGCAGTTCTCTGTTTTAAATCATGTACAACTTGGTAGAGATGATGTAACCAGCCCAGTCCATAACGTCCGTCCAGAAGTCTTTAGACCTCTGGGTCTCCTACCCTCCACAGTATCATACTTAATGGTATTGACCAGGGAGTTGGGGCAAGATGCAAGCCCAAACCAGGCAAGGATTAGCTCTTAACACTGTGAGGAGTTCTTATCGCCAGCATGTGTGTTGCTCAACTGCCAACCGCCTGTGTGTGTGAAAATTTGTTTTAAAAATAAGTCTAGAAAAAAATCCTGAGTTTCAAAATTTGTTTTAAAAAAATGGTTTATGGGTCTTTTTGAGAATGGATGATACGTTGAGAATAGCCAGAATGATGATCTACAATCCCAGCAATACCTTAAAAAAGAAGACGCATTTTCTTTCAGCACTTTCCCTAGGTCAGTAAAACAGAAAAAAGTGTGATGTCAATTACAAAAAAAAACAACACTTCCATCTGCATCCCCTCACATTTGTGACTCTCAAACTTTGGCAGCTATGGTATTCACCGTACAGCCTGACAGTCATTTGTCATATGATCCTTGCAAGCACTGGGGACAGTCTGTCTGAAGCAGTCAACAGTCGTTTGTCGTACGATCCTTGCAAGCACTGGGGACAGTCTGTCTGAAGCAGTCAACAGTCGTTTGTCGTACGATCCTTGCGAGCACTGGGGACAGTCTGTCTGAAGCAGTCAACAGTCGTTTGTCGTACGATCCTTGCGAGCACTGGGGACAGTCTGTCTGAAGCAGTCAACAGTCGTTTGTCGTATGATCCTTGCGAGCACTGGGGACAGTCTGTCTGAAGCAGTCAACAGTCGTTTGTCGTATGATCCTTGCAAGCACTGGGGACAGTCTGTCTGAAGCAGTCAGCAGTCATTTGTCGTATGATCCTTGCAAGCACTGGGGACAGTCTGTCTGAAGCAGTTAACAGTCATTTGTCATATGATCCTAGCAAGCACTGGGGACAGTCTGTCTGAAGCAGTTATTATTGAATGCCTCCATTTTCTGCTTGAAATCTGCTCTCACAAGCATGGAGAACGGTGAATATCATTGGTGTTTTCATGGTAAGCTCATAGGCTTGTTTTTTCCAGATGATGATAGTCTTGATCATGGCAGACATCAGCAGAGCAAGACTGGTCATAAGCATGTTGTGGAGCTGCCATGCTTGTTCAGAATAGATCCAAGACACTTGTGGTGTCTTTCCGTTCAGAATGGGACTGAAAGAGATGGGACAGAAAAGCAAATTTAGAGGCATGTCAAGAGATTACATGGGACTGGATTGTCTGTCTTGTGATGTAATGGCTGTTTCAGAGTTCTCAGCTTACAGAGCAGGGCATATCTATTTCACTCCTTGCAATACATAAATTCCTCCACCCCCCTCCTTCTCTGAGTCGTCGTCATATGTTTTTGGAGAAAAATGGAACTTAACTTTTCTTATGCCAAGTATTTCAGTACTGTTTCTATACAGGAAACCAAGTATTTTTTTCTGACTCAGAATTTTGTCACCTTTATTACAAAAAGAATTCTAGAAAATACAATTCTGATCGAATTGCCATGAGATAGGTGAAATTATGCAGAAAGGCATGTTAATTGTTCTGACATCAAGTTCAAGTGATCGTGCGCTCCCACTTTTGGGTCGCCTATCATTTCATCATCCTCTTCTTCTGAATTGCAGACCTGTTTACCCTTACAGTTTTGCAGTAATTTTTAACGGAAAAAAAAAGAAATTATTGGAATTATGGCCTCTCAAAAAAATTACGGGAAAAAATATCACAGAAAAAAAAATTGTTAAACGCGAAGTTTCGTCTGCTACCGTTTCGGTCAAAAGCAGTAAAAAGACATTTCCCAGCGTGCCTGACGTCTTTTACCTTGTCAAAGATGGCGACAAAGCAGTCTTACGCACCAGCCGCTGGCTCTTCCAAATCTTCAAAAGTTGCGAAAGTATTGCGATTATGAAGATTACGGGATTTTTTTTTTTTTTTTTTCAAATTAAAAGTTTTTGTCTGAGATATTACAGGTACACAAATTTGGGGTAAACAGGTTTGGAATTGGAATTGTCGTCTGCATTCAACTGATCTATCAGTTCAGCCTCATACTCTTTCAGCACTCTTCTCTTCGTCACCTCGGAACATTCCTCCAGTGTAAATCCTTCAAAATACTCGTCATCACTCCCTAAGTCACTGAAGAGTTCAGCTAGAAATGCTTTGTTCATCTCCATCTCGGAAACCGCTCAAAAAATCAGAAAAATCCCCACTGAATTGATGTTTTGGCACTTGAAATTCCAGACGAAGGAAGTAGCCATGTTTATTTCAAGTGCGCATGCGCAAGGCTGTCCAGGGGAAGTGATATCAGCTTTAAAATTAGTTTAGTGTGTGCCTTGTGCTTTTCGGCAGTAGCTACCACCTTTGGCTCTCAGGTATAAGAAACATCATCGGCGGTAGCTACCACCCAGGGTATGAGGAGAGTTAAGTGCCTTGTAATAAAAGAATATGGTAGGTACATGCTAGTAAAGATGCCTTGTACAGGCATGCAAGGCTTGCAACAAAAAGTTGGCAAATGAAGACAAGAATATAAATGTGGGGGGCAGTATTCATCTTGTTAATATGACTGTCAGCCTGTGTAGATCAGGGTTTCTACAAGTAATGTTCATTTCTTGATGATAGGCCAGAGGCCCAATTGCACATAATCCTGTTGATATTATTTTTATGCAGACACAGGAAAATCATCTCCTATGCACTACGTCTATCCAGCCAGTGAACTGGCACAGGTGTTTGCAGATCGACGGCAGCAGATGAAGCAGAACCCTAGGTAATATATTTTAGTCAGCTTGTCTTCTTTGTCATTTTGTACACATTCATACTTTTTTTATGACCATTTACAAAGTGCTGTTTTTGTGTGCCTGTGTTTAGGGATAAGATGCATTAATGTTCAGGAAGGAAATAATAACAGATGCATTAATGTTCAGGAAGGAAACAATAGCAGATGCATTAATGTTCAGGAAGGAAATGATAGCAGATGCATTAATGTTCATGAAGGAAATAATAGCAGATGCAGTAATGTTCAGGAAGGAAATGATAGCAGATGCAGTAATGTTCAGGAAGGAAATGATAGCAGATGCATTAATGTTCATGAAGGAAATGATAGCAGATGCATTAATGTTCATGAAGGAAATGATAGCAGATGCCGTAATGTTCAGGAAGGAAATGATAGCAGATGCCGTAATGTTCAGGAAGGAAATGATAGCAGATGCATTAATGTTCAGGAAGGAAATGATAGCAGATGTATTAATGTTTAGGAAGGAAATAATAGCAGATGCCGTAATGTTCAGGAAGGAAATGATAGCAGATGCATTTATGTTTAGGGAGGAAATAATAGATGCATTAATGTTCAGGAAGGAAATAATAGCAGATGCAGTAATGTTCAGGACGGAAATAATAGCAGATGCTGTAATGTTCAGGAAGGAAATAATAGCAGATGCAGTGATGTTCAGGAAGGAAATAATAGCAGATGCCGTAATGTTCAGGAAGGAAATAATAGCAGATGCCGTAATGTTCAGGAAGGAAATAATAGCAGATGCTGTAATGTTCAGGAAGGAAATAATAGCAGATGCAGTAATGTTCAGGAAGGAAATAATAGCAGATGTCGTAATGTTCAGGAAGGAAATGATAGCAGATGCCGTAATGTTCAGGAAGGAAATGATAGTAGATGCAGTAATAAGGGGAGGGAGCTGGGTGGACTGATAGTAGTGAGGATGGATTATAGAAATATTCTCACACCATGATTAAACTTGGCCAAACAAGGAGACTGAATAAAACTCCTGAAGTTTTTGGCTGGTTCACAGTCTGTTATGTATACAATGTATTAAAACATCGTGTGAAATGTTAGGTTGAATAAGCAGATATGTTTGCGACAAAATATGTGATTTAAAATTTTTTTTTAACATGGATATAATGGTATTCCTGTTCCAACGCAATATTTGATAAATAATGAAAAAAATATCTAGGCTCCCTTTTCATGTTTTGCATTGATTTAGTAAAGATTTTGACTTGCTACTGTTTCCTTAGTTAATAAGCTGATTCAGAAATGGAGAAAATATATCAAATGTAACAGTCAACCGTGGAAAGTTCACAGGCAGGTGAAACATGAACAGGTGTTTTGGCATCATATACTTTACCATGTCAGACCATAGCATTCAACAGCAGTTAGTTAGCTCTGCCAGGCCGAATTTTTTGTGGCTAATGCAGTAATAAGACCATCACATGACGCCCACCCTACTTCCGCCAGGGAAGAAGCCGGTGCAAACTTCCTGTTCTTCATTCAACTTCGGCCTCCTGCCTAACAAGGACAGGTTTTATTGCTCTGTCTCACCTGTACTTCTGTTTTTGTAGAGATTGCTTGTGTGCTTGCCTTCTTTACTTGTTCTGTTGTGGCTTACGCTAAACCATGGGTACTATTGCCGCTTGAGGCTTACGGTTGGCGTTTTATTAAATTTTATTCACGCTCTACGATGCGACGATTCGCGACTTCTCTTTTCAGTGCCGTTTGTTCTCCATTCGGCCCTTACCCGCCGGTATAGGAATGCGTCCTTGTTGTAGTAACGCGTCCCTCCTCACTCTTAATTCTCTTCCCCTTGCTTTTGGCCAGTGATTCATCTATCTCGGCGCTTTGGTTTATTCACGCGCTCCATCCCTGTAAATTCACTTCGATGATCGAACTTTGCAGGTCGTTCGAGCCTCCATCTTTATTCACACCACACCAGCCGACCCCTGCTTGGTCGTCCTCGTTCGTCGTACCTATTCTGTGTTAGGAGGTTCTCCTCCACTTTTTAGCACCTTATTTTCATTTGTACTAGTACGGGTTGATCGAGTTCTTTACGATCTCTCGATCTTTTACTACCTTATTATCATTTCTAGTACAGGTTGATTGAGTTTGCCTTACGATTTCTCGATCCCCAATTAAATAGAATTTCTAGTCGGGTCGATCGAGTTTGCCTTACGATCTCTTGATCCCCTATTAAAGAGAAGAAACAAGCCTCCAAAATTCTCCTCTACCTAGTCGCCTTTCGGCTTCGCTCCCGTACTGCTGCTGCGCGTTAGTTTATTTTACTCTCGCGCTCCAATGCTTGTCACTTTCGGCGATCGAACCCTCACCAGTCAATCGATCCGCCATCTTTGATTGTACCATGCTGGTCTGTGTTTCCGCCATATTGCCTCACTGCATGGTGTCCACCGTCGGTCGCACCTGGTTTGCACCTCGTTTGGCGGTACGACCGCAGGCAGTCGCACCTGGTGTGCACCTGGCTTGGCGGTGTGGAGGTTATTGCCTCACCGCAGGCGGTCGCACCTGGTTTGCACCTGGTTTGGCGGTACACCTGGTTTGGTGGTACGGAGGTTTCCCCAGCACATTTATTAGTAACATTTATCTGTACCTTATTTATCATTACTACTGGTGGATTGAGTGTCTTTACGATCTCTTCATCTACCAATGTATGCACATTTATTACTACCCCATGTATCATTATTACAAGGTAGATCGAGAGTCTTTACGATCTCTTGATCTACAATTTATCATTATTACTAAGCAAGATAAATCTTGTGCTCTGTCTCGCCCAGCGTACCAGGGTTTAGTGTACGGAGTTTTCTTAATTGCACCTTAATCTTATTGTCCTTGTACTAGTACACACCGATCGAGTTTTTCTCGATCTAGCAGTACGCATTATTAGTGTTACTAGTACGGGTAGATCGAGTTCTCGATCGATTTCTTGATCCCCTTGTACGGCAACCGAGTGACTTACGATCTCTCGCTCAGCTATTACCGGTGCTGTATTTATCAGTGCTGTAGCACACGGCCGATCGAGTTTATTTACAATTTTCTCGATCGACCGACATGTCTCCACTTTGTGGTCGTGTGCTCCGGGTTTGCTCTGCCACCTTACTGCTGTGGTTGTCATGGTGAGCTGTTCTGATTTCATTTCTGTGTGTATGTCTTCGGTAAATTCATGTGTAAGTCTAGGGTACTAGCAAGTTCATTGCGGCTGTTGTTGGATAGATTTGGTGGCACCTACAAACGCAGACAACATTTTCTGCCAGCTCTGCACCTACACAGTTATTGTTTGTGGGGGATTAGTTGTTGATGTCTTGTGTAAATAGCTGAGCTTCTGATTGATTGAAGTTTGAGGAATGTAGAAGTTCATTGCTGGATGGTTTGTCTTCAGCACAGCCAATACCCACGAGATGATTCTGATTGATGCCATGGTGCACAGTGCTGGAGGCACACTGAGTGAGCTGTGGAAGAATGAGGAGGGGACGGGAATGTACCCACCTCCTAATTTACATGTCAGTATCCTGGATTAACCACTTTCTTTACTTATGTATGTTTGTTTGACAGTATTGTCCTCTCCTAGTTCAGGTTATACTCAAGACTTGTTGTCCAAATTTCCTAGAACTTGTAATGTTCAATGTTTTTTTTTTTTACTCAGTATTCTTTAACAAAGCACAGAGAGGCTCACTTCTTCCTATAACATGTGTGTTTGAGATGCAGCAGTAGGTATTAGCATCATCAGTTAATAAAATAGTGAGGAAGTTTTGGGGGTGGAGAGGGGTGTGTGTGAAAATGTAAACTGAACATGAACAATAGACTGAAAGTAAATGTACTTAAACAGGGTTTGTACGCTCCTTGAAACTCCTTGAATTCTGACTGCAAATTTCAGGACCTGGAAAACCTTTAAAAATCAATAAAATGTGGTTCTGTTGACCAAACCTCCTTGAAAACCTTTGAAAATCAAGCCATCGGCTCCCAAAATTTTATAGTGGCAAAAAGAAATGGCAGCTTGATTTTTCTGCGCTGAGGTTAATGAAAAATTATTTGAAAACAAATTTTTACAAACATCGTCGTGATCCTGGATTTGCATCTGCTATTTAACCTAGGGAGATAATTTGTAACTTTATCAGTTTTGATGAAGTTGCAAATTATCTCCCTTGGTTAAGTAGCAGACGATAATGCAGGATTGCGACTATGTTTGTAAAAAAAAAAATTTCTTTTTTTTACTAGCTGCCTTTTTTTCCCTTTTTTTCCTCCAACCAGTCTCTTACACACCATGCATAGCCTGTATGTTCTCTTACAAATGGACATATTTTTGCTGATTTTAGTGTTTTGGCATTTGATACAAAGTCTGGGTTTGTTAATGTTATATTGTGTGTTGTAATGGCACACTCACTCTGATAAAAATTGAAAAAAGAAATGGCAGTTTGATTTTTCTGCTTTCAGGTTGACGAAAAATTATATAAAAACTTTTTTTTTTGTTTCCTTTGTACAAAAAAAATTTATTTTTTAGATAATTTTTTTTTCATCAACCTGAATGCACAAAAACCAAACTGCCATTTCTTTTTTCAATATTTACGCAAGTATTGTAGCCTTGAAATAAAAAAAGACTCCTTGAAAACTCCTTGAATTTTGTTCTTGGGGGTCTGTAGAAACCCTGTTAAAGGGGGTACGTGAAATAAATCATTTGTAAATAAAGGCACAAAGAGCCTGTTAAGATTAAAAAAAAAGGAGATTAAGCCAGTGAATTTCAAATTTGATATGACAAGATTTAAAAATTGATAAGCCATTGCCTGAAATTTGAAATAGGGGATTTCTACACATTAGCAAAGGCATGTGAGAGATGGTGTGTGTTTCAAATTTACCAGACAGTACACATTATCCCATCTTTCTGTGTGTGTGTGACTGTGTGTGTGTGTGTGCGTTTCAAATTTACCAGACCGTACACATTATCCCATCTTTCTGTGTGTGTGTGTGTGTGTTTTAAATTTACCAGACAGTACACATTATCCCATCTTTCTCTGTGTGTGTGTGTGTGTGTGTGTGTGTGTGTGTGTGCGTTTCAAATTTACCAGACAATACCCATTATCCCACCTTCCTCTGTGTGTGTGTGTGTGTGTGTTTTAATTTACCAGACAGTACACATTATCCCATCTTTCTGTGTGTGTGTGTGTGTGTGTGTGTGTGCGTTTCAAATTTACCAGACAGTACACATTATCCCATCTTTCTGTGTGTGTGTGTGTGTTTCAAATTTACCAGACGGTACACATTATCCCATCTTTCTGTGTGTGTGTGTGACTGTGTGTGTGTTTCAAATTTACCAGACAACACCCATTATCCCACCTTCCACGGCTGTTCAGAGCAAGTAACTTAGTTTTGAGTCGCAGGGGAGTTTACAGCTGCAGAGGCCAAGCTGTGAATGCAGGTGAGGGAAATGGGTGTTTTCTGCAGGCCGCTCCCCACCAGCCAGCTAGCCGCACTGTATTCGGCGAACTAAATGTCATCTGTGCATAGCTGGTCTGGCAGCAATGTGTTCGGCATGGTTGAGTGGCCATTACAAATGGGGCTATAGGTTTGATAATTAGTTATTGTCATGAAAAATGTAATATATCTGCGCTATTGAGATGACTGAATTGGCGAATACCCAACAATTCTTTTAATACCAAACTCGACTGGGTTTATTTTCCTGTAGATAACGTAGATGCGGCATGAAAGCTTGTACGCAAGTGGTCAGGCAATATTAGAACAATGACAACACACACAATATTGTGCAAAAATGACGTCATCACTTTCTGGGAAGTTAATTTTCCATAGTTAAGTAGTACACAAGTTTGATACATGCCTCTGCTCAGACTACAGCAACAAAAATATTGGATTACGAATGTGTAAAGCCTTGTTTGTTTGCCCTTTCACTACGTGTCTCATTCAGGATGGAAAAATAAAGCTGTGCTTCCTCTGTGTGTGTTTTAAATTTACCAGACAGTACACATTATCCCATCTTTCTGTGTGTGTGTGTTTCAAATTTACCATACAATACCCATTATCCCACCTTCCTCTGTGTGTGTGTGTTTTAAATTTACCAGACAGTACACATTATCCCATCTTTGTGTGTGTGTGTTTCAATTTTTTTTTTTTTTTTTTTTTGGCTGTCCCAACCTCTGCGCCGCCTCAGAGGCAGTGCACCCACGCCGCTTATTCCGACACCCCGTCCACAGCCACAGTCCGGTCGGCCCCGCCGCAGCCCTGGCACCAGCAATCCACAGGGAGCATCAATGTCAAGTCGTCAAGAGGCAACCCTCCGGAGGAGACACTGCACTGCTGCTGAGTCACTTCGGTGGTGTTCAGTGGCGCCTGTTCTGATCTAACATACGCAGGATACCACCTACTAAGCCCCCTACTGACGACAATAATTGCTTAGTCGCGGAGCTGGCGTGAGTGAGCTCTCCCTCCGGAGGGCGCCACCACGTCCGTCCAAAGACGGCCCCCATGGACTCGCCGATACCGGTGACCCCGACGGAACCAAACCAAGGCCACAGACGTGGAGAGCACATCGAAATTGAGGTCACCATGAGAGCAGGGCATGAAGGGCCACAGAATTTGAGACATTTTTTAAAATGCTGATCAATGAGAATGAGGATAATTAAGATGATGCTACGGATTTCCATTTCGGTCTGAGACTACATGACAGGGCTGTACTTTACGCTTCCTTTCATAATATATCCCGGCGTCAGCCAGGACCGAGAGATACAGGCACCTGCAGTGTTGGTCAGGAAATTTGAGCAACACTCTCAGAAACGCATCCATTAAGTGGATGAAACCGACTGTGTGGTCCCAGTCTTCCCAACTGAGTCCGCAGCAAACTCAACTCTGGGTAGGAGCCGGTCGGGGCAGAAAAAACCCACTGTGTTTCAAATTTACCAGACAGTACACATTATCCCACCTTTGTCTGTGTGTGTGTGTGTTTCAAATTTACCAGACAATACCCATTATCCCACCTTTCTGTCTGTGTGTGTGCATGTGTGTGTGTTTCAAATTCACCAGACAGTACCCATTATCCCACCTTTCTGTGTGTGTGTGCGTGTGTTTCAAGTTTACCATACAGTACCCATTATCCCAGCTTTATCTGTGTGTGTGTGTGTGTTTCAAATTCACCAGACAGTACCCATTATCCCACCTTTCTGTGTGTGTGTGTGTGTTTCAAATTCACTAGACAGTACCCATTATCCCACCATTCTGTGTGTGTGTGTGTTTCAAATTCACCAGACAGTACCCATTATCCCACCATTCTGTGTGTGTGTGTGTTTCAAATTCACCAGACAGTACCCATTATCCCACCTTTCTGTGTGTGTGTGTGTTTCAAATTCACCAGACAGTACCCATTATCCCACCTTTCTGTGTGTGTGTGTGTTTCAAATTCACCAGACAGTACCCATTATCCCACCTTTCTGTGTGTATGTGTGTTTCAAATTCACCAGACAGTACCCATTATCCCACCTTTCTGTGTGTGTGTGTGTTTCAAATTCACCAGACAGTACCCATTATCCCACCTTTCTGTGTGTGTGTGTGTGTTTTCAAATTCACCAGACAGTACCCATTATCCCACCTTTCTGTGTGTGTGTGTGTTTCAAATTCACCAGACGGTACCCATTATCCCACCTTTGTGTGTGTGTGTGTGTTTCAATTCACCAGACGGTACCCATTATCCCACCTTTCTGTGCGTGTGTGTGTTTCAAGTTTACCAGACAGTACCCATTATCCCACCTTTGTGTGCGTGTGTGTGTTTCAAGTTTACCAGACAGTACCCATTATCCCACCTTTCTGTGTGTGTTTCAAGTTTACCAGAAAGTTTACCAGACAGTACCCATTATCCCACCTTTCTGTGTGTGTTTCAAATTCACCAGACAGTACCCATTATTCCACCTTTCTGTGTGTGTGCGTGTGTTTTAAGTTTACCAGACAGTACCCATTATCCCACCTTTCTCTGTGCATGTGTTTCAAGTTTACCAGACAGTACCCATTATCCCACCTTTCTGTGTGTTTGCGTGTGTGTGTTTCAAGTTTACCAGACAGTACCCATTATCCCACCTTTCTGTGTGTTTGCGTGTGTGTGTTTCAAGTTTACCAGACAGTACCCATTGTCCCACCTTTCTATGTGTTTGCGTGTGTGTTTCAAGTTTACCAGACAGTACCCATTATCCCACCTTTCTGTGTGTTTGCGTGTGTGTGTTTCAAGTTTACCAGACAGTACCCATTATCCCACCTTTCTGTGTGTGTGTGTGTTTCAAGTTTACCAGACAGTACCCATTATCCCACCTTTCTGTGTGCGTGTGTGTTTCAAGTTTACCAGACAGTACCCATTATCCCACCTTTCTGTGTGCGTGTGTTTCAAGTTTACCAGACAGTACCCATTATGCCACCTTTCTGTGTGTTTCAAGTTTACCAGACAGTACCCGTTATCCCACCTTTCATTTTTTTTCTCACAGGCAGCCCTGTCAGTGTACTTGCTGGATGGGGTGGAGGAGAAAACAAAGAATGCTATCACGTTGTATCTGCTGTTTGACATGGCTGCTGTGGCACACGGTCAACAAGAAGAGGTTGAGTACTTCCATGCTTCTGATTTGAATGTCATGTTTTTGCAAAAAGATTTTGGATTGTGATGATAGTATGTGGGTCTGATGGTAGTGTGTGTGTGTTTATTTGATTTACCATTGTCAGTTTTGTTCGACACCCCTGATACGATCCCTTTTGTTTGACTGGGTTATCAACATCATGAGTCAGAAAAGATTGTTTATATACAGATGGGAGGGAATGCTTAGTAAATGTGTATGTAAGCATTTGTGAGGAGGTTCATGCATTCAGTAAGTATGTGTATGCAGGCAGTGCACATTTCTTTTGAGGAGCATGGAGGGATGGCAGGGGGTCTTGTGACAGTGGGTACTAAGGTAATAGAAATAGAGGGGCCTTGTGACAGTGGGTACTGAGATAATAGAAATAGAGGGGCCTTGTGACAGTGGATACTGAGATAATAGAAATAGAGGGGCCTTGTGACAGTGGGTACTGAGATAATAGAAATAGAGGGGCCTTGTGACAGTGGGTACTGAGATAATAGAAATAGAGGGGCCTTGTGACAGTGGGTACTGAGATAATAGAAATAGAGGGGCCTTGTGACAGTGGGTACTGAGATAATAGAAATAGAGGGGCCTTGTGACAGTGCGTGCTAAGATAATAGAAATAGAGGGGCCTTGTGACAGTGCGTGCTAAGATAATAGAAATAGAGGGGCCTTGTGACAGTGCGTGCTAAGATAATAGAAATAGAGGGCCTTGTGACAGTGGGTACTGAGATAATAGAAATAGAGGGGCCTTGTGACAGTGCGTGCTAAGATAATAGAAATAGAGGGGCCTTGTGACAGTGCGTGCTAAGATAATAGAAATAGAGGGGCCTTGTCACAGTGGGTACTGAGGTAATAGAAATAGAGGGGCCTTGTGACGGTGGGTACTGAGATAATAGAAATAGAGGGGCCTTGTGACAGTGGGTACTGGGATAAGAAAAGTTGTAAAAGACTGAAGAGGATTTAATTTAAATTTTGGGAATCTGGGTCTGCATTCATGTATGGAGGGAAGCATTTGTAGCCCATTCAAGCATGTTTTGTAAAGTCTGCCCATTTTTCTTTTGGTACAAATTACTGTTTATGACAAGCTAGCATAATCCTCGTGATTTCGCTGTCAATTGATTTCAGAGTTAGTAGTTAATATTCTGCTGTATTATTAGTCCAACTTGGCCTTTTTGTGTATCTTTAGAGGAACCAACATTATTTTGTTTTAGAAAAAGAATAACATCAAATGGAGTTGCTAATGCACGAAGCAGTATCTTATAAGCCTTAAGGATGTCAGTAGTTATTTTTCTAAATGTTGAATATTTTATCTATGTTTGTGTTCATATTGTTATAGGTTTGTTTTTACTCTGCCCTGACAGCTGATTTGTCTTTCCTATATATTGACAGTCCTTGTACAGCCCTATGTGATCAGTGATGGTTGAGGTGATAAATATGAAAGGGATCCAGACTGGTGTCTTAATGTGTGTAGCATGGTTTTTAGCAAGTATCTGTTTCAAGCTGACAGTGCGATAGGACCTCAGGTAGTCTTCCTCTTGCTTAAGAAAAAAATAAGGTAGGAGATTTATGTTCTGTTTTGAGTGCCTGCTGTTGGTGGGTGTTTGTGTTTTTAAACAGCAAACTACTTTACACTCAAAGTCCAACCTCTTTCCAAAGCATATTGTGCAGGAGTCATGTCTGTGGCACTGATATCTGTTTTACAGTTTGCTGAGAAGATACCCAGGTTTGCCCGTGCCTTTGACCTTCCTCTGGGGCTAGTGCAGCAGATCCATGGCTTCTGGCTAATTGATCACATGAATTTCCAGGTATGCACGCCCATACACATGCACATATCTCCGTATAATTGCAGTTTATAGAATCATAGCACAATGGGTTCACATCAGAAACACTTGACCAGTTACAGCTTGTATCATGATAGGTTTGCATTGGAGGCCTGAGCAAAGATTGTGTTTATACATAGGTCACACATCTGCTTAGTATTGTCCGTGAGGGTCTCACATCTGCTGAGTATTTTCTATGAGGATCCCTCCCTTTCATGCTTTGTTCTTTTTAAAAGGTCTGTGGTCTCCTGCATTTGCAAATACATTGTAGCATGTATGGCCTCATTTTACGTTGCAACAGTTATTGAATAGTCATACACAGGTGCGTACTTCAGAGCACTGAAACTAGGAAAACTTTTTGTTTTGTTGTGAACCCTGACAGTTGCAACATCATGATGATAATGAGTGAATTCTGCTTTTAGATTTCAGTGTAAATATGTTTTTTAAATTTACCCTTTTAAATTTACCCTAATTGTATCTTAAAGGGCTGTAAACTTTGTGTCCTTTGAGTTTGGTAATTTAGCTCAGTTGTGTCTTAAAAGGTTGTAAATTTTGTATCCTATTTTGCTAATAAGAACACTGCTGATGTTGTACTCTGAAATGGTGCAGAGGGAGGACAGCACCGCTGCATAATTGTCAACACACCTGGTAGTTGACATTAGCTATTGTTTCAGGAGGGTTTGAACCAGTTGCGTCTAAGGTCTGGCCAGGATTTGGGTCCCTGGCAGCACTCGTGTATCCTGAGGGCGCTGATGCACCAGGGAGAAAGGGCAGCGGCCCTGCGCTATCTGTCTCTGCGCAACCCACCCATGTTAACAGCTGAGGATCTGAAGATGAGGCTAAACATTCTGATGGCCAACAGGTAAGGGGCTGAGCTCCCACCTCATTGACGGCTGACTAGAAATGTGAAAAGGTGGCTATCGGCCGATAGATCTGTAGTAGTAACATACATTTAACAAATGAAAGGTGTTTTGTGTCATATACTGTACATGTCAAACTGGATGCAAGCTATAACCAAATTTGAGGCTAAACTGCCTCTAATGATAGCATATCGACAGGACAAATGAACTTGTAGGTAAGGACCTTCGCTTAGCAAATCCTCTGGGTCTTAATGTGGATGAAGACTTGCTTTTTGGAAGGGAAGAATTGTGAGGACAAAGACTAACAGAAAACTCTCTGAGCTAGGCAGATTGGGGCACACAGTGTATCTGGTAATTGTGAGGGGAAAAATGCTTGAATGTTTGGAGTCTTAATGAGGAAGGTCTTTCTTGTGTTTGTGTCATAAGCATTAAGGGAGTTTCCGTCAACAGTAGCTGTGTTTTGGTGGTGGTTTGACTTTAAATGTTGATTGTATTCTTTTGAAAGATTATGGAAGGCCTTCATGGTCGGCCCATCAGACATCCCTATTTTGGGAAACGCATTTATGTTTTGTGAGCGAGTGTCATCACTCATATCAGGAGCAGAAGTTCTGCACTCATCATATACTTCAGTGGACTAAGTCTCTGGAATCAGTCACACCCTACATACCAGCAGAGATGAATTTCACTGGATGATTTTTTGAACAGACACCAGAATTCTGGCAAGCATACATGCAGCAGTACCAGCGTGAATTTAACAAAATTAGAGTTATTCAGAAATAAAACTAGCAGGGAAGTTAACATGATGACTGTCATGCAGAAATAAATTTGTTGTAGAATGTTAGATATTAACATCAATGACTGAAAGTTGGTGACAAAACAATATTGATTCAAGCATGAAATTGCAGACTGACAGATTTGTTTGAAGTTGTTGAAGAAGCCAAGATTATTGTGTTCCAAGGGACATTTCAGACTGAAATTTAGTAACTGTCTGCAGGTATTGTGGGTGGTAAACAGTGATGACGTCAGTTGGTTGGGTTTCAAATTGGAGGTGCCAAATCCTGGTGTAGATAAATTCAAGGAATTTATGCGACTATTGTTTGTATATAGAATGCTGTTACAAGTTAAAATGATAAGGCAAATTAACATTGAAAATATGTTTTATATGTACATTTTTTTTATTTAAGAGACTTTATTAATTGTGGTATTTAGAATAACAACATGCCACCGTTACAGGTTGTGAAATGGCAGCCGCTCTGTTAGATCAATTTCAATGTGGCTGTTATTCAAAGTCATTTGTGTCGGGAATGTAAACTGTAGAATTTTATTCTTTTCAGTTTTTTGTTTTTAATCTAGTTTATTTCTGCTATTATTTTGCTACTTCAGTCCTATAGTTTGTGAAGATGAAATAATGTGCAGACCACGATTCATATTTTAACAAATATGGGATTTTTTGGTGACCAACTCAGGTCATAAAATCTAATATAATTTTTATATTTGAGCTTTGATTAAGAATGTTTGTTTTGCTAATGAAATGAAAATGATATATTTGCATTTGATCAGCATATGCTATGCATTAAAAAATCACTCTTTAACATAGAAAACAGTAACTGTTAGCAGAACAGTGTCATTTTTACACGCAAATTTTGCTTTCGAGTAATGGTGTTGCTTTTATTTTGTTTGAATAGTCAAATTATTTGCATCATGTCATAAAAGGATTTACTTTAAAGTCCAGTCGTAAACAATACCCAACCATTCATCATGAACAAATTAACGAAATCTAAAGGATGGAAACTTGGAACTGGCCATCACATAGAAAAGGCTCAGATCAGGGGCCTGATAAGCTTCAAAGGCTCACAACATAGGGGCTGGACTTTGAAAAAAAATTGTGTCTGATGGATATGGTTTAAGTGATCACAAATTTGAGTATAAAGCTGGATTGTGTTTTACAGGCTGGTGAATCAAGCCATGACATTTGTACGCAACAGCTGTGGACCAGGGGATCAGGAGCCGATGCTGAAACACATCTTCAGCCTGTGTCAGCAACGTGAGTCTTGACATGCTGTTAGGTAGATGCTGTTCATACCTGGTTAACCTTTAACATTTGTCTACCCAGTTCTGCCTGTCCACCGTTACCAGGTAACTACCATTCCACTCTATTCCACCCGTTGAGGGCAGCCATCTCTTTCATTTTTATGCAGGTTATTTGGGAAGGCATTGGTTGGGCAGGTATGTTTATTGTAAAACTACTTTTAGCAATGAAATTCCTTTCTCAGTAAAGTTGAAAACTATATGGCACATTTGTCAGCCAACTGCCATTGCACCAGATCCAATTCTCCACACCAAGATCCTAATAATGTCACATGGTCGGTTATCATTTGGAGATAGAGTGTCAAGATCCTATCATTGATATTAATTTTGTCCTTGCTGTCTGAATCAAACATTAACATTTTTTTGTGCACTGGACGGGAGCAAGCTGGCGCACCGTCATCTTTGTCCAAGTTTAACCCTCTTCAGTATGCACTTACCTGAGCTTAGTTACGCCGAAAACCATCGGCAAGATAAGTAACTCCGTAATTTGAACATGGTTACCCATTTAAAAATTAATTTAAAAGAGATGAAAGGAAATAATAAAATGAAAATCATTTTTAAAATTCCTACGAATATATATGTTGCTGTATCATAAGTTTGAAGAATGTCACATGAGCCATTTACTCAGGAAAAAAAACTTCTTGTTCTTCAGAACTTTCTTCCGAATCGTTGTTTATCATATCTGGAACCTCATCCCAGTCGAAATCTAGGTCACTGTAAGCTTCATCACCCAGCACTTTCACTAAGTCTTATGCCGTAAATCCCACAAATCACAGTGTCTTCATTACTAAATCTCATTATAGAATGGCAGAAATCAAGGTTAGCCATGGTGAAAAACAGCATTTCGATCACAAAACTTTAAAAAAATTCATAACTCGAGAACTACGGCATGTATCGACTTGCGGTTTTTTGCAAACGGAAGTGAATGGCTACAGGAAGAAGGAAGTCACGTTCTCGCGAGACTTCCTTTTCTACGAGAAACATGGCCACGTGTTTTACCGGGCGCTGGCAGGCACTCAGCCTTTTGGCAGTGTGATTTCCGGTTGGGCGCTAGCGGGTGCATGCTTGTCAAGAGAGTTAAAGAACTGAATGAACTGTGCCGATGCATACCCATTTAGCAGTACTGACATCACAATGCAGTTGATTAATGTCTTGCATCAAATCTTCAAGGTCTAGTCCATCAAATTCTTCTTCACTGTCTGAATTGAGCAGAAATATTATCATTCTTCATGCTCGTGTCAGTGTTGCTCAGCTTATTTCAGCTGAACAAGTTGAACTTGAAAGGTTTGCTTTCAGCCAATGAATAAAGAGGAAACCCTGAGTAAGGTAGGCCCGTTTATCTGATTCTCTCATACCAGAAGTTCAAAGTACAAGGTTGCCAGAGGCAACCCACCGGAGAACATGCTGCACTGTTGCTGAGTCGGCTACCATTTAGACACCCTAAGATGGAAAAATCCCTGTGATAGATAAGAAAAAATGTGGAAGAAAATTATATCCAAATTAAAGCAAGTAGATCTTCAACCTTTGATAGATAAGAACAAATGTGGAAGAAAATTATATCCAAATTAAAACAAGTAGATCTTCAACCTTTGATAGATAAGAAAAAATGTGGAAGAAAATGATATCCTGATAATACAAATAGATCTTCAAATATAAATTGAAATGCTGTGTGACCTGTTGAATGACTGCATGTGTGCAGAAAAGCTGATGAATGTCCTGCTGAAACTGCCTCTGACGGAGAAAGAGGAGAAGTGCCTGCAGAATTTCCTGTCTGACAACACAGACTCTGCTGCGGCCGAGTTACTGGTCTTGCACCTTCTGCAGAGGTCGCAGTATGTGCCAGCCATTCGACTCAATGACCGCATGAAACATCGAGCTACAGTGGGTGCACTTCTGTTATTTTTCAGTTCCTTTTTTCTGTTTTTGGCATATTTTTAACCCAAATTTGTTGACCATAGCTTTTGTTTTAATCAGATTAGAAAAAAAGAAGTGCAGAACACAAAATAGAGGTCAAGAAACCAATTCTGTTCAACCATCATTCTGTCCTTATATCACTGGTGGATTCTCCTATCGGTTTGACAGACGAGTTCAGTTGGTAGTTGCCACTTATGTAGCACAGTTAGCTTTCTGTTGACATGTTTGTACATGTTTGGGGCATTTTGGTTCTAACAGTGGGTGTCACTTTTACAGTCAATAAAAAAAAAATGAAATGAAACAGAAGTCAAACAGTCCAGTAGATGAAATTGTGCTTACTGAAAAGAAAAGGTTATGATCACTTGAAATGAAAGTATCTCTGTGCGGAACAGATGGACATGAGCAACAAAGCTCGTGAACGCTTCAAGACTCGGAACAGCATTGTGGAGGGATTCCGACAGTCGCTACCAGCCACGCAGCAGTATCTCATCAACAACCCACCAGCTCCTTTTAGAATGCCCACCACCCTTAAAATTGAAGGTCAGTGGAATACATGGTGAAATATTCATTTATACATTTGCTTGATTGAGTTTGCTGTTACATGATATCGTCATTCTCTACCTTTTCCATTTTCTTATGCATGCTTCTCCCCATACCTCTCTTGCTGTCTCTTTTTTTCCTTGTCTTACTGCTCTTGTTCTTTCATCTGTTTGCTTTCTCCTTATGTCTTATTTGGTTCATTAGTTGTTGTTTTCTGTTTACAAGTGGAAGTTGTTTAAGTTTATTGGTATTGAAAGGACAAAAGGCAGGCGGGTTAAAGTAAATAACTTGATATTTCAATTCTCAGAGAATTGTAATAATGTGCAGGTTTGCATCCTGCGTTTAGGTGTTGTTTTCCCCCCCATCGTTTCCCTTCTTCTATTTCTTTATAGCCTCCATTGACTGCTCTTACTATCTTATATTCAGCACTTCTTATCAGTCAAATTTCAAGGCCCTCTTTTTTTCATATGTTAAAACATAAAATAACAAACAGAATACATGTATGGACACAAACTTATGCATCTTACTGTTGCTGAACCCAGTGCCACGCCCTAAGCCACTGTCAACGATAGTGACGCAGCGTGTGGAGCGTCGGGCTAACTCCAAGTCCACCATGATCCTTGCGGTCATGGACAAGGTGGCTGAGGCAGGGAAGCTCATAGCAGAGGAGGAGGGGTTGGATGATAAGGACGAGGAGGAGGACATGGTCATCCCACAGTCCCAGTCACTACTGCTGCCAAAGAAGGAACTGGCTGACAGGTAAATGATGAGTGTGGACGCCTTCACTTCCTTCAAAAGATGATAACATGATGGATGTCCTTTTTTTCTTTTTTCTTTTTTTCATAATTGTTTCAAATTATTGATGTAAAATTTTTAGTTAATTGTCTGTGTTTCTTTTTCAGGACAGGACTGAATGTACATGATGACAGCTCTGAAATGGCTTTGTGTGGTCAGCTGGGCTACAGTAACACTGAAACTCCAATTCATTGTCCCAACAGATTTCTCTGGATACAATAAAGTGACTGTATCTCAGAGTATTTTATTATCTATTCATTTGGTGTTATCTTATTTTATTTTTGATTTGAGGGGCTGGGGATATGGGACATAAATTGATGCGAGGGGAAAGTGTAGGGTGTGGAGAGTAGAGCTTTTCTTGGATAACAAATGAGGTTTCATGAATAATCATAATTGCATGTAACTATAATATTAGGCTGATTATGTAGTCGTAACCAGGAAAGCCAGTCATGGTCAGCTCTTGCATATTTCATGTGTTATCATTGCGGTGTGTGAACAGAGAGCCAGTGGCAGTGAACAAACCAGGGCCCTTTCTGTGTACGCCCACTACCACTCCCAGACATTATGCACGCCGCAGGTAGGTGGTCTGGGCATCTTCAGAAATCCTACAGAGTTTTTTTTTTGGGGGGGGGGGGGGGAGGGGGGGGGTGAATGTTGGGGTAGGTTGGAATATTTGCATTTTTAATGTCTTCCCATTTGCATTTTGTTTGTCAGTTTTTAATGCACCAGTTGCTGCATTTACTCATGCAGGGAAATGCCAAAAGATGGCTCAAAGTGACTTAATCTCTTCAAAATATAATTTCTTTATTGTGTATCATCAGATCTTTATTAGACTGGGGATATTAAAAAATTTGTGTGTGTGTCAAAGCTGTATTCTGACCATTTCCTTCCATATGAATATTTTTAGGTAGGTTTTTATTGTGTTTATTATGCACCAGTTTTAAGTTTCAGTTTCAAAGACGTGTCACTGTTTGCGGACTAGTCCATATATAATACACGTCTGCTTGATTTCGAGGTCACACTGCACACAATTTAAAGCTGATGGATAAATGGATTAATGGCCGAGATGAGAGAATTTCAGAAGAGGGCCTGATGGCTATGACTTAGCAAATGTCTAACGTATGTTTTGGCGTCATATACTTTACCATGTCAGACCATAGCATTCAACGGCAGTTAGCCAGCTCTGTCAGGCCGAATTTTTTCCGTGGCCAATGCAGTCATAAGACAGTCACGTGATGTCACCCCACTTCCGGCCCCGGAAGAAGCCAGTGTCAACTTCCTATAAGTCATTCATCTTCGGCCTGCCGTCAAAGCAAGATAAGTCTTGTGCTCTGTCTCGCCTATACTTGCCTTTGTGTTAACTTTGCTGTGTTTTGTTCTATACTTGATTCAGTTGTGGCTTGCAAATGTGAGGCTCTTGGTGGGAGCGTATTTATCAAAAGATTTGTCTCTTTTACCGGCACTCTCGGGAGCGTATTTATTAAAAGATTTGTCTCTTTTACCGGCACTCCCGCGACTTTGTTACTCGCGATCGTCGGCACCGCTCGCCGGTCGTGTTCCCCCACCATATTGCCGAGCCTCGGGTTCAGCACGCATTTTGTGCTGGTTCCGGCTTGCACTAGACCCTGAGTATTTTTGCCGTGTGAGGCTCTTGGTGGGAGCGTATTTATTAAAAGATTTGTCTCTTTTACCGGCACTCTCGGGAGCGTATTTATTAAAGATTTGTCTCTTTTACCGGCACTCTCGCGACTTTGTTACTCGCGATCGTCGGCACCGCTCGCCGGTCGTGTTCCCCCACCATATTGCCGAGCCTCGGGTTCAGCACGCATTTTGTGCTGGTTCCGCTTATTAAGGTTTAGGGCTCAATAACTATCACACCTGTACTCTTTACCCTTCACAGGTAGAACGTGTTCGAGTAAGGGTGTGTGACACTGATCTGCTTATTAAGATTTAGTGCCCAAGAACTATCACACCTATACACAGTGATACTCCACGTGTAGAGATTGCTATTAATAGCCATACCAGTCACACGACCGGTGGCGTGTACGGGTAGTTCGAGTTTTCAGTCGATCTCTCGAGCACTTTGCACGACACCACACGGACGATCGAGATTAATTGATTTTCTCGATCGGCCACCTTGTCTCCTCTTTGCGGTCGTGTGTTCCGGGTTTGCTCTATCCACCTGTGCCCAACATGGTGAAGGACACCGCCGGGTCGAGCCACTCCACTGCTCGGAGTTCGCTCAATTTCCCGGAGAACCCGCGGGTCGATTCCATCTCGGAGCAATCCGTTCGCACTGATGAACGTACGGTTCGGGTAGACAGAGACGACTTCTCCGCGGAAGGGACGCGTAATCTTCCTCGTCTACCAAACCGACGGACGCACGACCGCGGCGTCCCAAGGCTGATAGGCAAGCGGCCACCATTTCAAAATGCCTTTCATTTGATCTGCCTGCTAGTCTAAGGGCAAAGCTCCCCTCAAGGTGCTGCCCAGAAAGTCTAATGGCAAGGCTCCCCTCAAGGGGCCCGGCCGAGCAAAGACTAGCCAACGGAATTCGCCCTCCCCCACCCCTTCTCCATCGGCCAGCTTGCCCTCTAGCCTACGGACTCGCTCGGAGACTTCTAACTATCATGCTGAGTCACGCGAATCTCGGCCCCCGGGGCACCTTGCCGAGCCGCGGACCAGCACGGGTGACGGATCTGGGATGGAATCACTATCCGTCACTCGCCTTGATGAGTCACGTATCTCTTTTTCCCCCCAAATTGATACGTGCACTCATAGCGCTCGGCCCCACCGGGCACAGGTGCAGCCAACACCTGAGCTCGAGGAGCGCTTCGACTCCGGAAGCAGCCTTATGGTCACCCCGACGCACGACCTCGGTGGTGTCCATAATCCTGGGCGTGCGGGCACGCCGCGCCATGGGCCCGGCCGTGCCCATGCACAAGGACGGTCGACCTACCCCGATCGAACGTCACCTTCTTCCCTAGGGGTATTGGACGTTGGGGAACCGACCTTTCGGATCCCCATTTGGGCAACGTCCGCGGTCCCGCTCCTCCGGGGGGAGGATCTACCAGCGGGACCAAGGGTAACCTGACATATTCCTCCAGGGGGAGGAACACGGGACCGCATCCTGACCAATCCGCACTTTTGCGGGTTGGGGGCTCGACTTCCGCATCCTCCTCCATACCATTATGGCCCTCCCAGGCCCATTCCAAGGACGTGTATGGTGCAGTGCACGGACCTGGACGGGGACGACAGGCCACGGCCTCTCAAGCCCCCCCCCAACAGTGATTCAGGTTACCCGGGTCCCCGGGGACTTTCTGCCTACAAGAAGAAGAGGGTCTCGTGGCTACGACTCGGCGGATGTCTGACCTACGCATTCGCCCAACGCGCTGGTCAGACCTTGAGTGCGGCCTACCTACCATGGTTTTTCCCCAGGGCCGCCACAGCCCGTTTACCTCCCTGGGGACTGGTGGCTCTATGCCCCCGAGAGAGACCAGTGGCTTAACGCCAACACCCAGCACGACCAGCTACATGGTCGAATGTGGCACCCGGCCTCACTTACCTGGGTCGACCTTGGTCTCCCTCCTCGGGCGCTGTCCTATCGGCAGGACGATGTCCCGGCCGCCGATTATAGGGCCACCGGGGACACACTACAGGCACCCCTCGACTTACCTCCTGAAGACGGGTGCTATGAACCCTCTCAGGACCAGTACCTCCCTGAGGCGGACGATGACGAGGAGCTAGCCCCCACCTCATTGTACGATGTCCGCACGATAGAACGGTGGCGACCAGACCTCGTTAGGAGGGAGGCCGCACCCGCTGACGAATTTCTCTCCCTCTCCCCCGGCCCAGAGATCTAGACCAATCTACCCAAGAACCCCTCAGTCGCCTCCTTGTTTACGGACAATCCCGTGACCAGGGAGATGGACATTTCCCAGTCGGACCGTCGGTTGATCCCCCACCTGCCCCCCCCTACTTCCGGCGCCATCTCCTTTAAGAACCTAAAGGAATGGGTCCGAGTAGCCAGGATGGGCATCCTCCACACCACGGCGGGACACACCTACTTGGACATGCCCCTTCAGCGAGCGGAGGCTCTATGGCCGGAGGACGATGGTGCCATCCCAGTACCGGGGGACCCGGGCTCTGAGGCGCACCAAGAGCCTGACCCTCGCTTGTTCAGCGATCCTTTCATGCGACACCTAGTTAACAGGATTTCGCATCACCTTTCGGCTGCGGCGGACAGCGCAGCCAGAAGCCACTTCAACTGCTTGTTGGTCGCGAGAGAGGCCGTGCTGGCGCGGACCTCTCTCTCCCCGACGCTTAAGGCAGCCCTGCGATGCATCCCGGGCCAGGTCCAGTCGCTCTTTGGCGACTACTCGGCTGACGTCATAGCACAAGCAGTTGAGGAACGCAAGCAGGCTGTGTCCTTTGCGCCCAGGCCACCGCCACGCCCTGCTAGACCCCCACTTCGTTCCTTCCCCAGGCACAGACCCTATCCCAGACAATCGCCTTCCCGCACCGCACGGCCCGCCAAGCGACCTAATCTTCTCCCAAGGCCTAAGCCAAAACCCCATCAGCAAAATTTTCGGTTAGGCCAACAGTCACGCTCCCGGAGCTGACTAGGGAGACAGCCCGAGGGGGACTTAGATCAGGTAGCACCCCCCTCTCGCCCTATCCCCCACCCACCAGCCCAGACCCTCGCCCCCCCTGGCGGGCAGCCTCTCCCGGCATGCCCACCAGTGGAGACGCATACGCCTCACCCCTGGATAGTGGCGGTGCTACAGGAAGGGTTTCGCCTTCCTTGGGCCCACGAGCGTCCCCCCCCTCATGCTATCTCCCCCTCCCTCCCCCAACGAACCCTCCCCCGCCAAAGCAGAAGCTCTTCGCACGGAAGTCCAAGACCTCCTCAAAAGAGGGGCCATCTCGGAGATTTCCCACCCAAACCCCGGCTTCTACTCTTTGTGATCCCAAAAGCCTCGGGAGGATGGAGGCCCATTCTAGATCTTTCGCCCCTCAACAAGTTCCTCAGGCCCACCAAGTTCAAGATGGAGACCCCCACCCAGATCCGAGACTCCATCCATCATCGCGACTGGGCCACATCCGTAGACCTGAAGGACGCCTATTTTTCAGATCCTGATTCACCCGGCCCACAGACGATTCCTACGGTTCGTCTGGCAGACCCCGGAGAGGCCTGCACGCATAGTGGACCTCATCTCCTGCCTGTCACAGGCACCCCACACCTCGGCCAGAACCCTGTCCTCCCTCCTAGGAATGATGGAGTCCCTGTCTCCCCTCATTCCCCTGCGGCGGGTCCCCAAACGCCAACTTCAGAGGGAGTTCCGCCGACGTTTGTCACAGACCTCCGACCGCTGGGACCAGGTCATTCCCCTCGGACACTGGTTCATTTCGGCGACGGAGGAGCGGCTCACTCCAGCCACTCTCTCCACCGGGGTCCCCATCTCCCTCCCAACCCAACCCAACCACTGGAACTTTATACAGACGCCTCCAACTTGGGCTGGGGGGCCCACGTGGAGGACAGTCACGCCTCGGGGAGTGGGAGCTGGAAGCGGTCAGGCTAGCCCTTCTCCAACTCCAGCACAAGGTCGCGCACCGACTTGTTCTCCTCCTCACGGACAATACGTCGGTAGCTTGCTATGTCAACAAAGGGGGAGAGGCCCGCTCCATAGGCCTCTCCCTCAGAACAGAGGCCCTCCTTCGCTGGTGTCGCGCAACCATTGGTTTGTGCCCATGATCGACCTGTTTGCCACCAGCTTCAACCATCACCTGCCCCTGTACGTCTCTCCCGTTCCAGATCCCCAGGCGGATGCAGTCGACGCACTATCCCTCCCCGGGACGGGCCTACTGGCGTATGCCTTTCCCCCCTTCCCCATCCTACACAAGGTGATCAGGAAGGCAAGGCTGGAAAGACCCAGGCTGATCCTCGTAACGCCATGGTGGCCGACCCAGTCTTGGTTCCCGGACCCCAAGTCCCTCACCCACGTTCCCCCCTCCGGCTCAGCCCTCGCTGGGACATGCTGAGACAACCCCGGTCAGGTCTTCCTCACTCCAATCCCAAGATGCTTCGCCTACACGCGTGGCTTCTATGCCAGCCCAACTGCGAACATCTGCATCTACCCCCCACTCGGAGAGACCCCAGTCCGTCCTAGACACACTAGCCGGGGCAGGGGCCTCTCAGGGATTACGGGACTTCGCCTCGGCATCTCGCAGAGCCAGCACCGAATCCCTCTACAACTACCGTTGGGAGAGATGGATAACCTGGTGCTCAGATAACTCTGTTCCCCATTACTGCCCCTCCAACATCCAAATAGGAAATTTCCTCTCCCACCTATCCTCTTCCCTTAAGCTGTCGGCTGGCTCCATTCGGGGCTACAGATCAGCTATCTGCACTACCATTCGTCAACTGGGGGGCCCTTCTTTTGACAATGACTTTCTCCTCAGAGAGGTGTCTAGAGGAGTTGCTCTACGGGAAGCTCAGTCCCCTAGGCGCATTCCCCTCTGGGACCTTTTTACGGTCCTCGATGCCCTCAGAAAAACCCCTTTTGAACCCATTGCTTCTATTCCTTTTGACCTCCTCTCCTTTAAGACCACCTTTCTCCTCGCCCTGGCCTCGGCCAGAAGACGAAGTGAGATTCACGCCCTCAGCGGTGACCCCACAGATATCGCCTTCCACAGGGACGGCTCAGTCTCTCTCAAGTTCCTTCCGGAGTTCTGACATCTTGGGAAAGGGAGAAAAAGATGGAGACATGGACCTTTGCCCCTCCAGGTGTCTCAGGTACTACTGGGAACGCACACGCCCCAGGCGCTCCTCCCAGAGACGACTCCTTATCTCCCTCAACCCCAACAATACTAGAGATATCTCGGCGGGAACTATCTCCAGGTGGCTCTCCAAGACGGTGAGATCTACCTACGCTCAGGCGTACAAGGATCTCCCTGTCCTATCACCCAGGGCCCACGAGGTCAGAGCACTGGCCACTTCCACAGCGTTCCAGTACTCTGTCCCCGTGCGCCACCTGCTGGAGGCAGCCTACTGGCGTTCGGAAAATCCCTTCATTAATTTTTACCTGAGGGATATCCGCATGACCAGAGCTGATGGGTCTAAGGGGATTTCCTTTGTGGCGGCCAATGCAGCCATATCGGTCAACCCCAAGAACCACTAGGGCGCTCGCCCTCCTCCGATTCCTTTAAATTCTGCTATGGTCTGACATGGTAAAGTATATGACGCCAAAATGGGGAGTTTGTGTTATACTCCCTGTTTGGCTAGTATACTTACCATGTCAGACTCTAATTCCCTCCCTACCTTCCCCTCTGGCGCCAAGGTTCTCGGGGTCACCATACACCAGGCCTCGCTGAATGACTTATAGGAAGTTGACACTGGCTTCTTCCGGGGCCGGAAGTGGGGTGACATCACGTGACTGTCTTATGACTGCATTGGCCACGGAAAAAATTCGGCCTGACAGAGCTGGCTAACTGCCGTTGAATGCTATGGTCTGACATGGTAAGTATACTAGCCAAACAGGGAGTATAACACAAACTCCCCATATTAGCCCAATGTGCTGGTTAGACCTTGGGTACCTAGCTAACATTGTCAGTGCCATCATTATGCGCCGTAAAGTAAATCAGCTGGAATCATCACATAAAACCAAAGTTTTGATACAATTATTTTTTCAGTTTACCACAATTGGGTAAGTTAGTTCAAAAGAAATAGATTACAGGTATTTTCACTGACTAACATTTTAATTGGCCAAATAAGTTTTCTGCGAACATTTCACTCTGCAGATGTTGGGTTCAGACACACAAGTATCACTTGAAAAAGTTCCACTCTCTCTTCATTTGAAGTTTCAAGATGATCATAGATTGAGATCCAATGAATGTTAAGGAGTATTCCTTTTTGTAGCAAAACTTCCATATATATAATGTTGCAGCCACACTGGTCAGGTGGTGTTCCCAACTGTCAAGGGAATGACGCAAGCATTGCTGTCTTCAGCGGCACTTGCCTCCCCTCTTTCCCCTGCAGCAAACAGGTGAGTTTGTATTCGTCTTGGTTGTGATAATAAGAGAGAGAGAGAGAAAGGGGGGGAGGGGGGGGGGGGAGAGAACAGATAGAGGTAGACTGGGCTGTAGTCTTGATCTGAATCGTAACATGCACAGAGTAAACCATAAATCCAGAGCAGAAGAGTTGTGTTTCAATTGTCTCTGGATTGGCAAGATTGTGTTTGGTATCTGCTGGAATTTGTGGTCTTAGCCATTAAAGTAAAACAGTTTTGCTCATGTTTACCTGCCCAGACAAGTGCCTTATTCACACTTGGCATGGTACAGTGCCATATTATCAGGACCAAATAGAACCGGGAGAGCAGGGAGTAACTTAGCCACAATTCCCTAATAGGCCAGCCAGAGTGATCACCCCAAGTGAGTTGACACCAGTGGGCTGTGTTAGAACTAGCTCAGTTCTCTCATTTTCCCCAGGGGAGCAACATGCCTCTCGCAGCAGTATGACTTTTTTTTACTTTATTTTTGACTCAATATGGATTCCCGCAAGCAGCTATTCAAGTCGACTTTCCTTTGTGAAGGGGAGGCTTCTCATTCTTTGACTTCTGAGCTGAAAAATTCTTGAAAATTGTGTGGCGTCTTCACTTTGTAACCTACTGTTTGGCGTCAAATACTTTACCATGTCAGACCATAGGATTCAACGGCAGTTAGTTAGCTCTGCCAGGCTGAATTTTTTGTGGCTAATGCAGTAATAAGACCGTCACGTGATGCCCACCCCACTTCCGCCAGGGAAGAAGCCGGTGTCAACTTCCTGTTCCTCATTCAACTTCGGCCTCCTGCCTAACAAGGACAGGTTTTTGCTCCGTCTCGCCTATACTTCTGTTTTTGTAGAGATTGCTTGTGTGCTTGCCTTCTTTACTTGTTCTGTTGTGGCTTACGTTAGACCATGGGTACCATTGCCGTGTGAGACGTATGTTGGCGTTTTATTCTATTTTATTCAATTTTATTCACGCCACGGCGTGACGGCCTACGACTTCTCTTCATGCCATTGTTCTCCTTTCGGCCCTTACTCGCCGGTGTTGGAACGCGTCCACTCCTATAGTAACGCATCCCCCACTCACCCTTTATTCTCTTCCCCTTTGCCTTCGATTTCCATTGATCGGCGCTTTGTTTATCCACACTCTCCATTCCGGTAAATTCACTCCGACGATCAATCTTCGCCGGTCGCTCGAGCCGCCATCTTTATTCTCGCCATTCAGGCCGACCTCTGCGTGGTCGTCCTCGTTTGTCGCACCTGCTACGGAGGTTATTCTTCCTCCTTTATTAGCGCCTTATTTTCATTTGTATTACTACTGACTGATCGTGTTCCTTACGATCGCTCGTCTAGTTCAGGTCGATCGAGTTTGTACACACATCAGAACCATCAAAATGATGATGGCGGATGTTTAAGAAAGAAGAAGAGTTCTCCTTACGATCTCCCGTCACTCATTAAAGAGAAGAAACAAGCATTTGATATCCTAAATTCCCCTCTACTGAGTCGCCTTTCGGCCTCCTCGTATATCTACAGCGCATTAGTCTATTTTACTCTCACGCCCATTGCTTGTCTCTTTCGGCGATTGAACCCTCACCGGTCAATTGATCCGCCATCTTGGATGTTCCACGCCGGTTGGCGTTTCCGCCATATTGTCTCACTGCATGGTGCCCATCTTCGGTCTCACATGCTTGCTGGTACGGGGTTTTCCCCGGCCACATTTATTTGTACCCTATGTGGCACCCTATGTATCATTACTACAGGTAGATCGAGTGTCTGCACGATCTCTTGATCTACCTACTGGTGCACATTTATTAGTACCTAATTTACCACAGGTAGATCGAGGGTCTTTACGATCTCTTGATCTACCAGCTGGTGCACATTGATTAGTACCATCTTTAGCATTATCACAAGGTACACCAGGGGTATTTTACTCTCGCGCTCCATTGCACGTCACTCTCCGCGATCGATCCCTTCCCGGTCAATCGATCCGCCATCTTGGATTGTGCCACGCCGGTTGGCGTTTCCGCCATATTGCCTCACCGCGTGGTGTCCACCTTCGGCCGCACCTTGTTTGGCGGTACGGGGCTTCCCCGGGCACATTTTTCTGTACCTTATTTATCATTATTACAGGTAGATTGAGGGTCTTACGATCTCTTGATCTACCAACTTGTGCTCATTTATTAGTACCCCATTTATCATTATTACATGGTAGATCGAGTGTCTTTACGATCTCTTGATCTACCAACTTGTCTCCACTTTGTGGTCGTGTGCTCCGTGTTTGCTCTCCACCATAGCCCAAGATGGTGAAGGGCACTGACGGGTTGAGCCACATCCCCTTCTAGGAGTCGCTCTTTGCCCCGGAGGACCCGCATGCCGATTCTCCAGAGCAAACCGTTCTTTCCACGGTAGAACGTATGGCTGGTGTAGAGGGGACGCGCAGGGGACGCGCGACCATCATTTTGATGCCTCCCCTACCCGACTGGTGGACACACGATCACTGCGTCCGAAGGGCGAAAGGCAAACTGCCACCATTTCTAAATTTCTTCTACATCCCGCCTATTAATTCGTACCCGAATTCACCTCCCCCCTAGTCTGGTATAGGGGGTACTTTCCCGCATGTCACGCGGGAGCCCAATGTTCATTTCCCGTCGTCCAGAGCAGGATTTCCCACCTTGCCCGTCGGGCAGAACAGGATTTCCCTCCTGTCGGCAGGCTTGCCTTCTCCCTTCCTACGCATGGGGAGACACACAACTCTCTCTATCATGCTGCGTCACGCGACCTTCGGCCCCCGGGGAATTTTGCCGAGGCGCACACCAGCACGGGTGACGGGATGCGTTCGGAATCACCTCCCGTCACTCGCCTGTTTGAGCGGCGTGCCACTAGTCTTCCCCCCCACCCCTACTGGCACGCAGGCTCATGACGCTCTTCCCAGCCGTGCACAAGTGCAGCCACCACTTCGGCACGAGGAGCGTCCATACTCCGGGAGGGGACTTATGGTCTGTCTCTGGGATGCCACTGAACCGTCCATAAGTCCAGGTCTAAGCCACAGGCACCGCCTCGCCTGGCCCTGTGTCGCTCAGACCCCCGCGGTTGACCAACCCCGATCGACTGTCGTACTTTCCCCTAGGGGTACAGGACGTTGGGGAGCCACGTTTGTCTGCAGAGGAATTCTTAGTTGAAGACAAGGGCAATAACCCCTGACCGCCTATCGGTCGCAGGAGGTGAAGGGATGGAACGGCCGCGGTTTGTTTAAACAGCGCACTTCTGCCGACAGCTGCCAGTTTCCTCGCGCTAACCTCCCACAAGCTTTCCTCCCTACGCGTAATGTGATACTAGCTGTCTGGCTGATAGTGTGTTGAAAACAGGATGCTGTGTTTCTTCATTAATACTTTGCGCCAGAATGCAACAAACTGTGGTCGATTGATGTCACTGGATTGTGGGGTCTCTGACTGACAGAACGATACCAAACATGAATGCGTCTTCTTTCATACGCATTGCTGACAAGCACCACAAAGATTTGCCAACAAAAAACAATTGAAACAGACTAACGAACACACACAAAGCGAAATGAAATTGCAACTCAGTGGAGAGCATGCGTTCCTGATGCTATCATGCTCAACCTGGTGCTAATTGGACATGCGTATCTTTCCTTTACAACTGACAGAAAATTAGTCACGGGACTCCTACCTGACAGCAGGTACTGGGCCTGAATAAACAGTGTCGGCTCTGGTCAGCTTCACTGGGAACACGGCGGCGGTTTCCCTACCACGGCCTAGGCATGTTTTGCTTGTTCATCTGCGTGCTCTACGTGCTTGTGAAGCATGCTGATACTGATTCTATCACAGCCACACCATGCTTTTAGTAAAGCAAGATTTTAGCATGCCACACATGCAGATGTCAGTTACAAACAATGAAATGCTTCCTACCTGACCTTGTTCTTTTGCCCGTTCGAATCATTTGAAACTGATGTCACATATACACACACCAGTGCAAAATGTTGTCTCATTTTCATCTTCATGGTGCGCCTACTCACGACTGGCAGGGTTCGTATAGAGTCCTGGAAGTCTGGAAAAAGTATGGAAAAATGAAAAAATCATTTCCAGGGCTGGAAAAGTCTTGGAATTTTGTAATTTGTGGCCATGGGTCTGGAAAAGTCCTGGAATTTTGTAAAAGCTGTGCAAACTTTTTCATGATGTCGAATTTTGCTTTTTAAGTTTCTTTACAAAAACATTGAAATAGGAATAAAAACAGAACTTAAATCACGCACAGTGATCGCGGTTTTCAGATTTCCTCTGGCCGGAGGTTTAGCAGACGACATTTTTTTCTGCAGAGTAGCTCCCCTTTACTGTGAAAAAGCGTTGCGCGTGCGCAGTTGGTACCATTACTTAACTTCCTTTCGAGTCAACAGCGCTGCGAGCGAAAATAGCGCCGAAGTATTAAAGAAAACATGGGAAAATGTGTGTTTAGCCTAGCTTGGCTAGACAATACAAATTATCGCAAATGGATTGCTCCTGCTTCCGATGGATGCAAGACAATAGCACGGTGCCTGCTGTGCAAGAAAGACTTCGACATCGGGAACATGGGCGAAGCTGCTCTGAAAAGCCATGCGGCAGGCAAGAAACAAAGAAATGATGCAGTTTTGAGACAAAACGACTCGGACTTCAACAATGACCGTGACTGATTATTTTCAGCCCAAGGATTGTAATAGGTGATTTTTTTTTTTTTTTTTTTTTTTTTTACTGCAGTATGGGATGTGATCATGCATTGAATGGGGTGGGGGGTGGGGGGTAGAGAAAATCAAAGGGCCCAAGGGCAATACACTGGCCTATTTTTAGACACACACACACACACACACACACACACACACACTCACACACACACACACTGTCTCTAACACTCTCTCTCTCTTATCCAAAAATGTCAAAATTTAAATACGGAATTGAATAGTGAGCACATTGGCTTGTAACTTGTACTCAGCCATGTTGAACATCCAAATTAAAATGAAAGGACAGTTGAGAGGCCGCGAGGCCTGGTGTCCTAATTACCTGACCTGACCTGACCTGACCATATCTCTCTCTCTCTCTCTCTCTCTCTCTCTCTCTCACACACACACACACACACACACACACACACACACACACTCGCACAAACACACACTGTCTCTCACGCACCTACACACACATGCGCGCGTACATACATACACACTCACACACACACACACTGACTGTCTCTCTCACATACATAGACACATACACTGTCTCTCGCTTTCTCTCTCTCTCTTATCCAAAAATGTCAAAATTTGAATACGGAATTGAGTAGAGAGCACATTGGCTTGTAACTTGTACTCAGCCATGTTGAACATCCAAATTAAAATGAAAGGACAGTTGAGAGGCCGCGAGGCCTGGTGTCCTAATTACCTGACCTGACCTGACCTGACCTGACCATCTCTCTCTCTCTCTCTTACACACACACACACACACACTCACACAAACACACACACTGTCTCTCACACACCTACACACACACACATACACACACACACACACACACACTGACTGTCTCTCTCACATACATAGACACACACACTGTCTCCGTCTTTCTCTCTCTCTCTCTCTCTCTCTCTCTCTCTCTCTCTCTCTCTCTCTCTCTCTCTCTCTCTCACACACACACACACACACACACACACACACACTGTCTCTGCCTATCTGTCTCTGTGTCTCTCTGACTTTTTCACGCGCGTGCGCACACACACACACACTAAATTTTTTGGTAAGTGTTGAATGCCCTACTATCATTAAATCAGTTCTTTCTGATGTGTTTGGCATGGTAATCACATACAGAGGTGCACACACACATTCTGGGGTCTGGAAAAATTATGAAAAGCCCTGGAAAAAGTCTGGAAAAAGTATGGAATTTTGTTTGGTCACATCTGTGGGAACCCTGGACTGGAGAGAGAGAGAGAGCGCGTGCACACACACACACACACACACACACACACACACACACACACACATTGACAGAAACCCACACACCAGCAACAGCGGTATATAAACAGATGGATCACACACACACACACATTGAAATTTATTCCCACCCCACACCTACTTTAATTGGAATGACACACTGACACACACAGACACCCGCGAGTGCGCACACATGTGCGCAAGCACATCCACAAATATGACAACAAAAACAGCATCTTTCTCTTTCTCTCTCTCTCTCTCTCTCTCTCTCTCTCTCTCTCTCTCTGTTTATCTCAATTGTAACTGGCTTAATCAATTAATTGGTTTTAATTGAGAAGGGTAAAAGATTTAACCGGGAATGCTTGTCACCTCTTAACGCATTCGGGATTTTATTGGATTTGAAATGTTCCAATTGAGGGAAGTATGTCTGGTTTTTCGGGGAGATATAGGCCTTGTGTTTCTCCATTATCACCTGCAGTTTTGCACCCTGTGTTTTCTGTGACCATGCCTGTCTTTTCAGCAAGTTGACGAGTGCATGTGTCTGCTCCCCCCCTTGTTCCCCATGTAATGCCAGGCCGAAATGGTGAGATCGGATGAACGGAACGCAGTGACTTTCCAGAATGTGCTGCTTTGGAAGGACAGGCGTTTTTGGAAATGATTTTTCAAAAGAAAGCCATGTATTCCTTGATATTGCTATCCAGTGCGTCGACCTCATCTGTGTCAGTCATGGGTGTTTGATGGGAGATGTCTGCGTGAATGTGGGAAAACAGTGTGTTCAATGTTTTGAACTTTTGACAAATGTTCCTAGCCTTCAGAATGATGTCTGTGTCCAGAGTCAGTTCTGCTGTTTTGTCCACTACACTATCACACAGATGTTCTATTGTGTCTGGCTTCAGGTAGGTGTAGCAGTGGTTACCAACAAACGATCATCCATGGTAGGCTTGTGGATGTATTCTATGCTGCTGAAGCACAAAATCTAAGTGCTTGCTGACAGGGCCGGCCAGTTTTGGAAGGTGTACCTGTGACTGGAGTTCTTCTATTTCTTGTTGCTTTTACCACATTAACTCTGTAAGGTCATGCTGCTCTTTTTGGAAAACACTGAGTGGTTCTGTTTCATTTACTGGCTCATTGAAAACAATCTTACCCTCTGACATTCTTTTTTCTTCTTCAGCTGCTAGCATTTCTTTCTGATGGTTGTCGAACTCAGAAAAGGCTGAGTCAGAGCCGACCTGTTTCCCCTGGTTTGCTAGTGATTGCCCTATGTCTTGGTCAAGGCTGTGGCAGTCCTTTTCCAGCAGGTCATGATGTTTCTTGACCACGCCTAGCAGAATATGCAGGTATGGGGGTGCAACATGGGTCAACTCTACATCAGTGATGGGCTCCCTGATAACATTGTTGTGTAGTTTGGCGATTTTCTTTTTGGAGTGTCTGTATTTTCTGTAGTCTGCACTGATGCCTTGCAATGTGCGCTGTGTGATATTGCCTTCATTGCAGTGTGCTGGTGTCTGTATTTGTGACTTTGATGCATTGCAATAAAGACATGGGTGTGTTCCCTGAGCACCTGACAGTCCATACAATTTGAGGAGAAAGCCATAGTCCCCAAACAGGAACACTTTGATCCTTTTGTCCCTCCATGTCAGGGACTTCAGAGCCTCCAGTTGTTGTTGGTAGGGATCTAAGACTCTTCTCAAATTGCATGGACTGTCCTTACAATCCACAATGGCCAGGAGACATGTGTTACGTTTGGAATTTGGTTTGTGAAGATTTGCAATTTGTAGCATGAGTTTGAATGTGCCCCCTCCATGATCCCCTCCTATCTTCACCCAGACCTCATCTTGTGGAATTGTGTTATTATGCCATGTCAGTTTGTTGTGTTTGTCATACTCATCTAGTAAGTTGCTACCAGTCTGGGGCATGTCTTTGATTTTTCCTACTGCTGTCTCTACCTCTTTTGTCTCCCTTCTTCATCTACATACACAAGATTTGTCTTTTCTATTTTATTCTCCAAACATTGCTTCTTTCTGTGCCTCTCTTTCTTTCTGTTCACATTCATGTGTCACCCCAACACTTCTGAAAAATCTCTTCTGCATCCTATGTGCTGTCCAGCTCACCCCCAGGGCAGTTCGCAGTGCAGACCCTTGTTCTCTGGTCACTCTCACTAGGCCACACCCAGCTGCCTCCAGAATCTTCTGTCTGTGAGACTGAGCTGATCTCCTTATTTCAGAGCCCTGTTGTTTGATGATGTCTTCTTTACTACTTCCTGATATGTTTATTCTGATTTTCTGCATCATTTGGGACCGCTTTTTCCGCAATGGAGACGGTGCCAGAGCAGAAGATTTACGGGGCTGTGTGACCTTTTTCAACACTATAGGCTGGCCTCTGGTTTTGCACCTGACTGTCACTTTGTCTTCGGATTGTCGCAGTTTTCTGTTCACAAGCCACGTCAGCAACTTTTCTTCTTCTGCAGTGAGAGGTTTATCGATGTCTTCATCGTCTGAGTCTAAATATACTGTCTTGCGTTTCAGTTGGAGGAAGGGGGATATTGCGGCGTCAGTGACAGGGGTTTTGGCAGTAGTTGGAGAGGTTTGTCTGCACGATGTTCTGGGTTTTCTAACTGGTGTTGATGTTGACTGACAAAGTGACGTCGACATACTTTCATCAGTGTTGAAACAAATATCAGACTGATCAAAACTTGCTTGTGCAGATTTGGATGTGTTCGCTATGATAGGAGATGTTTGTGTGCAGAATGTTCTTGGCTTGGGGGTCGATCGTGACTGACAAACTGACGTTGACACACTTTCATCAGTATCCAAACATACATCAGACATGTCAGCACATTCAAGTGCCGAGTTGGATGTGCTAGCTATGACTGGTGAGGTTTGTGTAGAGAATGTTCTAGGCTTTTTCACGGGGGTCGATACCGATGGAGAAAATGATGACACACTTTCATCTGTGTGCAAGCACAGATCAGACTGATCTAAACATTCTTGAGCAGATCTTTAGACGGGTCAGCTCTTCTTTGTTTTCCGATGACCAAGAAGGCTGGCTGATTGAAAGAATCGACACGATGTACACTGACTCGAAGAAAGATCTGGATCGAAAGTTGTCCAGATTTCTGACATTCTCTCTGTGTCACGAGCAGCATTTTCTTTTGTAGTATAACATTGAGAATGTGCTGACATGTGTCTCTTGTTTTTCAGTTTATGGTAGCATTTTATGCAGATACACTTGGACAATTTGCCTTCTTCATCACCAGAAATATCTAGACGGAAATACTGCAGCAAATCATTGGAGAAGTTGACACAAAGTCTAGCGTTTAATCCTTTATCTTGAACCTTTCTGAGCACACAACTGCCGCACACACAGCATAACAAATCTACACGTCTTTTGTGTTCACTGAAGTTGTGTTCAAACGCCTCTGCCATTGTTGGAGCTACAAACACGCAGGCGTACGCACGTACAAAAGATCGGAATGAAGTAGGCCTACACGTCAGCAAAAGACTAGCCAATGCAGGATCAATCACACACACACGTGCGCGCGCTCATACACACACACACAGACATACACACACACACACAACAAACACACACACGCGCACGCACGCACATGTGCACGCGCTCATACACACACACACACATGCACGCACGTGCACACACACACACACACACACACGCACACACAGCAAGAGAGAGGGAGAGAGAGAGAGGAAGGAGAGTAATCGCCTCGTGGAATGTCTCCTCTTGAACAGCTAGCACCACACACGTACACGGCTTGCTGATACATGTATACACGTGCCGGATCCTGGCCAACTTATGAAAACGAACAACTTCTCAATGGAAAAAAAACAACTCAAGAACGCGGGATGAACCGAAATTATATCAAACGGCACAAAGAAGAATCACAACACACAAAATCACACACTCAGTTAATTATGTCCAGTTATGGAGTGTGGAAGAATAATAATCCGTAAAGCACAACAAGAACAGCACAGCACGAGAACACGCGCGCTCCCTTGAGCAGAGGGGTAGGGCCCTATCACGCACGCGGCCAGTTTGTCAGCACTCAGCAGTGAGTCACGCCGCCTCCGTTTATCGCCTGCTGGGCAAGAAAGAAGCAACTAAAGAGCACGATTTTCATCTCGGCCGGACAGCTGTGGAGGGGACTTACTCCGCCCCTCATTTGGGCAACGTCCACGGTCCCGTTCCTCTGGGGGGAGGATCTACCAGCGGGACCACGGGTAACCTGCATGATCCCACCCAGGGGGTGGCCACGGCACCGCAGCCATTCCATTCCGTGCACAGGCGGATAGGGGCCCGGTGCCGTGTCCTCCACCACTTCCCCCATTACACAAGGGACCTCCATGGATCGCACCAGGGAGGTGTATGGCAGTGCACTCTCCGGGGTGGGTTGGGGGGGGGGGGGGTACGACAGCCCACGCTCCCTCGCAACTGCCCCCCTGGTGCCTCAGGTTATCCTGGCCCCCACGGAAATTTTGCCCCAGGGCCGCCACAGCCCATTTTCTCTGTGGGGACCTGTGGCTCTATGCCCCTCAGAGGGACCAGTGGCTTACAGCAGACCAACTATACCAGCTCCATGGTCGCATGTGGCACCCAGCTTGCGCTGGTTCGACCTCGGTCTCCTTCCCTCTCAGGCGCTGTCCGATCGGCAGGATGGACTCCCCTCCCATAGTCCGGCCACCGATCATGGAGCCACGAGGGACCCGCCCTTGCATCCTCCCACTACCAAGCTAGGGCGGGACCCTCACGCACACCTGCCGTTGCCTCCTCGAGAAGGTTCGTCGCATCCTCTTCAGGAGCCTGACGCTCCCACTCTGAGGATGAGGTGGAGGACTCCTTCTCCTCATCACGTGACTTGTCCACTATGGAGCACTGGCGCCCGGACCTTGTCGGGAACCCCCACCCCCGGACAAGTTCCTTCGGTGCCCAAATTTGCCTTGGTTCTCCTTCCAAGCGAGCTCGCCCATACTTGTCGCCCCTCAGACTCTTACTCCCTTCGGGGAGTGTCTGGCAACCCTAGCCAGGGGTGCGCGAGTCGTCCCTTCTCCAGGGAATAATCCCTCTCGGCCCCGGATGCGGCCCCTGTAGACACTTTCCTCAGGGACCCCCGGAAGGCCCATATCTCCCACATCTCCTCCGTGTTCTCCTAGGACACTCCGGTGACCGAGGAAATATCCATTTCCCGGGCCGACTGCCGGTTCTTCCCCCATCTGGCCTCCCACTGCCGCCACTGTCTACCAAGAACCTGGTGGAGTGGGACTGCAGTTCCAGTTCGGGGATCCAACATAACACTGCTGGACATGTCCTTGGACATGCTCTACAGCGCGTGGAGGAGATCGGGCCGGAGAAGGACGACTCGGTCTCTGTGTCCTCAGACGCTCAGTATTCTGAGACACACCCTGAGACCATATCTCGCTTGTTCAGCGACCTCTGGATGCGACTCCTAGTCAACAGGATCTCGCACCACCTTTCGGCTGCGGCGGACAGCGCAGCCAGGAGCCACTACAATTGCTTAGGCCATACTGTCACAGGCTATCTCGCCCCGGAGCTTAAGGCGGCCTTGCAGTGCCTTTTGGACCCCACCCCGCCAAGCGCTCTATAAAACCCCCTTGCGACCGAAGACGAAACTTCCCCAGCAGAATTTCGTTTCGGCCAGCAGGGATGGCCCCAGAGGTGACTGGAGAACTTGTCTACGAGGGGAGCTGGATTAGGGAGAACTCGGACTGCTACCCCTCTATCCTCCCACTCTCCTCCCCGGCCCCCCGGCCCCTCTGGCAGGCAGCTTATCCCAGCATGCCCACCGGTGAGACGTATGGGCCTCGGCCAAATGCTGGTCGGAAAATCTCGGAAGCAGTCGGTACTTACTCTGAAATCTGCTCGCCAATGGGTTCCGACAAACGGCCCTAGCCTAGCAGACGACTTTCGGCTTGGAAGTATTGATTTTTCTCAAGGTCTCGTCCTAGTTTTGCATAGTCTCGTTTCGCGTGAAGACGCGATACTTAATCCGCCATTTTCCCGTCATTGCTCAAGGCAATCGTAATGCCAGGAAAGTGTGCATTTCAGGATTGTTGGGTCTAAGAAAAGCAGTACAAGGACTGGTTGCTGAAGGATACCCAAAACAAACATTATGCTCGATGTTCTGTGTGCGAAAGATTGCTGCATTTGGAAAAAAAAACAAACAAACCACCTGCGGACTGATGGCCACAAAAAGCGCATGGCTCGGTATCTTGAGGACACGCGCATTCGTGTATCGGACTTTTCAAGCGGTCGGGTAGGGAGAGTGGCACTAGTTCAACCTCTACACAGACCCCTCCAACTCGGGCCGGTCACCCGCTTGGAGAACCCTCATACCTCGGTAGTGTGGGACGCACAGTGTGGGACACACAGTCGGCCCGTACCCACATCAACATCCTGGAATTGGAAGCGGTCAGGCTTGCCCTCCTCCGCTTCCAACCCAAGGTCTCGCACCAACTTGTTCTCCCGCCCACGGACGACACTTCGGTGCCTTGTCATGTCAACGGGGGGGGGGGGGGCTCGCTCCCTCAGTCTCTCTCTCTCTGAATAGAGGCCCTCCTCCTCCTCCGCTGGTGCCACGTGCGGGGAATCACTCTCTGCGCGAGACGCATAGCGGGGACCCTCCTCCACACGGAAGGGACCCTCAGCAGGGTAACCCTCAGCTCGGTGGGGAACAGTGTTCAGGCCCAGGGTCGCTCTCCCTTCCCTGGTCTGGCCTCATAACATACGCCTTCCCTCCACAAGGTGATCAGGAAGGCGAGACTGGGAAGACCCAGGCTCAGCCTCATCACCCTGTGGTGGCCGACCCAGTCCAGGTTTCCAGACCTCAAGTCCCTCTCCCATGTTCCCCCCCTCCGGTCAGCACTCGTTGGGGGCTTGCTCAGATGCTTCGCCAGCTCGCATGGCTGCTATGCCAGCCCAGTTGCGAGCATCTGCCCCTCCCTCGCAGACGGACATATCCCAGTCCGTCCTAGACATATCTGCTGGGGCTGGGGCCTCGCAAGACCTTCGGATTAGCGGCTTCGCACAGAGCCAGCACTGAGCCTCTCTACTATTACCAGTGGGAGAGATGGCTTCCTGGTGCTCGGTCAACTCTGTTCCCCCATCTGGCCCTTCCAATACCCAGATAGGCATCTTCCTATCTCACCTATCTTCTTCATTAAGGCTCTCGGCTAGCTCCATTCGGGGCTACTGGGAACACTCGCGCCCCAGGCGCTCCTTCCAGCCCATCTCTAGATGGCTTTCCAAGACGGTCAGATCGGCCTATGCCCAGGCGTATAGGATCTCCCCGTCTTATCTCCCCAGGCCCATGAGGTCAGGGCGCTGGCCACTTCTGCAGCGTTCCAGCACTCTGTCTCCAGGAGGCAGCCTACTGGCGTTCGGAAAATCCCTTCATAAACTTTTATTTAAGGGATGTCCACATGACAGGGCTGATGGTTCTAGGGACTTCTTTTGCGGCTAATGCAGCCATATCTATTCCTCTGCTAACCCCAAGAACCATTAGGGCACTAAGCCCTCCTCCAATTCCTTTGAATTCTGCTATGGTCTGACATGGTAAAGTATATGTCGCCAAAATGGGAAGTTTGTATTATACTCCCTGTTTGGCTAGTATACTTACCATGTCAGACTCTAATGCCCACCCTACCTTCCCCGCTAGCACTATGGTTCTCGGGGCTACCTTGCGCATAGGCCTCGTTGAATGAGGTACAGGAAGTTGACACCGGCTTCTTCCCTGCCGGAAGTAGGGTGAGCGTCACGTGATGGTCTTATTACTACATTAGCCACAAAAAATTTGGCCTGGCAGAGCTAACTAACTGCCGTTGAATGCTATGGTCTGACATGGTAAGTATACTAGCCAAACAGGGAGTATAATACAAACTCCCCATTTTTGACAACCTCACGCATTTGTTCCGCAAGTTGAAAATGGTGTTCTATTGACAATACTCGTGTGACCTATGACTCCTGTACAAGTTGTGCAGTGCATGTGAAAGTTGGTTGGGCGCTACATGGTGTTCTCTGCGCACTCTCGATATACCTGTCAATTCTTATGATGGTCAACAAGTTTTGGCATGAGTCAGCTGCTTCTCTCTGCCACACCCATTTCATGATGTCCCAGGGTCAGCAGAGACAGGCCAGTGTCTCCCCCAGTCCACTCTCTGCTTGTGACCCCTGGGCGCCTTGACAATGAAAAGGTGCATCACTGACGCTGCACACCACAGGACAGGTGCTTGTCCAAGAGAGTTTCCTGCTGTAAAAGGGCAAGTCTTGGGGATCACAGTATGGTGGTTTAGATGCTTCTGACCTTCGCAAGGAAGACATTTTAAATGAGGATGCCGGAGAACATGTCTCGAGTGGTCAGGATGAGGATTTTTTGGATAATGATGATAACTATGATTATGATGATGATATTATTTCAAATTCAGAGTCAGCTGTTGTATTAATGCTTGGTCAAGGATTGACACTCTCCTCACTTCATATTTTGACCTGACTCGCAGGAGGTTCATGTGGAGACCTTTTTTTTTTAGGATTCTGCATTAGTTGAAATTGTTTGTTCTCCTCTATCATTCAGGAAAGTGCTTAAGTTTTAGGACGTATTCAACCTGTCATTGAATGTCTGGCAGTATGCCCTTTATCCCAGACAACTCTGTTCTGTTGGCTGTCTCATGGTGTAACCTTTATTCAGAAGAACTGTTCATTGGTTGTCATGCGGTATGCCTTCTATTCGGGACTAATGTCATCTTTTGATTCTTACTTCATTTTTTTCTGGTCTCCGCAAGAAAGGTACTATTTTTGAGGATGAGTTGGTTCATAGCAATATGATAAGTCCTGTGAACTTAATGGAGGTCTTATTGGCTCAACTGGTTATGGCATAAAGTTTGCAATGAAAAATTGTGAGTTGGAATTATGCTGGCATCCTACATGAAAACTACTATTTTGGATGCCTGTTCAGATTTGATGTCATTCTGGTGATGTAGTCTGGTGTAAGATAAGTTCACTTCCCCACGCTCCTCTGGGATGGTTTATTGTCGGTCATTATAATCTGAGGTGGTTATGGACATTAAATCTCACCATCTTTTAAACCTAGTCCCAATCATGTGCGCACATTTGTAATAAACCCAAACGGGCTGTGCCAGTTTGTTCATGAGATCTTTGTTCCAGGGGTGACAAAACTGCAACTTTTCAGCCATTTGAAAATATTTTTAATTGATTCACTGAAGGCTGAAACCTTAGAACATCCTTGGTGTCATGCATACACAGACACAAATGTACATGTTCAGCATAAATGACACACTCGGATGTACAATCATTTTTTTAACAATGTGTTTTCATTCAGGCGTTCCCAGGTATTCACAGCAGACTGCATGTCGCTCTTGCAAACTCCCAAAATTGACCACACCCCTGCGAAGGTGGCCTCCCCTGTTCGCAGCACTACCACCCCACATTCCATTCTCAAGGTGTCACGTCTTCCCCGCTCTTCACCCCGAACCAAAGGTGAGTTGAAGATGTGGTTTGTTGTACTGTATTTGACCAGGGTTCTGGATGTTTTTACATATAGGGTGTGTTTTGGATATATTGAAAAGTTTATGGTTTTCTGAACACCTGCTTCATTTTGTGTAAATACCTAATACATTTTTATAGTTCATGTTTTTATGGTGTTTTTTTTTTTATGTGTGCTGCATTGTTTTTTTTTTTTTCTGCTGTGTTTTTGGCATTGGGGGCACTATAACTGTAATTGTCAAACTACAGCATGCTTATGACAAATACACTTTGCTCTGTTTTGCCGAATTTGGTGGCTAGTGCAATATAAAGACATAGCCTTCAGAGCTTTTTCCACTCTGTGAACACAGAGTCATATTCTTTTCTTTTCATTCTGTTGCAGAAAGTGAAAACTTCATGCTTATCAATAGATGACTACAAAGTTGGATGAGAAAATGGTTAAGAGTCCAATGAAAACTGGTCGATTTTGCCCGTGTGCACTGTCATATATGAAGACTAGCAAACTTCACACTGAGGAGGGCATTGTCCCGGCAGCTTCCACAGAGCTGCTTGATGGTAGAGTAGTTAACTACATTGAAGTAAATTCTGATGAAACCATTAGTCTTTGGGTGTCACTGGGGTAGTGATCAGTGGACAGAGGCTCTAAAGTAGGAAGTTGACACCCATAAAATGCTTAAGAGGTAAACAGTGCTGAAGTGCTGCAGAGGTAGTGATGTCTAGACCTTGTATGCTTTGGAGCAATTCCTGCTGCGAAAGGCAACTGATGCCCTTTTGTGCTTTGTTCGTAGACCTTCAGACTCCAGTGTGTTATCTGCTGTGAAATAGTACCCAGAGCCTTTTCCTTGTATACAGTTTAAATCGAAGGAAATCAGCAGGTACTTGAGAGAGGAGAGTCTGCTGCATGTTCTCTTTCAATAATACACGAGGCATCTGGCAGTGGCTTTGCCCTGTTGTAACCACAAAGCTTGGCAAACATTGGTCATATATTGCTACAATTTGACCTATGACGGTCCACTACACTAAACAAGGAGCATGATGAAAACTCCTAGTGCATTTATGTGTAAATTTATAGGTGTCCTGCAACTGTTTTTATTTCCTTTCTTTTCCCATTAGAGAAATGCCTTTCATCCAAAGTATGTACTGAATACTCTTTGCCAGATGATGAAAACATGAATCACAGACAGCTGTGGCATATGAGGAAACCAGAGTATTACCCCCACAAAGTGTCTGTAATCTTGACGGTCATATGAAGGATAAAGTGAGCGTTGTAAGGCCAGACACACAGCAAAGACCAGGCAACCCCCCCTCAACCCTCACTCTCTCCATGGGTGGCGGTGCGGAGATGTTTGCCACAGTCCCAGGAGGGTGGGAGTTAGGAGGGGTAGATAGTTAAGGGGTGTTCTTTAGAGGGTGGGGCTAGGTTGGGTAAACTATGACCCCCAGGGTTGGGACTTGGGGTTGGAGGGCGGGACTATGGGATGCCACTCAGCTGTCCATGACTGATTCTTTAGTAACCTGATGGCAGAGAGGCTTGAAAGTCTGTTTTATGGTCATTTCTTTGTATTCACAGTCTGTTTGATAGTTAGTGCTGAAATGTGTGTGTTGCTGATCAGGGATCAAAGTGCCCACTCATACAATTGTCCACTGACAACTAAGTAGGTAGCGGCAGCCATCAGCGATCTGACCACGCACCCAGCGGAAAGTGCAAATTCTACTCATGTTTTCAAGTGTCTCATTCAACAAAGCATGCACCTACAGACACAAGCCTTAATGCAAAATAAAGAGGAAGGTTTACACTTTAAATCTGTTATATATGTTTTATTCCTTGTGAGGAGTGAATTAGGAAAGCGCCGGCACAAAAATGAGAAAGTTTTGTGTTCCGCGCACCCAGGCATACAATCTGTGCTGAAGTCTGAAAACAGTTCATCAACTCAATCGCGCCAGGCAATTTTCCTACGCAACCTACACGTTCAAAAAGTAAAGTATATGATACTTTTTGAACGTGTAGGTTGCGTGGAAAGCCAAGATCATGCTCTTTACAATGATATGCTGCGAGGTGCGAATATTTATCAATCATTTGATGTTTTTTCAAGTTGAACATTTTAAACCTGATTTACACCAACTTTCGTTTTTAAAACCCCACTTGTTCGAAAGCTCAAATTTTTCTCTTCCTAATAGTATGCAAATGAGGCTTGTACAAAACTGAGGGAATTTGCCTTCACACTGAAAAGCGAGGCGCCCGTTGGTCATTTGAGAAAGTCAAACTTGCACAACGCCTGTCACTGAGGCTGACAACAGGACGCTCAATATTGACAGAATTCCAATTTTTCTAGGTGAGTTATTCCATAGAACTTATGATTATGCATTTTGAGTACCAATTCTTCATGTCAGAAACAAAAATTAGTAGTTCTATTCGGTATAAAGTGTTTAATTTTGTTGCCAGTCATATCAAACAATTCCCGGTCAGCAGATTCGGCCATGACTGAGTCAGTGCTGGAGAGGTCTCTTGAGATGTGTTCTGTGTAACAAAATCTAGTTTTGCTACCCAATAATTGATTCATAGATTGATTTTGTAACAGAACAAACCTTATAGTTTTTAAGTTTCGCAAATATGATATGCGTTTTTATATTTTAAAATAATATTTTCTTGGTAAACGAAGTTACGCCAAGGGATGTCACGCTAAAATGTCTGTGATCAGAAGATCGTCTGCTCAGAGATGGAGACCATTACAGTGCATAATTTTGACATATTTAACATAGGTATAAGAGAAATAATATAAAATAAAACCCAACAGAACACAGTAAAAGCATATCTGAATTTTTTTGAGGGAATTAGATGGAAATTTGTTTTCACTGCTATAAAGATATATCTAGTTTTAGATATGCAGCATTCCTGTCTTATCTATCAACTACAAAAAATGCCAGTTAACATTTTTGCTTGGTCTTTTATTAAATTACTTGAAATTATGCTTTCCATTCCACACACATGCACATAATACAGAGTCACAAACACACACACGCACTTGCACACACACACACACACACACACACACACACACACACACACACACACACACACACACACACATGCAGATTGAGTTTTAATATTGAGCAGTTTTATGCACATGATATAAAAAGGAGACAAGAAAATGGGGAAAGAAAATGAAATAAATAAAATAAAGAAAAAAGAAAGTAAGAAAGCACGAAAAAGAAAGGAAAAAAAAGAAGCTTTAAGCTTTCAGTGTGTTTGTGTGTCACGCTGTGTGTGTGTGTGTGTGCGTGTTTGTGTTGTGTGTGTGTGCGTGCATGCAAGATTTCATTGTGAGCTGTGACTCAGATTTTATATCTGTGTTTGAATACACACAAAAGTCGCTGTCAGGGTGTGAGTGTGTGTGTGTGTGTGTGTGTGTGTGTGTGTGTGTGCATAAACAGAACAAAGAAGTTTTCATACAGATCAGCTTTGTATGAGCACACTCATTTGTTCATGAATTCTGCATGATAGCTTAATTATTTGTTATTCATGTTTGTTGTTTCAGAAGATGATATATTTGCTGATAATTGCAAAGTCTTCCACTAGCAAACTGCTGTTAGAAGAATCATAACTCTAAAACATTCTGAAGAAGGGATGCGTGATTGTGTATTTGAACATCACTCTGTTACAACATAGAGTTGATCTAGTCGCTAGTGAGTTACTGACAACATTTAACACATTGAAATGTTCTGTAACCCCAACCCCCGTCCTACCCAAAAACAACACACACACACATAGATATATATATATATATATATATATATCATTACATTCTTTTGATGCTTTGCATATTTTGAAAAATTAACAAGAATTGCACCATCTTACATGTACCCAAATCTCATTTGAATCAGTCAAATGGTTTAAAAGATTTTTTTTTCTAACCATGTTAAGGTATTTCACGTTGCCCATGTCTGCACCAGTAACCAGGTTTTTACTGAAATTTGAAAGCTATTTTGAACATGAAAATGTCTTTGGATCAATGAGAAAAACATTCAAATGGAATACAAAGCATTCTGTGTCAAAGCATAGTTAGGACTGTTCTTGTACTGTAATAGTTGGTGAGCTATGGACAACGCAATGCGTCAAATGCATGATGTAAAAATGTCACACATTGAAATGTTCAGTAAAAAAAAAAATGTATAAAATTATCACATTCCATAGTATGGACTGTACACTTGCGTTAAATAAACAGCATTGCTCTGTCTTTCATGTGCCAAAATTTCATTAAAATCTGTCAAACAGTTCGAGAGTTATGATGTTTCTTCTAACCTTGTTGGTGCATATGATGCTGATCATGTTGGCAACTGACAGATTTGCATTTCTCTGAAGTTTGAAGGCTGGTTTTACCATGAAAATAAATTTGAGATCAGTGTGAAAAATATTAGTGCGTAAATACATATTATAGAAAAGTCGAACTGCAGATACTAACACTCTTCAATGGTATTGTTCTGAAATTGTAGTGCCCTCAATATGGCTCTCAGTCCAATTTTGACCATTTTCATATCGTGATTTTTTTCAAACTTTGACTTGTACATACTTTTTCAGGTAAAGGAAATTATGCTTGAAACTTGGAACATAGCTTTTCCAGGTATTGGAAATGCTGTCCAATTAAGACTGGATTTGGCAGTGAAAGCAAAATATAATTTTGGAGTGGCTAAAAATGGGCCATATTTCACTTTTGGGATCATTTTCGCCACCCCCTATCTTTAAACGGCCATAACTCCGGACCTAATGAAGATAAGTGAAATGTTAGTTTTTTTAAGTTGTATAAGAATGTGGAAAAAAGTTAGTTATTTGTCCCTTTAAGAATTTTAGCTGCCAGTACCTTAACTAAGTCATCTGGCGGACAAGTAGAAATTCTCTCTCCACTTGTCCATTAGCACCCGTTTTTTGTTTGTTTGTTTGTTTTTTATGGTAGCAGTGAGAGGATAGTTGAGAAGTGATCTTTAGTGAAGACCAATGGTGCTTCCATCTTTCCCTTTTCACTTTCACTCCTTCACTGCCTCACTCTACCCTCCCCTTGTCATTCCCTGCTCTCTTCCCCTCTGGTTTTTCTCATAATGGAGTTCTTACAGAGTGCTGTCTTCCAATGGCAATAAAACATCAGCAGCATGTAGGCATTGTGCTTGGCTGCATGGATATGATAGATTTACTCTTTCTGTCTTTGTTTACAAAATATATATGTAGATAAAAGTGGGTTTATTTTGGAATATGAGTGTGCTCAAGAGAGAGGGAGAGAGAGAGAAAAGAGAGAGAGAGAGACAGAGATCTTATCACTTCAGTTCATTTCGTTAATGGTGGAACCATGACAATTTTTGTTTTGTTTTTATATACTCTGAAACATATTAGGAATGGTTAATTATACCCTGGTGCACAAATAAATTGTGCAATGCATTTCTCTGTTTTAGACCTCAAATACACATGTGCACAACATGCTGTTATTGAATTATGTCAGCTGACTTGTCACTGCACTACTGATATTAGTGGCGGGGGGGGGGGGAGCAAAAATACATTCGGAGGGGATAAGTTGATTTTCTTATGTTTGTCCCCAGGACTGCTAAAAATGATATGACAATTTCTAGCCCTGCTGATCACCCCCTTTAGTATATGTTGTGTGAGTGGATAACGTTCTCCTCATTAACTGGAAATGTGTTGCCATTTGAATAGTATACTCTGTATGTGCTTGCTTCTTTGTTGTGTAAATAGTATGGGTGGGAGTAGGCGTGTATTATATGGATTTCTGTACTGGCGTTTTGGCGATTTTTTTTTTTTTTTTTTTTTTTTTTTTTTTTGTATCAAAGGAGAATGTAGTAAACTGTCCTTAAATGTCAAGATTTTACCCCCTGACCCCCCAGCAGGGCATTGCCCCTGCATCCCACCAGGGGCCTTAACCGGCTTCTGAACCCCCGGCCACAAACTTTTAAGTATCACAAACATTTCTCATTCCCGCCCATGAAATAGGAGAATTCACTTGTTAGTTTGAAAATCTGTTTTTGAGGAGTACAATTATGATCGCTGCCAGATGATGATGATTGGGATAAGAGGCAGCTAGTTTGGGGGGGGGGGGGGGGGGGATCAGACCATCTCCCCTGAAAGGGGTATTCTGTCATAAGTCTTGATGATCATGCAAAGTGTTACACAAGCATTGAAGGACTTGACAGAGAAGGAATTAAAAGACAGTTTTGCAGGGTAGGAAAACAAACCGGAGCATTTCACCTGAACAGGAAAAACTGTTGGTTGTCTTGACGGTCGTGCAAATAATAACAAGAGCGTTGTAGGGCCAGACAAAAAGCAAAGACCAGACATTTCCCCTCAAAGCCAACCCGTCCATGTGAGTGAAGGTGAGGAGATGCCTACCACAGTTCCAATGAGGGAAGAGTGGAGTTGGGATGATAAGGTGTTTGTGGGGTGTGTGTGGATGTTTTTACCAGTCATAGATATTTGAACTGCTGGATTTTTGTTCTATGCTTTCACATCAAAGTCAAACCTTATATGTTTGAAATGGAGCCATTTTTTGATTTGCATACTTCATTTAGAAATTAATTCATTTATGTTTAAAATTGCCTTTTATAAAAGAACTATGTTCTCTGCCAAATGATGACAATTTAAATCACAGACAGCTATGGCATGAAGGAAGAAAACCAGAGTATTACCCCACAAAGTGTCTGTAATCTTGACGGTCATATGAAGGATAAAGTGAGCGTTGTAAGGCCAGACACACAGCAAAGACCAGGCAACTCCCCTCAACCCTCACTCTCTCCATGGGTGGCGGTGCGGAGATGTTTGCCACAGTCCCAGGAGGGTGGGAGTTAGGAGGGGTAGATAGTTAAGGGGTGTTCTTTAGAGGGTGGGGCTAGGTTGGGTAAACTATGACCCCCAGGGTTGGGACTTGGGGTTGGAGGGCGGGACTATGGGATGCCACTCAGCTGTCCATGACTGATTCTTTAGTAACCTGATGGCAGAGAGTTCTTTCTGAGAGGATTTTTAACTTTTTTTTTCTTTCAAAGTTTTTATTGTAATCCTTTTGCTTTATTGGATGATAAACCTTGAAAATTATGAAGGCCAAAATGCATCGTGTTTTTTTTTCTACCTTTGCTACATGATGATAGCTACACTGTGCAGCTGTACTGTCTTTCTGTGCAGCTGGTGGTTCTGTCACTTGGATTACTGCATCTAACAAACTGCTTTTAGGTTAGCCACTCTGCACTGGTCACTGTGGTGGTGGTTTCACTCCTCTGTGATTCTGTTGAAGGATGTTTAGATGACAGATGAGTTTCATTCTTGGAGGTGGTAACAGCAAAACAGTTCTGATGTTTCCTGCTGACTTTTCTGTATTACTCACCAGAAGCAGTGTTTGTGGCATCTTGATGTGAGCAGGACGCACGTTGTGGTGGTTTGTTATCCTGGCCTGAGGAGGCTTGGTATTGTTTTCAGTCCTCTCTGTCCATCTACAGAATAAAACTGTGGGGGTTGTTGATCAGATAGTACCGGGTTGTATGAGTTCCTTGGCATCAGACAAAAGAAGCACCAAAGAAATTACCCTTCATAATACATGACGCAGTTTTCCTTTTGTGCTTGATGGTTTTACTAGGAGACAGGATTATTTTTTAGTTTGTATTGAATATGTAAGTCTCTCTGAGTGTGTCTGTGACAAAGTAACACAAATGAGACAGATAAATAAAAAGACTATAACCTCAGCCAGATGATGATAACAAAAATCTCAGGCAGCTTTGACAGCATTAGAAACAAAAGAAAAAAAACAATTTAACAATATAAACCTTCCTTTCTTGTATGTCTGTGGATGTGAAGGCCGCGAGAAGGATAACGTGAGCTTTTTATGGCCAGACAAAAAGCGAAAACCAAGGCAGCCTATATTGTTCCCTACCCCTCTTCATGGGGAGAGGGATATGGAGGGACTTGCCACAGCTTGGGGGTAGGGGGATCAAAGCTGGGGGGTGGGGGGGTGGATAAGCAGTGAAGGTATGTCCTGTGGGAGGTGTGAATACGCTTATGAAACCATTGTTTCATTTTTTGTTTGTTGTTACTCTGTTCGTATAGTGTGTGATGCTTCATTGCATACAATTGAAAAACCTTTCGGTGATAACTGGATTGGGTTAGTTGTGACCACAAATTGCTGGGGTGGGGGGGGGGGGTGTTAGGGTGAAAGATGGTGTAAGACCTATCCTAGAGGCTGCCTTTTCAGCTGTCCATGACTGAGAAATTGGTTGTCTGATGGCAGAGGCTGGAAATGAGAGGGGGAAAAGAGGAATAAGACTTGCATGAGGATTCAGAGGAATAAGACTGTGGTCTGATGTCACTATAAATATTATTGGGATTTGGAGTAACTGGGGTCTGTCATGTAAATGTTGTGGTTTGATGTCACTAGATTTGATGTCAACTTGAATTTTGTTTTTGTTTATTTGCTTGGTCTGATGTCACTTTGGATGTTATTGTGATTTCATATCACCAGAGTCAGATGATGCTTTTAATATTCCTGGGATGTAATGTGACTTCGAACATTATTAAGGTTTGGTGTCACTGGGCTCTGATGTCCATTTGTAAGATTTGGGCCTCGTCACAGTCAGGAGGGCTTGTGTGGCTGAATGATCCATTGGACCATGTGTGTGAGGGAATATGAGTTTCCAAACATGCTTGTTAGCTTGTATGGCCCCAAAAAAGGCTCAGAATGCTTCTTTGCTGATAGTGCAAATATAGAGAACAGGCCCATGTCTGTGGTTAGCCCATTACCTATAGTGGAAATATAGAGAACAAGCCCATGTCTGTGGTCAGCCCATTACCTATAGTGGAAATACATAGAACAGGCCCATGTCTGTGGTCAGCCCATTACCTAATGTGGAAATACATAGAACAGGCCCATGTCTGTGGTCAGCCCATTACCTATAGTGGAAATACATAGAACAGGCCCATGTCTGTGGTCAGCCCATTACCTATAGTGGAAATACATAGAACAGGCCCATGTCTGTGGTCAGCCCATTACCTAATGTGGAAATACATAGAACAGGCCCATGTCTGTGGTCAGCCCATTACCTATAGTGGAAATACATAGAACAGGCCCATGTCTGTGGTCAGCCCATTACCTATGTGGAAATACATAGAACAGGCCCATGTCTGTGGTCAGCCCATTACCTATAGTGGAAATACATAGAACAGGCCCATGTCTGTGGTCAGCCCATTACCTAATGTGGAAATACATAGAACAGGCACATGTCTGTGGTCAGCCCATTACCTGTAGTGGAAATACATAGAACAGGCCCATGTCTGTGGTCAGCCCATTACCTATAGTGGAAATACATAGAACAGGCCCATGTCTGTGGTCAGCCAATTACCTATCCAACAGGGTTTTCAAGGTCAGCTCTTACTCTGTTAAAAACCGAGGAATGAGTCTTTCTTCGGCAAGTGTCTTTGCTTTGTACCAACTGTATTGACAAGTGGAGGAAATGGATTTGTCTGTAATGTTGTGTTCCTTTCATGGTAGAATCTGAAAATTTACAGGCAAGTTTTTTTTTGTTCTTAATTTGCCTGTGCTTACTTGTCAGTGATAATTCTTGCACACAAATGTGCGTCTCTGACGCATAAACTTCCCAACTGAGGAAGTGGAATTCAGGCCAGTGCGTCTCAAAAGCGTACGAAAATTTACCATGACGCACTGATTTTCTTCTGTACACATTACAACTCTGAGCAGGGCATCACGCAAAAGGGCTTTCATCTTATCCCTCACGATTGAAGTTAAAAATGTAAATTTCCTCGACGTTTTAGAATGTTCTGAATCGATGAACACTTCCGCTTGAGAATTCTTCTCTACTGAAAACCAGCAAGAGTTGTCAAAATAGACTAGGCCTATCCAGTCTATGATTGGACCACAAGATCACGTGATTCAGTTAAGTGGGAAAAGAATGGAAAACCGTAGGAATTTCGGCTTTTCAGAATCAAAATCTGACAGTTCAGCTGTGGCTCTTGGGTGATGAGTTGGAACGATCTATGCAACATGACCAGTTCGGATAATTAAAATGGCTCCGTTCTGGAGGTACGAATGTGTTGCTCACAGAGCAAGAATGGCCAGTCTACAGTTTTGTCGTAGGTTCCACCAGGCTTCCAATGATCATTGCATGGTGATTAGAATTTGGTCATACCATAATGTATTTCAACATTGAAGGAAATGGTTCGCATAGTGGAAATTCTGTGATGATAATCGAAGAGGACATCTCACAAATCAAGTTTCACTGTTAAAATCCTGATAGTGTAGGTGCTCACATTTTACTTACGTCAGTTGATAACACTTTAACCTTTACCGGATGACGTTTTTGACTGCACAGACCCGATCGTGCGGATCGCCCAAGATACACATATTTTGTAGAGGCTTTTCCTATTGCTTATCCCTATTCAGATCGTGTGGGTCTTGTAAGACCCGCACCTGATAAAGGGCGGTTCAGGAACTCCTCACCCGATGGCATGGGTCACGTGCGACCCATTAAAATGTATAGGTCTGGGGGAATCGCGACTGATTATGCTGATAATTGATTGTGCCCATACATGAAATTTCAGTGACCAACGGCTATTAAGATCGTTCAGGAATTCCTAAGATTTCGTGAGCATAGCTCTATCCGTTCATAAGATATGATGTTTTTATTGAGTCACTGGGTCATGGAAGACCAGGAAGCACGGTAAAGGTTAAAAACATAGGAACACGAATATGAATAGATAATATTTAGCACAGCACTGTCTGGAATTTTTATTAACTTTATTATAAACACCTCTTTTCTAATGTATTTGTATCTCTGTAATAAACACCTCTTTTCTAATGTATTTCTATCCCTTTCTCTGTGCATTTATGTGTGTGAGCCAGTGAGAGCACGCTCGTGTGTGTGTGTTCACTACATTTTCTAGCAGTTATTAATGGTGACCCCCTAAATATTTTTGTGACCCCTGAAAATTTGGAAGTGAGTTTTTCGTACTGAGTCTGACTTTCTAATTTTTAGGAAATAAGTATCACTGCATGTGCATCAGTTACATATTTTTTTCTCAGTTAATGGTTTATATTTATCATATAACAATGTCATTAGCAGTTTATCCAGAACATGGATTTTCCGATTTGAAGAAATGTTGGTGCCCTTGTCTCACCTGGGATACCTTGATCTACAGTCAAATTATTCTTGCAGTCTCATGTAGTTGTAATCCACTTTTAGAAATTTCAGTCAATAGATAAATTTCAAAGATATGTGATGCGAAGTGATCATTTTGCTTGATAATATATCCAACACTGCTTGATGATATATCCCACACTCTTTTACTTCTTCAGGTGTCAGTCGGTCTCCAAGAGGTCAGCCCAAACGCCTAGGCTTTTCCACTTCAACAAGCCAGTACACACCGCTGCCATCCACCCCCACATCTCTCACCCCTTCTTCCACTCCCTCCCCTACCTCTGCTGCTGAGCCCATGTCCTTTAAGGCTGCGACTGTGGATCAGTCCAAGACAGAAAAGAGCTTATCAGAGTTGGCCACCCCAAAACAGATCCGATTTTCTGAACCAGAAATGTAAGTTTGATGCTGTGTGTACTTGAAACCAAGTTCTGGAATGTGTGTGTGTGTGCATGTGCGTGTGTGTGCTTTCTGTCAATGTTGACTGTCTACATAGGTATTGTAAGTATTATTTTGATCAGTCTCTTTTGACAAAGAAAGCATTTTTTATATTCCTTTGCAGAACAGAAGGATCTATGTTGGAATTTCTTTTTAAAGTAAGCATGTTCTGATTTGTTCATCCTTATACTGGTACTGTGAAAATTCTTGATATGTTGATATAATTGTTAATGGGGACAAATTTGTATGGTTGCGAGTAAGAGCATCAACACACACATACACATGCGCACACACACACATACACACACGCACATACACATACACAACGTGTACTTGCACACACACACACACACACACACACACACACACACACACACACACACACACACACACACACACAAGAAGAAAGCAAGAAAGGAATCCCATAATCTAGTAGAAGGGCGCTCAGGAAAGGACATTTCTGTTAAGGTCAGATCTTGGATCCACTCTGATTAGGATCCATTCCAAACCTTACTGGGATTGTCCTCAAGCCATAATCATGTTTACTCCAAGTGTGGTTAAAATCAGTTGTGGTTTTTACATGTTTCTGCTGTCAGGCAGGTAAAGCAATAGATGCTGGTGAAAACTTTACCTCCCTGGCAGAGTAACAGTGTCCAGTTGTTGTTGTTTTTTTTTAGGCTGCTAATTTCTCGCTCTCTCTGTCTCTCTCTGGACTATATGATACAAGGAGAGGAAAAAACAGGCATAAGAAATACAATTTTCATCTTGATATATTGCTGTCTGTCTGTTTTGCCACAGACGAGAAATCTCACCACCATACGTGTCACCTGACAGTCTGGCTCGGCCACCATTGAGGTCGTCTCCTGATGAGGGCAGAACATCCCCTGAGAATCAGAATTCCTTGCAGCAGGAGACTTCTCCAGGGGAGGCGGTGGTCCAATCAGATGAGGAGATTACTTTCAACATATCTCACCAAGTTGCCGGTGAGGTCAATCTATTAAACTTTAAAAGTTTGTCAGCTTTTTTTTACATCAGCATGTAGTTACACTCTGTTTGGCGTCATATACTTTACCATGTCAGACCATAGCATTCAACGGCAGTTAGCCAGCTCTGTCAGGCCGAATTTTTTCCGTGGCCAATGCAGTCATAAGACAGTCACGTGATGTCACCCCACTTCCGGCCCCGGAAGAAGCCAGTGTCAACTTCCTATAAGTCATTCATCTTCGGCCTGCCGTCAAAGCAAGATAAGTCTTGTGCTCTGTCTCGCCTATACTTGCCTTTGTGTTAACTTTGCTGTGTTTTGTTCTATACTTGATTCAGTTGTGGCTTACAAATGTGAGGCTCTTGGTGGGAGCGTATTTATCAAAAGATTTGTCTCTTTTACCGGCACTCTCGGGAGCGTATTTATTAAAAGATTTGTCTCTTTTACCGGCACTCCCGCGACTTTGTTACTCGCGATCGTCGGCACCGCTCGCCGGTCGTGTTCCCCCACCATATTGCCGAGCCTCGGGTTCAGCACGCATTTTGTGCTGGTTCCGGCTTGCACTAGACCCTGAGTATTTTTGCCGTGTGAGGCTCTTGGTGGGAGCGTATTTATTAAAAGATTTGTCTCTTTTACCGGCACTCTCGGGAGCGTATTTATTAAAGATTTGTCTCTTTTACCGGCACTCTCGCGACTTTGTTACTCGCGATCGTCGGCACCGCTCGCCGGTCGTGTTCCCCCACCATATTGCCGAGCCTCGGGTTCAGCACGCATTTTGTGCTGGTTCCGCTTATTAAGGTTTAGGGCTCAATAACTATCACACCTGTACTCTTTACCCTTCACAGGTAGAACGTGTTCGAGTAAGGGTGTGTGACACTGATCTGCTTATTAAGATTTAGTGCCCAAGAACTATCACACCTATACACAGTGATACTCCACGTGTAGAGATTGCTATTAATAGCCATACCAGTCACACGACCGGTGGCGTGTACGGGTAGTTCGAGTTTTCAGTCGATCTCTCGAGCACTTTGCACGACACCACACGGACGATCGAGATTAATTGATTTTCTCGATCGGCCACCTTGTCTCCTCTTTGCGGTCGTGTGTTCCGGGTTTGCTCTATCCACCTGTGCCCAACATGGTGAAGGACACCGCCGGGTCGAGCCACTCCACTGCTCGGAGTTCGCTCAATTTCCCGGAGAACCCGCGGGTCGATTCCATCTCGGAGCAATCCGTTCGCACTGATGAACGTACGGTTCGGGTAGACAGAGACGACTTCTCCGCGGAAGGGACGCGTGATCTTCCTCGTCTACCAAACCGACGGACGCACGACCGCGGCGTCCCAAGGCTGATAGGCAAGCGGCCACCATTTCAAAATGCCTTTCATTTGATCTGCCTGCTAGTCTAAGGGCAAAGCTCCCCTCAAGGTGCTGCCCAGAAAGTCTAATGGCAAGGCTCCCCTCAAGGGGCCCGGCCGAGCAAAGACTAGCCAACGGAATTCGCCCTCCCCCACCCCTTCTCCATCGGCCAGCTTGCCCTCTAGCCTACGGACTCGCTCGGAGACTTCTAACTATCATGTTGAGTCACGCGAATCTCGGCCCCCGGGGCACCTTGCCGAGCCGCGGACCAGCACGGGTGACGGATCTGGGATGGAATCACCATCCGTCACTCGCCTTGATGAGTCACGTATCTCTTTTTCCCCCCAAATTGATACGTGCACTCATAGCGCTCGGCCCCACCGGGCACAGGTGCAGCCAACACCTGAGCTCGAGGAGCGCTTCGACTCCGGAAGCAGCCTTATGGTCACCCCGACGCACGACCTCGGTGGTGTCCATAATCCTGGGCGTGCGGGCACGCCGCGCCATGGGCCCGGCCGTGCCCATGCACAAGGACGGTCGACCTACCCCGATCGAACGTCACCTTCTTCCCTAGGGGTATTGGACGTTGGGGAACCGACCTTTCGGATCCCCATTTGGGCAACGTCCGCGGTCCCGCTCCTCCGGGGGGAGGATCTACCAGCGGGACCAAGGGTAACCTGACATATTCCTCCAGGGGGAGGAACACGGGACCGCATCCTGACCAATCCGCACTTTCGCGGGTTGGGGGCTCGACTTCCGCATCCTCCTCCATACCATTATGGCCCTCCCAGGCCCATTCCAAGGACGTGTATGGTGCAGTGCACGGACCTGGACGGGGACGACAGGCCACGGCCTCTCAAGCCCCCCCCCAACAGTGATTCAGGTTACCCGGGTCCCCGGGGACTTTCTGCCTACAAGAAGAAGAGGGTCTCGTGGCTACGACTCGGCGGATGTCTGACCTACGCATTCGCCCAACGCGCTGGTCAGACCTTGAGTGCGGCCTACCTACCATGGTTTTTCCCCAGGGCCGCCACAGCCCGTTTACCTCCCCGGGGACCGGTGGCTCTATGCCCCCGAGAGAGACCAGTGGCTTAACGCCAACACCCAGCACGACCAGCTACATGGTCGAATGTGGCACCCGGCCTCACTTACCTGGGTCGACCTTGGTCTCCCTCCTCGGGCGCTGTCCTATCGGCAGGACGATGTCCCGGCCGCCGATTATAGGGCCACCGGGGACACACTACAGGCACCCCTCGACTTACCTCCTGAAGACGGGTGCTATGAACCCTCTCAGGACCAGTACCTCCCTGAGGCGGACGATGACGAGGAGCTAGCCCCCACCTCATTGTACGATGTCCGCACGATAGAACGGTGGCGACCAGACCTCGTTAGGAGGGAGGCCGCACCCGCTGACGAATTTCTCTCCCTCTCCCCCGGCCCAGAGATCTAGACCAGTCTACCCATGAACCCCTCAGTCGCCTCCTTGTTTACGGACAATCCCGTGACCAGGGAGATGGGCATTTCCCAGTCGGACCGTCGGTTGATCTCCCACCTGCCCCCCCCTACTTCCGGCGCCATCTCCTTTAAGAACCTAAAGGAATGGGTCCGAGTAGCCAGGATGGGCATCCTCCACACCACGGCGGGACACACCTACTTGGACATGCCCCTTCAGCGAGCGGAGGCTCTATGGCCGGAGGACGATGGTGCCATCCCAGTACCGGGGGACCCGGGCTCTGAGGCGCACCAAGAGCCTGACCCTCGCTTGTTCAGCGATCCTTTCATGCGACACCTAGTTAACAGGATTTCGCATCACCTTTCGGCTGCGGCGGACAGCGCAGCCAGAAGCCACTTCAACTGCTTGTTGGTCGCGAGAGAGGCCGTGCTGGCGCGGACCTCTCTCTCCCCGACGCTTAAGGCAGCCCTGCGATGCATCCCGGGCCAGGTCCAGTCGCTCTTTGGCGACTACTCGGCTGACGTCATAGCACAAGCAGTTGAGGAACGCAAGCAGGCTGTGTCCTTTGCGCCCAGGCCACCGCCACGCCCTGCTAGACCCCCACTTCGTTCCTTCCCCAGGCACAGACCCTATCCCAGACAATCGCCTTCCCGCACCGCACGGCCCGCCAAGCGACCTAATCTTCTCCCAAGGCCTAAGCCAAAACCCCATCAGCAAAATTTTCGGTTAGGCCAACAGTCACGCTCCCGGAGCTGACTAGGGAGACAGCCCGAGGGGGACTTAGATCAGGTAGCACCCCCCCTCGCCCTATCCCCCACCCACCAGCCCAGACCCTCGCCCCCCCTGGCGGGCAGCCTCTCCCGGCATGCCCACCAGTGGAGACGCATACGCCTCACCCCTGGATAGTGGCGGTGCTACAGGAAGGGTTTCGCCTTCCTTGGGCCCACGAGCGTCCCCCCCCTCATGCTATCTCCCCCTCCCTCCCCCAACGAACCCTCCCCCGCCAAAGCAGAAGCTCTTCGCACGGAAGTCCAAGACCTCCTCAAAAGAGGGGCCATCTCGGAGATTTCCCACCCAAACCCCGGCTTCTACTCTTTGTGATCCCAAAAGCCTCGGGAGGATGGAGGCCCATTCTAGATCTTTCGCCCCTCAACAAGTTCCTCAGGCCCACCAAGTTCAAGATGGAGACCCCCACCCAGATCCGAGACTCCATCCATCATCGCGACTGGGCCACATCCGTAGACCTGAAGGACGCCTATTTTTCAGATCCTGATTCACCCGGCCCACAGACGATTCCTACGGTTCGTCTGGCAGACCCCGGAGAGGCCTGCACGCATAGTGGACCTCATCTCCTGCCTGTCACAGGCACCCCACACCTCGGCCAGAACCCTGTCCTCCCTCCTAGGAATGATGGAGTCCCTGTCTCCCCTCATTCCCCTGCGGCGGGTCCCCAAACGCCAACTTCAGAGGGAGTTCCGCCGACGTTTGTCACAGACCTCCGACCGCTGGGACCAGGTCATTCCCCTCGGACACTGGTTCATTTCGGCGACGGAGGAGCGGCTCACTCCAGCCACTCTCTCCACCGGGGTCCCCATCTCCCTCCCAACCCAACCCAACCACTGGAACTTCATACAGACGCCTCCAACTTGGGCTGGGGGGCCCACGTGGAGGACAGTCACGCCTCGGGGAGTGGGAGCTGGAAGCGGTCAGGCTAGCCCTTCTCCAACTCCAGCACAAGGTCGCGCACCGACTTGTTCTCCTCCTCACGGACAATACGTCGGTAGCTTGCTATGTCAACAAAGGGGGAGAGGCCCGCTCCATAGGCCTCTCCCTCAGAACAGAGGCCCTCCTTCGCTGGTGTCGCGCAACCATCGGTTTGTGCCCATGATCGACCTGTTTGCCACCAGCTTCAACCATCACCTGCCCCTGTACGTCTCTCCCGTTCCAGATCCCCAGGCGGATGCAGTCGACGCACTATCCCTCCCCGGGACGGGCCTACTGGCGTATGCCTTTCCCCCCTTCCCCATCCTACACAAGGTGATCAGGAAGGCAAGGCTGGAAAGACCCAGGCTGATCCTCGTAACGCCATGGTGGCCGACCCAGTCTTGGTTCCCGGACCCCAAGTCCCTCACCCACGTTCCCCCCCTCCGGCTCAGCCCTCGCTGGGACATGCTGAGACAACCCCGGTCAGGTCTTCCTCACTCCAATCCCAAGATGCTTCGCCTACACGCGTGGCTTCTATGCCAGCCCAACTGCGAACATCTGCATCTACCCCCCACTCGGAGAGACCCCAGTCCGTCCTAGACACACTAGCCGGGGCAGGGGCCTCTCAGGGATTACGGGACTTCGCCTCGGCATCTCGCAGAGCCAGCACCGAATCCCTCTACAACTACCGTTGGGAGAGATGGATAACCTGGTGCTCAGATAACTCTGTTCCCCATGACTGCCCCTCCAACATCCAAATAGGAAATTTCCTCTCCCACCTATCCTCTTCCCTTAAGCTGTCGGCTGGCTCCATTCGGGGCTACAGATCAGCTATCTGCACTACCATTCGTCAACTGGGGGGCCCTTCTTTTGACAATGACTTTCTCCTCAGAGAGGTGTCTAGAGGAGTTGCTCTACGGGAAGCTCAGTCCCCTAGGCGCATTCCCCTCTGGGACCTTTTTACGGTCCTCGATGCCCTCAGAAAAACCCCTTTTGAACCCATTGCTTCTATTCCTTTTGACCTCCTCTCCTTTAAGACCACCTTTCTCCTCGCCCTGGCCTCGGCCAGAAGACGAAGTGAGATTCACGCCCTCAGCGGTGACCCCACAGATATCGCCTTCCGCAGGGACGGCTCAGTCTCTCTCAAGTTCCTTCCGGAGTTCTGACATCTTGGGAAAGGGAGAAAAAGATGGAGACATGGACCTTTGCCCCTCCAGGTGTCTCAGGTACTACTGGGAACGCACACGCCCCAGGCGCTCCTCCCAGAGACGACTCCTTATCTCCCTCAACCCCAACAATACTAGAGATATCTCGGCGGGAACTATCTCCAGGTGGCTCTCCAAGACGGTGAGATCTACCTACGCTCAGGCGTACAAGGATCTCCCTGTCCTATCACCCAGGGCCCACGAGGTCAGAGCACTGGCCACTTCCACAGCGTTCCAGTACTCTGTCCCCGTGCGCCACCTGCTGGAGGCAGCCTACTGGCGTTCGGAAAATCCCTTCATTAATTTTTACCTGAGGGATATCCGCATGACCAGAGCTGATGGGTCTAAGGGGATTTCCTTTGTGGCGGCCAATGCAGCCATATCGGTCAACCCCAAGAACCACTAGGGCGCTCGCCCTCCTCCGATTCCTTTAAATTCTGCTATGGTCTGACATGGTAAAGTATATGACGCCAAAATGGGGAGTTTGTGTTATACTCCCTGTTTGGCTAGTATACTTACCATGTCAGACTCTAATTCCCTCCCTACCTTCCCCTCTGGCGCCAAGGTTCTCGGGGTCACCATACACCAGGCCTCGCTGAATGACTTATAGGAAGTTGACACTGGCTTCTTCCGGGGCCGGAAGTGGGGTGACATCACGTGACTGTCTTATGACTGCATTGGCCACGGAAAAAATTCGGCCTGACAGAGCTGGCTAACTGCCGTTGAATGCTATGGTCTGACATGGTAAGTATACTAGCCAAACAGGGAGTATAACACAAACTCCCCATTTAGTTTCTGCATTTTGAGAGTACAGGATAGTAAAACGAGTTAAAAACATAGACACAAATATGAATAAATAATAATTAGCACAGTCTGGAATGTTTTATTAACCTTATTATAAGCACCTCTTTTCTTATGTATTCCTGTCTCTTTCTCTGTGGATTTTTGTGTGTGAGCCAGTGACAGCACGCTCATGTGTGTGTGTGTGTTGTATATGTGTGTGTGTGTGTGTGTGTGTGTGTGCGTGCGTGCGCATTTTCACTACATTTTCAAGTAGTTATTAATGGTGACCCCCTAAATATTTTTGTGACCCCCTGAAAATTTGGAAGTGAGTTTTTTGTACCGAGTCTGACCCCCTAATTTTTTGGAAATAATTATCACTGCATCCGCATGATTCTTTTCCTAAACCTCAAAGAGAGTACCACCATTCCATTTGTCTATATATGCTTCCAGACTACTGATAGTACACCACCACCATTCCATTTATTTGTATTTGATAGAGGACTACTGACTGGACAATGCCCACTGTTCTGTTCATCAATAAATGATTTTAAACAAGTGACTGTGCACCCTCAACCATTCCATTTATGTATGATTCTAGTTAAACTGAGTGTACCCTATTTACCTTTCCATTTATTTGTGTTTCAAGACTACTGATTATAAATTACCCACTATTCCAGTCATCTGTATATGATTTGAGACTATGGACAGTACACCACCAACCATTCTATTTATTTGCAAATGATTCGAGTCAACAGACTGTAAACCACCCGCCATTCTATTTCTTGGTGATTTAAGACAACTGATTGTACACCACCCACCATTCCATTTCCTTACAAATAATTCCAGACCACTGATTTTACACAAATCACCATTCTGTTTATTCATGTATTATTCAAAACTACTACCTGCAAACCATCCATCATCTTATATATTTTCTTATAATCTGAGATTAATGAATGTATACAATCCACCAATCCCATGAGTTTATAAATATTTTCAGACTCCTGACCAAACGCCACCTGCCATTCTTTTTCTTTATTAATGATTCAAGATAAATGTTTGTACATCTCCCACTGACCCATGCACATGGGTTCAAGAGTCCCTGATCCTGTGACTAAATTGTAGCTATCCTGGCAATTCTCACAACCCAATCAAAGCCATCTTGGTAATCCTGATACTGAAATGTGGCCATCCTAGCAATCCTGAATATCATGAAACAAGACACGATCCTGAAACTATTTTTTTGCCACCAATCATCATGTTACCATTAAAGTGTTACCAACTAACATGAGTAAATGTTGGCACCTACACTATCAGGAATTTAACAGTGAAACTTGATTTGTGGGATGTCCTCTTCAATTATCAGCACAGAATTTCCACTACGCAAGCCATTTCCTTCAATGTTGAAATATTTCATGCAGGGATGAAAACTCCTCTGCCGTTATTTTTTCGCATCTCCTCCAAAAAAAAAAAAAAACAAAAATCTCCGCCGAAAAAATATTCGAAAAGTGAAGCTCTGAAATGATCTCAAATTGTCTGCACAGCCAGCTTCGTTTCTGTCGGTAATGTTCTCGGACGGCACAGTTCTCATTCTGCTTCCTTCCAGTGTCATTTCTCATCATGGCGTCGATTCACAGCGAGAGTTTGCCGCCAGTGAGTGAGAAAAAAAAAGAAGTATGTGAACCATTGGAAGACCGAGTGGCTGCAGAAGGAGGTGTGTGACCGCAGAGCCAGGGATTTAATAAGAAAACGTGACAAAGACGGCGAATTTAAAGCGTTTTGGGAACCTTGCCAAAACGTGTCTACTTTGGTAGTCATGGCTTTGTGGCAGTCAGAGATCACATCGGCGGAGTGTCCCAGTCACCAACAGAAAATGTGTGTGTTTCCCACACCATTACAGCATGTTTTCAGATCTTAGGGTATGCAACAATCTACGTTTCATTTCCAGTGATAGTTTGACTCCCACTCTGATTTTTCTACATGTGCCATTTCCAATGATAGTTTGATTCTAACTCTGATTTACTTACCTACAGGCCTTATTCTTTATGTCCTGAAAGCACTGTTTGTCAGATTTTCTCCAGCTACAGCTCTGAGGATTCATCATTCTAAATGTTTGCTTTGTCTCAGTTGATATAGTTTCTTTCCACGTCAGTCTCAGTCTTCAAGGTGTTGAAAGTTGTTTTATAGAATGAGTTGTTCAGAAGCGGGAAAGTGATTTCTAAAGATTTTTTTGCCTTATTTAATACAAAATATGCTTCAGCTTCAGGGGCAGCACTCCCTGCCCCCAGCCGGGCTGTTGCCCCTGGACCACGCTGGGGGCCTACAGCAACCCCCAGACCCCCACCAATCCCCTCTCTTTTTTCTAAAACTGTTTTCATCCCTGTTTATGGTATGACCAAATTCCAGTTGCCATGCAATGATCGTCGGAAGCCCGGTGGAACCTACGACGAAACTGTAGACTGGCCATTCTTGCTCTGTGAGCTACACATTCGTACCTCCAGAACGGAGCCATTTTAATTATCCAAACTGGTCATGTTGCATAGATCGTTCGACTTTTGTTCCATTCGCTGGATTAGCACCCACGAGCCACAGCTGAACTGTCGGATTTTGATTCTGAAAAGCCGAAATTCCTACGGTTTTCCATGCTTTTCCCACTTAACTGAATCACGTGATCTTGTGGTCCAGTCATACACTGGATAGGCCTAGTCTGTTTTATCGACTCTTGTTGGTTTTCAGTAGGCTAGAGAAGAGTTCTCAAGCGGAAGTTGTTCATCTATTCAGAACATTCTAACACGTCAAGGAAATTTACGTTTTTAACTTCGATTGTGGCGGATAGGACGAAAGCTCTTATACGTGAGGCGGCGCTCAGTTATAATGCGTACAGGAGAAAATCAGTGTGTCACGGTAAATTTTCATACGTTTTTGTGATGCACTGGCCTGAATTCGAGTGTATCAGCATGGAGGTTTATGCGTCAGAGACACACATTTGTGCTTAAGAATTATCACTGGGATGCGTTCAGTAAGGTGTGAGAGTTGTGAGTGGTTCACTTATGAAAAAAAACCACCTAACTAACGCTGTTTTAACCCTCACCCTGCTCTTTATAATATTATATAGTTGAAAGAAATGCACTTAAAATCAAAGGACGAACAGTCAACACTACCCCTAGTCATTTTTAGGGCTTTTGTACATTTATTATTAGTAGTAGATAGGTAAACCTATGCATTTTTGGAAACTAGAGATGTTGTAGATTTTGATAAAAGCAATAAAAAAAACTATACCTGCAATGTTGTTGAAGATATCCTTGAAGATATATCCAATGAAATTTGTGCAAACATGATGAACAAAGTTTTCAATAGTATTTGAATTGTCACAGTTCACCAATCACAGTGTCCAAACACTCAAAATAAGCAAAAACATACAGAAAAACATGTTGCACATAGCTCACAAAAAGCACCGGTGCCTTGGCCTCTTGTGGTAGGCAGAAAAACACTCAGGGCACAGTGCCACATCACAGCCACTGCACTCCCAGCCAGAACGTACACGAGTGGCATGACCAGCTACACAGTTTCTCTTCCTTCCTGCAACCAGCTTGATCAGATCATGGCCTTCCAGGGGATGAGCTGGACCTGCCTGAGGTGTGGGCCTGTGGGCTTGGGGGTTGTCCCTGGCAGCTCTAATTTCAGCAGCTGTACGCCTTCGGCGCACAACTCTCTGAGGCGGATAGTAGTCTCCAGCCAAGCCCTCCACCACTAAAATCATGAAGTGGTACCTGAAGAGTATGGGGGCATCACTGGTGTTCAGCTTATAGATTAGGTAGCTGTTCAGGACAGCTCTCCCGAACAGACAGAAGGCCACTTTTGATGTCCACTTCATTGTCCTCCTCTCAGTCAGGTACGGTACAGCTTGGCATCACCAAGGTCCACTCCTCCCATTGACTTGTTGTACACTGTCTTCAGCATCAGATTCTGAATTACAAACAGAGAAAAATTTTATGATTATTTTGTTTCTCTACTATGTTCATTACATTTGTTTTATTCATGAATAAATGAATATCACAACGTTACTGTAAAATATAATTATTTGCTTATGATTTTTTTTTTTTTACTAATTACAGTAAAGACTGAAACTGAACATATCAAGAATTCAGCAGTTTCATGTGTGCTTTCTATAATAAGAAATAGATTGCATCATGAAATTACCTAAATATGACTATGATTATACCTAAACCATTTCTTGATAGGAGTCACACCCACTTTGCCACGCCCACACACAATGTGTTTGTTTTGAACATGAATTCACTCAAAGACAAGACAGATGTATGGTCTCAAACAAAATATTATACTTCACCCTCCTTTTAGCAACGTTTAGAGCATTCACAATAAAAATTAAAAAAAATTCAGATTCACTGGTTTGATTTGGCCAGAAATAGAGCATCATTGCAATTTGACTCCCACCGCCACCCTCACCTCCCCCCCTCCACTCTAGTGTTGTACCACAAACTTCTAACTATCCAACAACAATGGGTGACAAGATCCGATATCAAAGTTTCAAACTTTCCAAGTTCTGTCCACTTACCAGCTTCACTTTCGTCGCTGTCGCTTGCAACAAATGACTCGTCACGCTCACGTGCCTCCATGTCTCGGTTACTTTCTGTTGAACTCATTTTTTTAGTCAGATCGGACTCCAGTCGATCGACACACTAGTACAAGTTACCAGAGGATGGCTTGTAATGCAAATGAGGTCGCTGCCCGGATGTTTAACGTTGGTGGCTTAACTCAATGCAGACGTAACTTTCTGCCACAACCGTGACACGCTGAGACGCACTATTTTCGGTATTTTTACTTTAAAAATATACAGACAGAACCAAACCGAATACAACAATAAATATTATGTTTTTGAAAACTTCAAATCATGTTCTTTTAGAAGAAAAATACTACAGTCCTGTGTTCAGTACACACTTCAATCGCCACTGGTTTGAAAAGTGTAGGCAAACAGCTATCAGCAAAAACTTTTTCTCTACGTAAGTATGGATGAAAAATCAATACGATCATAACTGTAGTCAACACAGTTTGTAGCAAACACATAAAAACAATGTATCTTTCACACACACAGCTGTGTGCATGGTCTAAACCTCAAACAGAGAGCTGCTGTCACATATTTGAAGAAAAAGTGCAAAAATTTCATCACTTGGTATGTGCAACTCACCATCGTCACTCATATCCTCTCTGTCCGATTCGGCAAGTTCGGAAAACAGTTCGGAAAAGTTCGACAAGTTCGGAAAACAGTTCCAGTTCTTCATTTGATCGTTCTTCCATTATTCTTTCAATTACTTCTTGAAATAAGATGTTTCTGTTCGCTACGACTCGCTGACGCTTCGGTGCCGACAACATGATGAACACGGGCAGCCAGAGTTATCTCCAGCTATCCCATAATATGAGCGAAAAAGTAGAATCAAACACGAGATAATACACCAAGGGAGAGTACCACTTAATAGAGGAGATCCTCAGCTTTCTGTAGATACCACGATTGTTTCCCTTAGACCGCACAGCTGCATGCGAAAATTCAAGTAGATGGTCGATCACCAGGTGGGTGACGTGTCTGTGCGAAGCACTCAACCCGTCATCGGCCAGGTGATCGACGAGGCGCCAATGAGTTAACGGGTTAACACCTTATGTAAACAGAGCCACGATCGTGGCCTCACGCAATCTACCTTGAAAGCCATGATCGTGGCCAGCTGCAGCCTACAGGTTAAGAGAAAGCTGTTAGAGATGTTATCCACTGATTGAATCAAACGTTTGTCTGAACAGAGCCCATGAATGCTGGGAACGAGAGCGATTCTTCCACCTTGCCTGTTACCACTCCTTCCCCTGCTACAGACAAAGGTCCTTTTGCCACTCCTATTCCCCCCTCACCATCTCCTGAACCAGTTTCAGTTCAGTCAGAGGATCAAGAATATGTTCAGCATCAAGCGCATCAGAGTGAACAGAACACTGCTACGACTGATTCAAGTCCAAAAGGCCAATTGTCAAGGTCTTCTCTTTATGACAGAGCTGCAGAAAAAGAAACTTCTCTCAGAGACAGGTCTCCGCTGTCCGTCCGGACTAGTATAGAGAGTGAAGTCAGCAGATCACAGAGGTGGAGACTGTCTCCTCATAGGAGTCCCACATCGTTCTCCAGAGACAGGGTTGATCAGAAAGAAATGGTGACACAAACCTCTGTATTTACTGAGACCAAACGCACCTCGTTTATTGAGAGAGAGCGCACATACCAACGTGAAATCAAGATTGAGTCTGAAGAGAGCGTAGCATCTGCGAAGGAGACAGCATTGTTGCGAAAGACTGAACCACTGGAGGCACTGCCTGTGTTGGAATGTGAAAAGGAATCGGAGGCCCAGCCAGATCAGAGTGCAGAATCAATGGAAACAATTGAGCCAGATGAAGACAACATTCTCATCGAAGCCAGACAGGCCAGCAGTGCCTCCAGTAAAAACATAGTGGAGGAACTGGAGCACGAGACTGTTGAAGTTGCAGCCGATGATTTGTTGGATTTGGAGGTGCAGGTCCCTACTCCCATCCGACACTCCTCCAGGAGAAGCACACCAGAAAGGTCTGTCAGATCCACACGCACCACCAGACGAACTGGCCTGAAAATAGATTTGACGGCAGTGGACAAAGAGAAGGAGAGGACAGAGCCCACACCCCCAAAACTGCGTTGCATTTCTCCGTCAAGGGAGAAACCGCCTGAAGACACTGAATGGCCAGAAATCATGCCCTCTCTGCAACTGGAGTTCAGTGATGATGATGATAATAACAGTAATGAAAACCACTTACGACCAACCCCACAGTCTTCTCCAGGGAGAAATCGGATGACAAGTCATTCCCCACCAGTATCTCCTGCACAGAAAGGTCTGAAGAATGCACAGGGATTGTTGTCACAGAGTACAGGACAAGATAGCGTTGATCATTCCCCACCATTCTCCCTGAGATCCAGAAGAAGCAGCGACAGATCTCCTCCCATTTCTCCCTTGCAAAGAGCTGCTGGAAGTGGTGAGAAATCCACAGTCTCTCCAAAATTATCGGTGAATGTAGATAGATCACCACCAGTTTCTCCATTGCGGAGATCTACAAGAAGTGTTGATCGGTCCCCACCTGTCTCTCCGTCGCGGAGATCAACAAGAAGTGTTGATCGCTCCCCACCTGTCTCTCCGTCTCGGAGATCAAGAAGTGTTGATCGGTCCCCGCCTGTCTCACCATCTCGGAGATCTACTAGAAGTGTTGATCATTCTCTGCCTGTCTCTCCATCTCGGAGATCTACAAGAAGTGTTGATCGCTCCCCACCAGTCTCTCCATCTCGGAAATCTGCAAGAAGTGTCGATCGCTCCCCCCCAGTCTCTCCATCCCGGAGATCCACAAGAAGCGTTGATCGCTCTCCACCAGTCTCTCCCTCTCGCAAATCTATGAAAGATGCTGATCATTCCATACCCGCTCATTCGTCAAAGAGATCAGCCAGAAGTGGCCATCACTCTCCACCTCACTCTCCATCCGGAAGATCTGCACAAAGTGCTGATGGGTCGCCTCCTCCTTCCTCATCTCGAACTTCAAGGCAGAGGGATACAGAACAAGTCAAAAGTGCAGAGACAGATTTGCCAGTCGTCAAATCCAGAACCATTGAGGTAGGATTTGTCTCATAGAGTTTCATTCAGTTTTTGTCGTATCTCTCATTACACATGTAAGATCCTCCTTTGAATTGACAGACCTTGTTTTATATTATTATATCAATGTTTTTTTTACAGATTTGTGCATATGTATTGAAAGAATGAAAATATAAAAGAAAAATTGATGGACTGACAGGCTGTGAGACGCAGGAAACAACAGAATGTGGCGCCAGCATACAGTTTTTCAGTTGACTCTACCCAGAAAGCAGCCTGTTGTGTAAACCAGTGCGTGGATCGTAAAACGCATAGAGCTTTGTCCCTAACTGAGGATAGGCGATACATAAGTACTCATAATAATAACAATACCAATGTTGACCATATCTTTGTTCACCTGACTTTTGACTTTCACTATCATTGTCACTCATTACTCTTTAACAGTTGGCTTTCAGTAAAATTTCCTTCTTTGTATTCTGTGTATTGAGATGTAAAACAAGAATGCTGGTCACAGTCTGAAAAAGATGCCGTCTTTTTAAGTTCGAAAAACACAGTAAAAATCAATTTGTTACAAAGGAAAGTTGCCTCCATTAGTTGAGGATATCCTCTGTATGTATGACAAGAAGTCAAGCCTACTGTGGTATAATTTACTGCAGAATTTTGTGAGTTTGTTAACTCTAAATGCTCAGGTCACTGGTCGGTGCTAGCAGCAATGTCACAACAGGTCACCGATCAACGCCTGCTGCATTTACATTTGAAGTGGCCATGCATCACCTTGAATGACCAAAGGTTTAAGTCTCTGTGTTTAAGGACCACGAGATCACAATTGAGGAGGTCGTTGTTTTGAAAATAGGCGAGGATTCTATTCTATCTTGTTTCTGTTTTCACTCCCATTTTATATATACAGATGGTTCTTCCTTTTCAAGTCTCATGTATATTGACATTATATGCATAGTAAAAGTTGATTCATAATTTTTTTTTGGGGGGTGACATTTTTTTAGTATAAACTTCTCACTATGGACTGACTGTTTTCTTTGCAGGAATTAACAGTTCAAACAGAAAGTGCAGGTGAGGAGTTGATGCCTCCTCCAGTCTCACCACCTCGACGGTCCACCCGTTTAAGGACACCTGAAAGAAGCCCGGGGAGAAAAGAGAGGACCCCTGAACGTACCACCAAGACACAAAGTGCTGAAAGCAGAGAGGAAATTAGCGAGATGCCTGATAGCACGAGTCCAGTGGATATTGGTGAGAGCCTTGCAGATCTGGCTGCAAAATCTCCAACTCGAAGATCTCAAAGAGCCAAGACACCTGATATTGTCAAGCACACCGATAGCAAGCCAGAAGTGTCATCCGAGTCAGAGCAGCCAGTTCATGTTGAAGAAAGCCGGTCTCCCAGTCGAAGAAACACCCACCAGACCAAAGAAACATTCACGCCAAGAACTTCCAGTCGTCGTTCAACAAGGCGCTCAAAGACACCAGATCTCAGCACAACTGAACCTGCCTCGTCTTCCAAACAAGCTGGTCAGAAAACTTCGGAAAAGCCTCTGTCTGCAGATTCCAAATCAGAAAAGCATGAAGGTGAGAGTCAGGAAACAACACTGAAGCAAGAAACTTTGCCAGCAGCTTCAGAAAAAGCAGCTTTGGAAAAAGTTAGCTCTTCATCGCGTAGATCGACTCGTAGCAGATCTAAAACGCCAGAGCCTTTTTCAGGCCATGTTGCCACTCGTTTGAGAGAAAAAGGGAAAGTGGACCAAAGTGAGAGCATCATCGAAGAGGTCAAAGACATCACCACTGCAACTGAGGAGGTTCGTACCCTGCGCAAGCAACAGCGTGATGCATCATCAAGAGCCGCTACAAAAATGTCTCCAGTTGCCCAAGAAACTGGTGAGAAATTCACTTTTCTTTTGTTATGAAGACAACATGGCTTTCTTTCTTTTCTTTTTTTTTTTTTAAAAACATTCCTGTCTTTTTTTTCCACTTTGTATTGTTTGTTGATCAACACCTCTGTTTCTGTTGCCGTTTATAGCTTAAAACTTCTTTTTCTTGACTAGGTATTTGAGGTTCACCACTATTTAGATTTCTGCACATTGTGGTTTTTAATCCCACCATTGAGAGAGTCTCATTCAGTCTTGGGTGTGTGTGTCTAAAAATGACATCAGTATGCGTGTGTTCTCTTTTTATGTGTTGTCGTCAGTCACATCGGCACACAATGGTTTACTCTTCAAAGAGTAGGACTTAACCTTTGACTGTGAGTTTTTAGATGGCTCCCAGTTGTGAATTTCACATGATGACCAAGTCCGTTTTCAAGCCATGTCCATAAAATTTTATGACTTTGTCGATAAAGCATGATCCAGCACCTATTTAAAAAGTGTTTATTTTTTTTATCAAGAAACAAAGGAGTAAACAATAACAAGATCATGGTAAGGCTTTGTTTTTCTTCAGAAAAAAGTGTGGGTCACTGGAGACCCACAAAGCACAATGAGGTTTTAGTCCTTGAGAAAAAGCGTAGGTTCCTGGGGATGCACACTGTATGACCGGGCTTTATTCATTTATATTATAAAAACCATGATTTGGCGTCATATACTTTACCATGTCAGACCATAGCATTCAATGGCAGTTAGTTAGCTCTGCCAGGCCGAATTTTTTGTGGCTAATGCAGTAATAAGACATCACGTGACGCCCACCCTGCTTCCGCCAGGGAAGAAGCCGGTGTAAACTTCGTGTTCCTCATTCAGCTTTGGCCTCCTGCCTAACAAGGACAGGTTTTATTGCTCTGTCTCGCCTATACTTCTGTTTTTGTAGAGATTGCTTGTGTGCTTGCCTTCTTTACTTGTTCTGTTGTGGCTTACACTAAACCATGGATACTGTTGCCGCTTGAGGCTTACGGTTGGCGTTCTATTACTTTTTTTTCATGCGCTACAGCGTGACGGCTTGCGACTTCACTTTTCAGTGCCGTTTGTTCTCCATTCGGCCCTTACTCGCCGGTGTTGGAACGCGTCCCCTCTTTGTGTAACACGTCCCCTCTCTCCCGTAATTCTCTTCCCCTTTGCCTTCGGTCTGTGATTCATCTATCTTGGCGCTTTGTTTTATTCTCGCACTCCATCCCTGTAAATTCACTTTGACAATCGAACTTCGCCGGTCACTCAAGCCACCATCTTTATTCATGCCACGCCGGCCAACCACTGCTTGGTCGTCCTCGTTCGTCGTACCTGTTCAGTGCTACGGAGGTTCTCCTCCACTTATATTAGCACCTTATTTTCGTTTGTACTAGTACAGGTGGATCAAGTTCTTTACGATCTCTCGATCTTTTACTACCTTATTATCATTATTTCTAGTACAGGTCGATCGAGTTCGCTTTACGATCTCTCGACCCTCTATTAAAGAGAGTAAACAAGCATTTCTTATCCTAAATTCTCCTCTACCTAGTCGCCTTTCGGCCTCGCCTCTCATATATCTACAGCGTGTTAGTTTATTTTACTCTCGCGCCCCATTGCTTGTCACTTTCGGCAATTGAACCCTCACCGGTCAATCGATCCGCCATTGTTGATGTTCCACGCCGGTCGGCGTTTCCACATATTGCCTCACCGCATGGTGTCCACCTTCAGTCGCACATAGTTTGCCGGTACGGAGGTTTCCTGGGCCCTATTTGTACCCTATGTGCTACCCTATGTATCATTATTACAGGTAGATCGAGTGTCTGTACTGTCTCTTGATCTACCTACTTCTGCACATTTATTAGTACCTAATTTATCTCAGGTAGATCGAGTGTCTTTACGATCTCTTGATCTGCCAACTGGTGCACATTGATTACTACCTTGTTTATCATTATTACAAGGTCGATCAGGTGTATTTTACTCTCGCGCTCCATCGCGCGTCACTTTCGGCGATCAAACCCTCACCGGTCAATCGATCATCCATCTTTGATTGTTCCACGCCGGTCGGTGTTTCCGCCATATTGCCTCACCTGGTTTGGCGGTACAGGGGCTTCCCCAGGCACATTTATTTGTACCTTATTTATCATTATTACAGGTAGATCAAGTGTCTTTACGATCTCTTGATCTGCCAACTTGTGCACATTTATTAGTACCCCATTTATCATTATTACAAGGTAGATCGAGTGTCTTTACGATCTCTTGATCTACCAACTTGTCACCACTTTGTGGTCGTGTGCTCCGTGTTTGCTCTCCACCATAGCCCAAGATGGTGAAGGGCACTGACGGGTTGAACCACATCGCTTTCCAGAAGTCGCTCTTTGCCCCGGAGGACCCGCGTGCCGATTCCCCAGAGCAAACCGTTCTTTCTACAGTAGAACGTACGGCCGGTGTAGGGGGGGGGTTCCGCGCAGGGGACGCGCGACCATCATTTTGATACCTCCCCTACCTGACCGGCGGACACACGATCACTGCATCCGAAGGGCGAAAGGCAAGCTGCCACCATTTCTAAATTTCTACATCCCCACAGCCCAATGCAGGCTACCCCCAAAAGGGAAGCCCGCCTTAGAGTTCGTACCCTAATTCGCCTTCTCCCCCAAGGTCCTCGGTGGTATAGCAGGTAGTTTCCCGCATGTCACGCGGGAGCCCAAGGTTCATTTCCCCGTCGGCAAGAGCAGGATTTCCCACCTTGCCCGTTGGGGAGAGCAGGATTTCCCTCCTTACCGGCTGGCTTGCCTTCTTCCCTTCTAACGCACAGGGAGACACAACTCTCATGCTGTGTCACGCGACCTTCGGTCCCCGGGGAATTTTGCCGAGGCGCGGACCAGCACGGGTGACAGGATGCGTTCGGAATCACCGCCCGTCACTCGCCTGTATGAGCCTCGTGCCACTAGTCTTCCCCCCACTAATAGCACGCAGGCTCATGACACTCTCCCCCACCATGCACAAGTGCAGCCACCACTCCTGCATGAGGAGTGTCCATACTCCGGTGGCGGACTTATGGTCAGTCTCTGGACAGACACTGAACTGTCCATAACTCCGGGTCTCAGCCGCAGGCACCGCTTCGCCCGGACCTGTGTCGCTCAGACCCCCACAGTCGACCAACCCCGATCGACTGTCGTACTTTCCCCTAGGGGTACAAGACGTTGGGGAGCAGACTTATTCCGCCCCCCCACTTGGGCAACATCAACGGTCCCGTTCTTCCGGGGGAGGATCTACCAGCGGGACCACAGGTAACCTGCACGATCCCACCCAGGGGGTGGCCACAGCACCGCAGCCATTTCAGTCCGTGCACAGGCGGGTAGGGGGCTCGGTTGCTGTGTCCTCCACTGCTCCCCCTATTACACTAGGGACCTCCATGCACTCTCAGTGGGGGGGTACGACAGCCCACACTCCCTCGCACCACCCCCCCCCCCTCCCCCGGTGCTTCAGGTTACTCTGGCCTCCATGGAAATTCTGTCCCAGGGCCGCCACAGCCCATTTTTCTCTGTGGGGACCTGTGGCTCTATGCCCCTCAGAGGGACCAGTGGCTTACAGCAGACCAACAATACCAGCTCCATGGTTGCATGTGGCACCCAGCCTGTGCTGGTTCGACCTCGGTCTCCCTCCCTCTCAGGCGCTGTCCGATCGGCAGGACGGACTTCCCTCCCATAGTCCGGCCGCCAATCATGGAGCCACGAGGGACCCGCCCTTGCGTCCTCCCACTACCAAGCTAGGGCGGGACCCTCACGCACCCCTGCTGTTGCCTCCTCAAGAAGGTTGTCGCAACCTCTTCAGGAACCCAACGCTCCCATCTCTGAGGATGAGGTAGAGGACTCCTTCTCCTCATCACGCGACTTGTCCACTATTGAGCACTGGCGCCCAAACCTTGTCGGGTGGGAGCCCCCACCCCCGGACAAGTTCCTTCGGTGCCCAAATTCGCCTTGGTTCTCCTTCCAAGCGGGCTCACCCAGACTTGTTGCCCTCAGACGCATACTTCCATTTGGGAGTGTCCGGCAGCCCTAGCCAGGGGTGCGCAAGCCGTCCCTTCTCCAGGGAATAATCCCCCTCGGCCCTGGATGCGGCCCCTTAGGCACGTTCATCAGTGTCCCCCGGAAGGCCCATTTTTCCCACATCTCCTCCGTGTTCTCCTAGGACACTCCGGTGACCAAGGAAATTTCCATTTCCCCGGCCGGCTGCCGGTTCTTCCCCTATATGCCTCCCACTTCCGCCACTCTACCAATAACCTGGTGGAGTGGGACCGCAGCCCCAGTTCAGGGATCCACCATACAGTGCTGGACGTGTCCTTGGACATGCTCTACAGTGCGTGGAGGAGATCAGGCCGGAGAAGGACGACTCGGTCTCTGTGTCCTCAGATGCTCAGTATTCGGAGACACACCCTGGGACCATATCTCGCTTGTTCAGCGACCCCTGGATGCGACTCCTAATCAACAGGATCTCGCACCACCTTTCGGCTGCAGCAGACAGCGCAGCCAGGAGCCACTACAATTGCTGTAGGCCATACTGTCACAGGCTATCTCGCCCCGGCGCTTAAGGCGGCCTTGCGGTGCTTTCCGGACCCCAACCCACCAAGCGCTCTAAGACCCCCTTGCGACCGAAGACGAAACTTCCCCAGCAGAATTTTCGTTTCGGCCAGAAGGGAGGGCCCCGGAGGTGACTGGAGGTCTCACCTACGGGGGGAGCTGGATTAGGGAGAACTCAGACCGCTACCCCTCTATCCTCCCACTCTCCTCCCCAGCCCCTCTGACGGGCAGCTTATCCCGGCATGCCCACCAGTGAGACATATGGGCCTCAGCCCATGGATAGTAGCGGTCCTACAGGAGGGGCTCCTCTGGCCTTGGGCCCACGAACGCCCTCCTCTGATAGTTCTCCCCCTCCCTCTCCCAGCGATCTCCCCCCCCCCCCCGGGCCAGGCGTAGGCTCCTCGCCTGGAAGTCTCAGAAAAGTCTCAGAACTTCTCCAAAAGAGGGCCGGCACAAGGATCCCCCATCCCAACCGGGGTTCTACTCCAACCTTATACACCCATCTCACAGATGATACCTATGGTTTGTCTGGCAAGATCAGGGGCTCCAGTTCGGGCCGCTCCCCTTTGGCCCTTCGGCCTCTCCCCGGCACCCTTCCCATTCACGAAGGTGGTCAAGGAGATGGCCTCCCTGACCATACAGGAGGACTTTCGCCCCCTGGTGTACCTGGACGACTGGCTCGTCCTGGGTCCCTCCCTGGCTTGGTGTCAATCCCACACCAACCATCCTCTACGCCCCTGTTCCAAACTAGGGTTGTCACTAACCCCAACAAGTGTGAACTCACCCGCAGTCAGCTGTCCTCCTTTCTGGGCATGAGTTTCGACACACTACCCATATGGTCTCCTGATCCTAGAGAGGTCCACCCGCATTGGGGACCTCATCTCCCTCCTTCCGCCGCCTATCCACCCACACCCCGACCAGAACCCTTACCTCCCTCCAGGGGTTGATGAGTTCCTCTCGTCCCTCATCCCCTAGGCCGGTCCCCAAGCGCCAACTCGCTCCGTCGTCGATGGTCTCAGACCTCCGACCACTGGCTTCAGTCCATCCCCTGGGTCCTGGTTCCTATGGGCTACGGAAGAGTGGCTCGACCCTGCCACCTTGTCCCCCGGGGTCCCATTCCCCCCCCCCCCCCCCCCCCCCCCCCAACCCCTGGACCTCTTCACAGACCCCTCCAACTCAGGCTGGTCGCCCACTTGGAGAATCTTCATACCTCGGGAGTGTGGGATGCACAGTGTGGGACGCTCAGTCAGCCCGTCTCCACATCATCGTCCTGGAATTTGAAGTGGTCAGGCTTGCCCCCACCCGCTTCCAACCCCAGGTCTCACACCGACTTGTTCTCCTGCCCACGGACAACACTTCGGTGCCTTGTTATTCAACAGGGGAGGGGGGGGGGGGGGGGGTGGCGAAAGGGGGCTCGCTCCCTCAGCCTCTCTCTCCGTAATGAGGCCTTCTCCACTGGTCCAGGCGCAGGGAATCACCCTCTGCGCGAGACACATAGCGGGGACCCTCCTCCACACGGAAGGGACCCTCAGCAGGCTATCCCTCAGCCCGGTGGGGAACACTGTTGGGGCGCTCTCCCTTCCCTGGTCTGGCCCCATGACATACGCCTTCCCTCCATTCCCAATCCTCCACAGGGTGATCAGGAAGGCAAGACTGGGAAGACCCAGGCTCAGCCTCACCACCCTGTGATGGCGGAACCAGTCCTGGTTCCGGACCTCAAGTCCCTCCTCCATGTCCCCTCCCCTCCGGTGTGCACTCGTGGGGACATGCTCAGATGCTCCGCTGGCTCTCACGGCTGCTATGCCAGCCCAGTTGCGAGCATCTGCCCCTCCCTCACAGACGGACAATCCCAGTCTGTCCTAGACATACCCGCTGGGGCTGGGGCCTCGCAAGATCTTCGGATTAGCGACTTCGTACAAAGCCAGCACTGAGCCTTTTCCAATGGGAGATAAGGCCTCCTGGTGCTCATACAACTCTGTTCCCCCATCTGGCCCTTCCAATATCCAGATAGGCACCTTCCTGTCTCACCTATTTTTTTCGTTAAGGCTCTCGGCTGGTTCCATTCGGGGCTACTGGGAACGCTCGCGCCCCAGGCGTTCCTCCCAGTCCTAGCTCTAGATGGCTTTCCAAGACGGTCAGATCGTCCTACGCCCAGGCGTATAAGGATCTCCCCGTCTTATCTCCCCGGGCCCATAAGGTCAGGGCGCTGGCCACTTCCACAGCGATCCAGCACTCTGTCCTCTTGCGCCACCTCCTGGAGGCAGCCTACTGGCGTTCGGAAAATCCCTTCATAAACGTTGACTTCAGGGATGTCCGCATGACCAGGGCTGATGGTTCTAGGGACTTCTTTTGCGGCTAATGCAGCCATATCTATTCCTCTGCTAACCCCAAGAACCATTAGGGCACTAAGCCCTCCTCCAATTCCTTTAAATTCTGCTATGGTCTGACATGCTGAAGTATATGAAGCCAAAATGGGGAGTTTCTATTATACTCCCTGTTTTGCTAGTATACTTACCGTGTCAGACTCTAATGCCCACCCTACCTTCCCCGCTAGCGCTATGGTTCTCGGGGTTACCTTGCGCATATGCCTCGTTGAATGAGGAACAGGAAATTTGCACCGGCTTCTTCCCTGGCGGAAGTAGGGTGGGCGTCACGTGATGTCTTATTACTGCATTAGCCACAAAAAATTCGGCCTGGCAGAGCTAATTAACTGCCGTTGAATGCTATGGTCTGACATGGTAAGTATACTAGCCAAACAGGGAGTATGATACAAACTCCCCATGTCTCTGACATATGCTACACAGAATTTTAGGCAAGGTATGTGGTAGGGGGGAGGGGGTGTAGTTTGTACATGCAGTAACATATGACCTTGATTTAACCTTTTTGGTACCATGCCTACAGTGCCAGTAGTTGTAGTCATTCTCTGGGAAGAAATGCCTTTTCACTTGGTGTATTTTAAATTTGTAATGAATTTGAATTGGGATAGACATTGAACATTGAAATTGAGCGTAGCTGTGGCATTGCTGCAGCATTGACGCCAAAAAGGTTTAAGTATAATCTGAAGGACTTGGAGCCAGCACAGATGCTGTTGCTGTAGAGAACAGGTCTTCTAAAGTGGAGGTCTCATGTGGGGATTGAACCTCACCTAACCTGCAGGTCTCAGGCAGGAATTAAACCCAGGAGAACTGTTTCATCCACAAGGACAATCGGGTCCCTACCAGTTGACAAAAACGAACATTAAAGTAGAGAAGAGGGGGGCGCAAACAAATAAACAGCAACTAAAATCAACCCAACACAGTGAGGCAGAGAGGACTTTAGTGAGCAGTCTGTTGGACCATAGATAATATTGGATATGTTCTGCTCCTTTAATTCGAGACATAAATGTAGATTGAATATTTGCAGTCTTGACTTGCTTTACCTCTGATTGAGAAAAATAAATGAATCTCTGTTGCCTGCTGTTTGCTTTTGAAAAAGAGAGATTATAAAATAAGATTTTTTTTTTTTCCCCATGTATACTGATTGCATCCATTTAAGATATGTATATGGTTTTTTTTCATACATTACATATGATATATACCTTTGTTATTTACACAGAAAAAATAGGGTTGGGGGGGGAGTATCTTTACGTATTATTGAATGCCGCTTTGCCTTGTTTTTCCACAGGAGATGCGCCCAGCTTCCGGTTTGCAGCACCAACCCCTCTGTCCAGGGTACAGACAGGTAATATTGTGTGTTGGTGCTCCTTTCAGTATGGATGGGTGGATCAACAAAAATCTTTCTTTCTCCTGGCTCTACTTTTTCATCATTTCTTCCTGACCTTCGCCCTTGCGGCTCTACAGCGACCTTCACAATCTGACGAATGATGTAGACATTTCTTTTGCACAGTTGTCTGTAGGCTGTCACAGTCTTGTAAACAACTTAACAAGTGTGAAAAAAAGAAAGAAATTTTTTACAACTTTTTTGACTGATCACATCCTTTCTTGGGCACACCTAGACCACTTCACTGGCAGGAGGTGGCAGAAGAAGAGAACAGAAATCTGGTCCAGCATCAGCCCAGCACACATCGGTGTTGGAGCTAAGCAATTACCAGTCACAGTGTGTGTCCCCTGAAGCTTACTCGGAGGTCAGACCGGTTCACGATCCAAGCAGCACTGACTGAAAAGCAGAAATTTGTGACAGTGAAGGAACAAAATGCGAGATAGGTTGCTGTTTTATTTAAAAAAACGAAGGCAATTAAAAAAAGAAAAAGAAATGAAGGCAGCCGATACCTCACAAGTCTGCTTATGCTTCTCACCAGAATTAGCTTGACTTCATCATTTGAAAAATGCATCCCTGAGAGTATTGCTCAGATTTCCTGGCCAACACTGCAGGGCTCTCAATGTCTCAGATCTGATTTGTTTTCTTGGAGTGGTATAACGCCAGAAAGCATTTTCAGAGGGTATTTATTCCCCAACTTAAACATTTTAGAGCGCATAAAGATAATCCCAAACATGCTATTGCTGAATGTTGAAAGGTAGACATCCCAGTGACGAAAGCATTTTCCTCATTTGGACTTAACAAATGCTTTGTATGGCTTGCTATACAGTTTTGACTGATGCTCTTGTTGTCTTGGTTATCTTAGCCACACAAGGTAATTCATTGATGGCATGATCGTCTGATAGCAAAGCGTTTCATTTCACGGAAATGAAATATGCTTACTTCACTCTTATGTATGTTAGTGAAAGTGAATTCCTGTCAAATAGCGCTGTTTAGTACAGATGACAAATCAGAGGAAAACTTCTGTCAAAAAGCTGTTTTATTCTGCTGGGGAGGGCGCATTTAACAGGAAAGTTGCTGACTGTGGTTGAGTTCAAAGCTCCTACATCAGCCGGTCACAATGGACACACTCACTATTGCTGTGATGGGTAGACATTTACTGTCAGGTATTTTGTTCGTTGTTGGGTGCTTCTACCCATAGTCTGAAATCCTGAAACTTACTTAGCAATATCATTGTATTTATGACGCACAAATGCTATGTATGGGGAACCCTGTATGATGATTGGGATATTTTGGTAAAGAAAAACCCCAAAGGGTACAGTTCTGTTTAGTCATAGAACATAGTGAAACTGTAGCATCATCTTGGTTATCCTCATTGATCATCACTTCATTTTCTTTTTCTTTTTTTTAAATTTTATTTCGGGTTCGATTCTGGACAGCTATAGCTGTGATTCAGAAGAAAAAAAGACACAGAGGACTCTTATTAAGAAAATAATTTGTATTTCAGAGGTTTTTTGTGTGAATTTCTTCACAACAAAATTGTAGAAACTACTAAAAGTAAACAAACAAAAACCATTCATGTAATGAAGACCAAGATAAACTGATGTTTTAGTGGGTTTTTTTTTCTGCTACAGACTTATTGCCTGCACCACCAACGGATGTGTCCACTTTCGTCTTCTCTCCACCAATCACAAGGTCAACCCGAAGTCAGAGAGGATCTACGTCCTCCACCAGCACCACCAAATCAACACGTTCAAGAGCGAAAAAGGAAGTGAGCGTGAATGAGGAATCCATGGATGTGGTGCCAGAGATCGACGAGTCAGCCAGCAAAGACAAGTCAGAAACTTCCACCAGGCGGAAGATCTCAGCAAAAAGGTTGATTGTTATGCTGGCTGTGTGTGTGTGTTAGGGGAAAGGGGAATCAGGGGTTTGGGGGTGGGAAGGGGGGGGGGGGGTATAGAGAGTAAAGAAACAAACAAAAAGAAGGGGAGAGGGATGATAAAGGAAACTATTTCTAAGGTTATGTGTAACTACGTTCAATAAATTACCTACAGGATCTTATGATTCTTGTTTGTGGGAATGAAGAATGCTCTGTACATAGACAAAACAAGCTTGAATATAGCATAGGTTAAGGACAAAATAAAAGGCTATGGTTCAAGCTCCCGTAGCTTATCTGTAGGGGCAGTGAACTAACAGAGGTTCACCATGTCTGGGGCCTGGTATGATGGAAGGTGGAACCCATTCCTCTTCATCCGCCAATACAGCACAAAAGGTCTGCATATAACATGTCAAAGTTAACAAATTGCTGCATTGATTCTTTTTTTTTCTTTGTTTTTTTTTTATTTTTTATTATTATTCCCAAAGGTGCTATGACGTGCTGAGATTGTCAGTCTTTATTACTGTCCTCAGTCATGTACTACTGTATAGGGGTGACCAGTCTAGTTCTTCAGATTTTCACACTTAAACACACACACACACACACACACACACACACACACACACAGAGTCAGTCTCTCACGCACACACAAACATGCACACATACGTGTGCACACTCACATGCATACACTCTTGTATTTTCTGTCCAGGACTTGTTTGGTTGTACTGTTGATTTAAATGAAAAGAATCGGAAATGTTAAGATATTTTAGAACATTGATAATATTGCTAAAATATCACAACATTATCAGCTTGCTTCACAGTGGGAAGACTAACGAAGCAGATTTGTTTTTCACATAGGTAAGATCTTAAAACCAAATTTAAAAAAGAAGAAAAGAAGGCACTTGACAGCTAAGAGGCAAATGTTTACAGTGTGTTCCAGTCATCTCACAAAGTTAATGTTACAGCATCTGTTCACAGCCGCAAGAAGACCAAGGAGACTAGGTCCATCCCCAGCGCCTCCCCATCTGACAGCCCCATCTCCCTCCTGTCTCCAGGGGAACCAGATTCCAGTGAAGCACAGCCAGACTCGTCAGAACAGGGCACTTCCCGCAAAACAAAAAAGCCGGCAGGAGCAACTAGTTCGCGTGTCTTGCGCAAACGCAAAGTGAAACTTTGGTAGGGAGGAAGAGCATGTGCGGTAGTGAAAAAGAGGTTTTTGACATTGTTTTTAAAACTCCTGGTGGTTGAAAAGGCTCTTTCCTAATTGATGAAATGACACTATAATCCAGTAAATAATTGTCAAACATAAAACGTGCCTAGCATGTTGTTTGGGCTTGTAGATAATGTTTGTTGTGTCACTGTTTTTTTGTTAGCTGACCTGTAGTGTCTGTTTGTCACAGTCTTTAATGTCACAGTCCTTTATTTATGAAGGTAGAATAGTCATGGAGATCCACAGAGGAAGAAAGCATGAACTAGCTGTAACAACTTCCATGTATCTTATGCGTGTGTGATGAGAATTGTGGTGGGAAGGTTTAGTGGTTGATCATAATATATTTCAGTCTTGTCCATCGGTCAAACAGATGCTTGTAGAATAGGGGGTTTGTCAAAATTTGTTCAGACAAACTGATGTTAACCATAGAAGGATAACTGTAGGTCAAAACTCCTCGTTGCTGAAATATAACATAGCTTATTTTTAGTGCAAAAGTTTTAAATGTTTGCATGAAGAATGGAACAGACAGACTGCTTAGGAAAAGATCAGACATGAGAAAATCATGGTGCTTATGAATAGGACTATGATCTGTTGCATGGGATGTTTTTGTCAATATGTTTTGCAAACTGATTTTTTTTTTTTATCCTAGATTGTTGTGAAGTATAGAGGCTTTCATAAAAACCAGTTATGTCAGTGGGGCACAACAATTATTACAATAAATTAATTGAATAAACCCATACTAAGATAATTAGGTGACAGAGATTATGTCTGCTAAAATTGTATGTAGTACCAGAAGAAAGGCAGTGTACATGTCACCGAAGTGGTAAATGAGTATTCTCTCTCTCTCTGTTAAATAATTGTTTAATATTGTCAGGGATAATGCACAGTTGCACAGGATGGTTTTCAAATATTTGCTCTGTACACATTTTGACTGTAAGATAATAAAAGCTTAACAGTGTTTCCTGTAGCTGATGGTTGTTGAAATTCATTCATCTGTTGTGTTTGTGTGTGCATACTGTAGGATGGAATCGAAATTGGATTTTCTGTACCTGTGCTTGTATTTCATTGACATGTGTTGAAAGACAACATGGAGGAATGATTCAATAAACTACAACATAAAGATTGAAAGTTGATCTGAATGGATTGTCTGTTTTTACTTGCACTTGTGTGTGATCCACCTGTTTTCAACAGGTGAAGACTGATGAAAGCACTTGGGCTGTGTGCACAGTGGACCCAGACCTGACTGTGCAGCGCAAAGCCGTGCGATGCCTGTCCAGGAGAAAAACCCCTGCTCCTCAATTTATCTCGTTTCCAACTTACCGGTGATGGCCAAAGCCGTGCATAGTGCACCCAGCCCAACCTGTGTGCTGAGAGCCGTGATTTTGCCAGTCGTCCTGGCCGTCAGGATGAAGGGATTGAACTCCTGATTTTTTACACTTATCTATCTTTCCGTCATGGATGACGAAAAACTCATGGGTACTGTGAGGCACAGATCATTTATTTACACAAAAAGTGACAAAGAGTCATACCAACAGAGATATTCTCTCTGCTGCTAGTTAAAATGTCATCTTTTTTTCCACCAAATGAACAAGGTTACAAACAAATCTTCAACTTTAGATCCAATACTATTCATCTTAACAAAAAGTGCCAGTCACAGATGTATTTTCTACAAAATCTAAGAAACATCCACGTATTGACTCAAAAGTATTTGAAGGTTTTTATCACCGTTTTATACAATCCATTTTGACACTTTCTTCATCATCATCATCATTCTCTTGTCCATGATGGGCGTAGAGGAGAGATGAGAGACACTCTCGAAGCCAGGCGCCGCCATCCAGCCCTGTCCTCTGCCTGTCGCATCAGCGTGGGGCCATCCATCCTGGTCCATTCTTTGATGTTGTCCATCCAGCATTTGGCTTGTCGTCCCCTTCGTCTGCCGCCTTCCAGCGTGCCCTGGAGGACTGTTTTGGGCAGTGAGTTGTGGCGTATGACATGCCCGAACCACGACAGCTTCCTCTTCTTGACTATTGCCAAGAGGGGTTCTTGGGGGCCTGCAAGTGATGTTATTTGGCTCCTCACAAGGTCGTTCGTCTTCCGGTCTTGCCAAGGGATCCCGAGCAAGCGCCTGAAGCATTTAGTTTCAAACGTCTGGATTCTCTTGGTGGTCTCTGCTGTCATGGTCCAGCTTTCGCAGCCATACAGCAGGATGGACAGCACCAGGGATTTGTACAGCTTCATCTTCGTAGGAAAGCTGATCTCCCTGCTCTTCCAGATCTTGTTTAGCTTTGCCATTGCTGCTGTTGCGATCGCTAGTCTGGTCTTGATTTCTGTTGTAGAGCGACCCTCTTTGGTAAGAGTGGCGCCAAGGTATTTGAAAGCGTCCACTTCTTCAAGCTGTTGCCCGTTCATGTAGATTTCAGCATGGGTGTTGGTTGTGCTGTTGACCAGGACTTTGCTTTTTTCTGTGCTCACTTCCATTCCATATGCACCTGCCCTTTCTTCCACTCTCTTTGTCAGGTCTTGTAGTTCTTCATTGCTGCCACCCATCAGGTCGATGTCATCTGCGAACCTCAGATTATTGATGGTTCTTCCTCCGATGGAGACAGTGGAGTGGAAGTCATGGAGGGTTTCACGCATGATGTTTTCTAGGAAGAGATTGAACAGTATGGGAGATAGCAGGCAGCCTTGACGGACTCCAACTGTGGTCTTGAAGTAGTCCCCTATCTGGTTGTTGAGGAGGACTGTGCTGCTGGCGGTGTTATACAGCGCCTGGATGGTTTGGACGAGACAAACTTTCTGAGCACCTGCCGCAGACCCCTGTGCCACACCCTGTCAAACGCTTTCCTAAAGTCAATGAAGTTGCGGAACAGGTCTCTCTGATGTTGCAGATGTTTCTCCATCAGTATCTGGCAGGTGAAGATCTGTTCTACTGTGCTTCTGCCTGCCCTGAATCCAGCTTGTTCTTCCGCCAGGTGTTCTTCCGTCTCTTTCTTCAGTCGATTCAAGATGACTCTGAGCATGATTTTACTGGTGTGGCTAATGAGACTTATTGTTCTGTAGTTCTGGCATTGACGTAGATTTCCCTTTTTGGGCAGGGGGATGATGAGTGATGGAGTCCATTCTGTGGGCCACTGTTTTGTCTCCCAGATCTTCTGACAAATCGATGTTACTAGAGTGACCAATTCCTTCCCTCCATGTTTGAGCAGCTCTGCTGGAATATTGTCTGCTCCAGGTGATTTCCCTGCTGGAAGGCTGCGGATGGCTTCTTCCACTTCTTCTCTCATCACTGGTAGCGGTGAGGATTCCCTTGATGGTGTTGAGTCCCCCTCAAACAAACTGCTGTCTGGCTGTATAGGGTAGTTGTAAAGTTCTTGGCAGTACTGTGTCCATCTGTTCAAAACAATGGAGCTTTCTGTCAGCAGCTCGCCTGAGGTATTCTCGATGACCGACGATCTGTTTTGCTGCGTCTTGGTGAGGTTTTTCAGTGTGGTGAAGGCATGTTTGCTGTTTCCCTTTTCCATGCCTTTCTCAATGTTCTCGCACTGGTTATTGATCCATTGTTCTTTGGCTTCAATCAATGGGGGCTTTTCTGATGGTGTCTTCTACTTTCTCGTAGAATTCTTCCACCGCCTGATCTTCGTGGCTGGTAGTTGGAGCATACACCTGTATGATGTTGATGTTCTTTGGTTTGGCTGACACACGAATGCTGATGATTCTGCTGTTAACCGGTGTGCAGCTCATGAGGCAACCAGTGATTTCTTTGCGTACGATGAAAGCTACGCCTTTTTCATATAGTGACTCTTCGCCACTGTACCACATCTTGTGTCCTTCCTCTGTGATTGCTTCTCCAAAGCCTGTCCATCTTACTTCCGACATACCCACAATGTCCCATTGGTAGCATCTCAGCTCGTGCTCTAGTTCTTTTACTTTGCCGCACTGATGGAGTGTACGAACATTCCAGGTTCCAATGGTAATTTTCTCAGTTGGCAGCTTGTATGATGTCTTTGCCCCAGTAGCTGACTTTTCACTTCCACCCTGGTGCTTGTCAGTGGGAAGCGCGGTCATTGGTAACCTGGGCCCCGGCCGATCCGGTATGTTGTTGGCTATGTTTGTATCTCTCATGACTTTCTGTGGGCTTAGGTTAATCCTTGGTGGCGCCAATCCCCTCTCCAAGTCTCCTACTGTGACAGGTAGTACTGGGCTACAGCTTTACCAGTAGCAGACCATTTGTCTGACCTGACGGCTGACACTTTCTTACACGTTTTGAAAATAAGAATTTTTGTAAACAGATTGGTAAATCTTCAACTTTATATCCAACACTATTCATGTCAACAAAAAATGTCAATATCCGTCCAGGTCTACTATGCACACTTCACAGGACCCAGACATTGGGATGGGGCATGGCCTTGTAATGCACGGCTGGGTCCACTATGCATGTAGCCTAAAACTGAACAGAAACATAATCTTACCTGCACAGCAATCTTTGCCATGCAGATTTTGTCAGCACTGGCCATTGTCTAGTTACCAGCATACATACTGCTTTGACTGGTCTGGAGCAAAACATGGAGGGGCAATGATCGGTATGATGGAAATAAGTTTCACTGTGCTTCCTGGATCGCCCATGACCTAGAGACTCAATAGTGTAATGTCTTTTCATGAAATTTTGGATGTTTGTCAAAAATCCAATTAGTGAGCTGTCAGCCGATCTTGGTGTATGTGCATGAAAAGGGAAAGAAATAAGCAGTTATCTGAAATATATATTTCCTTTGATGCGGGTGGTGGAGGACCTATAAGTTTAGAAGAGTGGTAATCAGGTACAGTTGCACATTGAGTATAGGTCTTGGGCGATCCACATTGTCAGTTAAAGGTAAAAACTTTTTAAGTCTGTTTGACAGATGTGGGTTTGCACAAATCGTAATGCGGAAGAGGGACAAACATAACACTCCGTAAAGTCTCTGAATTGTATGGGTTGTAGGCACCCACATCATTGGGAATGTGTCACCAAAAGCAGTGTTGGGGAAAAGTTGGGCAAGAACTTGTACATTGAAATCCAAAAGAGATATATCAATCTGGTCTAGATCTGTGGGTAAAGACTTCAGGCCTCGGTGTAGGCCCCACCTGTCAAAGACAATGTTTACACTTAAGGCACATGCATATAAGCACATGGAAGTATTCTAAAACCTGTGCTTGTGCCTTTTCAAGAGATTCTAGCATACAGTCTGTCTGACAAAAATTGCTGAATAATTTATACTACAGTATCTTAAGCATCCTGTATCTTTCTCTAACGAAAGTTGAAGGGATTTATGTGTGTACATAGTGTAATGCGTGCGTTCTCACATGGAACTTCAGTTCATCGTCTTATTCGAAGTACTTTTAAGGAAATGGAGTCGGAACCAGAGTTAACTCTTGAGGGAAAAATCTCCCTAGAGCTCTACCAATTGAGTTCCGGGTCCAAACGACCAACATGTTTTCCTCCAGTGCTAATGGCTAGCCTGAGCCACATCAGCCAATAAATCGGCCAGCAAGACCGGTGCCATCAGGTCAAGTAGACATTTGCGAAAGAGCATGATCTTTGAGTTTTTGAGAGAGATTAACATTTTTCATCTGATTTAAGATTTTACGGATGAAAGATTTTTAACGAAGTTTCTGGTGCGTTTCTAGAAGATGTCTTTTAAAGAGATGTGTGAAAGGTGTTTTTTTTTTTTTTTTTTTAATGACTTGTGAGTTGATTTTAACGTGGTGACAGCCCTGATGTGGCCCCTTGCGGTCGGCTGGGCTACAAGCAACATTATCTTATCTCCTAGCTTTGAAGGGAACTTATTTTTTGCTGTTAGAATCGGAGAAATGGCACTGAAGGGCTGCAACGCAATACCATCTTAGAACACAGTCCAAAAGCAGAACAGAAGACTCCAACTTGTCCCTGAGAGCCTTAGGGTGAAGAGACAGAGATCTCATCTGTCAATTTATTCTTTTCGGCGGTTGTGAAGACGCCCTCCTGCTGGCACTGGATAACATCTCCTGGTCAGTACCTATCTTTTCAAGGGATGTGGAACATGGGTCGAGTGGGAGTAGAGTGCAGGCACCCTACAGAATATTGGCAGCAAAAGGATGCACAGTAACCTCATTTTCATGTACTGCTACTGATATGCCTATGTGAGATCTCGTCCACATTGTGCAGTCCTCTCTTCACGACTTGAAAGCATTAAAAACTGCACCATCTGATGAACTACATACAAAATACACTTTGTAATAAACAGTGAAAGGGGATAAGATTTTAACAAAGGTACTGCGATAAGACGACAAGAACAGGATCTGTCTAAAGCATTTTCCAACATCCCCAAACGCTATATAATTTCAAATGCACATTTTAACAAAAGTACTGCATTATGGTAATAGTAATAGGATATTTCTAAAGCCTTTTCCAAATCTCAAAGCGCCACATAATTTCAAGTGAATGCTCAAGCATTCGTGCATCCAAATTCAAACTGCCCCTCAGGCGCCTGCGGTCCCAACTTTATTTTTGTCATACTTTCCGTTTACTTTGTGGCATAGTCCGCACACACACACACACACACACACCGCTCAAACGCACCAGCATGCAAACCGAAACTGTTTCTCGTCCCTCCGCCCCCCTCGCAAACACACACACATACACACGCCCCCCTCAGAAACGCACACACACACACGTGCAGACGCACACAAAGGCTGATACTGGGGACACACCAACATCTCCGCAGTATTCAAGTAATGAAGCAGAAACGGTGCAGCGTATTACAGACCTGTTTTCCTTTGGAGCCTTTGCTGCAAGACCCAAGAACACATTATCAGGCGACATTTCAACATGCACAACATCATAAACAGCTGCCCACAAATTTTAGACCATTAATTCGCCGTGAACGCAGCTGATCGTCCTTGCTCATAAGACTGTCAGCAATCCAGACAAATCAGTCCCGCATGACCACCTAATTGTCCTAGATTTTACCAGGCTTGATGAGGTGACCCAAAGGCTGTTTCTCGGCAAGCTCACCTCTTATGAAATCTGAGGATCGACTTGCCAGTGCACTAGGCCTTCCTGATTGACTGCATTCCAGCAAGTAGCCACGTCTGACTGTCATCAATGATAACATAATGTAAAATTCAGCTGGGTGAGAACTAGGCCGTGAGGCCTTTATCTGATCTTTCGATCAGACACTAAAACTACTTAACTAAAAAGCTATCCTAAACAATCTTTTGATCGTTCATCCTGATTCTATTACTTGCGACTTCCGGCAGTAATTTCTTATGTGGTCTAAGTGGGTGGCTAAGATTGCAGGAGTACATTGAGCAGAACACACAGAAATATAGGAGTACATTTTGTTCCTTGAAGGTGCTGTCTAGACGATTCTTGAAACTGCTCAGAGTTTCTGCATTCACAATCTTGGTGTCGAGGGAGTTCCACGTGTCAGCTACCCTGTTGACGAAAAAGTTTTGTCTGATGTCGAGTTTACTGTAGTTTTTCATTAGTTTTAAATTGTGACCTCTAGTTGGTCCTTGGGTGTTGAGTATGAAGGGGGAGGCACAATTGTAGAGTCCATGTGTATATTTATATACCTCTATTAAGTCTCCTCTGATTCTCCTGTAACTCATACTGGGTAATTTCATAGCCTTCAGTCTGTCCTCGTACTCAAGATGACCCAAACCAGGGACTCGCTTTGTGGCTCTACGGAGCACTCCAATTAACTTTTTGTCTTTTTCTAGATGCAGGCTCCAAACACAGTTTGCATATTCCAGATGTGGTCTAACTAGAGCAGTGAAAAGAAGTCGCATTGACTCAGGGTCCAGGAAAACGTAGGATCTACGGATCAATCCCAGGGTTCTGTTGGCCTTATTTACTTGCATTTCAACATGTTTAGAAAATTGCGGACCCGAGTCTATCAGGACCCCTAAATCTCTTTCTGCATCTGCTTCAGCCAGAGGAACTCTTTCCTGATTGCCATGAGTTTTCATTGTATACTGCTGATTATCATTCCCATTGCCCATGTGAAGAACACTACATTTAGTTGCATTGAATTTTAATTGCCACGTGTCGGCCCATTCAAATAACTTATCAAGATCTTCTTGAAGTTTACTGTGATCCCAAGCAGGTCCAAAGATCTTCGTATCATCAGCATACACACTGCACGGGTTTTTCACCACATCTGGCAAGTCGTTCACATACAAAACGAAGAGGACAGGCCCTAAGACACTGCCGTGTGGTACTCCACTTGTTACACCTGCCCAAGAAGACATTGCTCCGTTGACTTTTACTCTTTGCTTTCTGCCGATTAGGAAATCCATTAGCCAGGCAAGTATCTTTCCTTTTATGCCATATGACTCGAGTTTTTTTAACAGACGTAGGTGCGGAACCGCGTCGAAAGCCTTTGAGAAGTAAAGGTATATAGCATCGATAGGAATACCTTGATCTAGGTTACTAGTCCATGAATCTAAAACTTCAATGAGATTTGTGACGCACGAACGTTTAGACACAAAACCGTGTTGGCATTCTGACAAAGCTTGCTTATTTTCTAGAAAGCCGAATGTAGCTCCTCTGATTATCTTCTCCATTATCTTGCATGGAATGCTTGTCAGGCTTACTGGTCTGTAGTTTCCTGGTTGGGTTTTGTCCCCCTTTTTAAAGAGGGGTGTAACATTAGCAGATTTCCACTGCTCCGGTAAAACACCCTCTCTAAGCGATGCTTTAAAAACCAGTGCTAAAGGCTCAGCCAGATCGTTAGATAATTCTTTCAGAATTCTGGGATGTATTCCATCAGGTCCAGCTGATTTTGATGTGTCTAGTGTTTTCAGAAACTTCTTGGCTTCCTCAGTTTCAATGTCGATGTCCTCAAGGCTGGCACTCCCAATTTTAAGTGTTGGCTCTGGGATGGATTCTGAATCTTCTTTCGTAAAAACACTACAGAAGAAACTGTTGAGTAATTCGGCCTTTCCTGCGTTAGAAGAGACTTTCTGACCTTGATCCTACATTAGATCTGATACCCCTTGAGAAGTACTCAGTTTAGACTTGGCATATGCAAAAAAAGTTCTTGGGGTTGGATTTAGCAGTTTTGCTATATTTTTTTTCGAAATTTTTCTTTGCTTTTCTACATGCACTTTTTGCATGATTTCTGGCTTGAGCATAGAGCAGATAATCCTTTCCTTCCCTAGTTTCCAAGTATCTTTTATAAGCTACTCTCTTTTTTTCACCTTTTTTTTTTTTAGAGCTTTCTCATTGAGCCATAAGGGCTTCTTTATCTTGTTCTTTAGTGTAACTTTTATTCTTGGTACAAACTCCGTTACAGGGGTTTCAACAGTTTCTTGTAATACATTCCAAGCATCCTGAGTTCCTAACTGTTTAATCTTTGATGATAGATCTGTTAAAACTGAGCTCTCTTCATTGCCGAGTAATTGCCCTTACTATATGCATATTTATGGATACTGTCCTCATTTTTATTTGAGTAACAGATAAACACAAAAGTAATGCATTGATGATGGCTTTTGCCCAAGGGAGCAGACAGCTGTAGATTTTCAATTATATGCTCTTCGTTTGTGAGCACAAGATCAATGAGTGTGGGTTGCTGATCACCCCGATAATGGGTCGGATTAAGAATGTGCTGATGAAGAAAAGTCTCTCTGATAGTATCCAAGAAAGCAGTAGCTTTGTGGTCAGTATCTGCCGGAGATGACCAGTCTAGCCAATTAATCTCAGGGTAGTTGAAATCTCCAACCACCAGAACGTGTGATTTAGTGTTCGCCATTTGCCGGAGGAGGCTATTTAGTTCCCAACAAAAGTCTTTCTGTACCATCCTGTTCTGTCTCACACCACACCGATTCTCCCACTTCAGTAGAACTGCCATCCAGGATAAGTTGCTGTGCACCCAGATTTTTTTTTTTTCTACATATATTACAACCCCTCTCACACTTTCTGAAGAATTTTCATTATAATCAAAGTTGGTAAAACAGTCATATCCTTCAATCTTTGTTTCACTGGTTTGAACGTAAAGTCTGGAATGCTTCGGTAAAACTTCAGTCAAACAGATAATATCCGGTCTCTCACATTCAATCAAAAAAATAAAGTTCAGTTATTTTGTTTAAGAGACTATCACAATTTGTATAGAAACAAGTGAGTTTATTGTTAAGAGCTGAAGATTTAGGACTTTTAAAACTGTTAAAATCTGTAAAATTCTCCTTTATAACATTCAGTTGGTGGTTTCCCGTCTCTCTGAAGCGTTGATTGACTCTTTCTTTCTGGCAGCATCTGTCACCTTTCCTCTTCTTATTGTCCATATCTCTCTCGTCCCCTTTCGTTCGGACTCCTCCCTTTTCTGATTCCTTCATTTGATGAGATGTCTCATTTCTTCCCTTTCTAAAGGGGTCTGATCTCTCTTTACAGCCACACTTTTGAATTCAGTATTCTTTTCACTCTTTAGCAGTTTTGCTGGAAAAAAAAAACTGTGCCGCAGGGCAGTTTTGGTCAAATTTTGCACCCAGATCAGAGAGATGAGTGACTGTCTGTTCGTCCTGTGTTGTCATTTTTTTTAAACGTTGTTTGCTCTGCCTGAGGAAGACCCAACTTGTGGAAACGTGCTGTGTTTGTTTTGAACGTTGTTTGCTCTGCCTGAGGAAGACCCAACTTGTCGAAACGTGCTGTGTTTGTTTTGAACGTTGTTTGCCCTGCCTGAGGAAGACCCAACTTCTGAAAACGTGCTGTGTTTGTTTTGGAATTTGTTCCTTCGTTGTTGTTGTTGTTGTTTTGTGGTAACCTCAAATGGAAAACCCTTAATTCGTTTATATCTTCAGCAAGCAATCACAAAGACAAAAACCGCTCGATCTCGAGCCGTCATATTCCTGTCAGAACCAATATCTTCAAGTTTAGTTCTTTTACATGTACCTTTCCCGTTTGGAGCGCTGTCCCGACTTTTTCTCGTGCATCATTTAGAAGGGAGCCCAGGAAATTCTCCTTGTAAACATAGGTATGTTTTTTTCTGAAGCAGAGGTAAGTGTACAAATGCTCCGTTTGCAGGGATCCTCGTACCGACAACCACATTAAAAGCCTAGAGGCTGATGGTTGTTGAGCTGAAAGGGGGGGGGGGGGGGGGGGGGGGGGGGCAGAGATATAGGCCCTCCGGTATAGACAACACGCTGACCAGCTGCTTAGCCCTGGAGTGGCGTTCACTGCAGTGGAGATCAAACTGTGGGATGCTTTCGTAACTTTATGTTCCACAACAAGCTGTTCTCTTTAAATAGGCAAAAATCAACCTCCCCGCACCAACAGCGCCCATTGGATCTGCCCTCCCCTGCAGAACAGATCAATATCATGCATTTGGAGACGAATAGCATTCTACCAGTTCCAGTGTTCTACAGCAAGCTGTTGATAACTAGTCGAGTTCAGGGAAAAATCAAGCGTGCCACACCAGCTCCGTCCTGCTCTGTCGTTTCCTGTAGAGCTACACGCAGACCGACCATAGCTTTTCTTTTAGCCTCACGTAGAAATGAGTGTGCTCCCAGAGGCGAATATCTGCATCTTTTGTGCGAGTCGTTCAATTCGACATCAGACTAAACACAATCTTCCGCCACCGTCACCTCTGTCCCTCCCCCCCCCCTAGTTTTGCGGCACTCCGTGAGCCCACGCATGGCGCCGGGCGATGTCCGGGCCGTCCTAGGACACGGTGCCTGAAAAATGTGTGGCTACAGCAGCTCCTCTAACAGCAGCACTTTCACCACATGACTGAATGACTGTGTGTCTTAGGCTCTTTTTTCTTGCTGTTTGTTGTACTCCCAGTTCTTATAGAACAGGGAGTACTTTAGAATGGGAACGAAGAAATGCTCTGTGTGTGTGTGTGTGTGTGTGTGTGTGTGTGTGTGTGTGTGTGTGTGTGTGTCCGTCCGTGGTCAAAATGTGTTCCACTCCTCCAGACAAAACTACTGGGCCGATCTTTATGAAAATTTGCAGGTATGTTCATTATGGGTCACGGAAGATGCCCGATGTTTTAGTTTACCGTTATAGCCGTTACTAACAGCTATAACGACCCATAACGGTTGTTCTTCTTTATGGAATATCTCAGAAAGTACGTGGCCGATCTTTCTGAAAATTTGTAGGTATGTACATTATGGGTCACGGATGATGCCCGATGTTTTAGTTTACCGTTATAGCCATTACTAACGGCTCCTAATGGTTTTTCTTCTTTACGGAATCTCAGAAAGTACTTGGCTGATCTTTCTGAACATTTGTAGGTATGTTCATTATGGATTTACGGATGATGCCCGATGTTTTAGTTTACCGTTATAGCCTTTACTAACGGCTCTAACGGCCCATAACGGCTCTTCTTTTTTATGGAATATCTTAGAAAGTATGCGGCCGATATTTCTGAAAATTTGTAGGTATGTTCATTATGGGTCACGGATGATGCCCAATGTTTTAGTTTACCGTTATAGCCGTTACTAACGGCCCATAATGGTTTTCTTCTTTATGGAAAATCTCTGAAAGTACTTGGCCGATCTTTCTGAAAATTTGTAAGTACGTTCATGATAGGTCACAGATGATGGCCGATGTTTACCAGAATAGCCATTACTAACAGCTACACCAGCCGTATCTTCGCGGTCCACGGCATTCCTGATGTTGTCATATCTGACAATAGTCCTCAATTTGCTAGCCTCGAGTTCCGCAACTTTGCTGCTGCTTTTGGCTTCACCCACACCACGAGCTCTCCGCGATACCCTCAGAGCAATGGTGAAGCTGAAAGGGCTGTGCAGACAGTCAAGAATCTACTCAAAACAGCAAAAGACCCCTACAATGCACTGCTCCTGTACAGGGCAAGTCCACTGCAAAACGGCAAGTCCCCCAGTGAACTCATGGGAAAAAAAAAAAAAATCCCAATTCTTCCCTCCCACCGTCTTCCTCAAATCCCCACTCACCTTCCCACCGTCTTCCTCAAATCCCACTCACCTTCCCCCGTCTTCCTCAAATCCCCACTCACCTTCCACCTTCTTCCTCCAATCCCCACTCACCTTCCCACCTTCTTCCTCCAATCCCCACTCACCTTCCCACCTTCTTCCTCAAATCCCCACTCACCTTCCCACCTTCTTCCTCAAATCCCCACTCACCTTCCCACCTTCTTCATCAAATCCCCACTCACCTTCCCACCTTCTTCCTCAAATCCCCAATCATTCTCTCATCAAAGAAAAAGAGGAGTGCCTGAAACAGAAACAAAGCGACAACTTCAACGCACGCCGTGCTGCCAGAGAAGCACCACCTCTGAAACCAGGGGACACCGTCTTTATCAAAGACATGAAGAAATCAGGAGAACTCGTGGCGAGACACCACAATCCCCGTTCCTACATTGTCTTGACTGACACTGGCCCCATCAGACGCAACAGGACACACCTTGTAGCAGCTTCAGATAACTCGCAGTTCCTGAGAAATACACTCACCACGGCTGAAGATTCATCAACACCACTCTTGCCTTCATCACGACAAAGATCACCTCGAAGAAGGTCCCCTACAGCTACAGCTCCACAATCCCCTCTTCCATCGCCAACCCTTGATCCAACTTCTGCTTCCCCAGGCACCACAAAAACACTCCGCAGATCCCAGAGAGCAATAAAGAAGCCACAGCGACTTGATCTTTAGAAAATCATCACACTTATAAGTGTGAACATACAAACTTTGCCAAAGTTAATTATCTGCTTTTTTTTTTAAGTCAATAACTGATTTTATTTCTTCAAAGTTACATTTTTTTAAAGATTAAAAAAAAAAAAACACCATAGGAGGAGAAAAGAAGACGGAAAAGAAAAGCAAAATGGACTGGAAGAGACTGAAAATTTATTAACAGCAAACCAAATAATTCTTTGACATTTATGAAAGACATTCCCACACGGAAAAAAGAGGGAGTTGTACGATAAGCTTACCTTAGCAGACGAATTCAGCTATCGATCTAAGGAGAAAAAGAAACACCCGAAGGTGCTGGGGAGGACCCAGAGAAGCACTGTCTTCACCTGCCTTTAGAGCAGTCCTGTACCACCCTTGGAGGCCTGCGCTGTGTTGACGATGGGTACAGGCACGCGCAGGACACTCCATTAAGACATCAAGGGACATAACTGCTCCTGAACAGAGGTAAATCAGACTACAGGATGCAGCTCTTAACAGCCTTAAAGTAGCATCCCCATGGGTGTACCAGCCCGTATTTCATGACTGCAGAGCCACCGGCGAAAAACCTCCAGCTGCCGAAGTAATTCGCATACCTTTTATAAGCTCCCTTCATGCAAATAAGATACGCAATGACTTATGGGAGAGACACCGAATAAACAAACGGCTCCACGCTTCTTGTCTGGCCTTGTGATCTAGAGCGACTGAATATTACAGTCCATGGAGGCTTATCTGGAAACTTGGAGAACTCAGACACAACTCATAGATCAAGACCTGCATTCTGCGCATGGGGCTGCATACGAAGTCCAAACTGAGGAATACAATTGGGATTTTCTTTGAAAATGAGGATTAAAAACAGTATCAAGCAGGGTTTTCTAATCTGAGATAGTAATTTAAGAATGGTGTCAGCCTGCGGTTGGATAATGAGGGTTCACCTGCCTCTGCATACAGGCTGTACACAGGGGTGGTGCGGAATGCTCCAAGACAGAGACGAAGCCCTTGATGATGAATAGGGTCCACGAGTTTCAGACAAGAGGGTTTCACGGTGCCGCATACAGCACGTCCATAAGCCATTTTAGAACGGACCAAAGCTCTGTAGAGATGCAGCAAAGTTTTCTTATCAGCGCCCCAGTCAGTGTGTGCTACGACTCAAAGATTGTTCAAAGCTTTCTGGCAAGAAGTTTTTGAGTGTTTAGTGTGATGAAGGAATTTGAGCTTTTGATCGAAAATAACTCGCAGAAATTTGGCCTCCTTTGCAGGTGGAATGGGAGATTTCCCTATTTTGGATTTCAGGATCACCAAAGAACTGTAGAAAACTATGAAAGTGAATGCACTGGATTTTAGTAGCAGAAAAGGTAAAGCCATTTTCTTCTGCCCACAAATGTATTTTGTTTACACAAAGCTGGAGCCTGCGCTGAACACTTGGGTACAAACTTCCAGTTGCACGGTGGGCAAAATCATCTACAAACGAGCAGTCGGAACCCGGTTGAAAAGAATTGACAATGTTGTTGATTTTTATGCAAACCATCTGAAAGTACACGTCCATGACGTCCAAAGAACCACGAACAAAACACTATGCAAGAATATTTTGACCCTGCATAACACCTGAAGTGTCGGATAAAGAAAAGTAACCAAGCGCTGTGGGCAAATGGTAAGCGTCGCGGACTCCCAGCTGGAAGGTCGTTGGTTCGATTCCCATCAGAGTCACGTGGGATTTTTATGCCTCGGCCGGCTCCTTCCCAGATTTGAGTTTGCTACAGGCTCTTTTGGGAAGACTGGGACCACACAGTCGAGTTTCATCCATTTAATGGATGCGCTCAAACATCCTGCCAAACACTGCAGGTGTCTATATCTCGGGCCTGGTTGATGCCGGGATATATCATGAAAATAAGCGTAGAATACAGCCCTACCATGCAGTCTCAGACTGGAATGGAAATCCGTAGCATCATCTTCATCCTCCTCATTCTCATCGATCAGTATTAGGAAAAAAAAGTCTCAAATTCTGTGTCCCATCATGCCCTGCACTCATGGTGACCTCAGTTTCAATGTCCTCTCCACGTCTGAGGCTTTGGTTTGATTCCGACGGGGTCACAGGTATTGGCGAGTCCACGGAGGCTGTCGCTGGACGAACGTGGTGGCGCCCTCCGAAGAGAGAGCTCACTGAAGCCGGCTCCGCGACTAAGCAATTATTGTCGTCCATAGGGGGATTAGAGGTGGTGTCCTGCGTATGTTAGATCAGAACAGGCGCCACTGAACACCACCGAAATGACTCGGCAGCAGTGCAGTGTCTTCTCCGGTGGGTTGCCTCTAGACGGCATGACACTGATTGCTCCCTGTGGATTGCCGGTGCCGGGACTGCGGCGGACCGGGCAGGGCTGCGTCTGTGTTGGACTGAGCGGTGTGGGTGTAATGCCACTGAAGTGGCGCAGAAGGTAGGGGAAAAAAGTAAATAAAAGCTCGCCACCACTCTCCTTATATTCTGTTGCCTTCCCTGAGTTGATTCTTACTGCTCCCCGTATTCCATGGACGTTGATGCGTGAGTGCCTTGCCCCTGGTGACAAAAACATCGATATTTTCTGTGAACACATGACTATTCTGCGCAAATGATTCTGAATCACTAAAATTCAGCGAAATGATTTTCATTTGACAAAGTATCTGCGTTCTGTTATCTTGCAATCTAACAATATTTAGGTTGATAAGATGTATTATATGAGCAAAATAAAAGGTTTCAACAATCTTCCATTAGAAAACATAGTGCAGTATCCTTTTACGCTCCATTTTCAGTTTTATACAGCTTAAGACAGAGATTGCTGTCAACGAAGTGGTCCATTGGATGTTCGGTGGAAGAACGTTTAGCAACACATGGCAAACCAGTGATTTCATTAAAATAATTAAAAAAATCAAACTTTCTCAGCCTCTCACCTCTGTGTGTGTGTGTGTGTGTGTGTGTGTGTGTGTGTGTGTGTGTGTGTATGCGTGCGCGCGTGCGTTTGTGTGTGTGTGTGTGTGCGCGCGTATGTGTGTGTGTGTGTGTGTGTGTGTGTGTGCGCGCGCGTATGTGTGTGCATATGCGTTACAGTGTGTTTAGGCGAGAGGATAGCAGGCATTCGTTTCCAGTTCAAGCTTAGGGGGAAAAGGTCATTTTCAAAAATCTGTGTCAGTGGTATATTCATACAATTCTTAATACGTTAAACCTAGGGATAGAATAGACACATAATCTGTGTCAATGGTATATTCATACAATTCTTAAGATTTTAAACCTAGGGACAGAATGGACACACAATCTGTGTCACTGGTATATTCATACAATTCTTATGACTAAAAACCTAGGGACAGAATGGACACATAATCTGTGTCACTGGTATATTCATACAATTCTTAAGACTTTAAGCCTAGGGATAGAATGGACACATAAACATCTGTGTCAGTGGCATATTCATACAATTCTTAATACTTGAAGACTAGGGATAGAATGGACACATACAAATCTGTGTCAGTGGTATATTCATACAATATAGAAAGAAGATACAAAATCCGGTGGATGGAAGTGAGACACAAACTCTTATCTAAAGAAATGAAACCCCCGGAGGGTGGGGGGCGTGGGTGAGAGGAAGAAAGACACCAAACCTCAAGAAAAGAAGACACAAAAGTTTACGGTGGCAAAACAGAGACCGAACATTGTAGGACACAAAATTCTGGAGTGGAGAGACGCCGAAAATTTGTAGAAACAGGTCTTGAAACCTGGGGGTTAAGTGGAGAGACTCCGAGCCGCGTAGAAAAAAAAGACACGAAACACTCTTGGGTTGGGTGGGAGTGAGGGTGGGGGTGGGGTGGGGTGACACCCACTGTCTTTTAGAGTAAGTACACAAAACACTGGTAAGGGCTGGAGGCAAGTGACACCGACATCTTACAGGACAAGTTATATGAGGTGGGAAATGACACCCAGCTTCATGGGAAGAGGGCACAACACCCAGAAGATGATGGTGCTTGTGGTGGAGGGAAAGATACACCGAACGTTATAAAAAGACAATACAAAACCGTAATGGTAGGGGTGAAGTAGACACTGAACCTTAGAGAACGAGGCTTCGTATGTTAAAGAGTGTGAAAAGACGGACCAAACAATCCTTGGCAGGGAAAAGCGAGAATTTCATGCAAAGAGGATAAGACACTGTGTGGGGAGAGACACAGATTCTTACAGAAAGCTAACACGAAATTTGGGGAGGGTGTGTGTGGTGGTGGGGGGGGGGGGGGGGGGGCTGGAAAGAAAAGACATCAAACCTTATAAAAAGAGAACACAAAACCCTGAAGAAGGCAGACAGAGAGCGGAAGTGGCGGGGGTAAGTAAGGTTGGGGTGGGGGTGAAGAGGACATGAAACCTCTACGAGAGAAAAGGACACCAGAACTTTGAAGGGAACACAAAGTGGACACGAAACGCTCTAGGTGGTGAAAAGAAACACTGAACTTTATCGAAAGACAAGGAACCATGTGGACAGGAGCGGGAAAGAGACAACGAACCTAAGAGATAAATTACACGAAACTCTGGGAAGCGAGGGTGTGTGTGTGTGTGAGAGTGTGTGTGTGTGTGTGTGTGTGTGTGTGTGTGTGTGTGTGTGTGTGTGTGTGTGAGTGTGTGTGTGTGGTGGGGGGGGAGGGGGGTAGAGACACGAAACCTTATAGAAAGAGGACATGCAATTCTGGTGGGGTAAGGAGGCGCTGAACCTTATAGAAACAGGACAAGAGAGCTGGAAAAATGCAGTGGGGAGGGGGGGGGGGGGACGAACCTGTAAAAAAGACATAAAAACCTGTTGGGGGGGGGGGGGGA
>CM065718.1:75841773-75858616 GCA_033310375.1 Conus canariensis
GAACCTTAGAGAAATTAAACACGAAATCCAAAGGGGGTGGGGAACACCAAATTCTGTGGAAAGAGACACCGAACCTTAGAGAAAGAAAACACGAAATCCAAAGGGGGTGGGGAACACCAAATTCTGTGGAAAGAGACACCGAAACTTATAGTGAAGAAGACTGGAAAGCTGGCGGGGGGGGGGGGGGGGGGGGGGGGGGGGGGGGAGGTAGATACTGACTGTTAAGACAGAAAGCCTGTTGGTAGAGAAGAGATAAAAACCTTAAGAGAAAAGTAACAAGGAGAACACAAAACCGTGGGGAGGGACTCGGGGTTGAAAAAGGACACGAAAGGACAGTACACACGAAACCCTGTGTGTGAGTGTGTGTGTGTGTGTGTGTGTGTGTGTGTGTGTGTGTGTGTGTGGTGTGTGTTGTGGAACCGAACCTTGCAGAAAAAGGACACAAAAGGACAGTAAATACACAACCCTGTGTGTGTGTGTGTGTGTGTGTGTGTGTGTGTGTGTGTGTGTGTGTGTGTGTGTGTGTGTGTGTGGTGCGTGGTGCGTGCGTGTGTTGCGTGCGTGCGTGCGTGCGTGCGTGCGTTTGAAGGAGGGGGGGGGGGGAGATAGAGACACCGAACCTTGTAGAAAGAGGACACGAAACAGTGTGGGTGGAAAAGAGACGCCCAGCCTTATGGAGCAAAGACACGGAACCATGGGGCGGTTGAGGAAAGAGACATCGAACCATATAGAAAGAGAAGCTGGAGGTGGGGAGGCAAGCGTGAGACTCAGTCTTACAATATACAATACGAAAACTTGGGAAGGACATTAACCCAGTTGGATGTAAAGTAACAAAACCTAACTGAAAGAGACACAAACCTGACGATGCTTGAAGGGTGGAAGTGACACAAAACCTAACAGAACGAGGACACTGGAAGCGGGGGGAGTGGGGTGCGCCCGAACTTTATAGAACGAGGACACTGGAAGCGGGGGGAGTGGGTGGACGAACTTTGTAGAAGAGGACACTGGAAGCGGGGGGAGTGGGGTGGACGAACTTTGTAGAAGAGGACACTGGAAGCGGGGGGAGTGGGGTGGACGAACTTTGTAGAATGAGGACACTGGAAGCGGGGGGAGTGGGGTGGACGAACTTTGTAGATGAGGACACTGGAGCGGGGGGAGTGGGTGGACGACTTGTGAATGAGGAACGGAAGCGGGGGGAGTGGGGTGGACGAACTTTGTAGAATGAGGACACGAAATTGTGAGATGAACAGAGACACTGAACCTTGACAGATGACATGAACCCTCTAATATTAAAGAAACACAGAACCTCACTGAACGAGAGCACGAAACTTAAGTGGGGAAAGGGGAGTAAAGAAAACGCCAGACCTTCTGTAAAGATAAGAAGCCGGGGGTCGGGGGCGGGGGGGGGGGGGATGAGGGGAGGAGTTACTAAGCCTCATAGAAGGCAGACACTAAATAATGGAGGGGGCGGGAGTGGAGAGGCACTGAGATTTCTAGAAAAGAAAGACAAAAACCTGCGCTTGGAGCGAGGGGGGGGTGTGAGGTGGAGACACACTGCGCAATGGACAAGAAGGTGGAGACACACTGCGCAAGGTGGAGACACACTGAATCTAAAAAAGGTGACACAAAACCCTTTTGTGGACAAGGAGAACACAGAACCCTGGGTGCGTGTGTTGGGGGATGGGCGGGGAATGTGATGGGAGGAAACACAGTATCTTATAAAAAGAAAACAAGAAGCCATGCAATGGCAGAGCCTTTTAGAAAATTACACGAAACCTTACGGGAGACGAAGAGACACCGAACCTTAAAGAAAGATGATACGAAATCCTTTTTGGGGTAGGTGTGGGGAAAGTGAAACTGATCTGGAACCTTACAGAAAGAGGATACGAAATCCTTTTTGGGGTAGGTGTGGGGAAAGTGAAACTGATCTGGAACCTTACAGAAAGAAGACACAAAGCCCTGTTCGTGAATAAAGAGACACCGAACCTTATAAAAATAAAACACAAAACCTTTGAAGGGGAAAGGGAGACAGACACCGAACCTTACAAAAAGAAAACACAAAACCTTTGAAGGGGAAGAGGGAGACAGACACCGAACCTTGACAAAAGAAAACACAAAACTTTGAAGGGAAGAGGGAGAGGACCTAACTTGACAGAAATTGACTGAAAATCTGGCACGGAAATGAGCACTGAAATTGTAGAAAGATGACGAAGTGTTGTAAAGAAAAGAGACACCAATTCTAGAAAGAGGATAGGAAACCCTGGAAGGTGTGTGTGTGTGTGTGTGTGTATGTGTGTGTGTGTGTGTGTGTGTGTGTGTGTGTGTGTGTGTGTGTGTGTGTGTGTGTGTGTGTGTGTGTGTGTGTGTGTGTGTGTGTGTGTGTGTGAGTGAAACATAGAGCCTTATATAAAGAAAACACGAAACCTTGAAAGAGAAACAACACACCGAGCCTAATTGAAAGTTGACACAAAACTATGTAAGGGAGAAGAGGCACCGAACGGTATAGAAAAAGTAATTCGATAGAGAACACCTTTTTTGTGGGGGATGGGAGGGGGGGGGGCACGAAACGCTTGGGGAAGGGGGAAGGAGACATTGAACCTTGTTGAAAGAGGACAGGAATTCTGTGGGGAGAAAAGAGATACAGGGCAAAGTAGAAAGAGGAGACAAACCCCTAGGGGCCGGGGGAGGGGTGGAGAAGAAGGGGCTGGGTGTGTTTGAAAACCGTCTTTGTAGAAAGATAACCCCAATCACTGTGGATCGGGGAGAAGAGACGAGAACCATCTTTGTAGAAAGATAACCAAATCACTGTGGAGAGGGGAGAGACGAGAACCGTCTTTGTGAAAGATAACCCAAATCACTGTGGAGAGGGGAGAGACGAGAACCATCTTTGTAGAAAGATACAATATGGAGGGAGAGAAGAACCCAGAAATCCACATGGGGAGAGGGGAGAAGAGACGAGAACCATCTTTGTAGAAAGATAACCAAATCACTGGGAGAGGGGAGAGAGAGAACCTCTTTGTAGAAAGATAACCAAATCACTGGGGAGAGGGAGAGAGAACCATCTTTGTAGAAAGATAACCAAATCACTGTGGAGAGGGGAGGAGAGACGAGAACCATCTTTTGTAGAAAGATAACCAAAATACAATGGGGAGAGGGGAGAAGAGACGAGAACCATCTTTGTAGAAAGATAACCAAATCACTGGGGAGAGGGGAGAAGAGACGAGAACCATCTTTGTAGAAAGATAACCAAATCACTGTGGAGAGGGGAGTAGAGACGAGAACCATCTTTGTAGAAAGATAACCCAATCACTGGGAGAGGGGAGAGAGACGAGAACCATCTTTGTAGAAAGATAACCAAATCACTGGGGAGAGGGGAGAGAGACGAGAACCATCTTTGTAGAAAGATAACCAAATCACTGTGGAGAGGGGAGAGAGACGAGAACCATCTTTGTAGAAAGATAACCCAAATCACTGTGGAGAGGGGAGAAGAGACGAGAACCATCTTTGTAGAAAGATAACCCAAATCACTGGGGAGAGGGGAGGAAGAGACGAGAACCATCTTTGTAGAAAGATAACCAAATTACTGGGAGAGGGGAGAGAGACGAGAACCATCTTTGTAGAAAGATAACCAAATCACTGGGGAGAGGGGAGAAGAGACGAGAACCATCTTTGTAGAAAGATAACCAAATCACTGGTGGAGAGGGGAGAGACGAGAACCATCTTTGTAGAAAGATAACCCAAATCACTGTGGAGAGGGAAGAAGAGACGAGAACCATCTTTGTAGAAAGATAACCCAAATCACTGGGGAGAGGGAAAGAAGAGACGAAACCCATCTTTGTAGAAAGATAACCAAATCACTGGGGAGAGGGAAGAAGAGACGAGAACCATCTTTGTAGAAAGATAACCAAATCACTGGGGAGAGGGGAGAGACGAGAACCATCTTTGTAGAAAGATAACCAAATCACTGTGGAGAGGGGAGAGACGAGAACCATCTTTGTAGAAAGATAACCAAATCACTGGGGAGAGGGAGAAGAGACGAGAACCATCTTTGTAGAAAGATAACCCAATCACTGGGGAGAGGGGAGAAGAGACGAGAACCATCTTTGTAGAAAGATAACCAAATCACTGGGGAGAGGGGAGAGACGAGAACCATCTTTGTAGAAAGATAACCAAATCACTGTGGAGAGGGGAGAAGAGACGCGAACTTCGTGGGAAGAGACACGAAACTCTGGGCGCTAAAAGAGACGACGATTCATAAAGAAAGAGGACAAGAACCCGGGGGAGTGTGTGTGTGTGTGTGGTGGGGGGGGGGGGGGGGGGGTATCAAGAGAACTGAACTTCATGTTAAGAGGACATGAGACACTGCGGGTTGCGAAAAGAAACAGCGAACGTTAAAGAGGAAAAAGGAAATCCCGGAGAAAACACACCGATCCTTACAGAAAACACACCGATCCTTACAGAAAACACACCGATCCTTACAGAAAACACACCGATCCTTAAAGAAAAAGAAGAAACCCAGAGTGGGGGCGAGAGAGATGATCGACACCAAACCTTGTTAAAAGACTAGATACCCTGGAAAGGTGGCGAGGAAGAGATACCGTGCTTTATAGACAGAAGAAACGAAACAATGCCGCAGGGAATGAGAGACACCGAACCTTGAAGAAAGAACACGTAATCCTGAACGGCGAAAAGAAAACAAAACAGAACCACCATAATGGAGGACACGAAACCATGTGGCGGGAACAGGAGGCACCGAACCTCATATGAAGGAAGTCGCAACCATCCGGGGAAAAGATACATCCATTCTTACAGAAAGATAACATGAAACCGAACGAGGGTGGGGGAGGGGTGGAGGAATGGACTCTGAACCATATAAAACGAGGACACGAAACCTTGTAGAGGTGAAGAGACACAGTCATTGTAGAAAGAGGACAAGAAATCTTGTGGAGGGATAAAGAGCAACTGAACGCTGTAGACATAGGACACGAAACCTGGAGGAAGGTGTGTGTGTGTGGGGGGGGGGGGGGGGGGATAGAAGAGAAACCAAACCTTACAGAAAGAGCACACAAAACTCCGAGGTAAAGAGACGCTGAACCTTATATAGAGTGAGGGCACGAAACCCGCGGGGGAGGGAGGGAGGGGGGGGGGGTGCGGGGGACTGGCTTACCAAATCTCATGAAAAGGGGACCAAAACCAGAGGTGGGGTAGAGAGTGGACAAAAACACTTATGAAAGGAGGACACAACAGCCAGAGGTGGAGTAGAGAGTGGACAAAAACACTTATGAAAGGAGGACACAACAGCCAGAGGTGGGGGTAGAGAGTGGACAAAAACACTTATGAAAGGAGGACACAACAGCCAGAGGTGGAGTAGAGAGTGGACAAAAACACTTATGAAAGGAGGACACAAAACCAGAGGTGGGGTAGAGAGTGGACAAAACACTTATGAAAGGAGGACACAAAACCAGAGGTGGGGTAGAGAGTGGACAAAAACACTTATGAAAGGAGGACACAACAGCCAGAGGTGGAGTAGAGAGTGGACAAAAACACTTATGAAAGGAGGACACAAAACCCAGAGGTGGGGGTAGAGAGTGGACAAAACACTTATGAAAGGAGGGACACAAAACCAAGAGGTGAGGGTAGAGAGTGGACAAAAACACTTATCAAAGTAGGACACGACATCCAGTGGTGGGGAAAGAGTCAGCAAGCCGCATGGAGGACACAAAGCCCGTGGAGGGGCGGGGAAGGGCAGACGCTAAGCCGCATGGAGGACACCAAGCCCCGTGGAGGGGCGGGGAAGGGCAGATGCTAAGCCGCATGGAGGACACCAAGCCCGTGGAGGGGCGGGGAAGGGCAGACGCTAAGCCTCATGGAGGACAACAAGCCCCGTGGAGGGGCGGGAAAGGGCAGATGCTAAGCCGCATGGAGGACACCAAGCCCCGTGGAGGGGCGGGGAAGGGCAGACGCTAAGCCGCATGGAGGACACCAAGCCCCGTGGAGGGGCGGGGAAGGGCAGACGCTAAGCCGCATGGAGGACACCAAGCCCCGTGGAGGGGCGGGAAAGGGCAGACGCTAAGCCTCATGGAGGACACCAAGCCCCGTGGAGGGGCGGGGAAGGGCAGACGCTAAGCCTCATGGAGGACACCAAGCCCCGTGGAGGGGCGGGGAAGGGCAGACGCTAAGCCGCATGGAGGACACCAAGCCCCGTGGAGGGGCGGGGAAGGGCAGACGCTAAGCCGCATGGAGGACACCAAGCCCCGTGGAGGGGCAGGGAAGGGCAGACGCTAAGCCTCATGGAGGACACCAAGCCCGTGGAGGGGCGGGGAAGGGCAGACGCTAAGCCGCATGGAGGACACCAAGCCCCGTGGAGGGGCGGGGAAGGGCAGACACTAAGTCTCATAGAAAGTGGACATGAAACTCTGTGGGATAAAATGACACACAGCCTTGTAAGAAAAAGTCTGAGTGACTGATGTTCACCTGAATGACGCAAAACAAATGATCCGCATCAGCAGGCGGCTCTTCATTCGGCTCCACCCAGGTAGGCAGCCCCTTGTGTAAATACAAGTGTTGACTGTAAAGCGCTTACAGCTTGATTTTTGGTCGATGATAGGCGCTATACAATGACAATGACAATGAAATAATCTGAAATAACACACCGATACCAGGTACTAAATTTTATTCAAGAACAATATAGGCCTACATCAGTCCACTCGACTGTGAAAGAACAGGCACACTACACTGGAAAAAAAAAACGAAGAAAGAATGAGAAAGGATGAGAAGAATAAGAAGACAGAAGACTACTTAGCTGCATTCCCCCGAGTTCGCTCGTCCTGGTCTCCGTTTTCCGCGGCCGTTGATGCAGGAAATCTTTGGTCCTGTTGATGTAAATCATATGGTAACATCTGATCTTCACAATAAAGCAATATTTCAGTTTAAGGCTAGGTGAAGTAAAAGTGAACGCACTTAACAAAACATGAAGTAGCGTACATCTGATAAACAACAGCAAACCGACCCTTGAATATTTGATTACTGTTTGCTTCACGCGTTACAAATATCAGACATCAACAAAGCACAAAACAATTCCTATCCGGGCAATACTGTTTTATGCATTGTTCTGTATCATCTGCTGAGGTATACATTTGTCAAAAATTCACTCTGTTTTGCCGGGCTTAGACCTACAGTCTGTTTCAGAATAATAGAAGTCGTTACCTGTCAAAGTGGAGCAGTACGTGAGTGCGCCGCTTCGTTCAGGCCCTCGAGACTGGATGGCGTCATCGTCCATCCTTGCTGAACGCCCCAGAAAAGAAGTGTAGACTGCCACTGCAGGCACTGCAACAGGACCAGACAATGTATCAGTGTATGAGATTGCTGGAATCAGCAGCGTGGGAATACCGCCGAGGGAGGATAATACATAAAAAGTGAAAATGGAAACTAACACAGAGAAAGGGGAGATAAGAGAGGACAATGTGGAGACAGATGAGGAATTACAGTGGTGCATCATATACAAACGGCGGCAAATCATGGCTTGAAATCGGAAATATAACTTAAAATTATGAACTGGGCTCGAAAACGTAAAGAGTGAAAGCGGAATGCGGAAAAAACTGAACAGCAGTTCTCTGAGTATTTAGTCCGAGGGAGACCAACACGTCACACGAGACTGGAAACTGCCAACGGTTTCTGATTCAGAAGGTTGTACGGGAGAGATTGATTGACGCTTTCTCATAAATTTCTTTGCTTCTCATGTACAGAGTGTGACCACTCTGCCAGTCACTTGGGACCGTACATATAAATCGTCAGAGGTAGAACATTGCTTGAGGGCCACATTGCACTTAAAACGTCCTTTTCGCAGTACCTTTTCACGAGAGCGATTTTGCTTGAAGGTTAGGTACACCCTTGTTCAATCTAGATATCTCTGCAAAGGGAAACCAGAGCGAGAGAGAAAATGGTGAGAGAGAGAGAGAGAGAGAGAGAGAGAGAGAGAGAGAGAGAGAGAGAGAGGAGGAGGGGAGGGAGAGGGAGGGAGACAGAGAGACAGAGAGACAGAGAGATAAACTTAAACGAATAGAGATTGTGAAAAAATATGTCCTAAATCAAAGATATGTAGCCCAAATCACAAATACAAAATGATTAAAAAAAAAAAAAAAAATTCAGACAGATTTTTTTTTAACAAACTGCCTTCAACAAACGCAGTTAACTTTTTTTGTAGTGCACTCTACGATTTGAATTTTAACGACAAAAGCCATCAAAATCAAGAATGATTGTCTCAGGTGTCTACGACATTCGGCAAAATCCCTTTATCTGTTTAGTTTGTACACATACCTCCACCACTTGTTTGAAAACCGGAAAACACGCCAGAAAATTAAAACGTGAATACAAATGCACACAGCTGCCCAAGGTGATTGCATTTTGGACAAAAGTGTATCATATACAATAAGGAAAACTGTAATTTCAAACCTACTTCAGGCAACTAAAGTCAACACTTCTGTAATTACCTTAACAGCTGTTTAAGAAAGTATCTTTGCTACATAAAATCAAATCATAAATTCTCTCAAACGAGGTACTTTTGTCCAGAGTAATTAATCCCTTTCGCCTTCCTATTTGCTCTACAAACTTTGGGAGTCTAAGATCTTCGAGAGTCCTACAATCTTCAAGATTCCAGGACCTATATCAGAAAATCGGCCACAGCGGGTCCTGCATTGTTGTATATTTACATTGTGACCACTGTACATGCACCCTGTAAACTTCTGTGCGATACGCATTGCCGATTTCATTTCGTCAAGTTATGGCGCAGTACCGATTTTCTTCAAACATATCATTTCAAGACTGAACGCATTATATGGCTAAACAATGACAGACATTTCCCGTTTTTTTTTTTTTTTTTAATCATTTTATCAACCTGCACACCAACTGATAATGATACTACTACTTAAAACAATAATGATAGATAGAGATGTAGATCGATCGATATAGATAATAATGAAAATAATGAATATGATAACAGTAACAATGATAATAATAATAATGATAATTAGGTAGGTGGGTAAGTAGGTTGGTAGACAGAAAACAAAATCATGGAAAGTTTTCGTGTCTATTTCGTTAAAAGGTGATCTACTTAAATCTAAGGGCACTGCATCCTTCATTTGCATTTTAGGAGATTCTAAATATTTTGCCTGCAACAAAACTGACCTTGACCTCTGACGGAAAGCAGCTCTTGTGCAAGAAGAGGGTATGAAAGGACTCATCTCTAGTGTTTCACACTTGGCACTCTATAATATAGCACCACCTGTCCAAGCTATTCTTAAACGGCTCATCTCCAGTGTTTCACAGAGGGCACCTATGATATAGACCACTGTCCAAGTATTCTTAAACGGCTCATCTCTAGTGTTTCACAGAGGGCACTAATATATAGCACACCTGTCAAGTATTCTTAACGGCTCATCTCTAGTCTTTCACAAAGGGCACTATGATATGTACCACTGTTCAAGCTATTCTTAAACGGCTCATCTCAGTGTTTCACAAGGGCACTGTATGATATAGCACACTGTCATGCTATTCTTAAACGGCTATCTCTAGTGTTTCACGGAGGGCACTTATGATATAGTACCACCTGTTCAAGCTATTCTTAAACGGCTCATCTCTAGTGTTTCACAGAGGGCACTCTATGATATAGCAACCACCTGTCCAAGCTATTCTTAAACGGCTCAGGTCTGGTATACAACAGTAATAAGAATCCACCGTTGTATTCTTGTGGTAATGAGTGTGCAGGAATACCAGTATGACCGGTTGTGTTAAAACGACAAGGTGAGGCTAGAAGACCACCCACTTCTACCCATCCTCCTCCATACCACCCTCTTCCACCCACCCCCCCCCCCCCCCCCCCCCCCCCCCCATGCTCGCGCGCGCGCGCGCGGGCCTGTGTGTGTGTGTGTGTGTTATAGAGTGGGGGCGACACAGCAGGCGACGACGACGGCAACATTGCGGGTTGGTTATTTGGCGGGAGAGAGTGAAAATTGTGTGTGAGTGCGTCTGAGAGAGAGAGAGAGAGAGAGGCGACATAGCGGGATGACAGTACAACGAGGGGAGGGGGGGACGGGGGGGGGGGGGGGGGCAACATTACGGGTTAGTGGCCTGGCGTGATGGTGACTAAACGGGAAGGTGGCATAGTGGGTGCCAACCTTTCAAATAGTCCTAGACGGTCAGTTCTCTCCCCTTCCGATCAAACTCCATACCTTGGAGGGGGAGGGGGGGGGGGGGGGGGCAGGGCGATATATGCTGTATCATTCTGTTAGTTTCGGCTTATCGGACGCTGAATTTCTAAATTAGCAAAAAGTGTAGGGGGTGGCGGAAGAATAAATTTGAATGAAGTTGGGGTACGCGCGGCGTCTGGAGATGAGGTGTTCGGTGTGTGTTGGACTGGGAAGGATTACCTTTCTAACCCCTCTCCTGGTCCGCTTGACATTTCATTCCGACACTTGGAGAGTTTCCATTGTGTGTCCGCGGTTTTTGTTTTTTTTCCTTTCCAGATTCAAGTAAATTTATAATAATTACTTTAAATAATCAACGCTTACCATTTTCAGGCATTAAATGAGGGAAGAGAAAGGATATTCCGCAAGCCCGAGTTTATGGCATATATCCTGGTACACCTCCGGAAAAACAAGACATTTCATTTAGACGGGGAAAGTAACGCTTTCACAATTCAAGCTTCTTTCCTTCAACAGATTAACTACTGTGTAGGACTTCTGTGACAGGGATACATATGGTCAATATGGATCCGACCTTTGATAGAAATTAGGTTTAAATCAGTATACACGGTCAACTGACCAGGTCACCACAAAATCAGGTTACATTCAATATTATCGATGGGTCTTGATATTCTAGATCAAACTGCGAGTACCAAACTATCAAGACAAATTATTTTTTATTGGTAGCTGATGTTCAGTTTCAGTATTGAGGTTTCAGACTCTATATCTAAATTTGATGGCGGAGAAAGGAAACAGTCCGACACTCCCATCGATTAGATTTACAACAATGAAGAGAGTAAGAGTGTGGGTGGGTGGGGGTGGACGGAGAAGTAGAGCGCCAAGGGGCATGCGGGAACTGGAGAGGGAGGAGGGTCGGAGAGAAAAAGAAGTACCTTTCTCATCTCTCTCCAATCTCGCACGATTAAACAAAGAAGGTGCGGAGGGGGGGGGGGGGGGCAGAATTAGTGTGTTTGGAAGGGTTGGCTATGGAGACCGGGGAGTATCATAAACTTAAATCAAGAGAAAACGTTGGAAAAGTGAGGTGAGGATGGGGGCAGAGGAAGGATATGGGAACGAGCAAGTTTGAATTGAAGGGAATGGGCTGGGGCTGATAATGATAACCCCCCCCCCCCCCCACTTACCTCTCTCCTGCTTCGTAGGATAATTAGCATTATAACAAGGAAAAGTTTATTCATGTTTGTGCGTATACACCTAAAAAAAAAACAAAAAAAAACAGAGATCACAGCTCCTCAATTTTATTATCAAAATTTGAAAATTCTTACCACTATAGGAAGAGATGTGTACAGGAAAGAAAAAAAAAAAAGGAGGGGGGGGGAGGCGGGGAGGGGGGGGGGGAGACAAATTCTACCAGCCTGAGCCGACCAGAGGTTATAAGACTCAAACGAGCAAGTCTTCAGCATTTGATCCGGTGTTCTTGGATTCCTAGAGGTCACATTGGCACATTACTTACGGTCACCCTCTTTCTTCTTTCTTTCTTCTCTCTTCTTCTTTCCTCCCGCAAACAACGTTTCGTGGCCCGTCACTTTCGACACTAACTCGCCTCCGAATATTTCTTTCCGCAGTGTTTATCTTTACATAAAAAAAATCTGGCTGAATTTGATCAGACATTTTCTTTCGTACCCCCTCCCCCACCAACGCTCCTTTCCGTCTAACATCTTTAAACAGTTGAGACGCCAGAAAACTTTTACATGACAAAGAGCATGTTCAGTGGCATTAAACCAACAGCCTCAAATACTTGAAGTAAATATAAGCCCTTGTGTAGGAGAAGGAGGGGTGTACAAAAGGACATACCGCTGGTTTGAGACACACTGAAATGGCTGGTCAACAGATCAGTCAATGTTTCAACAACTTTGACTTATTTTACCGGGGGGGGGGGGGGGGGGGGGGGGGGGGGAGGGGGGGTTCTCTTTCAAAGAACAGTTATTTGAAAGTGGTTTGAAAAAGGGGGTTGGGCTGGCTAAAACGTAGGTTTAAGAAAAAAAAAAACAACAACAATGAACAGGTAGGTGTACTGTCTACCTCAAAAAGCACAATGAAAAAAAATCGTTTACTCTCTCACCATTCCAGTCCTCGCCTGCATGCTTTGTAAGATGTCCTTGTACAGTGACGTTGAACTGAACAGATTTTGTTCAGACAAGCAAACGCTGATTGAGGGACGGAAAATCACGCGACACGACAAACACCTGCAAGCACTTATTTCACGTGCGTCTCATGCCCCAAATTTAAAGCCTGCATATAACCAGTTCACTGATTCTGTCTTGAAGTCTGCCTCTTTGTCTGCCGGCGTGTGGTGTGTGTGTGTGTAATAAGATTTTCTTTGTGTGTGTTCATGTATCATGTGTGTATTTGAGCTTGCATGCGCAACCATAAGTCTGTGTTTCTGTGCATGGTTTTGTATGTGTCCATGTATATCTACATGTGCATAAACTCGACACTATCTGTTACAAGTCCTCAACAATGCAGCCCCTGACTATCTAACCAGTTTACTCAATATCTACACACCCTCACGCACCCTCCGGTCTTCCTCTGATCCTCTCACTTTCCGGATTCCACGAACCAAACTCAGTACCTTTGGCCCACGTGCCTTCTCTGTTTCTGGCCCACTCTCCTAGAACAAACTTCCACTCTCTGTCCGTCAACTGCCTACTTTCTCTTCCTTTAAGACTGCTCTTAAAACTCATCTCTTTTCTTCTTCCTAATAGTTCTCTCCACGACTACTCTGCTACTCTCACTGCAGCCTGTACTCACTTGGCATGGGAACCCGAGATGCATATATCTTCCCCTCTCTTTCGACAGATTTATGACACGCGTGTAGGTGTGTGTGTGTGCGTGTCTGTGGGTGCTGGTGTGTGTGTGGGGGGGGGGGGGTGCAAACAGCAATCTTTGTGTCACGGTCGCTAAGCCGGACGACCCTACCACCCTACCCACGCCTATCACACACTAGGTCAGACAACACAGCACACTAACACAGTTTTACAATCACGCACGCTTCTTTATTTCACACACACTCCATGGCGCCACCACTCACGCACATCCACAACTGCACACAAGTATCCCAATTCCCGCTGACTCACCCTACTCTACTATAACGACCTGGAAGACCCTAACCTAACCTAAAACACCAGTTGCGGTATATCACTGTGACCTGGGGACACAGCGATAGCCCGCACACGTGGTGACTAACTACTAGGGACAAGGATTTACCAAAGGGACTCTAATCTCTTAACGACCGCTACCACCCACACCTCTCCCCAGGACTCACCCTTCTCTTTTAACCCGGGACCACTACCAAACTGGTCGCTGCGTCCCTAAGGGAGGCAACGACAAGTACCCTACACTGTGCCGGCCACTACGTCCTAAAAGGAGGCAGTAGCTAACACCCCTAACCCTACTACCTAACGCTACACCCCTTCTATCACAAACATGGGACAACCCATCCCGGCCCGGAAAGCTCCAGTCCTCGGCGCTGTACGTGGCCCCTCACAGGCTGACACCTCCCCGGAAGACTCTGCACCCCGGCTCTGTCCGTGGCTCCTCCGCGGGCCGACACCCTCCCCGAAGACTCTGCACCCCGGCGCTGACCGTGGCCTCCCGCAGTCTGACTCCTCCCCGCGATGGGCACGACACCCAACGCACACACACCAGACGCCCTCTCGACGGGTCCGGGGCTCGTAGGACGCCTCCTCCTCTGAAGGCCCCGCCGGACACCAAGGGTGGAAAAGGCCTGGTGCAGCGCCCTCTCACAGGACGCCTAAACAGGGACGAGGAACCAGTGCCGGAGAACTCCCGGAAGAGCACCGGTAGCCAGAGGAGAGCTGCCCCACAGAAGGCAGACGGCCTGGGTGGTCTCCCTCTCCCGGGGAAACAACAGGCACTGGAAAGCGCCGCTCACCTGCCGGCACGCGGCAGTACAGTAGAACTGCGGTGATCTGGCCCCCAGCCTCAGGACGGAACAGGATACCTGCTGACACAACTGTAGGCCCCTACTGTAATGTTGCTACTACCCGAGTCATCAAGGCACATAGGCTACTTGGTAAAGCTTTAACTCTCCATCTCCCTTGCCTACTTCCCACTCGGGCATGAGAGTGACCCCTTGAATTTCGAACACATCCTCCAACCCATTACTCACTTTGGGGTTATCAGACCCATTTCCTGCCAACCCTTACAACAGCGGTAAAACACTATTCTCCCTGAGCCAATCCACGCTATTACATATGAAATTATGAATCACACCCAATTCTCGGAGAAATAAACCAATCTAGGCGATCCAACACGGACTCCATGGGCCCCCTTAGGACATACTAAATAATCTAGGAAATGGGCAATTTCACAAGGAAATGTCTCCACACAATAACCAGTAGTAATACACATCTCTCAGAGAAAAAAACAAAAACAAAACAAAACATCAATTTTTAGCGGTTCACAGTTCCAGCATGTTCACCAAGAGAATCGGCTCGCAGCCACAATCCTTCACATTCTTACCCCTCTTTGCACCGTCAATTATAATCATATATCCAAAACATGATTTGTTTGCCACAATTTCCATCCAGCACCTCACTCTCATGTCATCTCTTGTCAGATAACCCAGTGGTTAATCTTTGTTATGCCAACACAACCACACTTCATACAATATTACATGCTGCACATCATCCGTTTTTATCCTATCAACTGCTAAGCTACTCGCCTTAAACTTTACCTTCCCCTTCTTTCCGACTACTAAATTTCATAACTGGGTTGCCTCCCCACAACCTAAGACATCTTTCTCTAACCCCGTTCTGTCACAAACACATACATCCCTGCATGTGTGACGACTGTCACTTGTATTACAAAAACTTCTACCCTATGGACTCACTATCCTGTACCAAATGCGAACGTCACAGATACAGTCCGCACGCGCACGACACCCGCGTCGAGAACCCTGACTCGTAACGAAAGTGAAAAGACACCAATATAAGTTGAATGGTTACGACCGTACTCCAGTATAAACCACTCGACCACAAATTGGCCTTAGCCCTACTACACAGTTAACCGATTCCACTGCTGTGCAGGTCAACTCCGGAATCGTTAATCAATTTCAACGGACTCCTACTATTTACAATTGAGATTGAGCACAATCATCAAACCCCTCTATGATTCACGCAGACACATCTGCACCTGACTCATATTATGATCCTCAACCAAGTGCAACCTCGTACTACCCTCTTATTGAACCCACTGACATTAACTTGAACTAACCCCAAACAATATCTACATCACCGTCCATCAACGGTTATTATATCGAACCCACATTGTCTAGCCAAACTGTCACATGACAATCGAACTCAGGAACCACTATGTACACTACTTACAGAATATACCGAAAAGAGGTAACAACACAAACCGGCTGACAACAAATTCCAATCACGGAACCAAGACAACATCATACCAGACAACCAGTATATGCAACGAACACCATACAACTAATCCCAACCTGAGAACTACAGTACAACTCGCCATAATACAAGACAACACAACGAACTACAGCACAACGAACCTAACAGATCACCAACCTGGACATACAGACGATCAACCACACCAGTTCTGCAACTGGCTGACAGTGGCTGCCAACAAGGACGACACCGACTCAGCACAGGCCAAGGGCACCCAAACCCGATGAGGACCTGGCACTAACTATGACTCGAAGTCACTCTTCAAAACTAACGGCGCTGCCGCCGCACCTACAAGGAGTACGTCCTCCGACGAACACCAGGGACCGAAGTGAAGCTACCCCAACGCATTCCGCCCTGGTCGGAATCAAGCGAACCCTACTCACCACACAAAACAACGATTGGTCAGAGCAGTGTATCCCTCCGCAGAGCTGACACACCTGACCAACGGACTAGTTGTTGCTCGTGCAACAACACGACAATTTACCACAACAACTCACAGACTTGACAACACAACAACAGCCGATATCCTGCCCCGCCTTCTCTGGTATAGAACCAAAGTAACAAAAGGGTAACAATCGGGAACGAAACCAACCTCCCGCTTCCATTCCATTCCTTCAATAAGTGAAGACTGGAATGAAAGAATATTGTATGTCCTATTTCACCTGCCCCCCTACCCAGCCTAATCTTTCTACCTAACCCTGAGGAACTTAACCTAACTCTAGCTAACTAAACCCCAACCTCACATACGCGCGAGCGCGCGCGCGCGCACACACACACACACACACACACACACACACGCATACGCGCACACGCTCTCTATCTTGAACCACCACTACTCTTAAACACGTGGACGTACTAGTTTAGTACCGCCGATCGGTGACACACCCCCCTGCCTAAGTTTTAACTACAGGTTAAAACAAACAACTTCTCACTCGATCGGCGTTTTAGCCACACTCTACCTATAACAATCCAATTCCCATCACTCACTCTGTCCTACTGGTTACTTTTGATGCACTCCAAAACTTCCATCCCAACAGCATCAACTTTTAAATACATCAACAATCACAGGTTACACTAATCAACCTGGACTAACGCTGCTTCACACTACCTTAACGCAGGCACTTATAGGCAGCCGTTACACTACGCACTACATAT
>CM065718.1:75863716-75918747 GCA_033310375.1 Conus canariensis
ATTACACTTCCAACCCCCCACCATCACACACATCCCACAGCAGTCAGTACAACCCCCCAGCCCACCACATCCATTTGCTGTTCAGTTGCTGAACACAATGACTGCTCAGTTCCTGTCACAGCAACACCAACCAGCTCCTCTCCCCATGTCCTCATTTCATTAAATTAACATGTCGCCTGTATGCATCCTTATATTCATATATTATTGCTTCATCACCGTCTCTGCATATGTTTATATCCACTTCATATCAGATAGGTATGTAGTGCGATATGCTGTTTCATCATCCATGTGCTATATATCTGTGCGCATATCTAATGGTTGTGAGTGTGCATATGTTTATATCCACTTCATATCACATAGGAATGTAGTGCGATATGCTATTTCATCATCCTTGTGCTATGTATGTATACGCATATCTAATTGTTATAAGTGCATATCTAATAGTTTTCTACATGCGTGTGTGTGGGCGCACACACGTTGTGTGTGTGTGTGTGTGTGTGTGTGTGTGTGTGTGTGTGTGTGTGTGTGTGTGTGTGCATGTGTGTGTGTGTGTGTGTGTGTGTGTGTGTGTGTGTGTGTGTGTGTCTGTGTCTGTGTCTGTGTCTGTGTCTGTGTCTGTGTCTGCGTCTGTGTCTGTGTGTGTGCGTGCGTGGTGCGTGCGTATGTGTGTGCGAGTGTGGTGTGGGTGGGGGGGGGGGGGGGGTGCACGCGCGCGCAAGCGCGCGTGTGTGTGTATGTGTAAATCTATATGTATTTGTTTGTTTGATTGTTTGTTTCTTTGTCTGGCCTGCTGCAGTCTGTCGGGTGCCTGTCAGATGTATTGCATACTATTATACGAGTTATTACTCTTATCTCAAGAAGAGCGTTCTGTGGTGTTGTAGACAAACAAAAACTGGTGCGTCGACATCGAAGTGCTGCCACTCAGTGGTTAAAAAGACAGGGCAAAATGTGCTGACACTGGGAGGGTGACGCGTGCCCGTATTGAGTGACTATACAAGTCATAGACCAATACTTATTATTCTTTTCCTTTGAACATTATTTACCTTAATTGTACATGTTGTAGCACAATTGTTTGTAACTTTAACTTCTGCTTGGTTCTCATTTCATCATCAATTTGGATTGAAGATTTTCTGTTGTGTGTGTACGATACGGACACATTTGTGTTTGCATTTAAGTAAAACAAAGAGAAAAAAAAGTTCCTTATAAAAAGAGACTGAACAAAACCTCTGCAGCAGGAGACTTCTGCAATAACTGCTATTTACTGCGAGCGAGGCAATACTGTGCATTGCCAACTCGTAGTTACAGGTGCGACTACGTGACTTGTGCATTTGTGTGTGAGTGGCTCTCCCCCCCCCCCCCCCCTCCGCTTCTTGTTTTCATTTTGAGTTGTTGTTTTTTTGCCCTTTGTCTTAAGTTTCATTTTACTTTTTTTGCCTCTTCTTCTGTCCCCTTAATTGTAATTTTGCTTTAGAAGTACTTCCTTTGTGTGTATCTTTTCATTTCAGAAAAGTGTTTCCATAAGTATACCATCTGACCGAGGAGCTTACGGACATATACTGTGAAGATTTTCTTGTCCTCTCACACGCTTCTAGTTTCCTAAAGTTGTTACGGTGTGTAAACCAGCCCCATTTTCCCTCTCTTTTATGTGCCTTTATTGTGTTACTTGACTATACAAATCTTAACGACCGTTAACGTGCAAAATCGTCGTTCCTATTGCCATCACATCAGTACACATCTAGAATGACCAAACATGTGTATGCCATGCAAAAGGACTTCGAATCTGTCCACCTTAAATCCAACATGCAGTCAACAAGACATCATATTATCAAACTGCTTTTGGAATCATGTAAACCCTTTCATACTTTAGACTCTCTGACTCCAGATTAACTGCACAACGAAATTACACAAGTCACAATTCCAGATATAACACAATCCGAAAGATCCACACAATCTCGAAGACACTTATTGACCATGTTTATGTTTCAGATAACACTAACATAGCAGAAGCCTGCGTCCCTGTTCTAAACTGTAGGACCATTACCCAATTTGTGTCACATGGTCCAAAAAAGGAGTAAATATTCCCAAAACGGGACACAAGACAATAACCTACCGTTGCTTTACAAACTTTAACAACCAAGACTTTCTGCATGACTTGCTTAACTCAAGTCTCTCTTCAGTTTTCGACATAACTGATCCAGATCTTGCTGTTGAATTTTGGATCAAAACATTTACAGAAATACATGATAAGCACGCCCCTCGAAAAACGATTAGAGTACGGCATGATCCTAAACCGGCATGGTACACTAAAGAGTTGCAGGAGGCAGGCTACCTTAGAGAACTGCTTAAACAACATGGTTATGAAGAGGAATCTAGAAAACTGAGAAATGCAATAAATTCACAGAAGCTCAGAGAAAAAACGAAATATTATCGAAAACTAATATCATCAAACCAGAACCCAAAATTAGTATGGAGAGCTATTAACGAGCTTACAAACAATCAATCTTCTTCCAAATCAACTGTAATTAAAGACATTTCTGTCGAACAGCTAAACACCCACTCTTGCACTATAGCTAATAAAATTGTCACGACAGATTCTTCCAAATCAAACGATCTCCAAAAACTGAAACAATATTGCCAAGATAAAAACATCACGTCTGAAGTTTATATTCCACCAGTAACAGTCTTTGAAGTTTATCACCACCTAACGTACCTAAAACAGTCAGGTACCTGCGAGGTGGATGGCCTAGACGGCAAAATCCTCAAACTATCAGCTCCAGCAATTACAGATACATTAACATACATCTTCAATTTATGCATAGACAAAAATCATTTTCCCGATAGTTTCAAACAAGATGCGAAGCATATAAACGTACTCCCAGTTTTCCAAACCGCTTATAAATCGGCCAAGTGCTTTGTGAGATAAGAAATAAAGGCAAAATAACGGTTTTAACGGTTATTTAACCGATGTACACTTTTGAAACTGGTATTTTAGTCCTCACTGGGCTAAAGCCTGTGTACATACTAAATTTCATCCAAATCGGACAATATGTCAAGAATAACGGTTTTTAACGGTCAGATTTTGAAACACTACATGGAAGTGCCATTTGTGTGTGATAACCTTTCTATATACAAAATTTCATTAAAACCCACCAATATGTAAGAACAATAATGGCAAAATAACGGTTTAACGGTTATATAACTGATGTACACTTTTGAAACCGGTATTTTAGTCCTCACTGGGCTAAAGCCTGTGTACATATAAAATTTCATCCAAATCGGACAATATGTCAAGAATAACGGTTTTTAATGGTCAAATTTTGAAACACTATATAGAAGTGCCATTTGTGTGTGAGTAGGCCAGTTTGGCCGTTGGTATGGATGACACGATACACATAGCATGCACCCTGCGTGAGAAATGGAAAGAATGAAGGAAGTAAGGAAAATGAGTGATCGATATTGAACGATACTGACTGGATGACACGGGAAACGACTGAATGAAGCGCCAGCTGGCAGCTCTTCAGTCGACACTACCCAGGTAGGCAGCCCGTTGTGTAAACGAGTGTTGATTGTAAAGCGCTTAGAGCTTGGTCTCTAGCCGAGAATAGGCGCCATATAAGTATTCATTATTATTATTATTATTATTATTATTATTATAACCTTTCTATATACCAAATTTCATTAAAAATCCACCTATATATAAGAAATAATGGCAGAATAACGGTTTTTAACGGTTGTTTAATCCATTTTCAGCATTACATCACTTACATATGGACAGAGGCTCCGATTTGTCACAAGATCATCCAAACCGCTTATAAATTGGCCAAGTACTTTCTGAGATATTCCATAAAGAAGAAAAACCGTTACAGGCCGTTACAACCGTTAGTAACGGCTATAACGGGGCAAACTAAAACATCAGGCATCATCCGTGACCCACATTGAACATACCTGCTAATTTTCATAAAGGTCGGTCAAGTACTTTCTGAGATATGTAGAAAGAAACTCGTGGAGAGCGTGGCAGCAGAGAGTCCTCAGAAGAGAAGCCCCCTTCAAGCAAGTGTTTCGGCCCTTATCTCCTGACACTCTAGGGGGGTTAGGCCACACCCGGTTCATGACTCCGGATGTCCCTCTGCTGCCCCTTTTTTTTTTTTTTTTTTTCCCATCTTGGGACGAGCCATGGCTGGGATTCGAACCCATGACCCTCTGGACATGCTCATTTTCCACTTAATGACTCGCGCTTTCAGTGCATCGAGTCTTTGGACGATTTTTGCATCCAGTTTCTCCCAATCTTCAGTTTCGTTTGCTCGTGGCAGGTTGAGTTTCAGGCGCCTGGCATCGAGGGCCTGTGCAAATTCCTCATCCGAACCAACAGCGTGGATGTCCTTGGCACTGTGGTTTAAATCCTGGCCTTGGTCTTCCGACGTCTTATCTGCTGATGCAGTGCGCTGCTGCTCATTCAGATGAGTCTTCACACATCCCATCTTTGTTCTGTGGATCTTCATGCCACGGGTGGTAGCGAAACGCTTTCCACAGACACATGGATATTTCATTTGGTCCATGTTCATAGTCCGTTTGGGATTTGCAGTCATGATTGGTTGAGCACCGATGGATTCATCATTCTCTCCCCCTTTCGGTGAATCCTGGGAGCATCTTTTCCTTTTATTCTTAGTAGCCACATGTTTAAGGCAAAGTGGGGAGCCAGCCCACAGAGCCTTTGGTTCTGGTCTTTCCCAGTGTCCTCCGGTCTTCTATATTCTGTAAAGAAGAAAAATTGTTACAGGCCGTTACAGCCGTTAGTAACGGTTATAACGGTAAACTAAAACATCGGGCATTATTCGTGACCCATAATGAACATACTTACAAATTTTCAGAAAGATCGGCCAAGTACTTTCTGAGATATTCCATAAAGAAGAAAAACCGTTACAGGCCGTTACAGCCGTTAGTAACGGCTATAACGAGGTAAACTAAAACATCGGGCATCATCCGTGACCCATAATGAACGTACCTGCTCATTTTTACAAAGATCGGCCAAGTACTTTCTGAGATATTCCGTAAAGAAGAAAAACCGTTACAGGCCGTTACAGCCGTTAGTAACGGCTATAGCGGTAAATTAAAACATCGGGCATCATCCGTGGCCCATAATGAACATAACTACAAATTTTCAGAAAGATCGGCCCAGTAGTTTTGTCTGGAGCGAGTGGAACACATTTTGACCACGGACACACACAGACAGACAGACAGACGGACACACAGACAGCATTTCTTCGTTCCCATTCTAAAGTACTCCTGTTCTATAAGAACTGGGAATACAAAAAGCGAAAGTCATTCCTATCCACAAGGCAGGTGACAACTCAGACCCTGCAAACTACAGACCAATCTCAATCATTTCCTCTATTTCCAAACCTTTGGAAAAACACATGAACAAACACACATTACACCACCTTAATACATACCACTTGCTTCATCCAAGACAGTCCGGGTTTCGACACAACCATTCATGCCACACAGCCCTAATCAACTTAGTTGATGACTGGCTAAATAGCATTAACAACAACAGATATTGTGGTGTCCTATTCATCGATTTCAAAAAAAGCATTTGATGTGATAGACCATAACCTTCTTAGAAAATTGAAATTGTATGGCTTATCCCCCAAAACTCTTACGCTTTTTCAATCATATCTCACAAATAGGCAACAATGTGTGAAAATCAATACAACTTTCTCTTCATTTCAAACACTTTCATATGGCGTCCCACAAGGCTCTATCCTGGGTCCCTTACTGTTCACAATTTACATCAACGATCTACCTCTCCATATCACATCCACATGTGAACTCGTTGCTGATGATACAACAATACACACAAACCATTCTGATGTTACTGTTCTTGCACAAACTTTACAAGAAAGTGCGAATGACCTCGTAAAATGGACTGAACTAAATCACATGTCGCTTCACCCTAAAAAACTAAATCCATGCTTATCACAACCAGGCAAAAATGACAAAATCTCACTATTAAGTTTCCTCGTGTACATCTTAAAGATGAACCTGTTGAACAGGTTACATACCTCAAAGTGCTAGGAATAACAATTGATACAACATTAGTTGGCAAGCTCACATGACCTCACTGTGCAAAAAAGTTTCACAGAAAGTTTATCAACTCTCCAAAATCAAACGCTTCCTTGACCTGCATTCACGCAAACTCTTTTTCCAGTCTCATATTCCAATCATACATAGACTATGGTCTACTCTATGGGACTCTGCTAGCGCTAACACCCTCAAACCATTGCTAAGCCTACACAAGCGAGCACTCAGATTAGTCCTCCTAAAAACCAGAAGTCTTCTGGACTCTGACTATAAAAAGATTCAAGTTCCCCCCTTAAGTCTGAGATTAGAATACAACAAAGGGATCATAATGCACAGGATTGTGTCTGGGAAGGCACCCTCCACATTAGTTCACAGATTTTCAATTAATTCCTCAAGGACTGTACCCAATCTTCATGTCCCTGTTCCTAGAATTGACTTATTCAAATCCAGTTTAACATATTCAGCTTCCTGTCAATGGAACTTGCTCCCTGAATCAACCAAACAACACCAATGCACATCAACCTTCAAACACCATTATTTCAACCATCTTATGTGCCAGTATTTGCATACTCCGTCATAAATCCACCACCAACCACCACCACCCTCTTTGCCTTATGTATGAACCTGTCTATTTAGAAAGTGTTTTGCATTTGAAATGCACATATTATTCTGTTTAGTAAGTATGTCTTACTTACTGTCTTATTCTGTTTAGTATGTATGTGAGTACGTGTGTGTGTTTTGTGTGTGTGTGTGTGTGTGTGTGTGTGTGTGTGTGTGTGTGTGTGTGTGTGTGTGTGTTTCCTACTACCTCCTGCCCTTTTGTCATTATGTCGTTATGCTTTTATTCTCATGCGACCTCTCTCTCTCTCTCTCTCTCTCTCTCTCTCTCTCTCTCTCTCTCTCTCTCTCTCTCTCTCTCTCTCTCTCTCTCTCTCTCATGGTTCTCCTGGAATGACGATATATTATCTACATGACACCCTCCCCCTCCTACCCGTGGTGACTGGGCTATCATTGTGCATCCCCCCCCCCCCCTCCATTTGTGCTTTATTCTCTTTTTTCCCTGGTGCTTCAAAATCGATTGTCTTGCATCTCCTTGGTGTTTTTTTTTTATTGTTAGATTATTCTAAACATGCTCTTTCCCGCACCCACTCTCGCCTCTTTCTCCCTCTCTATCGCCCCTCCCTGCACTCCTTTCGCTCCTGCGTCTCTCTCTCTCTCTCTCCTCCCTCTCTCTCTCTCTCTCTCTCTCTCTCTCTCTCTCTCTCTCTCTGCCTCACAAGCGCCTTCAAGTACATGTTCTCCTTGTCTCATCTCCTTATCATGATTTTGCTCATATATGATATGTATTGTTTCACTTTTTTCAGTCAGCTCTTTCCTATGTTATATTGCACATATTATTAATGTGTTTGTCTTTAACATGATCTTTTCTATCAGTGGTTTCCGTTTTATTATTCATTGATTCTCTCCAGTTCTGTCTCTCTGTGTGTCTTTTTGTCTCTGTCTCTGTCTGTCTTGTCTGTCTGTCTGTCTGTCTGTCTGTCTGTCTGTCTCTGTCTCTGTCTCTGTCTCTGTCTCTCTCTCTCTCTCTCTCTCTCTCTCTCTCTCTCTCTCTCTCTCTCTCTTCTTTTTTTCCCTCCAAACTCCATGTCACTTTGCTATATAGGTCCTACCTTCTACGCATTTTCATGCCTTATGAAAATTGATTATATGTTGTGCCCTTCTCTCTCTCTCTCTCTCTCTCTCTCTCTCTCTCTCTCTCTCTCTCTCTCTCTCTCTCTCTCTCTCTCTCTCTATGCGTACGTGCGTGTGTGTATTCCGAATTCTGTAAAACGTTTGTCATATTCATTTTACTGTCTGTTTTTATACATACTAACTGTTGTACGTTTTAGTACATTTCCAGTTCAAATTATTACATTTTATGCTTAATTACTACTTTCAATTTCTGTTGTTCCCCTTCCCCCTTCCACCCCCCTCTCTCTCCCTTTCTCTCTCTCTCTCTCCCTCTCTCTCTCTCTCTCTCTCTCTCTCTCTCTCTTTGCCCCCCCCCCCTCCCCCCTCCAAATTCCATTTCACTTCGCTAAATACCTTCTACGTATTTTCATGTCTTGCGAAAAATGATTTACATGTTGCGCCTTGCTCTCTCCCTCCCCCCTCTCTCTCTCTCTCTCTCTCTCTGCGTGCGTGCGTGCGTGTATGTGTGTGTTCCAAATTATGTACGTACTTTGTCATATTCATTTTACTGTCTGTTTTTATACATGCTAATTTTTGTACGTTGTAGTATATTTCCATATGTTCCCCCAGCCCACCCCATCCCCACTCTCTCCTTCCCCTTCATTATTGTTATTTTCATTTTTATTTTTGTTTTTTGTTTGTTTATCATTATTATTATTTTTTTTTCTATTTTAATTTGATGTTCCATTATGATTGCATGACCGCTTTGTTTGCTTGTTTGTTTTCTTACATTATTTCATTTCACTGCATGTTGTAGTCTCTACTCAGGGCGAGGACTGGATGTAAAAAAGCACATAAGTGCTTATCTATTATCCTCGTAAATAAAGAATTTTGTCTTGTCTTGTCTTGTCTTGTCTTGTCTTCTCTCTCTCTCTCTCTCTCTCTCTCTCTCTCTTCTCTCTCTCTCTCTCTCTCTCTCCTCTCTCTCTCTCTCTCTCTCTGTGACACAATCTGTATGAATCGTCCGCCGCCAACGCGTGCGTTGTTGTTGTTTTGTTTTACGTCTTTCCACATTACGTGATATTAGACGAAAAAAACAACAACAACAAAAACTGGGGACCAGGAGAAAAGGTTAACACAACGAGTCAAAAGAATGAACTTTTCTACAGCTATAACACAAAAGTAGAAAATCCACTTAATTAAAGATAAAAAATGCATATCATCTTCTGTTTCATCTCACCACTGACTATTATCTATTATAAGTATTTGCCAATTGGACTTTTAGCTAAGTTCAAAAAGAAAAGATAGGTTTCACTTGCTGACAGGAAAACATTTTGAATAGGTTGTACAGACGTATTTGGAATGAATTTTTTCCATTAATTAAGTTACACAAAAGAATGTGATCAGTTGATATGCTATGACCACATACACAATGTATATTTTGTTTACATACTTTGTTTTAAAACAGTCCAATTTCTATCTACAAATCAAGGAACTTATCTGTCGTCTACGATAAATGTGTTTATCGTACTTACTTACATTAACGCGTGCGTGCGCGCTCTTTTGTGTGTGTGTGTGTGTGTGTGTGTTGTGTGTGTGTGTGTGTGTGTGTGTGTGTGTGTGTGTGTGTGTGTGTGTGTGTGTGTTGGCGCGCGCGCGCGCGCTGCTTTCCGATGCGATGATCCATTCATGTATTTGACTCCGTCTTCTTTTTAGAGATCAAAAATCAGCTTTGAACAGATCACAAAGTTGCTGGAGGCTGTACTTCGTGTCTATTTTAGTGTGCGCCTCTGTCCGTCTGTGTCTGTCTGTCTGTCTGTCTGTCTGTCTGTCTGTCTCTCTCTCTCTCTCTCTCTCTCTCTCTCTCTCTCTCTCTCGATGTATTAAAAGTGGGCCTATTTATCCTACTATTACACCGTTTTGGTTTCAGAAATGGGGTCATATCGATGCGACCAAGTGTGGTTGTGACCACGTGTCATTGTGACCACATGTTGTTGTGACCACATGTCGTTGTGACCACATGTCGTTGTGACCACGTGTCGTTGTGACCAGATCAAAAGGACAAGATCACAACGACAACGACACGTGGTCACAACGGCACGTGGTCACAACCACACTTGGTCACAACGACACGTGGTCACGACATGTGGTCACAACGGCACTTGGTCACAACCACACTTGGTCACAACGACACGTGGTCACGACATGTGCTCACAACGGCACTTGGTCACAACGACACTTGGTCACAACGACACGTGGTCACGACATGTGGTCACAACGGCACTTGGTCACAGCTACACTTGGTCACAACACGTGGTCACGACACGTGGTCACATCAGCATGTAGCCCTACAACTGCAGTTCATTTATCTTTTCGATCTCTCACCTAGTCCGAAGAGATCTTCTTCTTCTTCTTCCTTAAAAACTGGTTCACTCGAAAACGAGTAGGACACCAGCGCGCATGTTAAAAAGTAAAATAAAATAAAATAAAATAAAGTGCGACTCAGCCTGATGGCCCCTGGAGCAAAATTTGGCAACAAGGGGTCGCACACGATATTCAAAAAGTTAAAGGCCCAGGTAACCATAAAATATCTGGGGAAGTTAAAATAGAAAAGTCGTCAATATGCAGATCTCAAGACTGTCGTATCAATTTGGTTTTTAAATGAGACTGCATTTGTGGCAATCTTGATGGCACCCGGCAGTGAGTTCCACAGCCGTACAGAACTAGGATAAAATGAATGTAAGTGGCTGTCAATATTTGATGCAGGTATGGCATAACATTGACCGCCACTCCTGGTGCTACTTTTATTCAATACTAGTTGTTCCATTGAGATATCAATTAGTTTAGCTCTGCCTTTGAAGAAGATATTAAGTTTGATAAAAGCTCTTCTCTCTTCTAAGGGTTTCCATTCTAATTTCCTCATGTTCTTCCTAGTATTCCCCTTCTCTCTGATGTGGTTCCTACGAACCGTGCTTCTCTCTTCTGAATCTTTTCGAGGTTATCAATGTCCTTTAGATGGTAAGGATCCCAGACTGAGCAACCATATTCCAGTACTGGTCTAACCAGTGTTTTGTAGCAGTCGTCTTTGACCTTTTTGGGGCAGTCGTTGATATTTCTGTATAAGAAAGCTAAGATGTTATTTGCTTTCTTACATACTAAATTGTAATGTTCTTTCCATTTGAGACGACTATCTATAATCACGCCTAAATATTTTGCAGCATTGGTTTCTTTAAGAATAGTATTATGAATAGAATATTCTGATCTAGTTGGTGAGCGTTTATTACATATACGCAACACTTGGCACTTCTGGGGATGAAATTCCATTTTACAAGTTCTTTCCCATTCTTGTAAACCGTTTAGATCTTCTTGTAGAATGCGTGTATCATTCTTGCTTCTGATTGTTCTATATACTAAGCTGTCATCTGCAAAAAGCCTTATAGTAGTTCCAGGAGAGAGATTTCTACTTATGTCATTTATATAAATTAAGAAAAACAAGGGCCGCAGATAAGTGACTGTACGTTCTCCCTCTGTTTGCATTGTCTGTACGTTCTCCCTCTGTTTGCATTGTCTTGAATTGGTTTGTCTTGCCTAAAAAAGACCCAACAGGTCCAAACGCTAAATGTGTGTTGTAATTTGTTCCTTCGTTTGGCCACTCAGTGATTTCGTTCCGCCTGCTGCCACCCCACTTTGGACCCAGTTGGAGCTGATTTAGGATTCGGAGATGAGTCAGGGTTTAGATTCACGCATTCCGGAGTTGGATGATATTGTTTTCAAGTTTCTTTCGTGAATGCCAAACTTGCGGAAGCACTAACTCGCTGCCCAGCTAGATTGCTGATCGAGTTGTCTCCAACGCTGAACAAGTGCTTCAAAGCAATCAGTATCAAAGGGACATCACCGCGAAAAATACTCTTCAAAATAAAAATCAGGATTGGTGATAATCAGCATGGCGTACAGCATGATAGTGCAGACGGCAATTTTCATGTCGGCAATTTTGTTTGCCAGTGGTTTGTACGAAGATCAAGCCGGTACTTACGATTGGTAAGCGCCGTTGGAATTGTGATCATGATATCTGTGAAACTGAGTCTGTATTAGTGCATGCGCGGTTAAAGGTTAAGGTACACGAAGGACGAAAGACACTTTCATCAAGTCGGTCCATCGCAGCATCTTAGATCGATTTAAAATCGGCTTTATCATTATTATCATTATTATACGGTAGATAAACAAGTTCTGGTTTAAAAGCCCTCCTCCTTCCCCCTTCCCACCTTGAGAGCTCTAGTAGACATAGACACAGTGGGGACTTCTAAACAAGGACTTTTTCCCTGCGTGCCGGCAACACGGCAGCAAGACAGGCCACCTCTGCTGGCAGTTCTGTTCAGTTCAGATCTTCACTTCTTGGGACTGTGTTAAGCCTTGTGGCTTTTTAACGTCTCATTCAAGTTGATAGAAGAAAGTACGAGCTGGGGTTGTGCATACATACTCAGGAATTATCATTAAAAAAGGGATAAACAACATGATCGCACTGATATATTTCTTACTGCCAGTATTATTTTAAAAGGAAAGGTTATTAGTTCTGCAAGACAATACAAACAGATTACAGTAATCTGTAATGGTACATCCCCCATTCTTTCTATAGACTGTTATGGACGAGGCATGCAAGGCCTAGTGAACTGATATATTTGTGGAGATTTAATGTTCTTGTCTGAAATTGGCTTCAGTTTTCAGCAGCTTTTTCACAAATGTGCCTGTTTGCCATAATCCTCACAGCTGGTGATACTTTCTCCAACTTTGAGGGTGATTATGATTATGATATTGCCCCCTCTTCCATGACCACGCACCTGTTGGCATAAAGTCAACAATTTTGATGTGCTGCAATCCTTATTTTAGCTGCTGCCGGTGGGGAAATAGAGGAGAGGGAAGGCCTGGTCTTGCCAGCCATAAGGGATTCAGCAAGGCTGGCATGCGCCAGTTTCTGCAAGTAGATTTTTTTTTACTTAGTTTTACCAATGAAAAATAAAAGCTCTGGTTCCACATACTGGCTTGCAGATATTATTCATAATCATGGTCTTTTTATGTTCATGAGCCTCTGTATGTGTCTTTGTCTCTGGCAAATTCATAACAAGTGAAGAAAGACCTATTTTGCCTCTTTCAGCTGCTAAATTCTTACAGCCATAGCAGGGGGTATATTTAATAAACATGTAGCCCAGCTGCTGTAGCAGATAATGAGATGTTTCCTTTAACTGCACACCTGGACGCCTCTCTCCTTTGTTTTCTAGTGGGACTGCATATTCATGTTTTTACTCCTGACCCACAGTGCCCTCACTGCCAGGGAACCTGTCCTCACACCTTTCACTCTGTCCATAGAGCACATTCCTGCTCCATCTACATTTGGAATGTTTTCACAGTCTCTGGTAGACCGTCCATAGAGCACATTCCTGCTCCATCTACATTTGGAATGTTTTCACAGTCTCTGGTAGAAGTAAGGTGTCACTCTTTTGCAATTTAAGTTTTTAAAAAAATGTTCTCTCTTGATGGCAAGAGGCGGGCTTTTTCTCTCGGGAAATTCATTAAGATCCAGTCAAGACTCCATTTCTGTGGTGAATATGGTTCAGTTTTGTAGCTGAGTCACTTTTCGTTTTTTGCCCCAAGTGTGCTGCAGCTCAACTGATAACAAGACATTGTAATGCTGATGACCCATATACGCAGATCTTCAACTCACTATCCCCTTCATTTCACCCTATCTTTCGCAATATTGCTATGCCCCCCATCAGCCCACTTCCATTATTTTCCCCCTTTCCCTTGTGCTCTTAAAATTTCCCCACCTTCTGCAGTCCCCTCCTCTCCCACTCTCCTTACAGATACACATCTCATGCTTAACCCTTGACCTTCCACCCCCACTCTCACCCCTCGCTCCTCCACTCCCTCCCACTGTCATGTTTATCTGTCGGCATACTTTCCCTTCCTTCTTCTTACCCCCATTCCCTTTAATTTCATTCGAACTTCCTCTGATTCCTGGGAAGAATTCATTTTGATGTGAAATATGTCATCTGAATTGAGGATAACAGAACTTGTCCAGGAGGACTGAGACTTTTGGAAATGGTCAGCTTGAAAATTTTAGTCCCCAGGATCATTCTTTGCAGGTTCAGTCCTGTGTAGTGTTTTCAGAAAGCACTTGTTAATGACCGTCTTATAACGCTATACTGCTAAAGCTACTTGAACAAGCCAGACAGGGTAGATACAGAGACTGTAACATATTAATGTTAGACTGAGAGTGTGTCTTCTTTTTGTTAGGAAATGCAGTATATGACAAAGGATTTATGCATCGTGAATTATTTTATTTTTAGTCAGAAAAACTCCTGATTCAGGAATGCCAAGTCTTTGTCATGTGCTGGTGGGTTACCATGTTTATTTAGTCACGATTTTTGCTCTGAACATATCATTTTCTTGCTGACACAAAGAAGAGGGAAAAGTAAGATGCAAAGAAAAATGATTGATTGCTTAAAGAACAGTTGTGATCTCATTGGATCAAATGAAAGCAACCAAAAGAGACATGGATCTGTTTTCAATTTAAATAAATTTTTATCAAGTGCAAACTATAAACATGGTTGGAAAGAATAAGGTGAAGACCCATACGCTATCCCTACTGCAACCTCCATCCCCTCCTCATTCCTGTTTGCTTATTTTCCTTGCCAGTTCTCTACTGCTCATATGTAACAGATACATTCCCTCCCTCCCTTCCACTGATCATTGATTTCCAACCAGCTTGAGGTGCATGTGGTGGTACTGTGCTTTGTTACAGACAGAATACTTGCTACACTAGGTTACTGTTTCTCAGATGTCTTACGGGTTTTTTTTTTGCTATTTAATTATTTTTATAGGGCTTCTACATGCCGGATAATTTATGAGTGTTTACTGGCTGTGTTGTGCAGGAAACAGGATTACATTGGCAAAGCGAAGAACATTCTGTGGGAGAGTGTGTCTCATGGGGGTGGTGGAAAGAAACTTTTTGTGGCCACAGAACGCAACATTATTGCCTCTCTCAACACCCACGATGGCTCCATAGGTAAGGCAGAAGAAAAAAATATATGTTGTGATATTTGTGTGTGCATAACATTGTGTGGTGTGTGTGTGTGTGTGTGTGTGTGTGTGTGTGTGTGTGTGAGTGTGTGTGTGTGTTTGTATGTGTGTGTGTGTAGGTTCATGTGTTTATGGGGATAATAGACAGAAGCTTTTTGTAATAAAAAACGCAACATTATTGCGCCCCTCAACACCAATGATGGCTCCATACGAAAGGCAGAAGAAAAAACAAGTAGTTTGTTACAATGCTTATGTGTGCATGCCACTGTGTGTACGTGTGTGTGTTCGTGTGTTATAGGGGTAAGAGAAAGAAACTTTTTGCGCAACATTATTGCGTCCCTCAGCACCAAGATGGCTCCATCGCAAAGGTAGATGAAAAGTATGGATTGCGCTAGGTTTTTGTTGGTTGCGTACGTCATACGCAGACTGGCTATAAAAAAAAGTGTACGACTGGCCTGATTTTGTGTCCGCACAAAAGTCATAGAGATACGTGAACAGAAAAAAAAGCCTGATCTTGTCAAGGTCAAACAAGGTCTTTTTAATACTGTCTGATCTTTCCACCTCCAAAAATGAAATCGGATTAATCCCTGAATGCTCCACTTCTGCTGTAGACGTGGAAGGTTCGATTTCTGAGGAAGGAGGAGTTGATGATTCTGAAACACTCTGATCCAGTGGCCTTTTCTGCGAAAAGAAACGCGAAAGGGATTGCTGCTTTTTCTCTGCCATTGTTTTCCATAAACTTGGGCGATGGCGGGAAAGAATGACAGCAGATTCGCGGGATCTAAACTGAAGACACGCGTGACGTCACAGCCTGCATGTCCGACACTATCTATAGTCTGTTTTATGATCGTTACAGCACATTATTAGCTGTAACAGTATCCAGATTCTTCTTTGCCAGTGGGCGCAAAAACGCAAAAAACGAAACGGGACATAGTGAGGCAGGTGAGAGAGTCACTGCTTCAGACGCTGACGCCTGTTTCTTTATTTCGGTGCACTGCCTGTAGACCAAGGCTTTTTGTGTACGACTTACGCATTGCAAGTCAAAAATTGCGTACGCAGGTCAAAGAAATGTGTGAAATACGCGTGATTTTTGCGTTAGCGCGATCCCTGGAAAACACAAATAATTTGTTACAATGTTTATGTGTGCATGCATCTGTGTGTGTGTGTGTGTGTGTGTGAGTGTCTGTGTGATGTGTGTGTGTGTGTATTATGTGTGTGTGTGTGTGTGTGTGTGTATTGTGTATGTGTGTGTTAGGGGATTATGGACTTAAGCTCTGTGTGGGCACAGGACACAACATAATTGCCTCCCTCAATGCTCATGATGGGATTATATGTAAGGCAAAGGAAAAAAACATGTTTTTTTTTTTAATGTATGTTTATGCATGTCACTGTGTGTGCGCGTGTGTGATCCAGATGATAAAGGCTTTTTTGTGGCCTCTGAAGGGTGTTGCATGGAAATTCTTCAGTCTGCAGTGACACCTTGATAAAGTGAAAGTCATGTTTTAGGAATAGAAGTAAGGTGTGAGCTGAATACAGAGCAAATGAGAGAGAGAGAAAGAAAGAAAGTAATGTTATTAAAATGTTCGTGTTTCCCTTGGTGGTTTTATTCTTTGTCATTTAAAATCATGTTTTGTTGCTAGCCTGGCGACAGGTCTCAGAAGAAGATGCAAGAGGGAAAATTGATGCCCTGCTCTACAATGGAAATCGTGAGTTTCATTCTGAGTGTTCTGAAAGTACATGTTTATGATAAAACACACACACACACACACACACACACACACACACACACACACACACACACACACACACACACATAATTACACAAAGAAGGCACCTGCATGAAAAATTGAAAGAAGGAAGGAAGGAAACTGAGTGAATGATATTGACTGGGATTTTGAAGGACATTGGAAACAACTGAATGAAGTGCCTGCAGGCAGCTCTTCAATTGGCTCTACCTAGGTAGGCAGCCGGTTGTGTAAATGAGAGTGTGGAATATAAAACGCTTAGAGCTTAGTCTCTAGCCAAGGATAGGCATTATGTAAGCACTCTTAAAGGTCTACTTTAGAGGTTTTCGATAATTGGTCAGCTTATGCAGAAATATGAAATGTTTGATAAATTGGTAAAATAAACATATGATTCGCTCCCGATCACATGAAATCGATCCGCGAAAGTGGGCATTTTCGCCTGTTATCAAGAAAACGGGAGGTAATCAACTAAATCTTGGCATGGCTTAACTGCTTTGGATATGACGTCACATGAGTGTCAGCGATGGTGACAGAAAGCGATTCTGATGGTTCTTGCACATCTCGCTCGGAATTTAATTGTTCATGTAAAAGCAGTGACTATGATTGCGACAGCCAGTGTGACTCTGGGGATGTTTCTGCAAGGCCTTTACCTTATCAGTTTGAACGCTAAGTTCTTTTTACCAGGTCAGTTCCAACTGGACCATGGAAACCAGGTATTCAGTTCCAGTTGGACGCCCGAACACAGCATTCCGAAGGGTACGGGCTTTACCGAAGTCTCAAGGGAGGCTACCGACTGACCTCTTGATGTGATCACGCGTGGACGGCGAGCGGAGATTGTCCTTCCTCAAGTTTGCACAAGTTTCACAATAACTAATCCTTCTGCGTCATCAGTGAAGTATTCTGTGATGAAAGAGAGTACTCCTTCAGTCTGAGGGATATTTGCTGCAATATTTGAACTCAAAAGGTCTGAATGTGAAATTCGCTTCTCACTTTGTCAGTCCTCAATAAAATTGGGTAAACACTTACCCTTAGATAGAATGTATCACCTTTTATTTTGTTAGCTGTGGCTATTCTTCACCTTCTTTTCCACTCTTAACGCGTTCATTCAATTTAACAAGTGTGATCTATCCATAGATAAGAACAGAATAAACGTGCGACTATCGTACTCATCTGTACGAGCTCACCACTCTGCCTTCAAAGTATACGCGCACAATGCAGACAAAGCTTTTGATTGGGATCGGCCGACTTTGTGTCCACTCGAACGGGCTCGGCAATTGTCGGAATATCTCGTTTCCGTGGTCCAGCTGGAACTGACGTGGTAAAAAGAACTTCGCAGTCTGGCATGTTTGCACAAACCGAATCCACTTCTTTCGAGTATCTGGATCAGATGGAAATGTGTGCAAAGAATATCGGTCTCCTGCTGAGCTGCTGCACTCGCCTACAGCACAATACCTGCCACCCCTTGTGACTTTTTAGGCTGTGGGGGATCGCAACTCATGTTGATTTCACTTGGCGTTACCATGTTGTGTAGGTCGCAGCTGACGGCCACACCATCAAGTGACGTCACGGTTTTTGGTCTACCTCGCGGGGTTTGAACAGGTGTGCAAAAGTCGTTTTTTATCAGTTAAATTCTTCTGGCGATTAAAAAAAAAAAAATGAATACCATACTGTAGTTATATGACATGTAGACCTGTTTTTAACAAATTATCGAAAATCTCTAAAGTAGACCTTTAATAATATCAATAGTCATAATCATAATGATAATAAGAGGAGTCTGTGACAAACTGAGGCTTACCATCTAGTTTTGTTTCAGATATCATCACTGTTCAAGCAGGAGGGAAATTTGTACGTAGCTGGCATGCACCCACCGGCAATCTGCACTGGGAAACTTTTCTGCCTTCGGATGACTCCATGAGGTGGGGATGCCATTGGGGCTATCTATATGTATGGCCTTCACATAGGGGAGGTGGGGGAGGTGTGCGCCTGCGTGTGTGCTAGCGAAGAGAAAGAGAAAGAGAGAGAGCATGTGTGTGCATGTGCAGTATATAGTATTTGAAGTACAAACTTACTGATTGTTTGATAGTAATTTAGGTTAGATTTCATTACATTATGTCAATATTTTAGTTTAGATTTCATCATGTACTGAAGGTCCAGACATGAAATTGCTCATAAACATGCCAGTCCAGTACAATAAACCAAACAAGTTGGACAGCAGTAGTATTCTTTAAACTGTTGCTTTGTGTGTCTAAATCATCTTATAATGAGTAGTCAAGTCATAATAAACTGATGTGTTATATAGATAGCGAACACGAATTCAAGCATGTTAAGGCACACGACTCCTAAACCAACGCTGTTTGATATCCATTCACCTAGCTCACATGTAGATAAGAGCCAGGAAGAACAAACAAGAAAACATGCCTGCTTCCTTCCTGTCTCTCTCTCTTCCCAGTCCTCCCCATAAAAGTAAAAACAAACAAACAAAGTTCCCGATTAACACACTGGAGATGTGTGTAGCTGGCATGCACCCAGTCCTCCCCATAAAAGTAAAAACAAACAAACAAAGTTCCCGATTAACTTATACACTGTACCCACACTGGAGATGTGTGTAGCTGGCATGCACCTAGTCCTCCCCATAAAAGAAAAAACAAACATAGTTCCCAATTAACTTATATACTGTACCCTCACTGGAGATGTGCAGAGTGCAACACTGACAACAGAAGAAATTACGAACACGAATTCAAGCATTTATGAAAGACTGGTGTAGCTTTAACTCTTGAATATTGATGCAGGAACACAGAGACAAATATTAACAAATATGTGTGACCCCAGTGGATTGATATGAAGAAAAATCTTTAGTCAGGTGGGGGTGGGTGTAGGGATAGTGGTGAAGTGAACAATAAATGAATTTCATGATGAGAGATTTCAGCAATTAATGAGTTCATTTAAAGCAATAGATCAATAAGTGCTTGTGCAAGTATTGAATTCAAGAAAAGAAAAGATTAAGAGAGGAAATCATTTTATTCGATTGTTCTGAGCAATGCTTTGTACAAGTGAGCTTCTACGTGTGAAATGGTGGCTCAGAAATTCATCCAGTGGTGTCTAGATTAGGTAGAGATCTTTTTATGTGTTGCTTGACTGCATTTTGATGGTGGTAGTTTCAGAGGGGTCAGAATAAACTGACAGGAGATGTCATGAAATAAGAACAACAAAAACCCCTATGTTTTTGGATGGAGCAGTCTGTGAAACGTGGGAAACATTATATGCTGGGTCCTTTGTGTTCATTATTATTGACAAAATATGCAAATTTTCTGTGTCACAAAACCCATAGATTTTTATGATCAAACTCAAATTAGTGTTAGTTCCATTGTATATATGATGATTGAGAACTTGTGAATGTCATGCAATGTCAGACTGGTATCCTTGTTTCGTTTTGTTTATGTTTTTTTTTTTTTGATCTTGCAAATGAAATTGGTTTTATTTTTGTTCACTTTTTTTGTTAACCTAGTCAGTTTGATTTTTACTTATTTTTTTCCTTTCAGTGCTCCAGCCATCTTTTTGAATGGGGACAAAGGTATGTAAAATTTCTGGTTTTTTGTTTTGTTTTTGTTTTTATGTTTGGAAAGTTCTGAAAAAAAACCAAACAGATTTGAGCCTTTATTCATAACTAATAGTTTGTTGAATCTTATACCTGCATTTATTGGGATCCTGAACTGGACAAAAACGTCACTTTAATGATAATTATTATTAATTTTTCTTCAGTAAGATCATTTAAGTTTATTTCTGTCTGCATATATATGTATGTGTGCGTGTGTGAATACATACGTTATGAGATTTTCATATAGTGATAATTACAGTGTGCTAAAAATGTGTGTGTGTGTGTGTGTATGTGTGTGTGTGTGCATGCTTACAATTGTATGTTACTTGTCACTGGTATGTACTTGTTCCTGTGCATGTAAAAACACACACGCAAATTTTGTGCACTTGTGCAAGTATTCATGAATAATTTGAACATGAATGTGTGTTAGAGTTTGCGTCTGTGTGGTTGTTCTTCTTTTCTTCTGAACGCTGTTGATAACGAGATTATTTTCTTTCAGATTCATTGGTTGTGGCAACTTCAGACTCTCTTGTATCCATCAAGACATCAGATGGAAAAATTGAATGGGAAACTCCTCTGCCAGACAGGTAGTAGCAATTTGTGAACGCTGATTTTGTTATGTAAAAAGCAGAGCTATTGAAGAATTAGTTTGAATAATGATAGTTCTGATATTTACAACAGAGATGTGGCGTAATGATTAGTTGTTCCAGTGTGTGTGCGTGTGTGTTAGTATGCCTCAGTGTTTATGATTTTGAGCAGAAAATGCTACTAAGTTGGCTGACACACACGTTTACATTTGCATGTGCATGCACCCATACGCAAGAGACAAAAAGGGTGTAAAAGTATTTTATCAAGTGTGTCTGTATGCATAAGCAAGATAGAGAGAAGGAGAATTTGTGATTTTGTGAATGTGTATGTACGTCTGTATGTCCACGATATTTTTTTGTTTTGTACCTCATTTTGTGATGCCTTAGGGGCAGTAATCTCCCACTGTTCATTCAAGTTTCCTTGCATGTGGCCTTTCCTCAGAGAACTGTTGATGGTAGAATGATAATGTTTCCCCAGACGGAGCACTAACACTGGTACTAAGTCTCTTCTGCTTCCAGTTTCAGGGCTAGGACTGGCATCTCCAGAGTTAAAATCTTTCTGTTTGCCTAACTCTTGTCTGATCTGTGTAATTGTTTACCAATAACTGTTTTTTCTTTGAAAGATTTGTCCACGGACATAATATTTTCCAGCGACACAGTTCAACGCTGGTACACAACTGTACGAGCCAATGGAGACATTGTGGCTGTCGGTGTCTCGCCAGGACAGCGAGTTACTGTGGTAACAGTGGGCCCAGATGGCAAGGCGAAGAAAACGCCTCGCAAACTCCCTGCACAGTGGGTGCAGAAAGACACCAGGCAAGTTGATTGGGTGACTGTGGTTTGGTAACTGTGGTGTGGTAACTCCCAGCACAGTGGGTGCAGAAAGATATCAGGCAAGTTGATGGGGTGACTGTGGTGTGGTAACTCCCAGCACAGTGGGTGCAGAAAGACATCAGGCAAGTTGATGGGGTGACTGTCGTGTGGTAACTGTGGTGTGGTAACTGTGGTTTGGTAACTCCCAGCACAGTGGGTGCAGAAAGACACCAGGCAAGTTGATGGGTTGACTGTGGTTTGGTAACTCTCAGCACAGTGGGTGCAGAAAGACACCAGGCAAGTTGATGGGGTGACTGTGGTTTGGTAACTGTGGTGTGGTAACTGAGGTGTGGTAACTGTGGTTTGGTAACTCCCTGCACAGTGGGTGCAGAAATACACCAGGCAAGTTGATGGGGTAACTGAGGTGTAACTGTGGTGTGGTAACTGTGGTTTGGTAACTCCCTGTACAGTGGGTGCAGAAAGACACCAGGCAAGTTGATGGGGTAACTGTGGTGTGGTAACTGTGGTTTGGTAACTCCCTGCACAGTGGGTGCAGAAATACACCAGGCAAGTTGATGGGGTAACTGAGGTGTGGTAACTGTGGTGTGGTAACTGGTAACTGTGGTTTGGTAACTGCCTGCACAGTGGGTGCAGAAAGACACCAAGCAAGTTGATGGGGTGACTGTGGTTTGGTAACTCCCTGTACAGTGGGTGCAGAAAGACACCAGGCAAGTTGATGGGGTAACTGTGGTGTGGTAACTGTGGTGTGGTAACTGTGGTTTGGTAACTCCCTGCACAGTGGGTGCAGAAAGACACCAAGCAAGTTGATGGGGTAACTGTGGTGGGGTAACTGTGGTGTGGTAACTATGGTTTGGTAACTCCCTGCACAGTGGGTGCAGAAAGACACCAGGCAAGTTGATGGGGTGACTGGTTTGGTAACTGCCTGCACAGTGGGTGCAGAAAGACACCAGGCAAGTTGATGGGGTAACTGTGGTGTTGGTAACTGTGGTGTGGTAACTGTGGTGTGGTAACTGTGGTTTGGTAACTGCCTGCACAGTGGGTGCAGAAAGACACCAGGCAAGTTGATGGGGTAACTGTGGTGTGGTAACTGTGGTTTGGTAACTGTGGTGTGGTAACTGTGGTTTGGTAACTGCCTGCACAGTGGGTGCAGAAAGACACCAGGCAAGTTGATGGGGTGACTGGTTTGGTAACTCCCTGCACAGTGGGTGCAGAAAGACACCAGGCAAGTTGATGGGGTGACTGGTTTGGTAACTGTGTTTTATCCATTTTGTGTTCCATTTACATCTTCATTGGTGGATTGATAATAGCACTATTATCAATCCACCTTAACCACTACCGTCACAAATATATCATACCACTCCACAAAACCAGCTACACAACCTACAAACCCCATTGTTTCACTTCCCCCCCCCCCCCCCTCCTTTTCCTCTCCCATAATCCCCTCTGTCGTTTCCGTCTGGTGGCCATTTTTATCTGAACACAATGACAGATAAATGACTCTTTGTTCTTTGTTTGTACTGTCCTAAATGTTAAATGTGATCTGTATTTTGCCTGAAGAAACCCAAGAGGTCGAAATGCATTGTGTCTTGTCCTGTGCTTTGTTTGTCAATGTCCTTGGCGGTAACTAACCCCCTCTCTTTCTAAATTTTACTCTTTTTCTGTTCCTTCTGTCATGGTGGACTGATAATACAGTTACTCTTTTTCTGTTCTTTCTGTCATGGCGGACTGATAATACAGTTACTCTTTTTCTGTTCCTTCTGTCATGGTGGACTGATAATCCAGTTTACTCTTTTTCTGTTCCTTCTGTCATGGCGGACTGATAATACAGTAACTCTTTTTCTGTTCCTTCTGTCATGGGGACTGGTAATGCAGTAACTCTTTTTCTGTTCCTTCTGTCATGGCGGACTGATTAATACAGTTACTCTTTTTCTGTTCCTTCTGTCATGGCGGACTGATAATACAGTTACTCTTTTTCTGTTCCTTCTGTCATGGCGGACCAATAATACAGTTACTCTTTTTCTGTTCCTTCTGTCATGGCGGACTGATAATACAGTTACTCTTTTTCTATTTCTTCTGTCATGGCGGACTGATAATACAGTAACTCTTTGGTAAGTATGGCCTGTATATAAAGCCTGCAGAGAGGAGTGACATAGATAAATGTAGTACCACTTTAGCATATGAGGAGGTGATTGGCACTAATTGTCCTTCCTGCACTGTTATTTGCCTTAAAGGCATTCTTTATTTGTGTGGATTTTAGAGCTTTGTTGAATATTTACTCCTTTTAATTTAGGGTGGAAGAGAGAAATGAAAAATATTGAAATGGAATGTATGGAGCTTTAACACTGCCGTGATATATCTGCCTTATAAGAGTTCTTTAATATTGATGTAGTTGATGATCTCCATGATTGTGTAATTATGGGGATGTGTTTTGTGCTCTACCTATCTCAGTGAGTGTCAGGGACCCAGAGTGCTTGCTAATAGCTTCAAAGTCAGCAACAGAGATCATATCATTTAATGGACACAATGAGACATGATTATCTAACAGCTTCAAAGTCAGCAACAGAGATCATATCATTTAATGGACACAATGAGGCATGATTATCTAACAGCTTCAAAGTCAGCAACAGAGGTCATATTATTTAATGGACACAATGAGACATGATTATCTAACAGCTTCAAAGTCAGCAAAAGAGATCATATCATTTAATGGACAAAATGAGACATGATTATCTAACAGCTTCAAAGTCAGCAAAAGAGATCATATCAGTTAATGGACAAAATGAGACATGATTATCTAACAGCTTCAAAGTCAGCAACAGAGATCATATTTAATGGACAAAATGAGACATGATTATCTAACAGCTTCAAAGTTAGCAACAGAGATCATATCATTTAATGGACAAAATGAGACATCATTATCAAAGTCGAAAACAAAAAAACCCAGAAAACAGCTGAGAAAATCTTTATGCATGCATCAAGTGACGTAGTGAGAGGAGGGTGCTCTGTGTTTGGTGTCTAAGGAGTTCCCTTTTGGTCTTGAGCATAGATTTGTGGATGAATTTGTTTTTGAATGTTTTGAGGTATGATATAGGATAGGAACGATATGAACGGTTTTTGTATGCAATGTGTTTCTACTTCTGTGTTCATAGTGTCCATATATGGTATTTGGCGTCATATACTGTACCATGTCAGACCATAGCATTCACGGCAGTTAGTCAGCTCTGTCAGGCCGAAGATTTTGTGTTGCTAATGCAGTAATAAGACAGTCACGTGACGCCCACCCTACTTCCGCCGAAGGAAGAAGCCGGTGTAAACTTCCTCTCTCGGCCTGCCGTCCAAGCAAGATAAGTCTTGTGCTCTGTCTCGCCTTTCTTTTCCGTTGTGTTAAGATAGCCTTGTGTTTGCTCCTTGCTTGTTTTGTTGTGGCTTGCGCGCTGAACCCTTGTACCCTTGCCGGTGAGGCTTTGGTTTGGCGTGCTTTATTGATTTTACTGATTTTATCATACACGCTTCTCGCGTTTGTGCCTTGTTCTCGACATTCGCGACTTGCCACGCTTCTCGCGTTCGTGCCTTGTTCTCGACATTCACGACTTGCCACGCTTCTCGCGTTCGTGCCTTGTTCGCGACTTGCCTCCCGTGCATCTCGCATTCGGAACTCCGAGCTACACGCCGATTTCCATCTCCTCGCTTTACTTAGCCTTACGGCCTTTGTCTGCGAGTCCCATTTCACTTCCATTTGGATTCCTATTCGACGACCTTCCTCGTCTTTCACTCGCTTTCCATTACTTGCGCCGGTCGTTCCGCCATTTTGTGTCGGTCGTTCCGCCATTTTGTGTCGACCGGCCATACCGGCACACATACGATCGCACTGTCTTACTCGAACAGCGCGACTTCTGCGCATTTCCAGCACTATCAGTGCCCCTTCCGAGGTTGGTCAAGCTCTTCCTATCCCTCGATCCACCTCTTTGTCTCCCCTTTGCGATCGTGTTTTCCGTGTTTGTCTCGCCACCAGTGCCCAACATGGTGAAGGATACTAACGGGTCGAGCCGCTCCTTTGTTCGCGAGTCGCGCTCTGCCCCGGAGGACCCGAGTATCGATTCCAGGGGACAAACCGCTCACACCTCTGAGCGTACGGTCAGTGTGGAGGAGGGTTCCGCGCAGGGGACGCGCGACCAGCTTTGCTATTCCTCCTCTTCACGATCGGCGGACACACGATCGTTGCGATCGAAGTCGAACAGGCATTTGGCCGAATCGAACTTGCAATCGGCCGTCATTGCCGACTGTTTTTCGTTCTATTCTGACTCTAAACCGAAATCCAAGGGCAAGGCCCCCATGAAAGGACCTGCCCGTTCTAAATCTTCCCGTTCTCCAAAATCTTCCCGTTCTTCGGCCAAATTGCCTGCTCAGTTTCCATCGCACAAGGAGACTATCATGCTGCGTCCGGCGATCGTCGGCCCCTGGGGACCATTGCCGAGACTCGGACCAGCACGGGTGACGACTCGCGGCCGGAATCACCGCTCGTCACCCGATCAGATGAGACTCGTGACGCTAGCTACCCCCCCACTAACGCCACGCAGTCGAATCACGCTCTCCCCAACCGTGTCCGGGGTCAGCCACTACTCGGACACGAGGAGCGTCATCACTCCGGTGGAGGGGCTGTGGGCAGTCTTTGGTGTGACTTCCCCACTGACCACAACCCCAGGTCAGGGACGCAGGCATCGACCAGGTCGGATCTGCGCCCTCACCCCCCAACGGTCGAACCACCCCGATCGACCGTTCAACTTTCCCCTAGGGGTACAGGACGTTGGGGAGCGGACTTCTTTCGCTCCCCGGTTGGGCATCGTCTGCGGTCCCGTTCCTCCGGGGGGAGGATCGACCAGCGGGACCAAGGGTAACCTCCCTTCGTCCTCTGAGGTGGACCCGTCGCCGCAGCCATCCCAGTCCGCTCCCACACGGCCAGGAGGCTCGGCTACCGCACCACCCACCGGCCACCTTGCCATGCAGGGGGCCGGCACGGATCGCACCCGGGAGATGCAGGAGGCAGTGCTCTCCCTGGGGCGGGTGCGAGACAGCTCGCCTTCTCGCTACCCTCCCCTTGGTGCCCAAGGTTACCCGGGTCCCCGGGGAGACTCTGCCCCAGGGCCGCCACAGCCCGTCGTACTCTCCGGGGACCGGTGGCTCTATTCCCCCGAGAGGAATCAGTGGCTTAGGGCTGACACTCTTCCAGACTCCTCCTCCGGTCGCATGTGGCATCCTGCCTCCCGGAGTTGGATCGACCTGGGGCCCCCTTCCTCTCGGGCACTGTCCGATCGGCGATCCCCCAGTCTGCCCGCCGAGTATGGAGCCACCAGGGACCCGTCCTCATTCGAAGGTGGATCTGATCATCCCCTTCTGGATTACTCTGACCCTCAACTCGAGGACGGGGTCGAGGACTCCCTCCCCCAGTCTGGTGACCTCTCCATCCTGGAGAGCTGGCGTCCAGATCTTGTTGTGAGGGAATCCCCTCCCTCTGACAACATCTTCTCCTTTAGCCGTTTCACTGGGGAGCCCTCTGCCCAGCGATCACGGCCGAGGATAGTCGCCCCCCAGACCCTCCCTCCCTTGTGGGACAGACCGGCTTCTTTCGCCAGGGGTGCACATGCCATTCCCCCACCGGGGATTGACTTCTTGTCAGCCCCTAACGCGGCTCCAGTAGGAGCTTTCCTCAAAGACCCGCGTCATGGCCCCCATGTCTTTTCCCTCTTCTCTGCCAATCCGGCCACCAGGGACATTGCCATTTCCTCTGCCGACCTCAGGCTCACGCCCAACCTCGCCCCCCCCACATCCACCCCTGTTCTCATCAAGAACTTGATGGAGTGGGATAGAATTGCCAGGACTGGCATTCTCCACACCACCGCGGGACATGCATTCATGGACATGTTCCTGCAGCGAGCGGAGGAGCTCTGGGCAAAGGAGGGCATCACTGCCTCGGTGGCTTCGGACCCCGACGACTCTGAGGCAGATCCTAGCCTATTCGATGACCCCCTCTTGCGTTTCCTGGTCAACAAGATTTCGCATCACCTTTGGGCTGCGGCGGACAGCGCGGCCAGGTGCCATTTTAACTGCCTGTTAGCAGTGAGAGATGCTGTGCTATCTCAGGCCAATCTCTCCCCGGCGCTCAAGGCGGCCTTACGGTGCATCCCGGGTCAGGAACAGTCGCTCTTCGGTGACTATTCCACTGCTGTCATCACTCATGCAGTCGAGGAACGCAAACAGGCGGCGTCTTTTGCGGCCAAGCCCCCTCCCCAGCATCGTCCTCGCCAGCATCGCCCTCCTGGACCCTACTCCCGTCCGGCCCCCAGACCCCAGCCCTACCCCAAACAGGCCCCCCCTTGCACCTCAAGGCCCGCCAGACGCCCTTCTTCCGCCGTTGCTAGATCAAAACCGAAAAACCCCCATCAGCAGAATTTTCGGTTCGGTCAACAGGCCCGGCCTCGGAGGTGACTAGTAGACTCACCTTCGGAGGAGCGAGAACTGGCAGACTTCTTGCCCCTCCCTGGCCCCGCGGCCCCTTTGGCAGGCAGCCTGTCCCGACATGCCCACCAGTGGCGGCATATGGGACTCAACCCTTGGATAGTGTCAGTGTTACAAGAGGGGTTCCGTCTGCCCTGGGCACACGATCGCCCCCCTCTGCTATCCTCTCCTCCTCCTTCCCCCGGCGATCCCCCCCTGGCCCAGGCGGAGGCTCTTCGCCTGGAAGTCGAGGACCTTCTTCGGAAAGACGCCATCACCCATATACCCCACCCAAACCCCGGGTTTTAGTCAAGGAGATGGCCGCCCTTGCCAGACAGGAGGATATTCGCCTCTTGGTTTACCTCGACGACTGGCTCGTCCTGGCTCCCACTCAGGCCCTGTGTCAAGCCCACACATCCAAACTTCTGCGCCTTTGCTCCTCACTAGGGTTCGTCACCAACCCCGAAAAATGCGAGCTCTCGCCCAGTCAGAGATTCTCCTTCCTGGGCATGAGTTTCGACACCACCTCCATGCTAGTCTCCCCAACCCCGGAGAGGTCCACCCGCCTGATGGACCTCATCTCCCACCTCCGCCTCTCTCCCCTCGCGTCGGCAAGGACACTGTCCTCCCTTTTGGGGATGATGGAGTCCCTGTCGCCTCTCATTCCTCTGGGCAGGGTCCCCAAACGACAGCTTCAAAGGGAGTTCCGACGTCGTTGGTCGCAGACCGCCGACCGCTGGGACCAGACGATTCCCCTCGGGCCTTGGTTCTTTTGGGCCACGGAGGAGTGGCTCAGCCCCTCCATCCTGAGCCCCGGGGTTCCCATCTCCCTCCCATCCCAGGCCCTAGATCTTTACACAGATGCCTCCAACTCGGGCTGGGGGGCCCATTTGGAGAGCAGTCATGCCTCGGGGGTGTGGGACCCATTGACTGCCCGTCTTCACGTCAACATCCTGGAACTGGAGGCGGTCCGACTAGTCCTCCTCCTCTTCCAGACACTGGTCTCGCACCGATTTGTTCTCCTTCTCACGGACAACACCTCGGTAGCCTGTTACATCAACAAAGGGGGGGGGGGGGGGGGCACGCTCCATCAGTCTCTCCCTCCGGGCAGAGGCCCTCCTCCGCTGGTGTCACACGCAAGGAATCACCCTTCGCGCGAGACACATAGCAGGGACGCACAACATCCTGGCAGACTCTCTCAGCTGCTCCGGGTCCGTCCTCCACACCGAATGGACCCTCAGCAGGCGCACGCTAACCTCGGTGTGGGAACATTGGTTCACACCCATGATCGACCTGTTCGCCACCCGATTCAATCATCGTCTGCCAGTGTATGTGTCTCCCGTCCCGGACCCTCAGGCGTACGCGATCGATGCCCTATCCCTTCCCTGGTCCGGCCTCATAGCTTACGCCTTTCCTCCCTTCCCGATCCTTCACAAGGTGATCAGGAAGGCGAGACTCGAGGGACCCAGGCTCATTCTCATAGCCCCATGGTGGCCCACTCAGTCCTGGTTTCCGGACCTCAAGTCCCTCACTCACGTTCCCCCTCTCCAGTTGGACGCCCGGTGGGACATGCTCAGGCAACCCCGCTCGGGTCGCCCCCACTCCAATCCCCAGGCGCTTCGCCTCCATGCCTGGCTCCTGTGCCAGCCGGAGTGCGAGCATCTAACCCCACCTCCCAAGCGGACAGGTCCCAGTCCGTCCTTAACATTCTCTCTGACGCCGGGGCCTCTCAGGACCTCCGAGACCTAGCAATGGCCTCTCGCAGAGCTGGCACTGAGTCCCTTTACGATTACAGGTGGAGGAAATGGGTCTCATGGTGCAAAGACAACTCTGTCCCACACAATCGCCCCTCAAATATCCAGATAGGAAATTTTTCTGTCCCACCTAAAGCTATCAGCTAGCTCCATACGGGGCTACAGGTCGGCCATCTGCACGACCATCCGCCAACTGGGCGGACTGTCCTTTGAGAATGACTTCCTTCTCAGAGAGATCTCTAGAGGAGTGGCCCTTCGTGAGGCCCGATCCCCAAGGCGCGTTCCCCTTTGGGATCTTTTCACTGTACTCGATGCCCTCAGGAAACCTCCGTTTCGAGCCTATCTCCTCCCTCCCCTTCGACCTTCTTTCTATGAAGACCATCTTTCTCCTCGCTTTGGCCTCGGCCAGAAGGCGGAGCGAGATCCACGCTCTCAGCGGGGACCCCAGAGACATTGCCTTCCACACGGACGGCTCTGTCTCCCTTAAGTTCCTTCCCGAATTCCTGGCTAAAAACCAGGAACCAGGTAGCCCCTCCCCCTACCTCGTCATCCGCCCATTGGCGGATATCCTAGGTGGAGAGAGTGGTGGTGACAGGACTCTGTGTCCTTCCAGGTGTCTAAGACACTACTGGGAACGTTCACACCCCAGGCGCGCTTCTCAAAGACGTCTCTTTATTTCCATCAACCCCAAGAATAAGAAAGACATCTCAGCTGGCACTATCTCTAGGTGGCTGTCCAAGATGGTCAAATCGGCGTATGCCCAGACGTCCAAGGTCCTCCCCGTCTTGTCCCCCCGGGCCCATGAGGTCAGAGCACTGGCCGCTTCTGCAGCTTTCCAGCACTCTGTCCCCCTGCGCCATCTCCTGGAAGCAGCCTACTGGCGTTCGGAGAATCCCTTTATAAACTTTTATTTAAGGGACATCCGCATGACCAGGGCTGACGGTTCTGAAGGGATATCCTTTGTGGCGGCTAATGCAGCCATATCGGTTAACCCCAAGAACCACTAGGGCACTCGCCCTCCTCCTTTTACGATAAATTCTGCTATGGTCTGACATGGTACAGTATATGACGCCAAAATGGGGAGTTTGTATTATACTCCCTGTTTGGCTAGTATACTTACCATGTCAGACTCTAATGCCCGCCCTACCTTCCCCACTAGCGCCAAGGTCCTTGGGGTTACCTGGCGTGCAGGCCTCGACGAATGAGGTACAGGAAGTTTACACCGGCTTCTTCCTTCGGCGGAAGTAGGGTGGGCGTCACGTGATTGTCTTATTACTGCATTAGCCACACAAAATCTTCGGCCTGACAGAGCTGACTAACTGCCGTGAATGCTATGGTCTGACATGGTAAGTATACTAGCCAAACAGGGAGTATAATACAAACTCCCCATGTTCCTTGAGTCAGGGTATCATGTGCATGCATCTATGAATGGTGGTAATAGGATGGGAGTACAGCAGGGAGTTGGAGAGGGGGGTGGGAGGGATGGGGCAGAGGGGATAGAGGAAAATGGGAGTTGGGAATAGATAAAAGTAGGGATTGATGGTTTGTATTTTTACCTAGGGTGTTGTTTGCTTTGTTTTCCCTGGTTTATAAACACCATGGGTTTTTTTACCTTATTTAGGAGATAAGCATATAAATTTTAATTGTTATCGTTATTATTGTTGTCTGATACCATTCCTGCATGTGTGTGACAGTTGCCAGGCAGTGGGAGGCGTGGGGTTTGTGTGCTACACAGCTGACACCACCGCCCTGCAGTTCTTGGCCCTGGCTGAGGGACAAGTGTTCAAACCCTTTCCATTCTCAGTGAGTTCTTTTTTTTTTTTCCCTATTTCTCTTTGCTATGATGGTGTTCTCCTCATCTTGATGATGTCATATCCGCATGACTATTGTGAGATGACTTCAAGGGGATGTCAGCTCTGATACAGTCCTTTACGGTCAGCTGGGCTATAAGCAACATTACCTTACCTTATCATCCATGGTCAGCTGGGCTATAAGCAACATTACCTTACCTTACCATCCGCGGTCAGCTGGGCTATAAGCAACATTACCTTGCCTTACCATCCACGGTCAGCTGGGCTATAAGCAACATTACCTTACCTTACCATCCACGGTCAGCTGGGCTATAAGCAACATTACCTTACCTTACCATCCACGGTCAGCTGGGCTATAAGCAACATTACCTTACCTTACCATCTACAGTCAGCTGGGCTATAAGCAACATTACCTTACCTTACCATCCGCGGTCAGCTGGGCTATAAACAACATTACCTTACCTTACCATCCACAGTCAGCTGGGCTATAAACAACATTACCTTACCTTACCATCCGCGGTCAGCTGGGCTATAAGCAACATTACCTTACCTTACCATCCGCGGTCAGCTGGGCTATAAGCAACATTACCTTACCTTACCATCCACATGACTATTGTGAGATGACTTCAAGGGGATGTCAGCTCTGATATGGTCCTTTACGGTCAGCTGGGCTATAAGCAACATTATCTTACCTTACCATCCATGGTCAGCTGGGCTATAAGCAACATTACATTACCTTACCATCCACGGTCAGCTGGGCTATAAGCAGCATTATCTTACCTTACCTGTCAGCTCTGATATGGCCCTTTGCAGTCAGCTGGGCTATATAGGCAACATTACCTTACCTTACCTGTCAGCTCTGATACAGTACTTTGCAGTCAGTTGGGCTATAGGCAACATGACCTTACCTTACCTGTCAGCTCTGATATGGCCCTTTGCAGTCAGCTGGGCTATAGGCAACATTACCTTACCTTACCTGTCAGCTCTGATATGGTCCTTTGCAGTCAGCTGGGCTATAGGCAACATTACCTTACCTTACCATCCGCGGTCAGCTGGGCTATAAGCAACATTACCTTACCTTACCTGTCAGCTTCTGATATGGTCCTTTGCAGTCAGCTGGGCTATAGGCAACATTACCTTACCTTACCATCCGTGGTCAGCTGGGCTGTAAGCAACATTACCTTACCTTACCTTACCATCTGTGGTCAGCTGGGCTATAGGCAACATTACCTTACCTTACCTGTCAGCTCTGATATGGTCCTTTGCAGTCAGCTGGGCTATAGGCAACATTACCTTACCTTACCTTACCATCCGCGGTCAGCTGGGCTATAGGCAACATTACCTTACCTTACCTGTCAGCTCTGATATGGTCCTTTGCAGTTAGCTGGGCTATAGGCAACATTACCTTACCTTACCATCTGCGGTCAGCTGGGCTATAAGCAACATTACCTTACCATCCGCGGTCAGCTGGGCTTTAAGCAACATTACATTACCTTACCATCCACATGACTATGACTGAGGAGTATGCTCATCACGGAAAGAGTGTGGCCACCTTGTTGACAGATCCAGTCACTAACTACCACTGTCTGTCTGGTCTGATTTAACAAAGGACATAGTGTTCTCATTCAGGTGAAGCAGCCACACCTTGATAGTGTGTGCAGAGTGTAACTACTCTCATTCATACAGATGTGCCAGCAATCCTGATTTCATGGTATTTTGTTATCAAAGGTTTCAATTTGTTCAGATGTTTACACTGATATTTAGCTGGCCAGAAAGGACATGATTTTATTCTCAGTCAGGTTATATCTAACACCTGCTGCAATGTATCACCGTATCAGTATTATGAAAAAGGAGGTTCTAAAGTAGTGAATGACCGAGAACTGTGGTTTTCACTGCTGCAGTTAAGAAGTGGTGGCAGAAGTTGTACTGAAAAGTACCCATCCATCCTGCAGAACTCATATGCATAGTATAAGGAATCTGATTTGGCGTCATATACTGTACCATGTCAGACCATAGCATTCACGGCAGTTAGTCAGCTCTGTCAGGCCGAAGATTTTGTGTGGCTAATGCAGTAATAAGACAGTCACGTGACGCCCACCCTACTTCCGCCGAAGGAAGAAGCCGGTGTAAACTTCCTGTACCTCATTCTCTCTCGGCCTGCCGTCCAAGCAAGATAAGTCTTGTGCTCTGTCTTGCCTTTCTTTGCCGTTGTGTTAAGATAGCCTTGTGTTTGCTCCTTGCTTGTTTTGTTGTGGCTTGCGCGCTGAACCCTTGTACCCTTGCCGGTGAGGCTTTGGTTTGGCGTGCTTTATTGATTTTACTGATTTTATCATACACGCTTCTTGCGTTTGTGCCTTGTTCTCGACATTCGCGACTTGCCACGCTTCTCGCGTTTGTGCCTTGTTCTCGGCATTCGCGACTTGCTTTCCGTGCATCTCGCAATTCGGAATTCCGAGCTACACGCCGATTTCCATCTCCTCGCTTTACTTAGCCTTACGGCCTTTTGTCTGCGAGTCCCATTTCACTTCCATTCGGATTTCTATTCGACGACCTTCCTCGTCGTTCACTCGCTTTCCATTCCTTTCGCCGGTCGTTCCGCCATTTTGTGTCGGTCGATCCGCCATTTTGTGTCGACCGGCCATACCGGCACACATACGATCGCACTGTTTTACTCGAACAGCGTGACTTCTGCGCACTTCCAGCACTATCAGTGCCCCTCCCGAGGTTGGTCGAGCTCATCCTATCCCTCGATCCACCTCTTTGTCTCCCCTTTGCGATCGTGTTTTCCGTGTTTGTCTCGTCACCAGTGCCCAACATGGTGAAGGATACTAACGGGTCGAGCCGCTCCTTTGTTCGCGAGTCGCGCTCTGCCCCGGAGGACCCGAGTATCGATTCCAGGGGACAAACCGCTCACACCTCTGAGCATACGGTCAGTGTGGAGGAGGGTTCCGCGCAGGGGACGCGCGACCAGCTTTGCTATTCCTCCTCTCCACGATCGGCGGACACACGATCGTTGCGATCGAAGTCGAACAGGCAATTGGCCGAATCGAACTTGCAATCGGCTGTTATTGCCGACTGTTTTTCTTTCTATTCTGCCTCTAAATCGAAATCCAAAGGCAAGGCCCCCATGAAAGGACCTGCCCGTTCAAAATCTTCCCGTTCTCCAAAATCTTCCCGTTCTTCGGCCAAATCGCCTGCTCAATTTCCATCGCACAAGGAGACTCTCTATCATGCTGCGTCCGGCGATCATCGGCCCCTGGGGACCCTTGCCGAGACATGGACCAGCACGGGTGACGACTCGCGGCCGGAATCACCGCTCGTCACCCGATCAGATGAGACTCGTGACGCTAGCTACCCCCCCACTAACGCCATGCAGTCGAATCACGCTCTCCCTAACCGTGTCCAGGGTCAGCCACTACTCGGACACGAGGAGCGTCATCACTCCGGTGGAGGGGCTGTGGGCAGTCTTTGGTGTGACTTCCCCACTGACGACAACCCCGGGTCAGGGACGCAGGCATCGACCAGGTCGGATCTGCGCCCTCACCCCTAACGGTCGAACCACCCCGATCGACCGTTCAACTTTTCCCTAGGGGTACAGGACGTTGGGGAGCGGACTTCTTTCGCTCCCCGGTTGGGCATCGTCCGCGGTCCCGTTCCTCCGGGGGGAGGATCGACCAGCGGGACCAAGGGTAACCTCCCTTCGTCCTCTGAGGTGGACCCGTCGCCGCAGCCATCCCAGTCCGCTCCCACACGGCCAGGAGGCTCGGCTACCGCACCACCCACCGGCCACCTTGCCATGCAGGGGGCCGGCATGGACCGCACCCGGGAGATGCAGGAGGCAGTGCTCTCCCTGGGGCGGGTGCGAGACAGCTCGCCTTCTCGCTACCCTCCCCTTGGTGCCCAAGGTTACCCGGGTCCCCGGGGAGACTCTGCCCCAGGGCCGCCACAGCCCGTCGTACTCTCCGGGGACCGATGGCTCTATTCCCCGAGAGGAATCAGTGGCTTAGGGCTGACACTCTTCCCGACTCCTCCTCCGGTCGCATGTGGCATCCTGCCTCCCGGAGCTGGATCGACCTGGGGCCCCCTTCCTCTCGGGCGCTGTCCGATCGGCGATCCCCCAGTCTGCCCGCTGAGTATGGAGCCACCAGGGACCCATCCTCCTTTTCCCCCACTACCCCTCGAGGACTGGACTCCCACGCACCCCTGCCCTGGCCCTCCGAAGGTGGATCTGATCATCCCCTTCTGGATTACTCTGACCCTCAACTCGAGGACGGGGTCGAGGACTCCCTCCCCCAGTCTGGTGACCTCTCCATCCTGGAGAGCTGGCGTCCAGATCTTGTTGTGAGGGAATCCCCTCCCTCTGACAACATCTTCTCCTTTAGCCGTTTCACTGGGGAGCCCCCTGCCCAGCGATCACGGCCAAGGATAGTCGCCCCCCAGACCCTCTCTCCCTTGTGGGACAGACCGGCATCTTTCGCCAGGGGTGCACATGCCATTCCCCCACCGGGGATTGACTTCTTGTCAGCCCCAACGCGGCTCCAGTAGGAGCTTTCCTCAAAGACCCGCGTCATGGCCCCCATGTCTTTTCCCTCTTCTCTGCCAATCCGGCCACCAGGGACATTGCCATTTCCTCTGCTGACCTCAGGCTCACGCCCAACCTCGCCCCTCCCACATCCACCCCTGTTCTCATCAAGAACTTGATGGAGTGGGATAGAATTGCCAGGACTGGCATTCTCCACACCACCGCGGGACATGCATTCATTGACATGTTCCTGCAGCGAGCGGAGGAGCTCTGGGCAAAGGAGGGCATCACTGCCTCGGTGTCTTCGGACCCCGACGACTCTGAGGCAGATCCTAGCTTATTCGGCGACCCCCTCATGCGTTTCCTGGTCAACAAGATTTCGCATCACCTTTGGGCTGCGGCGGACAGCGCAGCCAGGTGTCACTTTAACTGCCTGTAAGCAGTGAGAGATGCTGTGCTATCTCAGGCCAATCTCTCCCCGGCGCTCAAGGTGGCCTTACGGTGCATCCCGGGTCAGGAACAGTCGCTCTTCGGTGACTATTCCACTGCTGTCATCACTCATGCAGTCGAGGAACGCAAACAGGCGGCGTCTTTTGCGGCCAAGCCCCCTCCCCAGCATCGTCCTCGCCAGCATCGCCCTCCTGGACCCTACTCCCGTCCGGCCCCCAGACCCCAGCCCTACCCCAAACAGGCCCCCCCTCGCACCTCAAGGCCCGCCAGATGCCCTTCTTCCGCCGTTGCTAGGTCAAAACCGAAAAACCCCCATCAGAATTTTCGGTTCGGCCAACAGGCCCGGCCTCGGAGGTGACTAGTAGACTCACCTTCGGAGGAGCGAGAACTGGCAGACTTCTTGCCCCTCCCCGGCCCCGCGGCCCCTTTGGCAGGCAGTCTGTCCCGACATGCCCACCAGTGGCGGCGTATGGGACTCAACCCTTGGATAGTGTCAGTGTTACAAGAGGGGTTCCGTCTGCCCTGGGCACACGATCGCCCCCCTCTGCTATCCTCTCCTCCTCCTTCCCCCGGCGACCCCCCCCTGGCCCAGGCGGAGGCTCTTCGCCTGGAAGTCGAGGACCTTCTTCGGAAAGACGCCATCACCCATATACCCCACCCAAACCCCGGGTTTTACTCCCACCTTTTTGTGGTCCCCAAGTCCTTGGGGGGCTGGAGGCCCATCCTCGACCTTTCTCCACTCAACAAATTCCTCAGACCAACCAAATTCAAGATGGAGACCCCGGCCCAGATCAGAGATTCCATCCACCATCTGGACTGGGCCACTTCTATAGATCTGAAGGACGCGTATTTTCAGATCCTCATTCATCCTTCCCACAGACGATACCTTCGGTTCGTCTGGCGGGGATGGGTATATCAGTTCAAGGCGTTCCCCTTCGGACTCTCCCTGGCTCCCTTCCTTTTCACGAAGGTAGTCAAGGAGATGGCCGCCCTTGCCAGACAGGAGGACATTCGCCTCTTGGTTTACCTCGACGACTGGCTCGTCTTGGCTCCCACTCAGACCCTGTGTCAAGCCCACACATCCAAACTTCTGCACCTTTGCTCCTCACTAGGGTTCGTCACCAACCCCGAAAAATGCGAGCTCTCGCCCAGTCAGAGATTCTCCTTCCTGGGCATGAGTTTCGACACCACCTCCATGCTAGTCTCCCCAACCCCGGAGAGGTCCACCCGCCTGATGGACCTCATCTCCCACCTCCGCCTCTCTCCCCTCGCGTCGGCAAGGACACTGTCCTCCCTTCTGGGGATGATGGAGTCCCTGTCGCCTCTCATTCCCCTAGGCAGGGTCCCCAAGCGACAGCTTCAAAGGGAGTTCCGACGTCGTTGGTCGCAGACTGCTGACCGCTGGGACCAGACCATTCCCCTCGGGCCTTGGTTCTTTTGGGCCACGGAGGAGTGGCTCAGCCCCTCCATCCTGAGCCCCGGAGTTCCCATCTCCCTCCCATCCCAGGCCCTAGATCTTTACACAGACGCCTCCAACTCGGGCTGGGGGGCCCATTTGGAGAGCAATCATGCCTCGGGGGTGTGGGACCCATTGACTGCCCGTCTTCACATCAACATCCTGGAACTGGAGGCGGTCCGGCTAGCCCTCCTCCACTTCCAGACACTGGTCTCGCACCGATTTGTTCTCCTTCTCACGGACAACACCTCGGTAGCCTGTTACATCAACAAAGGGGGGGGGGGGGGGGGGCACGCTCCATCAGTCTCTCCCTCCGGACAGAGGCCCTCCTCCGCTGGTGTCACACGCAAGGAATCACCCTTCGCGCGAGACACATAGCAGGGACGCACAACATCCTGGCAGACTCTCTCAGCTGCTCCGGGTCCGTCCTCCACACCGAATGGACCCTCAGCAGGCACACGCTAACCTCGGTGTGGGAACATTGGTTCACACCCATGGTCGACCTGTTCGCCACCCGATTCAATCATCGTCTGCCAGTGTATGTGTCTCCCGTCCCGGACCCTCAGGCGTACGCGATCGATGCCCTATCCCTTCCCTGGTCCGGCCTCATAGCTTACGCCTTTCCTCCCTTCCCGATCCTTCACAAGGTGATCAGGAAGGCGAGACTCGAGGGACCCAGGCTCATCCTCATAGCCCCATGGTGGCCCACTCAGTCCTGGTTTCCGGACCTCAAGTCCCTCACTCACGTTCCCCCTCTCCAGTTGGACGCCTGGTGGGACATGCTCAGGCAACCCCGCTCGGGTCGCCCCCACTCCAATCCCCAGGCGCTTCGCCTCCATGCCTGGCTTCTGTGCCAGCCGGAGTGCGAGCATCTAACCCCACCTCCCAAGCGGACAGGTCCCAGTCCGTCCTTAACATCCTCTCCGACGCCGGGGCCTCTCAGGACCTCCGAGACCTAGCAATGGCCTCTCGCAGAGCTGGCACTGAGTCCCTTTACGATTACAGATGGAGGAAATGGGTCTCATGGTGCAAAGACAACTCTGTCCCACACAATCGCCCCTCAAATATCCAGATAGGAAATTTTCTGTCCCACCTAAAGCTATCAGCCAGCTCCATACGGGGCTACAGGTCGGCCATCTGCACGACCATCCGCCAACTGGGCGGACCGTCCTTTGAGAATGACTTCCTTCTCAGAGAGATCTCTAGAGGAGTGGCCCTTCGTGAGGCCCGATCCCCAAGGCGCGTTCCCCTTTGGGATCTTTTCACTGTACTCGATGTCCTCAGGAAACCTCCTTTCGAGCCTATCTCCTCCCTCCCCTTCGACCTTCTTTCTATGAAGACCACCTTTCTCCTCGCTTTGGCCTCGGCCAGGAGGCGGAGCGAGATCCACGCTCTCAGCGGGGACCCCAGAGACATTGCCTTCCACACGGACGGCTCTGTCTCCCTTAAGTTCCTTCCCGAATTCCTGGCTAAAAACCAGGAACCCGGTAGCCCCTCCCCCTACCTCGTCATCCGCCCATTGGCGGATATCCTAGGTGGAGAGAGCGGTGGTGACATGACTCTGTGTCCTTCCAGGTGTCTAAGACACTACTGGGAACGTTCACGCCCCAGGCGTGCTTCTCAGAGACGTCTCTTTATTTCCATCAACCCCAAGAATAAGAAAGACATCTCAGCTGGCACTATCTCTAGGTGGCTGTCCAAGACGGTCAAATCGGCCTATGCCCAGACGTCCAAGGCCCTCCCCGTCTTGTCCCCCCGGGCCCATGAGGTCAGAGCACTGGCCGCTTCTGCAGCTTTCCAGCACTCTGTCCCCCTGCGCCATCTCCTGGAAGCAGCCTACTGGCGTTCGGAGAATCCCTTTATAAACTTTTATTTAAGGGACATCCACATGACCAGGGCTGACGGTTCTGAAGGGATATCCTTTGTGGCGGCTAATGCAGCCATATCGGTTAACCCCAAGAACCACTAGGGCACTCGCCCTCCTCCTTTTACGATAAATTCTGCTATGGTCTGACATGGTACAGTATATGACGCCAAAATGGGGAGTTTGTATTATACTCCCTGTTTGGCTAGTATACTTACCATGTCAGACTCTAATGCCCGCCCTACCTTCCCCACTAGCGCCAAGGTCCTTGGGGTTACCTGGCGTGCAGGCCTCGACGAATGAGGTACAGGAAGTTTACACCGGCTTCTTCCTTCGGCGGAAGTAGGGTGGGCGTCACGTGACTGTCTTATTACTGCATTAGCCACACAAAATCTTCGGCCTGACAGAGCTGACTAACTGCCGTGAATGCTATGGTCTGACATGGTAAGTATACTAGCCAAACAGGGAGTATAATACAAACTCCCCATCTTTGTTGCAGGTAAAGGCATAAGTGAAAGGTAGGTATATGTTGTATGTCTGCTGATCCTATTCAAGATTTGATTGATCCTAACAAATTCAGAGTGTTCTTTTAAAAAGAAATTCCACATTGCTCCTAGAAATAGTTCTGAGGGTTGGCATCTCTGTTCCTGTCCATTTGTACCATGTAGTGAAGCTCAGCTGTTCAGAGGGTTATTGAGTGGTTGAATGACAATGAAGAAAAGAGGATATGCAGAGGACGATCTAACACTGTGACTCTAACCTTGAAAAAGACACAGGGGGAGGAAGATCTTTAGATGACGGAGCAGGGAATGGGTGGAGCTGAGCTGTGGGCTGATGACCAAGGTGTCAAATAAATTCAAATCAAGGCATAGGTGAAAGTTCACTGCGGGGTCAAGGGGAGGACACTGGTGCAGAGCAGAACATGTTTGCGCTCTGTTGATTAGTGTCAATGGTTGATGGACTGCTGTGAGGCCAGTCTGTTAATTAGTGTCAATGGTTGATGGATTGCTGTGAAGTGCAGAGCAGAAGAACATGTTTCCAGTCTGTTAATTAGTGTCAGTGGTTGATGGACTGCTGTGAGGCCTTGCCTTGTGTGTTGGCAGAGTTTGTAAGCATTGAAGAAAAATGTGTATGTGCAAAAGAACAATTTGATTGGAAAACCAGTGACATGAAAAAAATGGTGTTCTAAGTTGAAGAATATTTTATGCTGTCTCTCTCTCTCTCTCTCTCTCTCTCTCTCTCTCTCTCTCTCTCTCTCCTTCCTTTCCCCTCTATCTCTCTCACTCTCCCTTCCTCCATCCCTCCCAACTTCTTGTCATTCTGCTGTTTTGCAGGAATTGGGATCGCCTAAACCCACAGACGATACATGTCTGGAGCCAGTTTTGGCAGAGCCCGGGTCACCGTCCCCTCTGGTGTTGTTGCGTGTGTCACGAACTCACATGGCTCTCTTGACTGTCTCTGATGCCGGGGTGATGGTCCTCAGGGATCTGCCTAAGGTGTGTGCATTGTGCTGCTGATGTGTGTACATGTTCATGTATGCAGGTGTATGTGCTTGTGTATGTTCATGAGTATTGCATTCTTGATGATTGCTAATGTTGGTGTGATGGTCCATGGGGGATTTGTGTGTGTGTGTGTGTGTGTGTGTGTGTGTGTGTGTGTGTGTGTGTGTGAGAGTAGATATAAGTGTGTGTGTACTGCTGCTATAGCTGTTCTTGTAGATTATGAGAAAAGCATTGAGGGTGAAAGTTTTGCTGTTTATATCTCCACTTGCATTAAACACTTTGATTTTTGAATGCTAAAGACTTTCTGTATGAGGTTGGGTGAAATGATGGTATGTGGGAGTGTTGAGGAATGTTGATTAGGATTGAATGATGGTCTGTGCAAGTGGAAATGTTCAAACATGTCAGTTCAGATGGAGTGATGGTCTGTGCAGGTGGAAGCAGCAGATGTGGCCTATGAAGGAGAAAGCAAAGTGCTGCTCACTGTACAGAGAGCTGACCCTGAAGTGAGCTTGAAACTTTTCAACTCCATCCCATTGCTTGGTCACTCTTCCATGTCCTTCTCTGTCCCCTACCTGTCCTCACTCTTCCATGCCCATTCTCTGCCCCCTACCTGCCCATTCTCTGCCCCCTACCTGTCCTCACTCTTCCATGCCCTTCTCTGCCTCCTACCTGACCTCACTCTTTCATGCCCTTCTCTGCGCCCTACCTGTCCCATCCCATTTCTTGTTCACTCTTCCATGCCCATTCTCTGCCCCCTACCTGTCCTCACTCTTCCATGCCCTTCTCTGCCCCCTACCTGTCCTCAGTCTTCCATGCCCTTCTCTGCTCCCTACCTGTCCCATCCCTTTTCTTGTTCACTCTTCCATGCCCATTCTCTGCCCCCTACCTGTCCCATCCCATTTCTTGTTCACTCTTCCATGCCCATTCTCTGCCCCCTACCTGTCCTCACTCTTCCATGCCCTTCTCTGCCCCCTACCTGTCCCATCCCATTTCTTGTTCACTCTTCCAAGCCCATTCTCTGCCCCCTACCTGTCCCATCCCATTTCTTGTTCACTCTTCCATGCCCATTCTCTGCCCCTACCTGTCCTCATTCTTCCATGCCCATTCTCTGCCCCCTACCTGTCCCATCCCATTTCTTGTTCACTCTTCCATGCCCATTCTCTGCTGCCTACCTGGCCCCATTCTCAAATGAAAAGACAAATACCATTTTTTTGCCATCAGCATACTTGAGACATTAAAGGGCCTGTGGAGATTTACGACAAATGATAGTCAGTGTACTTGTGCACAAGACTCTGCACACATGCTTGCTCTTGAACACGGATGCACATACACACATTCATACCGTTGCATGTATGCATGCTTGCACAGATGTTCTTAGTTTTTTTTTTTTTAATTAAAAATTGTTCAAACTGGAAATTGAAACTAGATCATATTTTTCAGCATTTCATTCAGATGTAAACTCCTCCCCCTTTTTCATGTTTTTTTTTTAAACACAAGAACAGTGCATGCAGTCAAATGTTGGATTTGCATGCGTTTTGTCAACGTTATTATTGTTCAGCATTGTTGCTGTTTGTTTTCCCTTAGTGTAATATTGCAGCTTGAGGAACATATGTTGAAAAAAAAGATCTGCTCATTCAGTGGATAAATATTTTTTTTGTTTTCAATGTCTTTGTATGGAATAGCAATGTCAAAGAGATGCATTTTATGGAAACATTCCACTGTTGTTATTTACGTCATTGTCATCCTTGCTGTTGTTGTTTCAGACTGTAAAATTTACAGGGGTTGACTTAACCAGATCATCGTCATCCTTGCTGTTGTTGTTGTTTCAGACTGTGGAATTTACAGGGGTTGACTTGACCAGATCATCGTCATCCTTGCTGTTGTTGTTGTTTCAGACTGTGGAATTTACAGGGGTTGACTTGACCAGATCATCGTCATCCTTGCTGTTGTTGTTGTTTCAGACTGTGGAATTTACAGGGGTTGACTTGACCAGATCATCATCATCCTTGCTGTTGTTGTTGTTTCAGACTGTGGAATTTACAGGGGTTGACTTGACCACCATGAAGGAGCAGACCGATGTGTCCCAGAGGATTTCCTTGCTGGCAAACCATGGCACTGTTGAAAAGGTCGGTGATGCAGTGTGCCTGTTTTGTGTCAGTCGTGATTGGCTAGGAACTTGACGGGGATATACTCTGGCTATACATCATGACTGGCTAGGACCTTGACGGGGATATACTCTGGCTATACACCATGACTGGCTAGGACCTTGACGGGGATACACTCTGGCTATACACCATGACTGGCTAGGACCTTGACGGGGATATACTCTGGCTATACACCATGACTGGCTAGGACCTTGACAGGGATATACTCTGGCTATACACCATGACTGGCTAGGACCTTGACGGGGATATACTCTGGCTATACACCATGACTGGCTAGGACCTTGACGGGGATATACTCTGGCTATACACCATGACTGGCTAGGACCTTGACGGGGATATACTCTGGCTATACACCATGACTGGCTAGGACCTTGACAGGGATATACTCTGGCTATACACCATGACTGGCTAGGACCTTGACGGGGATATACTCTGGCTATACATCATGATTGGCTAGGACCTTGACAGGGATATACTCTGGCTATACACCATGATTAGCTAGGACCTTGACGGGGATATACTCTGGCTATACATCATGATTGGCTAGGACCTTGACGGGGATATACTCTGGCTATACATCATGATTGGCTAGGACCTTGACAGGAATATACTCTGGCTATACACCCAGCCTCCTCACAAATTTCATCATTTTGAAAAATAATTCCAGAAATACGAGTTTCCCTTTTTAGCGAGGTGCTGTGGAAGGTGACAGTGAGGTGGCTGTTCCAGTCAGCTGTGTCATGGGAAGGTAGGGCATTAAAACAAAAGGTTCCCAATGTTCTTCCTATTAGTGAATGTATGCGGTCACATTTCCTACCTAGTTTTAGGTAATGGTTAATGAAAATTTTTATTTTTCAAAACGGAGTAGTATTTTTGATGCAAAAAGCTTAGGATAAGGTATGTCAGACATTTTCATTTCTGGTGGGCAAAATTTCATGTTTTTGTCACGTCACTACAGTATTTTGGTATAAGGTAAAAGGTATTTGAAAGATTTGTGTTTTGTCTTGTAACTTGTTTGTCCTATTTGTTTCTGCGGACTCGCTAAGAATTGTCATTAAAATTAGCATACTAATAGTAAAGTTCTGTTTTACCATGCCATTGAAAGAGAACATGGAACTTTCTGTTGATAAATTATTTTTTCTCATGCAGAAAAATGAGGGAATTACCAGAATAGCTTCCTACACTGGTCAGATCAGTCATATGCCTGTTATACACCATTGAGTGTTATTGATAGTTAAGTTGAGAGACGGTGTTGACTTGTTATACACCATTGAGTGTTATTGATACTTAAGTTGAGAGACGGTGGTGACATGATCGTGTGTTCAGATGTTCCCAATGCTGTTCACGAAGAAGAAAGACGGGCGCCTGGGTGCCAAGGTTCTGATGGTGACACAGGATTATGCCTTGCATTGTGCGCACAAAGCAGGTGAGGTTGAAGGGAATGCTGAAGTTCCAGTATTTCATTGAATAATGAAGATTCTTTTGAAATGGCTGATCTTTCAGAGATATTAGTAGAGCTAGCAAAGATTGAATGGTGTTATAACTTTGTAACCTCGTTTGGGGCTCAGAGGGTATAATTCAACATTCAGACAATGGAAAACACATAACTGCATAAAGATTGTAAACTAAGTGCTGTTATACCTACAGTGGATGATCAAGATCCAAGAAGAAGGAATGGCAAATTGTGTAAACACTATCAGACATAGTGGGAACATAACTGTTCAGCTGTTTGTGACATACACACACGTACACAGACACAAATATGTACATTCAGCCAAGCACACTGTCAGATTCTAACCCTCTTATGTCTTCTCTCCCCTTCCCCTCCCAGCTCTGTCTCACTTCCTTTGTTCACTCTCGTCCACACACACCTACACATAATATCTGCATTCTCAACACTCATATTTTATGTTTCTCTGTCATCTCTTTCACTCCTTCAATGTTTTGCAGCTCAGTTCTGTTCCTTAGCTGTTCAGTGGCGGGGTAACATGTTTTACTAAAGGACATAAAGAAAAAAGACAACAGGACCAGAAAAATTGCAGTATAATTCCATTCATATCAGGTTTGTTCAAGGGATTGAAGATTTGCCAATGGAGATTGACTTGCTTTTTACACAGACTTTTTTTTTGTATGGGTTTGTTCTTGTACTTCCCTGTCTTTATCGTATACGTTTGTTCTTGTACTTCCCTGTCTTTATCGTATAGGTTTGTTCTTGCACTTCCCTGTCTTTATCCTCTGCACCTCTCCACTGGCACTGTTCCCTCTTGGCTCACTCCAGTTCCCATAGACAAAGCCACACCCATTTGTCCTGTCACATTTTCAATGCTGCCTTTTGACAGAGAGCAGTCGGTATTGTTTGTCAGAGAACTGACCAGAAGAGACACTGCACTTCTGTTGAGCCACTTTTTCCGTGTTCAGTGATGTCTGTCTTAGATCCAGTATATGCAGGACACCATATACTAGACCCCAAACTGACGTCAGTAAGAGATTTAGTTGTGGAACCATACTAGACCCCATACTGACGTCAGTAAGAGATTTAGTTGTGGAACAGCAGGACTCCACATACTAGACCCCATACTGATGTCAGTAAGAGAATTAGTTGTGGAACCAGCATGAGTGAAATCCCCTTGTAGAAGGCACCACTACATCCATTCAGCACCAGTCCACATGGACTTGCTGATTCCAAACTTTTGACGTGAATCCACCAAAGCCTTTTAGCCATGGAGTAGAAAGTTAAAACTGATGTCTAAGTCAGAATTGATGTCACCACAAGAGCGGCATTATGAAGTGTCACTTAATGAAAAATTGATGAAAGTTAGTGTTGATAGTTGTACTTGTTCCATTCAGCTCATAGCGTGGTGGACAGCTTTGAATGAGGGGTTGGTGGGGTTAAAAACTCCCACAAATGTATGCCTCTGATGGGACTCAAAACCTGTCTCCCAGTCCACAACCTGTGAGATTACCATTGACCCATGAAGTTGTTTTGACTATAATCTGGTAACAGGACATGTCAAGGGCACTGTAGTGATGATGCGATGTGTATGACCAGGCAAAGTCCCTGGGCATTATAGTGATGATGTGATGTGTATGTCCACGCAAAGCCCCTTGGCATTGTAGTGATGAGGTGATGCGTATGTCCAGGCAAAGCCCCTTGACGTTGTAGTGATGATGTGATGTGTATGTCCAGGCAAAGCCCCTTGGCATTGTAGTGATGATGTGATGTGTATGTCCAGGCAAAGCCCCTGGGCATTGTAGTGATGGCGTGATGTGTATGTCAAGGCAAAGCCCCTTGGCATTGTAGTGATGAGGTGATGTTGGTGTCCAGGCAAAGCCCCTTGACGTTGTAGTGATGATGTGATATGTATGTCCAGGCAAAGCCCCTTGGCATTGTAGTGATGACGTGATGTGTATGTCCGGGCAAAGCCCTTTGGCATTGTAGTGATGATGTGATGTGTATGTCAAGGCAAAGCTCCTTGGCATTGTAGTGATGATGTGATGTTGGTGTCCAGGCAAAGCCCCTTGACGTTGTAGTGATGATGTGGTGTGTATGTCCAGGCAAAGCCCCTTGGCATTGTAGTGATGACGTGATTTGTATGTCCAGGCAAAGCCCTTTGGCATTGTAGTGATGCTGTGATGTATGTCCAGGCAAAGCCCCTTGGCATTGTAGTGATGACGTGATGTTGGTGTCCAGGCAAAGCCCCTTGATGTTGTAGTATGATGTGATGTGTATGTCCAGGCAAAGCCCCTTGGCATTGTAGTGATGATGTGATGTGTATGTCCAGGCTAAGCCCCTTGGCATTGTAGTGATGACGTGATGTGTATATCCAGGCAAAGCCCCTTGACGTTGTAGTGATGATGTGATGTGTATGTCCAGGCAAAGCCCCTTGGCATTGTAGTGATGATGTGATGTGTATGTCCAGGCAAAGCCCCTTGACTTTGTAGTGATTAAGTGATGTGTATGTCCAGTTAAAGCCCCTTGATGTTGTAGTGATGATGTGATGTGTATGTCCAGGCAAAGCCCCTTGGCATTGTAGTGATGGTGTGATGTGTATGTCCAGGCAAAGCCCCTTGGCATTGTAGTGATGAGGTAGTGTGTATGTCCAGGCAAAGCCCCTTGACGTTGTAGTGATGATGTGATGTGTATGTCCAGGCAAAGCCCCTTGATGTTGTAGTGATGGCGTGATGTGTATGTCCAGGCAAAGCCCCTTGGCATTGTAGTGATAGCTTGATGTGTATGTCCAGGCAAAGCCCCTTGGCATTGTAGTGATGATGTGATGTGTATGTCCAGGCAAAGCCCCTTGATGTAGTGATGGCGTGATGTGTATGTCCAGGCAAAGCCCCTTGGCATTGTAGTGATGAGGTGATGTGTATGTCCCGGCAAAGCCCCTTGACGTTGTAGTGATGATGTGGTGTGTATGTCCAGGCAAAGCCCCTTGACATTGTAGTGATGATGTGATATGTATGTCCAGGCAAAGCCCCTTGGCATTGTAGTGATGACGTGATTTGTATGTCCAGGCAAAGCCCCTTGGCATTGTAGTGATGATGTGATGTGTATGTCCAGGCAAAGCCCCTTGACGTTGTAGTGATGATGTGATGTGTATGTCCAGGCAAAGCCCCTTGACGTTGTAGTGATGATGTGATATGAATGTCCAGGCTAAGCCCCTTGGCATTGTAGTGATGACGTGATGTGTATGTCCAGGCAAAGCCCCTTGGCATTGTAGTGATGACATGATGTGTATGTCCAGGCAAAGCCCCTTGGCATTGTAGTGATGAGGTGATGTGTATGTCCAGGCTAAGCCCCTTGACGTTGTAGTGATGATTGTGTTTGGCGTCATGTACTGTACCATGTCAGACCATAGCATTCACGGCAGTTAGTCAGCTCTGTCAGGCCGAAGATTTTGTGTGGCTAATGCAGTAATAAGACAGTCGCGTGACGCCCACCCTACTTCCACCGAAGGAAGAAGCCGGTGTAAACTTCCTGTACCTCATTCTCTCTCGGCCTGCCGTCCAAGCAAGATAAGTCTTGTGCTCTGTCTCGCCTTTCTTTGCCGTTGTGTTAAGATAACCTTGTGTTTGCTCCTTGCTTATTTTGTTGTGGCTTGCACGCTGAACCCTTGTACCCTTGCCGGTGAGGCTTTGGTTTGGCGTGCTTTATTGATTTTACTGATTTTATCATACACGCTTCTCGCGTTTGTGCTTTGTTCTCGACATTCGCGACTTGCCACGCTTCTCGCGTTCGTGCCTTGTTCTCGACATTCGCGACTTGCCACGCTTCTCGCGTTCGTGCCTTGTTCGCGACTTGCCTCCCGTGCATCTCGCATTCGGAACTCCGAGCTACACGCCAATTTCCATCTCCTCGCTTTACTTAGCCTTACGGCCTTTGTCTGCGAGTCCCATTTCACTTCCATTTGGATTCCTATTCGACGACCTTCCTCGTCGTTCACTCGCTTTCCATTACTTGCGCCGGTCGTTCCGCTATTTTGTGTCGGTCGTTCCGCCATTTTGTGTCGACCGGCCATACCGGCACACATACGATCGCACTGTTTTACTCGAACAGCGCGACTTCTGCGCATTTCCAGCACTATCAGTGCCCCTTCCGAGGTTGGTCGAGCTCTTCCTATCCCTCGATCCACCTCTTTGTCTCCCCTTTGCGATCGTGTTTTCCGTTTTTGTCTCGCCACCAGTGCCCAACATGGTGAAGGATACTAACGGGTCGAGCCGCTCCTTTGTTCGCGAGTCGCGCTCTGCCCCGGAGGACCCGAGTATCGATTCCAGGGGACAAACCGCTCACACCTCTGAGCGTACGGTCAGTGTGGAGGAGGCTTCCGCGCAGGGGACGCGCGACCAGCTTTGCTATTCCTCCTCTTCACGATCGGCGGACACACGATCGTTGCGATCGAAGTCGAACAGGCATTTGGCCGAATCGAACTTGCAATCGGCCGTCATTGCCGACTGTTTTTCGTTCTATTCTGACTCTAAACCGAAATCCAAGGGCAAGGCCCCCATGAAAGGACCTGCCCGTTCTAAATCTTCCCGTTCTCCAAAATCTTCCCGTTCTTCGGCCAAATCGCCTGCTCAGTTTCCATCGCACAAGGAGACTCTCTATCATGCTGCGTCCGGCGATCGTCGGCCACTGGGGACCATTGCCGAGACTCGGACCAGCACGGGTGATGACTCGCGGCCGGAATCACCGCTCGTCACCCGATCAGATGAGACTCGTGACGCTAGCTACCCCCCCACTAACGCCACGCAGTCGAATCACGCTCTCCCCAACCGTGTCCGGGGTCAGCCACTACTCGGACACGAGGAGCGTCATCACTCCGGTGGAGGGGCTGTGGGCAGTCTTTGGTGTGACTTCCCCACTGACCACAACCCCGGGTCAGGGACGCAGGCATCGACCAGGTCGGATCTGCGCCCTCACCCCCAACGGTCGAACCACCCCGATCGACCGTTCAACTTTCCCCTAGGGGTACAGGACGTTGGGGAGCGGACTTCTTTCGCTCCCCGGTTGGGCATCGTCCGCGGTCCCGTTCCTCCGGGGGGAGGATCGACCAGCGGGACCAAGGGTAACCTCCCTTCGTCCTCTGAGGTGGATCCGTCGCCGCAGCCATCCCAGTCCGCTCCCACACGGCCAGGAGGCTCGGCTACCGCACCACCCACCGGCCACCTTGCCATGCAGGGGGCCGGCACGGATTGCACCCGGGAGATGCAGGAGGCAGTGCTCTCCCTGGGGCGGGTGCGAGACAGCTCGCCTTCTCGCTACCCTCCCCTTGGTGCCCAAGGTTACCCGGGTCCCCGGGGAGACTCTGCCCCAGGGCCGCCACAGCCCGTCGTACTCTCCGGGGACCGGTGGCTCTATTCCCCCGAGAGGAATCAGTGGCTTAGGGCTGACACTCTTCCAGACTCCTCCTCCGGTCGCATGTGGCATCCTGCCTCCCGGAGCTGGATCGACCTGGGGCCCCCTTCCTCTCGGGCGCTGTCCGATCGGCGATCCCCCAGTCTGCCTGCCGAGTATGGAGCCACCAGGGACCCGTCCTCCTTTTCCCCCATTACCCCTCAAGGACTGGACTCCCAGGCACCCCTGCCCTGGCCCTCCGAAGGTGGATCTGATCATCCCCTTCTGGATTACTCTGACCCTCAACTCGAGGACGGGGTCGAGGACTCCCTCCCCCAGTCTGGTGAACTCTCCATCCTGGAGAGCTGGCGTCCAGATCTTGTTGTGAGGGAATCCCCTCCCTCTGACAACATCTTCTCCTTTAGCCGTTTCACTGGGGAGCCCTCTGCCCAGCGATCACGGCCGAGGATAGTCGCCCCCCAGACCCTCCCTCCCTTGTGGGACAGACCGGCTTCTTTCGCCAGGGGTGCACATGCCATTCCCCCACCGGGGATTGACTTCTTGTCAGCCCCTAACGCGGCTCCAGTAGGAGCTTTCCTCAAAGACCCGCGTCATGGCCCCCATGTCTTTTCCCTCTTCTCTGCCAATCCGGCCACCAGGGACATTGCCATTTCCTCCGCCGACCTCAGGCTCACACCCAACCTCGCCCCCCCCACATCCACCCCTGTTCTCATCAAGAACTTGATGGAGTGGGATAGAATTGCCAGGACTGGCATTCTCCACACCACCGCGGGACATGCATTCATGGACATGTTCCTGCAGCGAGCGGAGGAGCTCTGGGCAAAGGAGGGCATCACTGCCTCGGTGGCTTCGGACCCCGACGACTCTGAGGCAGATCCTAGCCTATTCGACGACCCCCTCTTGCGTTTCCTGGTCAACAAGATTTCGCATCACCTTTGGGCTGCGGCGGACAGCGCGGCCAGGTGCCATTTTAACTGCCTGTTAGCAGTGAGAGATGCTGTGCTATCTCAGGCCAATCTCTCCCCGGCGCTCAAGGCGGCCTTACGGTGCATCCCGGGTCAGGAACAGTCGCTCTTCGGTGACTATTCCACTGCTGTCATCACTCATGCAGTCGAGGAACGCAAACAGGCGGCGTCTTTTGCGGCCAAGCCCCCTCCCCAGCATCGTCCTCGCCAGCATCGCCCTCCTGGACCCTACTCCCGTCCGGCCCCCAGACCCCAGCCCTACCCCAAACAGGCCCCCCCTCGCACCTCAAGGCCCGCCAGACGACCTTCTTCTGCCGTTGCTAGATCAAAACCGAAAAACCCCATCAGCAGAATTTTCGGTTCGGCCAACAGGCCCGGCCTCGGAGGTGACTAGTAGACTCACCTTCGGAGGAGCGAGAACTGGCAGACTTCTTGCCCCTCCCCGGCCCCGCGGCCCCTTTGGCAGGCAGCCTGTCCCGACATGCCCACCAGTGGCGGCGCATGGGACTCAACCCTTGGATAGTGTCAGTGTTACAAGAGGGGTTCCGTCTGCCCTGGGCACACGATCGCCCCCCTCTGCTATCCTCTCCTCCTCCTTCCCCCGGCGATCCCCCCTGGCCCAGGCGGAGGCTCTTCGCCTGGAAGTCGAGGACCTTCTTCGGCAAGACGCCATCACCCATATACCCCACCCAAACCCCGGGTTTTACTCCCACCTTTTTGTGGTCCCCAAGTCCTTGGGGGGCTGGAGGCCCATCCTCGACCTTTCTCCACTCAACAAATTCCTCAGACCAACCAAATTCAAGATGGAGACCCCGGCCCAGATCAGAGATTCCATCCACCATCTGGACTGGGCCACTTCTATAGATCTGAAGGACGCGTATTTTCAGATCCTCATTCATCCTTCCCACAGACGATATCTTCGGTTCGTCTGGCGGGGACGGGTATATCAGTTCAAGGCGCTCCCCCTTCGGACTCTCCCTGGCTCCCTTCCTTTTCACGAAGGTAGTCAAGGAGATGGCCGCCCTTGCCAGACAGGAGGACATTCGCCTCTTGGTTTACCTCGACGACTGGCTCGTCTTGGCTCCCACTCAGGCCCTGTGTCAAGCCCACACATCCAAACTTCTGCACCTTTGCTCCTGACTAGGGTTCGTCACCAACCCCGAAAAATGCGAGCTCTCGCCCAGTCAGAGATTCTCCTTCCTGGGCATGAGTTTCGACACCACCTCCATGCTAGTCTCCCCAACCCCGGAGAGGTCCACCCGCCTGATGGACCTCATCTCCCACCTCCGCCTCTCTCCCCTCGCGTCGGCAAGGACACTGTCCTCCCTTCTGGGGATGATGGAGTCCCTGTCGCCTCTCATTCCCCTAGGCAGGGTCCCCAAGCGACAGCTTCAAAGGGAGTTCCGACGTCGTTGGTCGCAGACCGCCGACCGCTGGGACCAGACCATTCCCCTCGGGCCTTGGTTCTTTTGGGCCACGGAGGAGTGGCTCAGCCCCTCCATCCTGAGCCCCGGAGTTCCCATCTCCCTCCCATCCCAGGCCCTAGATCTTTACACAGACGCCTCCAACTGGGGCTGGGGGGCCCATTTGGAGAGCAGTCATGCCTCGGGGGTGTGGGACCCATTGACTGCCCGTCTTCACATCAACATCCTGGAACTGGAGGCGGTCCGACTAGCCCTCCTCCACTTCCAGACACTGGTCTCGCACCGATTTGTTCTCCTTCTCACGGACAACACCTCGGTAGCCTGTTACATCAACAAAGGGGGGGGGGGGGGGGGGGGTGGCACGCTCCATCAGTCTCTCCCTCCGGGCAGAGGCCCTCCTCCGCTGGTGTCACACGCAAGGAATCACCCTTCGCGCGAGACACATAGCAGGGACGCACAACATCCTGGCAGACTCTCTCAGCCGCTCCGGGTCCGTCCTCCACACCGAATGGACCCTCAGCAGGCACACGCTAACCTCGGTGTGGGAACATTGGTTCACACCCATGATCGACCTGTTCGCCACCCGATTCAATCATCGTCTGCCAGTGTATGTGTCTCCCGTCCCGGACCCTCAGGCGTACGCGATCGATGCCCTATCCCTTCCCTGGTCCGGCCTCATAGCTTACGCCTTTCCTCCCTTCCCGATCCTTCACAAGGTGATCAGGAAGGCGAGACTCGAGGGACCCAGGCTCATTCTCATAGCCCCATGGTGGCCCACTCAGTCCTGGTTTCCGGACCTCAAGTCCCTCACTCACGTTCCCCCTCTCCAGTTGGATGCCCGGTGGGACATGCTCAGGCAACCCCGCTCGGGTCGCCCCCACTCCAATCCCCAGGCGCTTCGCCTCCATGCCTGGCTCCTGTGCCAGCCGGAGTGCGAGCATCTAACCCCACCTCCCAAGCGGACAGGTCCCAGTCCGTCCTTAACATTCTCTCTGACGCCGGGGCCTCTCAGGACCTCCGAGACCTAGCAATGGCCTCTCGCAGAGCTGGCACTGAGTCCCTTTACGATTACAGGTGGAGGAAATGGGTCTCATGGTGCAAAGACAACTCTGTCCCACACAATCGCCCCTCAAATATCCAGATAGGAAATTTTCTGTCCCACCTAAAACTATCAGCTAGCTCCATACGGGGCTACAGGTCGGCCATCTGCACGACCATCCGCCAACTGGGCGGACCGTCCTTTGAGAATGACTTCCTTCTCAGAGAGATCTCTAGAGGAGTGGCCCTTCGTGAGGCCCGATCCCCAAGGCGCGTTCCCCTTTGGGATCTTTTCACTGTACTCGATGCCCTCAGGAAACCTCCTTTCGAGCCTATCTCCTCCCTCCCCTTCGACCTTCTTTCTATGAAGACCACCTTTCTCCTCGCTTTGGCCTCGGCCAGAAGGCGGAGCGAGATCCACGCTCTCAGCGGGGACCCCAGAGACATTGCCTTCCACACGGACGGCTCTGTCTCCCTTAAGTTCCTTCCCGAATTCCTGGCTAAAAACCAGGAACCAGGTAGCCCCTCCCCCTACCTCGTCATCCACCCATTGGCGGATATCCTAGGTGGAGAGAGCGGTGGTGACAGGACTCTGTGTCCTTCCAGGTGTCTAAGACACTACTGGGAACGTTCACGCCCCAGGCGCGCTTCTCAGAGACGTCTCTTTATTTCCATCAACCCCAAGAATAAGAAAGACATCTCAGCTGGCACTATCTCTAGGTGGCTGTCCAAGACGGTCAAATCGGCCTATGCCCAGACGTCCAAGGTCCTCCCCGTCTTGTCCCCCCGGGCCCATGAGGTCAGAGCACTGGCCGCTTCTGCAGCTTTCCAGCACTCTGTCCCCCTGCGCCATCTCCTGGAAGCAGCCTACTGGCGTTCGGAGAATCCCTTTATAAACTTTTATTTAAGGGACATCCGCATGACCAGGGCTGACGGTTCTGAAGGGATATCCTTTGTGGCGGCTAATGCAGCCATATCGGTTAACCCCAAGAACCACTAGGGCACTCGCCCTCCTCCTTTTACGATAAATTCTGCTATGGTCTGACATGGTACAGTATATGACGCCAAAATGGGGAGTTTGTATTATACTCCCTGTTTGGCTAGTATACTTACCATGTCAGACTCTAATGCCCGCCCTACCTTCC
>CM065718.1:75918847-76023847 GCA_033310375.1 Conus canariensis
GCAAGCTGAATGGATTTGAGAAAAGCATCTGATTCAAGAATTTGAGGTTTGTGGCAGGCTTTAATGAAAGATTTTACTGTTGTGTTTTCCTTTGTTGCTTTTGTCTCTCCTATCACTTTTTTTTCCAGCTGAACCTGTTCTGGGGCTGTCAAACAAATGGAACAAACAAGATGTCTGTTTTGTTTCCGAGCATGTTCCTGAGATTTCTTGACCAGTGATACGATAACAAGTATCTCTCAAGCCTGATTGACGCAGGGATATGTTAGGAAAGCAAGCATATGATATGGACCTGGTATGTTGTCTCTGACGAAAATAGACCTCCATAGCTTCAGTTTCATTGTTCTCCTCATTAGCCACCATAAAAAAAGAGTCTAAAATTCTGCAGCCTTTCACTCAATGTTCTTCTGGTGACCTCATGTTTGATGTCATGGTGAATTTGTCCAACAAGTCAACTGTTGTTCTAGTGACCTCATGTTTGATGTCATGGTGAATTTGTCCTACAAGTCAACTGTTCTTCTGGTGACCTCATGTTTGATGTCATGGTGAATTTGTCCAACAAGTCAACTGTTGTTCTGGTGACCTCATGTTTGATGTCATGGTGAATTTGTCCAACAAGTCAGCAGTAGTGGCAAGCTCATGGGGACTAGGGTTGGATGGACATGGCGTGCCTTTTGGATGGGGACGTTGTGTTACAGTGGTTCTGTCACAGATAAATTATTGGGGTCAGTTTGGAGTTTAGGGCCTAGTAGTGTTGGATGGACATGGCGTGTCTTTTGCATGGGGACGTTGTCTTACAGTGGCTCTGTCCCAATTGATTATTGGGGTCAGTTTGGAGTTTAGGGCCTAGTAGTGTTGGATGGACATGGCGTGCCTTTTGGATGGGGACGTTGTCTAACAGTGGCTCTGTCACACATTGATTATTGTGGTCAGTTGGGAGTGTAGGGCATAGTAGGTGGCATCATGTATGTGTAGGTTCAGAACAGATACCTTTGAACTCAACCGCAGCACTGTGGTGTCTTGCTTAGTAGGTTGCCATGTAACGATGAGATTGTAAATGACATGGCAGAGGCCATGACAGAACAAGTGTGGATGAGGCTGTATATTGGGAGCCAGAATGAACAGCATGAGATCAGTGCCCATGGGGGTATGGTGCTTGAGATAGCCAAAAAAAAAAAAAAGAAGAAAGTTGTGTGGTTGCTATTTTAACCCCCCTCTCCCCCCCCCCCCCCTTCCCTTTTGTTTTTTTTTTCTTGATTGAATATATTTCTACTTCCAGAATAATCAGTATGACAGAAGCAAACATTACAAGTGTTATAGTGGCATGGACAATAACAACTGAGTATAGAAGTTTTAAACTTCTAGACATTTGTTTTGAACCAAATTCATTTAGCAGTAAGATTCTGGAACTTTGTGAGCCTCAATACACAGAAATCAGCGTTTCGGTCCACTGTTGATGTGAACACCCTGAACTCTTATCCTCAGACCTCCGGCAATGGACTGTTGTTCACTTTCAACCCTGTCACTGGAGCTATGCTGACCTCTACACCTGCTGGTGGCCTTGACCTGGGCTATAAAGTGATCCAGGCGCATCTGCTGCATGAAAGCCCTGATGAGAACTTTTTGAAGGGACTGTTGCTGGTTGATGCCGACGTCAAGGTAATGGATTTTTGGGTCAATCTTTTCACTTGTAAGGACATTGGTAATCATTAGTTGTCTGGGAAACATGACAAAAAATCTTTTTGGCGTCATATACTATACCATGTCAGACCATAGCATTCTACGGCAGTTAGTCAGCTCTGCAAGGCCGAAATTTTTTTTGTGGCTAATGCAGTAATAAGACAGTCATGTGACGCCCACCCTACTTCCACCGTAGGAAGAAGCCGGTGGCCACTTCCTGTACCTCATTCTTCTTCGACTTGCTGTCCAAGCAAGATAAGTCTTGTGCTCTGTCTCGCCTTTACTTTGCCGTTTGTGTAAAGATTGCCTGTGTTTGCTTCTTTACTTGTTTGGTTGTGGCTTACGCGCCTAACCCTTATACCCTTGCCGTTGAGGCTTTGGTTTGGAGTGTTTCATTTATTTACTCCTCACGTTAGTGTGTTCGTTTTCACTTCTCTCACGATTTTGTTTTCCGTGCCTATCGCAATTTCGCATTTCGGCACTTCGTCGCCGGTCTGCTAAGCCGTTCCTCCTTGGAACTCATCCCTCCATCCAGCCTGTATCGGCTCTCTGCCGGCGATTCCCTTCTCTCGCTTTGCTCATTTATTCGACCATCGTGACTCGACGATTTTTCTTGTCGTTCACTCGGCCTCCATTTCCCCTCGCTGGTCGTCTCTGTCATTTTGATTTTACCGGCGTGTGTTGTACGATCGAGTTTTTCCTTGATCTAACAGTACTGTTCGTACTGTTCCCTTGGTAATTCGATCGTCGTTTCGCTCGATCGAATCTTTATTGTTTTTATTACCAGTGCCACTCACAAGGTCGATCGAGCTCCTTTCTATCCCTCGATCCATTGTTTTGTCTCCTCTGTACGATCGTGTGTTCCGTGATTGTTCCGCCACCAGTGCCCAACATGGTGAAGGACACCAACGGGTCGAGCCGCTCCTCTGTTCGGGAGTCGCTCACTGCCCCGGAGGACCCGCGTGTCGATTCCTCGGGACAATCCGTTCTTACCTGTGATGAACGTACAGCCGGTGTGGAGGAGGGTTCCGCGCAGGGGACGTGCGACCATCGCTATGATACCTCCTCTGCCCGACCGGTGGACGCACGATCGTTGCGCCCGAAGGCGAGCAAGCAGAGGGCCGTTGTTTCTAACTGTTTTTCCTTTTCCACTTCCAAAAAATCTAAGGGCAGGGCTCCTCTAAAAGGGCCAGCCCGTTCCAAAAGTTCCCATCGAAATTCTTCTCCTGCACCGGCCACCTCGCCTCGCCTTCAGTCGCACACGGAGACACCTTTCCATCATGCTGCGTCTTGCGACCCTCGGCCCCCGGGGAACCTTGCTGAGGCGCGGACCAGCACGGGTGACGACTCACGGTCGGAATCACCGCCTGTCACTCGACCACATGAGCCCCGTGCCGTTAGCATTCCCCCCACTAACGACACGCGGCCTCATTACGCTCTCCCCAACCGTGTCCGAGTGCAGCCACCACCCAGACACGAGGAGCGTCAACACTCCGGTGGAGGAGTTATGGCCAGTCTCTGGTGGGACCCCCCCACTGACCGTAACTCCGGGTCTCGGCCGCAGGCATCGACTAGGTCGGATCTGCACCCAGACCCCCGACGGTCGACCCACCCCAATCGACTGTCGCATTTTCCCCTAGGGGTACAGGACGTTGGCGAGCAGACTTCTTCCGCTCCCCACTTGGGCAACGTCTGCGGTCCCGTTCCTCCGGGGGGAGGATCGACCAGCAGGACCACGGGTAACCTACCGATCCAAACCTTGAGGTGGACACGTCCCTGCAGCCATCCCAGTCCGCATTCTTGCGGGCAGGGGGCTCGGCTACCATGCCACCCACTGTCCCCACTGCCATGCAGGAGGGCCGGCACGGATCACACCAGGGAGATGCAGCAGTCAGTGCACTCCTCGGGGCGGGTACGAGAGACCACGCTCTATCACTACCCCGCCCCCCCCTGGTGCCTTAGGTTACCCAGGTCCCCGAGGAAAACCCTGCCCCAGGGCCGCCACAGCCCGCCGTATTCCCCGGGGACCAGTGGCTCTATGCCCCCGAGAGGGACCAGTGGCTCAGAAGCGATACCCAAAGTGACTATATCCACGGTCGAATGTGGCAGCCAGCCTCCTCGAGCTGGCTCAACCTTGCTCCTCCTCCCTCTCGGGCGCTGTCTGATTGGCGCTTCCCCCCTAGTCTGCCCGCCGATTATGGAGCCACCAGGGACCCGCCCTCGCATTCTACAACTACCCAGCTAGGGCGGGACTCCCACGCACCCCTGCCGTTGCCTCCTGGAGATGGATCAGCGCATCCCCTCCAGGAACGCTATGCCCCACAGTCTGAGGATGGGGTAGAGGAGTCTCTCCCCCAGTCTGGCGACGTGTCCATTGTCGAGCGGTGGCGACCAGAACTTGTTGTTAGGGAACCCCCACCCTCTGACAAGCTTCTTTCTTTTGACCGGTACCCCCCCCCCCCCCCCCTCCCCCAGCCCAGCGATCTCGGCCAAAGATCGTCGCCCCTCAGACCCTCACCTCCTAATGGGTCAGATCGGCAACCTTTTCCAGGGGTGCACAGGCTGTTCCTCCGCCGGGGATTGATTTCTTCTCTGCCCCTAACGCGGTCCCAGTAGGATCCTTCCTCAAGGACCCGCGGCAGGGCCCCCGCGTCTTCTCGCTCTTCTCCGCCTACCCAGTCACCAGGGAAATTGCCATTTCCCCTGCTGACTGCCGGCTTACCCCCAACCTGCCCCCCCTACCTCCACCACCGTTTCTATCAAGAACCTGATGGAGTGGGACAGGATTGCTAGGACAGGTATCCTGCACACCTCTGCGGGGCATGTCTTCCTCGACATGCTCCTGCAGCGAGCAGAGGAGCTCTGGTCACAGGAGGACGGCACTGTCTCTGTGTCCTCAGACTCTAATGACTCTGAGTCACGCCTCGAGACAGACTCTCGCTTCTTTGGCGACCCCCTGATGTGCTTTCTTATTAACAAGACGGTGCATCACCTTTCGGCTGCAGCGGACAGCGCAGCCAGGAGTCACTACAACTGCCTACTGGCCGTGAGAGATGCTGTGTTGTCACAGTCCACTCCTCCCCGGCGCTCAAGGCGGCCTTGCGGTGCATCCCGGGTCAGGAGCAGTCGCTCTTCGGCGACTATTCGACTGAGTCATCACCCACGCAGTCAAAGCACACAGGCAGGCAGCGTCTTTGCGGTCAGGCCCCCTTGTCAGCCTCGCCCTGCTGGACCCTCCTTTCGCTCCGCCCAACCCTTCTCCAGACCCCAGCCTTACCCCAAACAGGCACCCTCTCGCACCGCACGGCCCGCCAGGTGCCCTAGTATCACCAGTAGGTCGAAACCGAAACACCCCCCAGCAGAATTTTCGGTTCGACCAGCAGGCATGGCCTCGGAGGTGACTGGCAGACTCACCTACGGGGGAGCGGGAACTGGCAGAAATCTCGCCCCCCCCCATCCCCCGGCCCCTCGGCCCCTCTGGCAGGCAGCCTATCCCGGCATGCCCACCAGTGGCTACGCATGGGCCTCAACCCATGGATAGTGGCAGTGTTACAGGAGGGGTTCCGCCTGCCTTGGGCACACGAACGCCCCCGTCTCCTAGCCTCTCCACCACCCTCCCCCCGTGAACCCCCTCCTGCCCAGGCGGAGGCACTTCACCAGGAAGTCAAGGAACTCCTCCAAAAAGGGACTATCTCGGAGATATCCCATCCCAACCCCGGGTTTTACTCACACCTGTTCATGGTCCCCAAACCCTCGGGAGGCTGGAGGCCCATCCTCGACCTTTCCCCACTCGACAAGTTCCTCAGACCCACCAAATTCAAGATGGAGACCCCGACCCAGATCAGAGACTCCATCCACCATCAGGACTGGGCCACCTCAGTAGATCTAAAGGACGCTTACTTTCAGATCCTCATACACCCTTCCCACAGACGATACCTTCGGTTCATCTGGCGGGGTCGGGTGTTCCAGTTCAAGGCGCTCCCTTTCGGCCTCTCCCTGGCACCCTTCCTTTTCACGAAGGTAGTCAAAGAGATGGCCTTCCTCACCAGACAGGAGGACATTCGCCTCCTGGTGTACCTGGACGACTGGCTCGTCCTGGCTCCCTCACGGGCCCAGCGCCTAGCCCACACATCCAAACTTCTGCGCCTGTGTTCCTCACTAGGGTTTGTAGTCCCTATCGTCCCTCATCCCCTAGGCCGGGTCCCCAAGCGTCAACTCCAAAGGAGTTCCGCCGTTGTTGGTCTCAGACCTCCGACTGCTGGGATCAGATCATTCCCCTCGCACGGCTGTTCAGAGCAAGCCACTTAGTTTTGAGAGGCAGGGGAGTTTACAGCTCGCCCACAGCTGCAGAGGCCAAGCCGTGAATGCAGGTCAGGGAAAGGGGTGTTTTCTGCAGGCTGCTCCCCACCAGCCAGTTAACCGTGCCGTACTCGGCGAACTGAATGTCATTTGTGTAAAGCCAGTCTGGCAACAATGTGTTCGGCATTGCTGAGCGGCCATTACAAGTGGGGCTGTTAGTTTGACAATTAGTGGTTGTCATGAAAAATGTAATATATCTGTGCTTTTGAGATGACTGAATAGGCGAATTCCCAACAATTCTTTTAATACCAAACTCAACTAGGTTTATTTTCCTGTAGATAATGTAGATATGGCATGAAAGCTTGTACACAAGTGGTCAGGCGATATTCAAACAATGACAACACACACACAATTGTGCAAAAATGACGTCATCACTTTCTGGGAAGTTAATTTTCCCTAGTGAACTAGTACACAAGTTTGATACATGCCTCTGCTTGGACTACAACAACAAAAATGTTGGATCAGAAATGTGTAAGCCTTGTTTGTTCGGCCCTTTAACTAAGTGTCTCGCATTGGACGGAAAAATAGAGCTGTGCTCGGGCCTTGGTTCCTTGGGCCACTTAGGAGTGGCTCAGCCCCTCCACTCAGCCCCGGGGTTCCCATCTCCCTCCCTACCCAGGCACTGAACTCTTCACAGACGCCTCCAACTCGGGCTGGGGGGCCCACTTGGAGAACAGTCATGCCTCAGGGGGTGGACCCACAGACTGCCTGTCTCCACATCAACATCCTGGAACTGGAAGCGGTCAGGCTTGCCCTCCTCCACTTCCAGACCCTGTCTCGCACCGACTTGTTCTCCTACTCACGGACAACACCTCGGTGTCTTGCTATGTCAACGGGGGGGGGGGGGGGGGGGGGGGGGGGGGGGGGGGGCGGGCACGCTCCACCAGCCTCTCCCTCCGGACAAAGGCTCTCCTCTGCTGGTGTCAGGCGCATGGAATCACCCTTCGCGCGAGACACATAGCGGGGACGCACAACATCCTGGCAGACGCTCTCAGCCGCTCCAGATCCATCCTCCACATGGAATGGACCCTCAGCAGGCTCTCACTCACCTCGGTGTGGGAACATTGGTTCAGACCCATGGTCGACCTGTTTGCCACCCGATTCAATGATCGTCTGCCAGTGTATGTCTCTCCCGTCCCAGATTCCCAGGCGTATGCAATCGACGCTCTCTCCCTTCCCTGGACCGGCCTCATAACATACGCCTTCCCCTCCTTCCCCTCCACAAGGTGATCAGGAAGGCTAGACTCGAAAGACCCAGGCTCATTCTCATAACCCTGTGGTGGCCCACTCAGTCCTGGCTTTCGGACCTCAAGTCCCTCTCCCATGTATCCCCCCTTCAGTTGCACTCCCGGTGGGACATGCTCAGGCAACCCCGCTCGGGTCGCCCTCACTCCAACCCCCGGATGCTCCGCCTCCTCATGCGGCCTCGATGAATGAGGTACAGGAAGCGGCCACCGGCTTCTTCCTACGGCGGAAGTAGGGTGGGCGTCACGTGACTGTCTTATTACTGCATTAGCCACAAAAAATTTCAGCCTTGCAGAGCTGACTAACTGCCGTAGAATGCTATGGTCTGACATGGTAAGTATACTAGCCAAACAGGGAGTATAATAAAAATAAACCTGATGTAGCCAGCTTAGAATAAACATGGCATTGAAAGCATGAAAATAACCTGATGTAGCCAGCTTAGAATAAACATGGCATTGAAAGCATGGACATAACATGGTGTCAGAAGTATAGAGTGGACATTGTGAAGGAAGCATAGAAACAAACATGGTGTATGTGTGTAGGAAGCATTGGAACAGACATGGTGTATGTGTGTAGGAAGCATAGAAACAAACATGGTGTATGTGTGTAGGAAGCATTGGAACAGACATGGTGTATGTGTGTAGGAAGCATTGGAACAGACATGGTGTATGTGTGTAGGAAGCATAGAAACAAACATGGTGTATGTGTGTAGGAAGCATTGGAACAGATGTGGTGTATGTGTGTAGGAAGCATTGGAACAGACATGGCGTACGAAGCATAGAATGAACATGGTTTAGGAAACATAGAAATGGGCATGGTGTATGAAGCATAAAATGAACATGGTTTAGGAAACATAGAAACGGGCATGGTGTACGAAGCATGGAAACTAACATGAAGCAGAAAACACAGAATAACATGGTGTGTAAAATGTAGAAACCAACATACGAAGCATGGAATGAACAAGGTACAGGGAACATAGAAACAGGCATGGTGTATCAAGCATAGAAACAAATTTTGTAGAATGCAATGAATGAAAGTGGTGTTGAAAGCATAGAAACGTTGTGTGGGAAGTATAAAATGAACATGGTTTAGGAAGTATAGAAACAAACATGGTGCAGAAGACACAAAATGAAAATCGTGTTGGAAGCACAGAACCAAACATGGCGTAGGAAGCATAGAACCAAACTTCATATTAAAAACTACAAATAAGCATTGTAGTTATAGAAAGCATAAAAGCAATCACGGTATATGAAGTCTACAAAAACAGGTGTTGAAAGCAAAGAAGAAAACACACTGTAGAAAATGTACAAATACGGTTTAGAAGGCACAGAAACATAGGAATTTTGTGTATTACTCTAGAGACAGTTTCAGTTCAGTCAAGGTTACTTGCTCTGCTTACCAGTTTTCTGCCTTTCAGGAAGATCAATGCTTTGTGGAAGCTCATATTCCAAAACAGCATTTTCAATTGGTTCAAATGAATGAAGCAGAAAAAAGCGCTACAATTTTGTTTTCAAGAGTCTGATAAAAAAAAAAAAAAATCAGTATGGCTTGAAAGCCTGAGAGTTTTCACAGGTACAGACAGTGTAAAAAGATATTGTACTGAAGAGATAACACTGGAGAAAGCAATCGGAATTTCACATAGAAAATCTGATTTCGATATAATACAAAACATTGCTATACAAAACAATGGTTGTACAGTACAGTGCAGTACAATACAGTACAATAAAGTACAGTACTCTACATTTTGCTTTAAAGCTATGACCCACAAGTCAGAAGTGACCTATCTTCTGTTCTGGACATTATTTTCAGGTGCACTTTTTCCCACCGTCCATGAAGTCTGTGGTGCAGACCCAGAACAGCAAGATGTTCCTTCACCTGACTGACACAGAAACTGGCCTGATGAAAGGCTACTGGCTGATTTCCAAGGGAGAGGTGAGGTGGTGGTGGTGGTGGTGGTGGTGGTGGTGGGGGGGGGGTGTGATGGGGAGGGTGAGACTGAAGGAAAGGGAAGAAGAATGGATGGAGTGGATGATACAGGGAGGAGAGGCAGAAGAGAAAGGAGTTGAAAGAGAGGGTCAGTGGACTAAAGAATAGACGAACACGCAATATATACTGGTATATAGTATGAATTAGCAGGACAGGAAAATGCCATGAATTTGAGGAGGGAGAAAATGGGAGAGGAGATGGCAGGAGATGATTTTAGTGAAAGGGAAAGTAGTGTGTGGTGTGTGTGTGTGTGTGTGTGTGTGTGTGTGTGTGTGTGTGCCGTTTGGTGTAAATATGTGTATGATGTGTATGCGTGCTCTGTGAGCATACAATGATACATACAAGCATTTTTGCTTCCTCCCCCCCCCCCCCCCCCCCCCAACCATTTCTGAATGAGTGAAGTTGATAATGTTAAAATCTTAAAAGTAAAGTTGTCATGAGTTGATAGCATAACTGTCACAAGCTGTCTGTCTGTTTTGATCGTGCCTGTGTGGACAAGGCAGAAGTTGACATGAGTTGATAGCATAACTGTCACAAGCTGTCTGTCTGTTTTGATCATGCCTGTGTGGACAAGGCAGAAGTTGACATGAGTTGATAGCATAACTGTCACAAGCTGTCTGTCTGTTTTGATCATGCCTGTGTGGACAAGGCAGACTGAGAAGCCAGGGAGAGAACACAAACAGAAATCTCACCAAGCACCTCCTACTGAACAGACAAGAGGACTCAAAACTCAAGTTTGACAGCAGAAAATCCAATGTATAGTTTAAGTCATTAAATTTCTTCAGCTGCACTCATTCATACATAACAATCATTAAATTTCTTCAGCTGCACTCATTCACACATGACAATCATAAAATTTCTTCAACTGCACTCGTTCATACATGACAATCATGAAATGTCTTCAGCTGCACTCATCATACATGACAATCATTAAATTTCTTCAACTGCACTCATTCATACATGACAATCATTAAGTTTCTTCAACTGCACTCATTCATACATGACAATTAGGAGAATAGCCTCAAAGAAGGCCACTGGCTGGGAATCCAGAGCCTAAGTACCCTGGAGGGTGTTAGAGTGGCTTCTCATCCTAGAAAAGTTGCACGCGGAAATGCTTCAGAAGACATCAACTACTGGAAAACCATGCCCAGCACAGTAGGGGAACTCTCTATTGGAATCCTCAAATTAGAATGCACACACGGTAGTAAACAGTAATACACAGTAATAAACTCACCACTTCGTCTGCTTGGAGTAATTTCCATCATAGCCGGACAAAAAAAACAAAACAAAAAAAAACATGGCTCAGATCGCAGAAAGCTTATCAACAAAAAGAGAATGGCTACCAGTTGTCCATAATTCTTGTTACCCTTACCCCTCCCCACCCCCACCCCATGTCTAGAGAAGAGTTTCTCAAAGGGAATGAACTGGAGGGGATTTCTGAAGTCATAGGGCGGATCCCTTCAAACACCCTTGGCTCATGTCCAGCTCCCAGCTGGCCAAAAACAAGTTTCTTATCAGACCAGTGGAGATCCTCAGGACAGCTCAATACCAAAAACACACAGAGAAAAAAGTCATGTCAAGTTCATCATGTCATACAAATTTGAGGGAGATCTCACAGTCCTTTCAAGGTAGAAGACTGACTATGACTGACTATGTTTAACACAAAAGTTCAGTTTGCTGTCCCACATCATACAGCACACTCCCTGCTGCTGTCATTGACCATGTGTACATTTTGCCTGTAGCATGGAGCCAAGTCACACGACTGGTTCATCAGCTACTGTCATTGACCGTGTGTACATTTTGCCTGTAGCATGGAGCTGTCACATGACTGACTGACCATGTGTACATTTTGCCTGTAGCATGGAGCTAAGTCACATGACTGGTTCATCAGCTACTGTCATTGACCATGTGTACATTTTGCCTGTAGCATGGAGCTGTCACATGACTGACTGACCATGTGTACATTTTGCCTGTAGCATGGAGCTGTCACATGACTGACTGACCATGTGTACATTTTGCCTGTAACATGGAGCATAAGCACATGGACTGGTTCATCAGCTGCTGTCATTGACCATGTGTACATTTTGCCCATAGCATGGAGCTAAGTCACACGACTGGTCACTCTCACTGACCATGTGTACATTTTGCCCATAGCATGGAGCTAAGTCACATGACTGACTGACCATGTGTACATTTTGCCCATAGCATGGAAGTAAGTCACATGACTGGTTCATCAGCTACTGTCATTGACCATGTGTACATTTTGCCTGTAGCATGGAGCTAAGTCACATGACTGACTGACCATGTGTACATTTTGCCTGTAGCATGGAACTGTCACATGACTGGTTCATCAGCTGCTGTCATTGACCATGTGTACATTTTGCCTGTAGCATGGAGCTAAGTCACATGACTGGTTCATCAGCTACTGTCATTGACCGTGTGTACATTTTGCCTGTAGCATGGAGCTAAGTCACATGACTGACTGACCATGTGTACATTTTGCCTGTAGCATGGAGCTGTCACATGACTGGTTCATCAGCTGCTGTCATTGACCATGTGTACATTTTGCCTGTAGCATGGAGCCAAGTCACACGACTGGTTCATCAGCTACTGTCATTGACCGTGTGTACATTTTGCCTGTAGCATGGAGCTAAGTCACATGACTGACTGACCATGTGTACATTTTGCCTGTAGCATGGAGCTAAGTCACATGACTGGTTCATCAGCTACTGTCATTGACCATGTGTACATTTTGCCTGTAGCATGGAGCTGTCACATGACTGACTGACCATGTGTACATTTTGCCTGTAGCATGGAGCTGTAACATGACTGACTGACCATGTGTACATTTTGCCTGTAACATGGAGCTAAGTCACATGACTGGTTCATCAGCTGCTGTCATTGACCATGTGTACATTTTGCCCATAGCATGGAGCTAAGTCACACGACTGGTCACTCTCACTGACCATGTGTACATTTTGCCCATAGCATGGAGCTAAGTCACATGACTGACTGACCATGTGTACATTTTGCCCATAGCATGGAAGTAAGTCACATGACTGGTTCTTCAGCTGCCCAGGACAGCTGGGCTCATGGGGGAAGGGGGGCAAAAGGAACTCCTTCCTCAGAAGAGAAAGGGAGCAGGTGCCACATCGGATGCTGACGATGTCCGCTAGGGATGGACTGGAGGGCAGGACTGGAAAAAGCACAGTCCCTGTCTAAGTCCCATTTCATGATCATAGATCATGATATATTTTTTATCTTTTTTGGTTTTTGTTCAAGGATCACAGCGGGAAGAGAGATCAGGATTGGTTGACTAAGAATGCTATAGAAAAATTACTTTCTTTTGTGATAAATAATTGTGACAGTTTGGAAAAGGAAAGATAAAAAATACAAAATAATGCAGAGCATTTTAAATGTTGAAACTGTGAAGGCCATTCCTGGCACACTTCACAATCACCTGGACCCATCTGACTGGCAGGAGGTGGCAGTGGGGAAGTATGGGTTCTGGGCTCTCCAGCAGCTCACACACTGCTGTGCCAAGGCCGAGAACAATCGGGGTGTGTGTCCCAGTGAACCCTTCTCATAGGTCAAATGGGATCACAGCCCAAGTGGTAGGACTAAAAGTAGGAACTTAAAAAGAATAGAGCAGCAGGCCAAAAAGGGCAGTAAGTGATGCGTAACAATTACATTTACTGTTGCATACTTGATGATAATTCACCAGAAGATAATGTGTTGACTGGGTAATCAAAAAGGGAAAAAAAAGTTGAGTAAAGAAAGGTGGAGAAGGTCAACAAATGAACAAGATGTAACCAGTGTTGAATTGGCACAGGAGGTGGTGGCCGAGAATGTGTGGAATATTGACCTGCAAGGAGGACAGCAGAAGATCACCGGTGTATACTCCAAAAGACCAATAGGTGAGCTTTGCTGACATTGTCTCCTTCCTTTCATTTCTCTTACATGTACAAGGCAGCATGTACTTTTTTTTTTTTTTTACTTTCCCATTGCTCTGGAACTAAATGTAAGATTCTTTCAAAAGTGCTGTGTTTATGCACCCATGAAAGAGTAAAGCTGAGAAATATCAGCCACGGTTGTGTTTCATATATTGCATTTCATAGACACAAGACATCTAGATGCTTGCAAGTTTGGCTGGTGGGCAATTTGGCATCATATACTTTACCATGTCAGACCATAGCATGTCAGACCATAGCATTCAACGGCAGTTAGTTAGCTCTGAAAGGCCGAATTTTTTGTGGCTAATGCAGTAATAAGACCATCACGTGACGCCCACCCTACTTCCGCCAGGGAAGAAGCCGGTGTCAACTTCCTGTTCCTCATTCTACCTCGGCCTCCTGCCTAACAAGGACAGGTTTTATTGCTCTATCTCTCGATCTTTTACTACCGTATTATCATTATTTCTAGTACAGGTCGATCGAGTTTGCCTTATGATCTCTCGATCCACTATTAAAGAGAAGAAACAAGCATTCCTTATCCTAAATTCTCCTCTACCTAGTTGCCTTTCGGCCTCGCTTCTCGTATATCTGCTGCGGGTTAGTTTATTTTACTCTCGCGCTCCATTGCTTGTCACTTTCGGCGATCGAACCCTCACCGGTCAATCGATCCGCCATCTTTGATTGTTCCACGCCGGTCGGCGTTTCCGCCATATTGCCTCACCGCATGGTGTCCACCTTCGGTTGCACCTGGTTTGGCGGTACAGAGGTTTCCCCGGGCACATTTATTAGTACCTTATTTATCATTATTACAAGGTAGATCGGGTGTCTTTACGATCTCTTGATCTACCAACTTGTGCACATTTATTAGTACCTTATTTATCATTATTACAAGGTAGATTGAGTTTCTTTACGATCTCTCGATCTACCGACTTGTCTCCACTTTGTGGTCGTGTGCTCCGTGTTTGCTCTGCCACCGTAGCCCAACATGGTGAAGGGCACCGACGGGTCGAGCCACTTCGCCGTTCAGAAGTCGCTCCTTGCCCCGGAGGACCCGTGTGCCGATTCCTTGGAGCAATCCGTTCTTGCTACGGAAGAACGTACGGCCGGTGTAGAGGGGGGTTCCGTGGAGGGGACACGCGACCATCAATTTGATACCTCCTCTAGCTGCCCGGCGGACACACGATCACTGTGTCCGAAGGGCGAAAGGCAAGCTGCCACCATTTCTAAATTTACTTCTGCATTCCCTGCAGTCCAATGCAGGCTACCCCAAAAGGGAAAGCCCACTCTAGAATTCGTACCCGAATTCGCCTTCTCCCCCAGGTCCTTGGTGGTATAGTGGGTAGTTTCCCGCCTGTCACGCGGGAGCCCAAGGCTCATTTCCCCGTTGGGGAGAGCAGGATTTCCCACCTTCCCCGTCGGGGAGAGCAGGATTTCCCACCTTCCCACCTTCCCCGTCGGGGAGAGCAGGATTTCCCACCTTCCCACCTTCCCCGTCGGGGAGAGCAGGATTTCCCACCTTCCCCGTCGGGGAGAGCAGGATTTCCCACCTTACCCGTCAGGGAGAGCAGGATTTCCCACCTTACCGGCTGGCTTGCCTTCTTCCCTTCCAACGCACGGTGAGACACACAACTCTCTCTATCATGCTGCGTCACGCGACCTTCGGTCCCCGGGGAATTTTGCCGAGGCGCGGACCAGCACAGGTGACGGGATGCATACGGAATCACCACCCGTCACTCACCTCTGTGAGACTGGTGCCATTAGCTCTCCCCCCACTAATAGCACGCAGGCTCATGACGCTTTCCCCACCATGCACAAGTGCAGCCACCACTGGTGCACGAGGAGCGTCCTTACTCCGGTGGCGGACTCATGCCCAGTCCCTGGGACCCCCAAACTGGCCATAACAATACCAGCTCCATGGTCGCATGTGGCACCCAGCCTCGCGCTGGTTCAACCTTGGTCTCCCTCCCTCTCAGGCACTGTCCGATCGGCAGGATGGACTTCCCTCCCATAGTCCAGCCGCCGATTATGGAGCTACGAGGGACCCGCCCTTGCGTCCTCCCCTACCAAGTTAGGGTGGGACCCTCACGCACCCCTGCCGTTGCCTCCTCGAGAAGGTTTGTTGCAACCTCTTCAGGAACCTGACGCTCCCGACTCTGAAGATGAGGTAGAGGACTCCTCCTCATCACGTGACTTGTCCACTATTGAGCACAGGCACCCGGACCTTGTCGGGAGGGAGGCCCCACCCCTGGACAAGTTCCTTCGGTGCCCAAATACGCCTTGGTTCTCCTTCCAAGCGGGCTTGCCCAGACTTGTCGCCCCTCAGACTCTTACGTCCATTTGGGAGTGTCCGGCAACCCTAGCCAGGGGTGTGAAAGTCGTCCCTTCTCCAGGGAATAAATCCCTCTCAGCCCTGGAAGCGGCCGCTGTAGGCACATTCCTCAGGGACCCCCGGAAGGCCCATATCTCCCACATCTCCTCCCTGTTCTCCTAGAACACTCCGGTGACCAGGGAAATTTCCATTTCCCCAGCCGGCTGCTGGTTCATCCCCCATCTGGCCTCCCACTTCCGCCACGATCTCTACCAAGAACCTGGTGGAGTGGGACCGCAGATCCAGATCGGGGATCCAACATAACACTGCTGGACATGTCCTTTCAACATGCTCTACAGCGGGTGGAGGAGATCTGGCCAGAGGAGGACGACTCGGTCTCTGTGTCCTCAGACGTTCAGTATTCTGAGACACACCCTGAGACCGTATCTCGCTTGTTCAGCGACCCCTTGATGCGACTCCTAGTCAACAGGATCTCGCACCACCTTTTGGCGTCATATACTATACCATGTCAGACCATAGCATTCCACGGCAGTTAGTCAGCTCTGCCAGGCCGAAATTTTTTGTGGCTATTGCAGTAATAAGACAGTCATGTGACGCCCACCCTACTTCCGCTGTAGGAAGAAGCCAGTGTCAACTTCCTGTACCTCATTCTTCTTCAGCCTGCCGTCCAAGCAAGATAAGTCTTGTGCTTTGTCTCGCCTTTTCTTTGCTGTTGTGTAAAGATTGCCTTGTATTTGCTCTTTTATTTGTTTTGTTGTGGCTTGCGCGCTGAAGCCTTATACCCTTACTGTGTGAGGCTTTGATTTGCGTGTTTTATTTATTTATTTAATCCCATGCTCCTCGCGTTAGCGTGTTTCTTTCACTGCTCTCGCGACTTTGTTTTCCGGACGTTCTCAATTTCGGAACTTCGTCGACGGGACTTCTAATTCGTTCCTCATTGGAACCCATCCCCTCCGTTTAGCCTTTGTCGGCTCCCTTTCGGCGATCCCCATTTTTTACACCACCTTGAGTCGACGATCTTCTCGTTGGTCGCTCGGCCTCCATTTCTCCTTGCCGGTCGCCTCCGCCATTTTGATTTCGACCGGCCATTACCGGCGTGCATGGTACGATTGAGTTATCCTCGATCTAACAGTACTTTAGTACTGTTCCCTTGGTAATTCAAGCGTTTTTTCGCTTGATTTACTCTTTATTTCTCCCATTACCAGTGCCTTTCACAAGGTTGATCGAACTCTTTTCTGTCCCTCGATCTACCTCTTCGTCTCCTCTTTACGATCGTGTGTTCCGTGATTGTTCCGCCACCAGTGCCCAACATGGTGAAGGACACCAATGGGTCGAGCCGCTCCTCTGTTCGGGAGTCGCTCACTGCCCCGGAGGACCCGCGTGTCGATTCCTCGGGACAATCTGTTCTCACCTGTGATGAACGTATGGCTGGTGTGGAGGAGGGTTCCGCGCAGGGGACGCGCGACCATTGCTGTCATACCTCCTCTGCCCGACCGGCGGACGCACGATCGTTGCACCCGAAGGCGAGCAAGCAATCAGCCGTTATTTCGAACTGTTTTTCTTTTGACACTGCCAAAAATCTAAAGGCAAGGCTGCACTCAAAGGACCAGCCCGTTCCAAAACTTCTCATCCAAATTCATCTCCTTCTCCGGCCACCTCGCCTCGCCTTCAGTCGCACACGGAGACACCCTTCTATCATGCTGTGTCTCACGACCCTCGTCCCCGGGGAACCTTGCTGAGGCGCGGACCAGCACGGGTGACGACTCGCGTTCGGAATCACCGCCCGTCACTCGAACATATGAGCCTCGTGGAGTTAGCTTTCCCCCCACTATCGTCACGCAGCCTCATCACGCTCTCCCCAACTGTGTCCGAGTGCAGCCACCACCCCGACACAAGGAGCATCAACACTCCGGTGGAGGAGTTATGGCCAGTCTCTGGTGGTACCCCCCCCACTGACTATAACTCCGGGTCTCGGCCGCAGGCATCGACTGGGTCAGATCTGTGCCCTGACCTATGACGGTCGACCCACCCCGATCGACTGTCGCATTTTCCCCTAGGGGTACAGGACGTTGGGGAGCGGACTTCTTCCGCTCCCCACTTGGGCAACGTCCGCGGTCCCGTTCCTCCGGGGGGAGGATCGACACCAGCGGGATCACGGGTAACCTATCTATCCTTGAGGTGGACACGTCACCGCAGCCATCCCAGTCCGCATTCATGCGGCCAGGGGGCTCGGCTACCTTGCCACCCACCGTCCTCCCTGCCACGCAGGGGGCCGGTGTGGACCGCACCCTGGAGATGCAGGAGGCAGTGCACTCCCCGGGGCGGGTACGAGAGACCACGCTCTCTCGCTACCCCCCCTCCCCCCCCAGTGCCTCAGGTTACCCAGGTCCTTGAGGAAATCCTGCCCAGGGCCGCCACAGCCCGCCGTACTCCCAGGGGACCGGTGGCTCTATGCCCCCGAGAGGGACCAGTGGCTTAAAAGCGATACCCAAGGTGACTCCATCTACGGTCGAATGTGGCATCCAGCCTCCTCGAGCTGGCTCGACCTGGGTCCTCCTCCCTCTTGGGCGCTGTCCGATCGGCGCTCCCCCACTAGTCTGCCTGCTGATTATGGAGCCACCAGGGACCCACCCTCGCATTCTACTACCCAGCTAGGGCGCGACTCCCACGCACCCCTGCCGTTGTCCCCTGAAGATGGATCTGAGCATCCCCTTCAGGAACACTTTGCCCCACAGTCTGAGGACGGGGTAGAGGACTCCCTTCCCCAGTCTGGCGACGTGTCCATCGTGGAACGGTGGTGACCTGAACTTGTTGTTAGGGAATCCCCTCCCTCTGACAACATTCTCTCTCTTGACCGGTACGCCGGGACCCCCCCCCAGCCCAGCGATCTCGGCCAAGGATAGCCGCCCCCCCCAGACCCTCACCTCCTTGTGGGACAGATCGGCAACCTTTGCCAGGGGTGCACAGGCCATCCCTCCGCTGGGGATTGACTTTCTGTCTGCCCCTAATGCGGTCCCAGTAGGATCCTTCCTCAAGGACCCGCGGCAGGGCCCCCACGTCTTCTCTCTCTTATCAGCCAGTCCAGTCACCAGGGATATTGCCTTTCCCCTGCTGACTGCCGGCTCACTCCCAACCTCCCCCTCCCACATCCACCACTGTGTCTATCAAGAACTTGATGGAGTGGGACAGGATTGCCAGGACTGGTATCCTTCACACCACCGCGGGACATGCCTTCATCGACATGCTCCTGCAGCGAGTGGAGGAGCTCTGGTCACAGGAGGACGGCACTGTCTCTGTGTCTTCAGACACTAACGTTTCTGAGGCACACCCAGAGACAGACTCTCGCCTGTTTGGCGACCCCCTGATGCGGTTCTTATTAACAAGATAGCGCATCACCTTTCGGCTGCGGCGGACAGTGCAGCCAGGAGTCACTTCAACTGCCTACTGGCAGTGAGAGATGCTGTGCTGTCACAGTCCATTCTCTCCCTGGCGCTCAAGGCGGCCCTGCGGTGCATCTCGGGTCAGGAGCAGTCGCTCTTCGGCGACTATTCGACTGCAGTCACCACCCCCGCAGTCGAAGAACGCAGGCAGGCGGCCTCCTTGGTGGTCAAGCCCTCTCGCCAGCCTCGCCCTGCTGGACCCTCCTTCCACTCCACCCCGCCCCTTTCCAGACCCCAGCTTTACCTCTAACAGGCACCCTCTCACACCGCACGGCCTGCCAGGCACCCTAGTACTGCCTCTGGGCGGAAACCGAAACCCCTTCAGCAGAATTTTTGGTTCGGCCAACAGGCAAGGCCTCGGAGGTGACTGGCAGACCCACCTACGGGGGAGCAGAAACTGGCAGAAATCTCGCCCTTCCCCGGCCCCTCGGCCCCTCTGGCAGGCAGCCTATCCCGGCACGCCCACCAGTGGCAACGTATGGGCCTCAACCCATGGATAGTGGCAGTGTTACAGGAGGGGTTCCGTCTGCCTTGGGCACACGAACACCCCCCTCTCCTAGCCTCTCCACCTCCCTCCCCCAGCGATCCCCCTCCTGCCCAGGCGGAGGCTCTTCGCCTGGAAGTCGAGGAACTTCTCCAAAAGGGGGCTATCACGGAGATATCCCATCCCAACCCCGGGTTTTACTCTCACCTGTTCATGGTCCCCAAACCCTCGGGAGGCTGGAAGCCCATCCTCGACCTCTTCCCACCAAATTCTAGATGGAGACCCCGGTCCAGATCAGAGACTCCACCCACCATCTGGACTGGGCCACCTCAATAGAACTAAAGGACGCTTGCTTTCAGTTCCTCATTCACCCTTCCCACAGACGATACCTTCGGTTCGTCTGGCGGGGGCGAGTGTTCCAGTTCAAGGCGCTCCCCTTCGGCCTCTCCCTGGCACCCTTCCTTTTCACGAAGGTAGTCAAGGAGATGGCCTCCCTTGCCAGACAGGAGGACATTCGCCTCCTGGTGTACCTCGACGACTGGCTCGTCCTGGCTCCCTCTCAGGCCCAGTGTCAAGCCAACACATCCAAACTTCTGCGCCTATGTTCCTCACTAGGGATTGTCGCCAACCCCTGCAAGTGCGAACTCAGTCCCAGCCAACAGTTCTCCTTTCTGGGCAGGAGTCTAGTCACGATCTCCATGCAGGTCTCCCTGACCCCAGAGAGGTCCACTCGCATAGTGGACCTCATCTCCTGCCTCCTCCTATCCTCCCACACGTCGGCCAGGACACCTTCCTCCCTTCTGGGGATGATGGAGTCCCTGTCGTCCCTCATTCCCCTAGGCAGGGTCCCCAAGCGTCAACTCCAAAGGGAGTTCCGCCGTCATTGGTCGCCCTGGTTCCTTTGGGCCATGGAGGAGTGGCTCAGCCCCTCCACTCGTGAGTCCTGGAGTTCCAATCTCCCTCCCAACCAGGCCCTGGAACTCTACACAGACGCCTCCAACTCGGGCTGGGGGGCCCATTTGGAGAGCAGTCAGGCCTCGGGGGTGTGGGACCCACACCGACTTGTTCTCCTTCTCACGGACAACACCTTGGTGGCTTGCTATATCAACAAGGGGGGGGGGGGGGGGGGGGGGCACGCTCCATCAGCCTCTCCCTCTGGACAGAGGCCTCCTCCGCTGGTGTCACGTGCATGGAATCACCCTTCGCGCGAGACACATAGCGGGGACGCACAACATCCCGGCAGACTCTCTCAGCCGCTCCAGGTCTGTCCTCCACACGGAATGGACCCTCAGCTGGCTCACACTAGCTTCGGTGTGGGAACATTGGTTCAGGCCCATGGTCGACCTGTTTGCCACCCGATTCAATCATCGTCTGCCAGTGTGTGTCTCTCCCGTCCCGGATCCCCAGGCGTATGCAATCGATGCCCTCTCCCTTTCCTGGACCGGCCTCATAGCATACCACTTCCTCCCTTCCCGATCCTCCAAGGTGATCAGGAAGGCAAGACTCTAACGACCCAGGCTTATCCTCATAACCCCATGTGGCCCACTCAGTCCTGGTTTCCGGACCTCAAGTCCCTCTCCCATGTACCCCCCTCCAGTTGAACACCCAGTGGGACATGCTCAGGCAACCCCGCTCGGGTCGCCCTCATTCCAACCCCCAGATGCTCCGCCTCCACGCCTGGCTTTTGTGCCAGCCCGACTGCGAGCACCTGCCCCTACCTCCCGGACGGACAGGTCCCAGTCCGTCCTAAACATTCTCTCGGGGGCGGGGGCCTCGCAGGTCCTCCGGGACCCAGCGACGGCCTCTCGCTGGGCTAGCACGGAGTCCCTCTACTACTCAGATGGGGGAAATGGGTCTCATGATGCACAGGAAACTCTGTTCCCCATGATCACCCCTCCAATATCCAGGTAGGAAATTTTCTGTCTTAACTATCCTCCCCCCTCAAGCTCTTGGCTAGCTCCATACGGGGCTACAGGTCAGCCATCTGCATGACCATCCGCCAGCTCGGCGGACCCTCCTTTGAGAATGACCTCAGCGGGGTGCCCAGAGACATTGCTTTCTGCAGGGACAGCTCTGTCTCTCTTAACTCTTTCATTCCTAATTTTCTATGAACCATTACTTCCTCTTGTTCCTAGATTCTTAAAATACGAGTATTCCCTTCATTCCTGGATTTACAGAGAAAAACAAAGAAGTGTAAAGTAAGAACTGCCACGTATGCAGTAGCAAACCGGCCAGAATAAGCGGCGACCACTTTCCCACTCTGTAGAGGCCGTCTGGCATCCATTCCATTCATAAACACTGCCGCGCGAGCGACCCGGTCGTGACGTTGTACCAATGACGCGACTCGCGCGAAGTTCAAAGCGCTTACCGCGAGAACCGATTTTCCGGGCTGCAGGAAGGAAAGGAGGGATTTTGTGCTGCCCGGTTTTCCAGGCTGCAGGAAGGAAGGGTAAGATTTCTGCAAACCAGAAAACCGGGTTGCAGGGATGAAAGAGTTAAGTTCCTTCCCGAATTCCTAGCTAAGAATCAGGAACCAGGTAGTCCCTCACCCTACCTCATCATCCGCCCGCTGGCGGACATCCTAGGCGGTGAGAGTGGGGGCTTCCCAGAGATGTCTCTTTATTTCTACCAACCCCAATAATAAGAAAGACATCTCGGCTAGCACTATCTCTAGGTGGCTTTCCCAGACGGTCAGATCGGCCTACGCCCAGGCGTCCAAGGATCTCCCCGTCTTGTCTCCTCGGGCCCATGAGGTCAGAGCCCTGGCCACTCCCGCAGCATTCCAGCACTCTGTCCCCCTGTGCCATCTCCTAGAGGCAGCCTACTGGCGTTCGGAAAATCCCTTTATAAACTTTTATTTAAGGGACATCCGCATGACCAGGGCTGATGGTTCTAAAGGGATCTCCTTTGTGGCGGCTAATGCAGCCATATCGGTTAACCCCAAGAACCACTAGGGCACTCGCCCCCCTCCTATTCCTATAAATTCTGCTATGGTCTGATATGGTATAGTATATGACGCCAAAATGGGGAGTTTGTATTATACTCCCTGTTTGGCTAGTATACTTACCATGTCAGACTCTAATGCCTGCCCTACCTTCCCCTCTAGCGCCAAGGTTCTCGGGGTTACCTTGCGCGCAGGCCTCGACGAATGAGGTACAGGAAGTTGACACCGGCTTCTTCCTACGGCGGAAGTAGGGTGGGCGTCACGTGACTGTCTTATTACTGCATTAGCCACAAAAAATTTCGGCCTGGCAGAGCTGACTAACTGCCATGGAATGCTATGGTCTGACATGGTAAGTATACTAGCCAAACAGGGAGTATAATACAAACTCCCCATTTCAGCTGCGGCGGACAGCGCAGCCAGGAGCCACTACAATTGCTTGAGGCCAAACTGTCACGGGCTATCTTGCCCCGGCGCTTAAGGCGGCCTTGCGGTGCATTCCGGGTCAGGAGCAGTCGCTCTTCGGCGACTATTTGGCTGCCTTCATCGCCCATTCAGTTGAAGAGCGTAAGCAGGCAGCCTCATATGTGGCCAGGCCCCCCCCTCGGCAGCCTCGCCCTCCTAGACCCTCCTTTGCTCCTCCACTCCCCTACCGGACCCCAAGCAGGCCCCATCCCGCACCGCTCGGCCCGCCAAGCACTCTAAAACCCCCTTGCGACTTAAGACGAAACTTCCCCAGCAGAATTTTCGTTTCGGCCAGCAGCGACGGTCCCGGAGGTGACTGGAGGACTCACCTATGGGGGGAGCTGGAGTAGGGAGAACTCAGACCGCTACCCCTCTATCCTCCCACTCTCCTCCCCTCCACCCCGGCCCCTCGGCCCCTCTGGCGGGCAGCTTATCCTGGCATGCCCACCAGTGAGACATATGGGCGTCAGCCCATGGATAGTAGCGGTCCTACAGGAGGGGCTCCGCTTGCCTTGGGCCCACTAGTGCCCTCCTCTGATAGTTCTCCCCCCCCCCCCCCCCCCCCCCTCCCCCCCCCCCCCGCCCTCTCCCAGCGACCCCTCCCCAGGCCAGGCGGAGGCTCTTCGCCAGGAAGTCTCAGAACTCCTCCAAAAGGGGGCCATCACAAAGATCCCCAATCCCAACCAGGGTTCTACTCCAACCTCATACACCCATCCCACAGACGATACCTACGGTTCGTTTGGCAAGATCGGGGGTTCCAGTTCAGGCCGCTCCCCTTCAGCCCTTCGGCCTCTCCCCGGCACCCTTCCTATTCACGAAGGTGGTCAAGGAGATGGCCTCCCTGGCCAGACAGGAGGACTTTCGCCTCCTGGTGTACCTGGACGACTGGCTCGTCCTGGGTCCCTCCCGGGCCTGGTGTCAATCCCACACCAACCATCCTCTACGCCTCTGTTCCAAACTAGGGTTGTCACCAACCCCAACAAGTGTGAACTCAACCGCAGTCAGCTGTCCTCTCTTCTGGGCATGAGTTTCGACACACTCCCCATATGGTCTCCCCCACCCAAGAGAGGTCCACCCGCATTGGGGACCTCATCTCCTGCCTCTCCCGCCTCCGCCTATCCACCCACACCCTGGCCAGAACCCTTATCTCCCTCCTGGGGATGATGGAGTCCCTCTCGTCCCTCATCCCCTAGGCCGGTCTGCAAGCGCCTACTCCAAAGGGAGTTCTGTCGTCGATGGTCTCAGACCTCCAACCACTGGCATCAGTCCATCCCCTGGGTCCTTGGTTCCAATGGGCTACGGAAGAGTGGCTTGACCCCGCCACTTTCATCCCCGGGGTCCCATTTCCATCCCAACCCAACCCCTGACCTCTACACAGACCCCTCCAACTCGGGCTGGTCGCCCACTTGGAGAACCCTCATACCTCGGGAGTGTGGGACGCACAGTGTGGGATGCACAGTCTGCCCATCTCCACACCAATGTCCTGGAATTGGAAGCGGTCAGGCTTGCCCTCCTCCGCTTCCAACCCCAGGTCTCGCACCGACTTGTTCTCCTGTTCACAGACAACACTTCGGTGCCTTGTTATGTCAACAAGGGGGGGGGGGGGGGCGATGGGAAGGGGGCTCACTCCCTCAGCCTCTCTCTCCGAATAGAGGCCCTCCTCCACTGGTGCCACGCGCGGGGAATCACCCTCTGCACGAGACACATAGCGGGGACCCTCCTCCACGCGGAAGGGACCCTCAGCAGGCTAACCCTCAGCTCGGTGGGGAACAGTGTTCAGGCCCAGGGTCGCTCTCCCTTCCCTGGTCTGGCCTCATAACATACGCCTTCCCTCCATTCCCAATCCTCCGCAAGGTGATCAGGAAGGCGAGACTGGGAAGACCCAGGCTCAGCCTCATCACCCCGTGGTGGCCGACCCAGTCCTGGGTTCCGGACCTCAAGTCCCTCCCCCATGTTCCTCCTCTCCAGTGAGCACTTGTGGGGACATGCTCAGATGCTCCGCCGGCTCGCATGGCTGCTATGCCAGCCCAGTTGCGAGCATCTGCCCCTCCCACACAGACAGACAGAGCCCAGTCCGTCCTAGACATACCCGCTGACCTGGGGCCTCGCAAGACCTATGGATTAGCGACGGCTTCGCACAGAGCCAGCACTGAGCCTCTCTACTATTACTGATGGGAGAGATGGGCCTCCTGGTGCTCAGACAACTCTGTTCCCCCATCTCTCCCTTCCAATATCCAGATAGGATCTTCCTATCTCAACCTATCTTCTTCGTTAAGGCTCTCGGCTAGCTCCATTCAGGGTTACTGGGAACGCTCGCGCCCCAGGCGTTCCTCCCAGCCCTATCTCTAGATGGCTTTCCAAGATGGTCAGATCGGCCTACGCCCAGGCGTATAAGGATCTCCCTGTCTTATCTCCCCGGGTCCATGAGGTCAGGGCGCTGGCCACTTCCGCAGCATTCCAGCACTCTGTCCCCTTGCACCACCTCCTGGAGGCAGCCTACTGGCTTTCTGAAAATCCCTTTATAAGCTTTTATTTAAGGGATATCCGCATGACCAGGGCTGATGGTTCTAGGGACTTCTTTTGCAGCTAACGCAGCCATATCTATTCCACTGCTAACCACAAGAACCATTAGGGCACTCAGCCCTCCTCCAATTCCTTTAAATTCTGCTATGGTCTGACATAGTAAAGTATATGACGCCAAAATGGGGAGTTTGTATTATACTCCCTGTTTGGCTAGTATACTTACCATGTCAGACTCTAATGCCTGCCCTACCTTCCCCACTAGTGCTATGGTTCTCGGGGTTACCTTGCGCATAGGTCTCGTTGAATGAGGAGCAGGAAGTTGACACCGGCTTCTTCCCTGGCGGAAGTAGGGTGGGCGTCATGTGATGGTCTTATTACTGCATTAGCCACAAAAAATTCGGCCTTTCAGAGCTAACTAACTGCCGTTGAATGCTATGGTCTGACATGCTATGGTCTGACATGGTAAGTATACTAGCCAAACAGGGAGTATAATACAAACTCCCCATTTTTCTTTGTGACCCCTCCCAGTAACATTCACCCAAAATGGCTGGAACATCGCAGGACTGGCTTGCTTGCCAAACAAAGATGGGAGAGATGGGTGTCATTAAGATCAGAGGTCCTATGCAAGCACTGTGATTTGGATTTGTGATAAAAGAGCTAGGGCTGTGTGGAGGACAAAAGAAGTTGTGTGTTACTGTACATTGTAGTGTAAACCAGCTGTGTCAGTCAGCTGTATGTTGTAGTATAAACCAGCTGTGTCAGTCAGCTGTACGTTGTATTGTAAACCAGCTGTGTCATTCAGGCACATGACGGCTGAAATGTAAATGTGTCACAATCATTTGTTCAGCAGCTACATCAGCAAAATTTTTTTTTTTTTTTTTAACAGAACACGTTCACTCCCAAGGCCGAGTTCTGGGAGACCGTAGTGTGCTGTACAAGTACCTCAATCCTAATCTAGTTGTCATCGTTGCGGAGGGAGAGGAGGCATCATCATCCACCTCGGCCAAAGGTCAGCCCACCTGGTGTCTGTCACAAGCTAGAGGAGCTGGAAGGAAAGAGGGGGGAGGGAAGAGTGAGATTGATATTATATAGCTTAAGACATGACCATTACATGTAACCAAATGTTTGTGTGAGGTGTGATTTTATGTCATTCGTCATCCTTTTATAAGAACAGCGTTTGATGTATATTGGCTGTATTGTCTGTAGGTGTGTGTGTGTGTGAGAGAGAGAGATAGACAGAGACAGATTGTTGTTGTTTTTCATGTGCTGTAAAAAAAAAAATTGAATTGTTAAAAATGCTTTGGGTAAGATGAAAAGGGAGATGGGATTGAACATGAGGCCATGAGAGCTGAACTTATTGTGATGATATGCATGCGGACAGGCAGGTGTCACAACATACATCATCAGGCCGTGAGAGCTGAACTTATTGTGATGATATGCATGTGGACAGGCAGGTGTCACAACATGCATCATCAGGCCGTGAGAGCTGAACTTATTGTGATGATATGCACACAGACAGGCAGGTGTCACAACATACATCATCAGGCAGTGAGAGCTGAACTTATTGTGATGATATGCACACAGACAGGCAGTTGTCACAACATACATCATCAGGCCATGAGAGCTGAACTTATTGCTGCTCCTTCCCCTGCTGTTCCTGATCCTTCCTTCTCCGGCACTCAGTGGTCTGAATTCCACTCTGTGTTGGTTGAAGAGGTCCGGAAAATCTTGAAGCAAGTCACTGTCAGAACATGTGAACTTGACCCTCTCCCCTCATCCCTTCTTACCTGCTGTCTTGACGATCTCCTCCCATACTTTACATCCATTATCAATGACTCTTTGCAATCAGATTGTTTTCCCACTCTGTTCAAATCTGCAGTTGTCAGACCTCTCCTGAAGAAGCAAAACTTAGATCCTGAAAATCTCAAGAACTACAGACCTGTCTCTAATCTCCCATTTCTTTCCAAACTGATTGAAAAAGTTGTTCTCGCCCAACTGTCTGAACATCTCTCTGTAAACAATCTCTTGTACTCAAACCAGTCAGCCTACCGGGCTGGCCATAGCACCAAGACAGCACTTCTCAAGATAGCAAACAATCTCCTCACAGCTGTTGATGGAAACAAAGTTTCTCTTCTCTCTCTCCTAGATTTGTCTGCTGCTTTTGATACAATAGATCACTCCATTCTTATCTCAAGACTCAACACTTCTTTTTGGTCTATCTGGTTCTGTCCTTTCCTGGTTCTCTTCATAATAATATCTCTGATCGCACGCAAACTGTTTCAGTGAAAGGTGTTAAGTCTCCAGCAAGAGCACTTCAGTTTGGTGTCCCTCAGGGATCTGTCCTGGGACTGGTTTTGTTTGTGCTGTACACCCAGCCTCTCTCGGCCATTATCAGCCAACACTCTCTCCTTCACCATAGCTTTTCAGATGACAACCAGCTGTATATCTCTGCCCATCTCAGTCAGCTTCATGAAATAATCTCCTCTTCTCAAGCATGCATTACCGATGTTAAATCATGGATGCACAATAACAAACTACAACATAACGCAGACAAAACTGAAATAATCCTCATTGCTTCGAAACATACTATTAGAACTCATTCTCTCCCTAGTTCTATAAATGTTGATGGAAACAAAATAAATCTATCAGTGTCTGTTTGTAACCTCGGCGTTACACTTGACCAAACTCTCTCTTTCAAACAACATATCTCTAATGTGTGCAAGTCCTGCTACCTTGAACTTCGTAGAATCAGCTCAGTTCGCCGCTTCCTTACTCAAAATGCTCTGAAGACTCTAATCTGTGCTTTTGTCCTGTCTCGGCTCGACTATTGTAACTCCCTCCTTGCCGGTTGCCCCTTAACGCTTATCTCTAAACTTCAAAAAGTTCAGAACAATGCCGCCCGTCTGATCTCCCGCTCCTCTAGATCTGATCACATATCACCAATTCTGTCATCCTTACACTGGCTCCCAATTCAGTCTCGCATTGACTTTAAAGTTCTCCGCCTGGTTTTCAAATCCCTGAATAATCTGGCTCCCTCCTACCTCTCTGACCTCCTCCATCTCTATGTTCCGTCTCGCAACTTACGCTCGTCCACCGATTCTCGTCTGCTTCGGCTTCCCTCCGCTCGCCTGAAAACTTCAGGCCAACGATCTTTCTCTTACCAGGCACCTGCTCTATGGAACAGTCTCCCTTCTTCTTTGCGTAACACGGACTCTTTAGAGACTTTTAAAACCTCTCTAAAGACACATCTTTTCCCTCGGACTGATTAACGATATCCACTTACCACTGTGCGCGTGTTCGCTGGTGTTGAATGCGCTCCTGTGTCTGTCTGCGTGTGAGAGTTTTTTTGTTTTTTTTATCCGGCTGTGTGTGTGTGTGTGTGTGTGTGTGTGTGTGTGTGTGTGTGTGTGTGTGTGTGTGTGTTTGCGCGTGCGCTTTGAATTAGAATTAGAATTTTATCATGTTTTTCTGTAATATGCGCTTTGGGCTCTTGCGAGGTAAAGCGCTCTATAATTATCCTTTTACATTACATTACATTACATTACATTACTTTACATTGTGATGATATGCACACAGACAGGCAGGTGTCACAACATACATCATCAGGCCGTGAGAGCTGAACTTATTGTGATGATATGCACACAGACAGGCAGGTGTCACAACATGTATCATCAGGCCGTGAGAGCTGAACTTATTGTGATGATATGCACACAGACAGGCAGGTGTCACAACATGCATCATCAGGCCGTGAGAGCTGAACTTATTGTGATGATATGCACACAGACAGGCAGGTGTCACAACATGCATCATCAGGCCGTGAGAGCTGAACTTATTGTGATGATATGCACACAGACAGGCAGGTGTCACAACATGCATCATCAGGCCGTGAGAGCTGAACTTATTGTGATGATATGCACACAGACAGGCAGGTGTCACAACATACATCATCAGGCCGTGAGAGCTGAACTTATTGTGATGATATGCACACAGACAGGCAGGTGTCACAACAGGCATCATCAGGCCGTGAGAGCTGAACTTATTGTGATGATATGCACACAGACAGGCAGGTGTCACAACAGGCATCATCAGGCCATGAGAACTGAACTTATTGTGATGATATGCACACAGACAGGCAGGTGTCACAACAGGCATCATCAGGCCGTGAGAACTGAACTTATTGTGATGATATGCACACAGACAGGCAGGTGTCACAACAGGCATCATCAGGCCGTGAGAACTGAACTTATTGTGATGATATGCACACAGACAGGCAGGTGTCACAACAGGCATCATCAGGCCGTGAGAGCTGAACTTATTGTGTGATATGCACACAGACAGGCAGGTGTCACAACATACATCATCAGGCCGTGAGAGCTGAACTTATTGTGATGATATGCACACAGACAGGCAGGTGTCACAACATACATCATCAGGCCGTGAGAGCTGAACTTATTGTGATGATATGCACACAGACAGGCAGGTGTCACAACATACATCATCAGGCCATGAGAGCTGAACTTATTGTGATGATATGCACACAGACAGGCAGGTGTCACAACATACATCATCAGGCCATGAGAGCTGAACTTATTGTGATGATATGCACACAGATAGGCAGGTGTCACAACATACATCATCAGGCCATGAGAGCTGAACTTATTGTGTGATATGCACACAGACAGGCAGGTGACACAACATGCATCATCAGGCAGGACACTGAACAGGGGGTTAAAATAGGCAGAATTTTGTGTGTTTTGAAGATTTGTATGAAGAGACTTTTAGAGGGAAATGGCCAGGGAGGGGTGGGTGTGGGGGGTTGTTGTTTTTTCAGTTCTACTGGCTAGATTTTATGTGCTTATTTTTCATAAGCCAAAGGATACATCATTAAAAGTACTGAAGCAGCAGTCCACTGATTGTTTAAAATTGGTTTAAATGAAACATTTCATCATGGAGAAAATTTGTTTTTATCTGTAAAGCTTCTGTCATTTTCTTCCCCTTTGTAAACATAGTCTGCTTTGCTGTTTTATTTCATGCTTGCCTGAAAAGTTCAAACATTGACGAAATGTAGCATGTACGTAAAGACAAAGCAGTGGTGTGTTGCAGGTCCAGCGGGGTTTTTTAACGTGTATTTAGTGGATGCTGTAACGGGACACATCGTCTTCCACGAAAACCATAAGCGTACACGAGGCCCTGTCAACGTGGTTCATGCCGAGAATTGGGTGGTGGTAAGCCTCCTTGGATTCTAATCATGTGACCTCAGTATCATACAGGAGCAGCATATTGCAGGGAGCCTTGACACACTGTTATGCTGTCAGAGATCTCCACAGTGGTCACTCCTTGGTCTAGCACAGCAGACAATACAGTCCAGTCTTGTACGTTGTCCATTCAGGACATCTGTCTGTTGGACCTCTGATCTTCATGATGCCCTGTTAGATGAGTCTGCACAGGACCTCTGATCTTCATGATGCCCTGTTAGATGAGTTTGCATAGGACCTCTGATCTTCATGATGCCCAGTTAGATGAGTTTGCATAGGACCTCCGATCTGCATGACACCCTGTTAGATGAGTTTGCACAGGACCTTGGATCTTCATGACACCCTGTTAGATGAGTTTGCACAGGACCTCCGATCTTCATGACACCCTGTTAGATGAGTTTGCACAGGACTTTGGATCTTCATGACGCCCTGTTAGATGAGTTTGCACAGGACCTGCGATCTTCATGACGCCCTGTTAGATGAGTTTGCACAGGACCTGCGATCTTCATGACACCCTGTTAGATGAGTTTGCACAGGACCTGCGATCTTCATGACACCCTGTTAGATGAGTTTGCACAGGACCTGCGATCTTCATGACACCTTGTTAGATGAGTTTGCACAGGACCTCCGATCTTCATGACGCCCTGTTAGATGAGTTTGCACAGGACCTCTGATCTTCATGACGCCCTGTTAGATGAGTTTGCACAGGACCTCTGATCTTCATGACGCCCTGTTAGATGAGTTTGCACAGGACCTGCGATCTTCATGACACCCTGTTAGATGAGTTTGCACAGGACCTGCGATCTTCATGACACCCTGTTAGATGAGTTTGCACAGGACCTCCGATCTTCATGACGCCCTGTTAGATGAGTTTGCACAGGACCTGCGATCTTCATGACGCCCTGTTAGATGAGTTTGCACAGGACCTGCAATCTTCATGACACCCTGTTAGATGAGTTTGCACAGGACCTTTGATCTTCATGACGCCCTGTTAGATGAGTTTGCACAGGACCTCTGATCTTCATGACGCCCTGTTAGATGAGTTTGCACAGGACCTGCGATCTTCATGACACCCTGTTAGATGAGTTTGCACAGGACCTGCGATCTTCATGACACCCTGTTAGATGAGTTTGCACAGGACCTGCGATCTTCATGACACCTTGTTAGATGAGTTTGCACAGGACCTCCGATCTTCATGACGCCCTGTTAGATGAGTTTGCACAGGACCTTGGATCTTCATGACGCCCTGTTAGATGAGTTTGCACAGGACCTCTGATCTTCATGACGCCCTGTTAGATGAGTTTGCACAGGACCTCCGATCTTCATGACACCTTGTTAGATGAGTTTGCACAGGACCTCTGATCTTCATGACACCCTGTTAGATGAGTTTGCACAGGACCTGCGATCTTCATGACACCCTGTTAGATGAGTTTGCACAGGACCTGCGATCTTCATGACACCCTGTTAGATGAGTTTGCACAGGACCTTGGATCTTCATGACGCCCTGTTAGATGAGTTTGCACAGGACCTGCGATCTTCATGACACCTTGTTAGATGAGTTTGCACAGGACCTGCGATCTTCATGACACCTTGTTAGATGAGTTTGCACAGGACCTCCAATCTTCTTTATGCCCTGTTAGATGAGTTTGCACAGGACCTGTGATCTCCATGACACCCTGTTAGATGAGTTTGCACAGGACCTTTGATCTTCATGACGCCCTGTTCGATGAGTTTGCACAGGACCTCTGATCTTCATGACGCCCTGTTAGATGAGTTTGCACAGGACGTCTGAACTTCATGACACCCCGTTAGATGAGTTTGCACAGGACCTGCGATCTTCATGACACCTTGTTAGATGAGTTTGCACAGGACCTGCGATCTTCATGACACCTTGTTAGATGAGTTTGCACAGGACCTCCAATCTTCTTTATGCCCTGTTAGATGAGTTTGCACAGGACCTGTGATCTTCATGACACCCTGTTAGATGAGTTTGCACAGGACCTTTGATCTTCATGACGCCCTGTTCGATGAGTTTGCACAGGACCTGCGATCTTCATGACACCCTGTTAGATGAGTTTGCACAGGACCTGCGATCTTCATGACACCCTGTTAGATGAGTTTGCACAGGACCTTTGATCTTCATGACGCCCTGTTAGATGAGTTTGCACAGGACCTCTGATCTTCATGACACCCTGTTAGATGAGTTTGCACAGGACCTGTGATCTTCATGACACCCTGTTAGATGAGTTTGCACAGGACCTTTGATCTTCATGACGCCCTGTTCGATGAGTTTGCACAGGACCTCTGATCTTCATGACGCCCTGTTAGATGAGTTTGCACAGGACCTGCGATCTTCATGACGCCCTGTTAGATGAGTTTGCACAGGACCTGCGATCTTCATGACACCCTGTTAGATGAGTTTGCACAGGACCTCTGATCTTCATGACGACCTGTTAGATGAGTTTGCACAGGACCTCTGATCTTCATGACGCCCTGTTAGATGAGTTTGCACAGGACCTCTGATCTTCATGACGCCCTGTTAGATGAGTTTGCACAGGACCTCTGATCTTCATGACGCCCTGTTAGATGAGTTTGCACAGGACGTCCAATCTTCTTTACACCCTGTTAGATGAGTTTACACAGGGAGGACAGAGTTGACTGACCTTCACACATTCAAATGCGTGGAAAGGAGATGGGCATCAACAAGCATTACCCCCTCCTCCCCGATACCCGATGAAATATGTGATTGCATCAGAGCCAGTGATAGCTGTTTCACTCGGGGAGGAAATTTTCTAACATGTAAATCTGACAGATGGTTGTAGTTTCATATGGCACTGTAGAACCAGTGAAAGTCCTCCCCAAATAAAACAGCCCTGTGTGTCTGCCCCTTGTTTCTTTTATAAAACAGCCCTGTGTGTCTGCCCCTTGTTGTCTGCCTCTTGTTGTCTGCCCCATGTTGTCTGCCCCTTGTTGTCTGCCCCTTGTTTCTTTTATAAAACAGCCCTGTGTGTCTGCCCCTTGTTGTCTGCCCCTTGTTTCTATTATAAAACAGCCCTGTGTGTCTGCCCCTTGTTGTCTGCCCCTTGTTTCTTTTCACTTTATTCCAAATTGTCCAGTCAGACTGTTTTTCTTGTCTGGGCTGGAGGTGGGGAGGGTGGTGGTGAAAAAAAAGGGCACGAACGGGGGGGAAGGCTTTAAGTGTGTGTGTGTGTGTGTAGAGAGAGAAGAGGGAGAGGTTCTTATGAGTAAAACGATAACTGACAGGTTTTGAGTCAAGAATTGTAGTCCATATATGTGTGATGATAGTGGATTCCATGTTTTCTTATGGGTATACTTTCAGGATTTGCCAGACTGCTGTAACTTGCTGCTAGTTTTGGCAGTAATTTGCACTGTTGAAATGGGTCAAGACCTGGTAAACTGGATGACACTGATCAATCTGTCAGAAATATCTCCTCCATGGCAGTGGTGGTATCAAAAGTCAAGAAAGGCCAAGAGAGCAACATTCCTCTTGAAATAATCTTCCATGCCCACAGTCTATTTTTCAAAATCATAATCCTGAAATATTTTCCTTGCTCCAAGAAGATCTCAGATAGAAGTGAACTCTGTATTTCCTTACACTTCTCTGGTCTCTTTTAAACATGAACCTAGTTTATGTGATCATCTGGTTCATGTAAAGATAAGAGAAGTCCAACGTTTACAAAGTGCCTGGCAATATCCCTTGTGGCAAACAAAAGTGTAAACGCATGAACTTTGGTTAACAACCACCAGACAATCAGTGATTTATGTGGAAATTTGACTGTTTCCACTTCCACTGCTAATATTCTCAACTTGTGTGCTCATTGAGCTCTTCTGTGTGTGGTGAAATAGACATTAGTTGTGTGTTCATTGAGCTCTTCTGTGTGTGGTAAAATATACATTAGCTGTGTGTTCATTGAGCTCTTCTGTATGTGGTAAAATAGACATTAGTTGTGTGTTCATCGAGCTCTTCTGTGTATGGTGAAATATACATTAGTTGTGTGTTCATCGAGCTCTTCTGTGTGTGGTAAAATATACATTAGTTGTGTGTTCATTGAGCTCTTCTGTGTGTGGTAAAATATACTTTAGTTGTGTGTTCATTGAGCTCTTCTGTGTGTGGTGAAATAGACATTAGCTGTGTGTTCATCGAGCTCTTCTGTGTGTGGTAAAATATACATTAGTTGTGTGTTCATTGAGCTGTTCTGTATGTGGTGAAATATACATTAGTTGTGTGTTGATTGAGCTCTTCTGTGTGTGGTGAAATATACATTAGTTGTGTGTTCATCGAGCTCTTCTGTGTGTGGTAAAATATACATTAGCTGTGTGTTCATCGAGCTCTTCTGTGTGTGGTAAAATATACATTAGCTGTGTGTTCATTGAGCTCTTCTGTGTGTGGTAAAATATACATTAGCTGTGTGTTCACTGAGCTCTTCTGTGTGTTGTAAAAATATACATTAGCTGTGTGTTCATTGAGCTCTTCTGTGTGTTGCAAAATATACATTAGCTGTGTGTTCATTGAGCTCTTCTGTGTGTGGTAAAATATTCTTCTAATGCTAATCTTCTCAACTTGTGTGTTCATTGAGCTCTTCTGTTTGTGGTAAAATAGACAGTAGTTGACAGTACCACATCCCCATTGAACTTTTCTCCAAACACCTCCAAAGCATTCAGATGTGCCACCCAACTCCCGTCTCTTCCATTTCAGCAGTGCAGATCACTACCAAAACGGATTGCAAGTGACAGCGATGTGGCAAACTCATCAAGTGTTACCTCACTAAAAAGATAGGGAATCCCTATCATCACACATTGAGGGACCTCCATTCCAAAAAGTGATCTTTTCACCAGTGATCTTTTCTCTCATGAGTTTTCCTCCACCCTCTCATTTCCATCCTCCCCTTCTCTTGTCTTACCTTCTCTTCTTCCACTCCCTTCCCTTCCCCTCAACCCCCACCGTCCTACTGCCCCATCAAACCCCCTTCCTTCATCCCGCTCTCCACCCAACACCCATTGTAAGGTCTGTGCTGATTGGTGGTGGTATTTTTTCCCCCAGTAGTTTCACGCCATGCTGATGTTTCCACCTTTATTGTAAGGTCTGTGCTGATTGGTGGTGGTATTTTTTCCCCCAGTAGTTTCACGCCATGCTGATGTTTACACCTTTATTGTAAGGTCTGTGCTGATTGGTGGTGGTATTTTTTCCCCCAGTAGTTTCACGCCATGATGATGTTTACACCTTTATTGTAAGGCCTGTGCTGATCGGTGGTGGTATTTTTTCCCCCAGTAGTTTCACGCCATGATGATGTTTACACCTTTATTGTAAGGTCTGTGCTGATTGGTGGTGGTATTTTTTCCCCCAGTAGTTTGACGCCATGCTGGTGTTTACACCTTTATTGTAAGGCCTGTGCTGATTGGTGGTGGTATTATTTCCCCCAGTAGTTTGACACCATGCTGGTGTTTACACCTTTATTGTAAGGTCTGTGCTGATTGGTGGTGGCATTATTTCCCCCAGTAGTTTGAGGCCATGCCGGTGTTTACACCTTTATGCTGTCAGGCAAAAAGTATCATCACACACTTTAGTGCTCCTTGTCCTGCACCCTGAAGTCATCAGCCATCAGCATTACTGAAGAATTTCTAACTTGAAAAGTCTGTTTCACAATGCTTTCAAGGATCCCATTACTCCTCCACTAGCTGCAGCAACATTGGTGGTCAACCCAGTGTCTGTGCATGAAGGATTCAGGAATCATAAAAATCCTTCAAAAATCATCAGTAGTATGTTGTCATTTTTTCCACCATGAGTCAGCATCACTGTTTGTTGTTTTGGAGCTGTTCTGTGTGCGTGTGTGTGTTTTAGCGTGTGTTTGTGTATGTGTGTATGAGTGTGAGTGTGTACAAGCGTGTGTGTGTGTGTGTGTGTGTGTGTGTGTGTGTGTGTGTGTGTGTGTGGGCGCGCATGTGTGCAGTTACAAGGAATTAGCTCTCATTGTATGTGATGTGGGTTTTTTGTGCATTAATCATTTTACAGTTAGAATCACCAAGAGCTGGCTGTTGGGACATTGTGTGTGTGCACATGCAGTGTATGTGTATATGAATGTGATTGAAAGGACTTAAACCAACTCCTTTGTATGTGTTTTCTGTGCAGTACTCATTCTACAGTGAGAAGCACCGCCGCTATGTATGTGTTTTCTGTGCAGTACTCATTCTACAGTGAGAAGCACCGCCGCTATGTATGTGTTTTCTGTGCAGTACTCATTCTACAGTGAGAAGCACCGCCGCTATGAGATGGCGGTGCTGGAGCTGTACGAGGGGAAGGAGCAGAGCAACTCCACAGCCTTCTCCTCCCTCTCCCCTCCCCCCAACACTCTGGTGCTGCGGCAGTCCTACATCTTCCCTGTCCCCATCCACTGCATGGCCTCTTCTGTCACTGAGAAGGGCATCACCAACAAGAACCTGATCAGTGAGTCAGGCATTGTCATGGAGTAATGCTCACTTCCACTTTTGTACATTTATACACACACGCATGCGCACGCCCCCCCCCCCTCCCACACACACACACACACACACACAATACACTCGCACACACACACACACACACACAAACTCACACACACACTCACATATGATGTGAAGAAATGTCCCAAAAGTAAAAGGAAGCATGAGAGACAACTTTGTGAATGCATATTAAAGAATACATGTGTTCTCTGTAGGATCAGTAACCCTTTTGCAAACTGTGTGCTGACAAGATTTACAGGAAAATCACAAATTGCATCTAATTTGTACTTTTTTAATCAAATTCAATGCTAATGAAAATAGTCCAATATAAGAGCAAATAAGTGAAAAGAAACTTTCAAAATGGACAAAAAAAAGGGGCTCAGTTCTCAGTAAAGGGATTTGGCATGTAAACATGGATGCGAGACAGATTATTTTGTTTCATAGTGTTGACAGAAATATCCTTTGAACATTTTCTGTAAATGGACTTGACGTGTAAATATGGGTTTGAAATAGATCATTTTATTTAAAAATAGCTCTGGTGGAAGTATTCAATGAACATTTCAGTGAATGGATTTGGCGAATGATTAATTGTTTGTGATAAAGCATTTGGTTTCATGGCTTTGACAGAATATCCTTTGAACATTTTCTGTAAATGGATTTGAGGTGTGAATATGGGTTTGGGATAGATTGTTTTGTTTAACAGCTCTGATAGAAGCATCCAATAACATTTTTGGTGAATGGATTTGGCAAATGATTATTGATTTGTGATAGAATCATTTGGTTTCATAGCTTCTGACAGAATATCATTTGAATATTTTCAGTAAGTGGATTTGGCTAGTAAAATAGGTTTGGGATAGGCCATTTAATTTCATAACTGTGAAAGGAACATCCCTCCATCACAAGCAGGGATGGGACTATGGATGGAGAGCTGAATTGAGGCAGTGCCTGGAGTGGTATTGAAGATGAGAGAGCAGTTAACCCTTACGCCGCCGGCATCGCATGTGGCTCACCGCCAGTGTCGCGAAATGCGACCAACTAGGGTTACCTAACTCTCCATGCTCTCACTCTCCACTTTGATGAGATAGAAAGCAAGCAATAAACGTCATAGTTGGGGGATTCCCTGACCTGTGCTCACAGCCATTTGCTTCGTCAGAGCGCTGTTCAGTGAAGTGATTTTTATTGATTTATACTGATTGTTTTTTGATTCACAAACCACAGTGCCAAGGACATCCACGCTGTTGGTTCGGATGACGAATTTGCACAGGCCCTCAATGCCAGGCGCCTGAAACTCAACCTGCCACGAGCAAACGAAGCTGAAGATTGGGAGAAACTGGATGCAAAAATCGTCCAAAGACTCGATGCACTGATAGGGAAAAGCACCCTGGAACACAAACTAGCCACATATGGGGACATTGTGTATGCCACATGAAGAGACGCCTATGGAGCAAAACTACCCAAAGAGAAAACACCTCCAAAGAAATCCAGACGCCAAGAAGAGATGGACAAGATCAGGGTCCAAAAGAAAACCCTCAAGAAGCAAATGAAGACTGCACTGCCAGCTGAAAAACAAGGCTTGGAAAAACTCTGGAAAGACCTGAAAGCAAAACACAGCGCCCTCAGCAAAGCGGAATCTGCGAGGAAGAGGAAGAGCAAAAAGAAGACACAAGAGCGCTTCTTCAGAGACCCCTTCCAGTTTGCCAGAACACTGTTTGAGCACCCAAAATCTGGGACCCTAAGTGTGGACAAAGGAATTCTTGAGCAGCATCTGAGGAAAATGAACTCTGACTCACAGAGCAAAGCACCACTCGACATTCAAAGTCTGGTGTGGCCAACCAACCCTGAGGCACAGTTCAATGACAAGCCTCCAACGTTGGCAGAAATCAAGAAGGTGGTCAACAAAGCCAGAGCCAAATCATCACCAGGGCCAAACGGAATACCTTACCAGCTGTACAAGAAATGTCCCAAGGTGCTGGAGTGGCTCCACAGGCTGCTGCAATCAGCTTGGAGAAACCAGAAGATCAGCGGCCAGTGGATGACGGCAGATGGTGTGTACATCCCCAAAGAGAAAACGCAAGCGACATCAGCCAGCTCAGGCCAATATCACTACTGAACGTCGAAGGGAAAATCTTCTTCTCTGTCATGGCAGCAAGGCTGACCAAGTACCTCATGGAAAACGAGTACTTGGATGTGTCAGTCCAGAAAGGTGGCATCCCAGGCATGGCTGGCTGTGTAGAACACGCCACAATGATCTAGGACACAATCCAAAGAGCAAAAACAGAAAAGAGAGACCTGGACGTAGTGTGGCTTGATCTGGCAAACACATATGGATCTGTACCCCATGAGGTGATACAGTTGGCTCTTGAGATGTACCATGTGCCAAAGAACATCTGCGACATGCTCAAGAAGTACTTCAATGGCTTCTCAAAGCGGTTCTCTACCAAGGAGTACACAACAGATTGGATCAACTTGGAAGTGGGCATTGCAATGGGCTGTGCAATTTCTCCAGCACTGTTCGTGTTGGCAATGGGAAGTCATCTTGAAAGCAGCAACAAGCAATGCAAGACAAACAGACCTTGGCGATGGATACAAGATGCCCCCTCTCAAGGCCTTCATGGATGACATTACAGTGATTTCATCCAGAGAAGACGAGACACGTCATGTGCTGGAAAGGCTGGACGACATAGTTGCTTCATCCAGAAAGAAGTTCAAGCCAAAGAAATCACGGAGTCTCTCACTGAGGAAAGGAAAAGTGGCCGAATCTGTGGTCTTCAGTGTTGCCAACCAGGCCATTCCAACAGTCACAGAAGAGCCAGTCAAGAGCCTTGGAAGATGGTATGATGATACGCTGAAAGACACACAAAGAGCAAAAGAAACCAAACAGATGTCGGAAGAAGGCTTGGAGACCATTGACCAGTGTGGGCTCCCTGGCAAATACAAGGTCTGGTGTCTGCAGTTCATGCTGATACCAAAGCTCCTATGGCCTCTGATGATATACGACATTTGCACCAGCATAGTGGAGGCAATGGAAGCCAAAATCAACAAGTTCACAAGGAAATGGCTTGGTGTCCCACCCTGTCTGACTGACATAGCGCTGTACTGTCGCCAAGCAAAGCTGAAACTACCACTGAAATCCATCCTGGAAGAATACAAAGCAGGAAAGATCAGACTTCAAAGCATGCTGGAGGACTCAGGAGACAAGGTGGTAGAAGCAGTCAAGCCCAGCTGAAGACAGGCAGAAAATGGAAAGTTCAAGAGGCGATGGATTCTGCAAAAGAAAGTCTCAAGATCAGAGAAAAAACAGGACACACACAGACCAACAGACAAGGACTGGGGGTGACCAAAACTGAATGGTGGTCAAAGGCCAAAGGAAAAGCCAAAAGAGACATGATGATTCAGGAGATGAGAAAAGAAGAAGACCAAAAAAGACTCTAAAAAGCAGTCCAGCAGAGCCAGCAAGGGCAATGGACAACGTGGGAGAATGCACTCCAAAGAAGTCTCACTTGGAATGACAATTGGCACATGGCCCCTCTCAGGATCAGCTTCATTCTCAGATCTGCATATGACCTTCTGCCCTCAAATGCAAACCTGTTGAAGTGGGGAAAAACAGACGATCCTACGATCCTGCATGCCCCCTCTGCCATGAAAAACAAACAGTGGAGCATGTCCTAAGCTCATGTAAAGTAGCCCTGGCTCAAGGAAGGTACACATGGAGGTACAACCAAGTGCTCAAAGAGATTGTACAAGTAGGCTGGGCTAGTACCAACACCACAAAAGGGAAAATCAGGACTCCAAAAGCACCCGCAACATTCTTCACGACAGGAGGCGGCAAATCATGGCCAAGAACAACAGTGCCACTCGGAACATGCAGGCAGAGTCTGCTGGATGGGGCAGATGACTGGGATGCACTGCAGACCTCCCAGAATGGAAGAGTCACCCAGAGATCATCAGCAAGAGTGGCATGAGACCAGACATAGTAGTCCACTCTAAGTCAACCAAGCAGCTGATCATGATTGAGCTCACGGTGCCATATGAGAACAGAATGGAGGCAGCTCAAATCTACAAGACTGAAAAGTATGCTGATCTGGCAAACAGCCTGAGGAGAGAAGGCTATCAGGTCAAAGTCCTCACTGCAGAAATTGGAGCTAGGGGGTTTGTAGGAACGTCTGCATACAGCCTCATGAAACAGCTCTCAGTTGCTGGGAGGGAAAAAACCAGAGCCCTGAAAGCAATGGCAGAAGCGGCAGAGAGGTGTTCAAGCTGGATCTGGTCAAGGAGGAACAAAAGTAAACTTCATAAGGCTTAAATTTCCTACAAATATCAGGTGTCCCTGTGGCTCAGTGGTTAGAGTGCATTAAGTGGAAAATGAGCATGTCCAGAGGGTCATGGGTTCAAATCCCAGCCATGGCTCGTCCCAAGATGGGAAGAAAAAAAGGGGGGGGGGGCAGCAGGAGTCATGAACCGGGTGTGGCCCAACCCCCCTAGAGTGTCAGGAGAAAAGGGCCGAAACACTTGCTTGAAGGGGGCTTCTCTTCTGAGGACTCTCTGCTGCCACGCTCTCCATGAGTTTCTTTCTACTTCACTATGATGTCACAACCAAGCACTTCAGGTACTCAGCCATGCCGTACATTTACTACAGATCAAGTGCTGGAAATATTGAAGAGACCATCAGTTGATCCTGATTCAGATGAAGAACACCCAGATTGTGACCAGGAAACACTATGGGATAGGGAGAGCTTGACCGAATTACCACAAAGAGAGGCAACTCTGTTGGACGCGTGCCAAGTGGTAGGCTAAGGAGCAGTTGTAGGTCAGCGTGGTGTGTGCGAGTGTGTTGTTGGCTCTGGGCCAACTCGCTGTGACTGAACTGAAAGCCGAACTGAAAGCCGTGTGAGTGAGAGATAGGGGGCGACCAACAGCTAAGAGACAATGAACAGCAAGCACAGCTGGCTTCCAACGGCTTAAGGTTGAAGGGGGCATGGCCGATTGACACCTGTCAGAGGTATGCTGCAGAGATGACTTTGAGTGGGAATTATATGACCAGCTGGACTCGTACGCCATAGGAGAATTGCTCCTCAGGTTCTAGAGACCATCAGGCAAGTGAATGACTTTGTTTTCATTAAAAAATATTACTTTTGACAGTGAGAGTGAAAGGAATGTGTGTGTGTGTGTGTGCGTGTGTGTGTGTGTGTGTTCCCTTTTTCTTTCTTTCATGTGTGTACCAGTGGGGCATCAGAAAGTGTGTGTGTGTGTGTGTGTGTGTGTGTGTGTGTGTGTGATTGCTTTTCTGCATTACCTCATTAGTCATAATAATTATTCTTCTGAGGATGATATTCAACCTGTGGACTACTTCCAGCTCTTCTTCTGCTGTTGCAGTTCGAGCATTTATAATTGTTTTTTTCATTTTTCTGTTGAATATTACATACTTTCTGGTATTCATTTTGTGAGTGGAGTATGTTTCTTTGTTCAGAGTTTGATGGCATACTTTCTTCTTGTTTATGTTGAGACTAACGATAACATTCAAGTTTTTTAGTTTTGCATTTTTTTTTGCACTTGAAATTACCAAAAAAAAATTGAATTGTTGTTGACTAACCAATACTAACATTCAATAATTTAACAAAAGTACCGTTTATTTTCTCCATTTCCCAAATACAGCATGAGAATTGGTTGCTTAGTTCCTGAGATATCCGCATTTCACACATGCTGGTATGAAATAAGAGACTTTTTTGAAAAACGGCTGGCGATGGGAATTTATGCAAAATGGAACGTCTGGTGGTGAAAGGGTTAAAGAAAAAAAAGGTGGAAAAGCTGTGTTCGCTTACACTTGTTGCCCCCCCCCCCCCCCCCCACCTCATCCCAAACTTTAGCCATCATTGGGTGCTGCCTACATCAACATTGGGCTCCAGTAGATAGGATTTTGTAATGTGTTGAGAAAAGTGCTGCAAAACCGTTGTGTACATGCATTTCCCTTGTTTAATGTTTGTTTTTCTCTATTGTTTTGTTTTGACAGGCTTGTATTGTTTACTACAGACGCTAGTGAGAAACACCACTTCTGATAGAATGTCTTTGTTCTTTGCACTGGTTTGTACTGTGCTTCTATCAAAGGATGAACATCCACATCACCTCTTCAGGTCTGGTTAAGAGAGAAAAAAAGGTTTGTCTCAGTAGGAAGACAAACATACAAACCACTGTTGGCAGGGTCAAATGGAGAGAGGGAAGATGTGTGGCCGAAGGTGCAAAATAGGATTCATGTCTTGCAGTTGTTTACATTTACGTGTGAGAGTGAATGTGAGGTAGTGTGTGCACACAACTGGGTCAGCAGTGTATTTACAGTCTGTAGTGATACTGTGGGTGATCAGTGACAGTGACATGCCTGTGATGATGTATTGACAGTCTGTAGTGATACTGTGAGTGACAGTGACAGTGACATGCCTGTGATGACGTATTGACAGTCTGTAGTGATACTGTGAGTGACAGTGACAGTGACATGCCTGTGATGACATATTGACAGTCTGTAGTGATACTGTGAGTGACAGTGACATGCCTATGATGATGTATTGACAGTCTAGTGATACTGTGGGTGATCAGTGACAGTTACATGCCTATGATGATGTATTGACAGTCTGTAGTGATACTGTGGGTGGTCAGTGACAGTGACATGCCTATGATGATGTATTGACAGTCTGTAGTGATACTGTGGGTGACAGTGACAGTGACATGCCTGTGATGATGCATTGACAGTCTGTAGTGATACTGTGGGTGATCAGTGACAGTGACATGCCTATGATGATGTATTGACAGTCTGTAGTGATACTGTGGGTGATCAGTGACAGTGACATGCCTATGATGATGCATTGACAGTCTGTAGTGATACTGTGGGTGATCAGTGACAGTGACATGCCTATGATGATGTATTGAAGTCTGTAGTGATACTGTGGGTGACAGCGACAGTGACATGCCTGTGATGATGTATTGACAGTCTGTAGTGATACTGTTAGTGACAGTGACATGCCTATGATGATGTATTGACAGTCTGTAGTGATACTGTGGTTGATCAGTGACAGTGACATGCCTATGATGATGTATTGACAGTCTGTAGTGATACTGTGGGTGATCAGTGACAGTGACATGCCTATGATGATGTATTGACAGTCTGTAGTGATACTGTGGGTGACAGTGACAGTGACATGCCTGTGATGAGTAGTGATACTGTGGGTGACAGTGACAGTGACATGCCTGTGATGACGTATTGACAGTCTGTAGTGATACTGTGGGTGATCAGTGACAGTGACATGTCTATGATGATGTATTGAAGTCTGTAGTGATACTGTGGGTGATCAGTGACAGTGACATGTCTATGATGATACAGTGGCGCTGAAGGTGGGAGGAGTGCTGTCCCTGCCCAAAGCTCTTCTGGATCCTCGAAGACCCTCTATCCCCAGTCAGGAAACCATGTAAGTTCTCACATGCTTACTGGCACAGCATCACCTCAGTTAGGTCAGTTGGTTAGTTTTCTTCTCAACTGATCATTTGTCAGGGTTAGAGGGAAACAAATTAACTGTGGCAATATTAATCATATTTTGTAAGTTGCAGAGTGAGGTGACTGCAGGTGGAAGTCTAAACAAATCTTAAAAAGTGCATGTAATAACTCCGCCAAACATGAAACAACGAATCACAAAACAAAACACAGTGTTTTGTTTTGTGATTCCTTTGGTCGGTCATGTTTGATGGAGTTATTATAGACACTTTTTAAGACATATTTTGTAAACTTATCAAGATTTATTATATCCTTAAGCTTTGAGGACAGAGTTCATGTGTGTCATCACCTTTAGTATCATCAGTTTGTTCAAACTGGACAGTCTTTATTATTTATTATTATTATTTAGCATTTTTTGTTTTCTGGAAGATCAGTGTAAGTTGTCTGTCTGCTGTGTTAAACAGGGAAGAAGGCACAATACCTTACATCCCAGAGCTTCCTGTCAGCACAGAGAACTTCATCAACTACAACCGCAGCATTTTCAATGTACGAGGCATTCACACTGCACCAGCCGGACTGGAGTCCACCTCTTTAGTTTTGGTCTACGGCACTGGTGAGTGACTGCATTTCTTTTTTTTTCCCCCAACATATTTCACACACAATGTGCAGCTACGCATGTACACATGCTTGCACCTACTTTTGCCCATATTTTATTCCATAGAAAATTTGTAACTTTCTCAAGAAGAGATCTCACTCATGTACAATATGGAGATGCAGAGGTTTTTTTTCTTGGCAAACGAAATTATTCCCATGCTTGCTATCACACACTTGCTCACATGCACAATTGTCAGCACTGATCACACACACACACACACACACCATTGTTTGTGAGGTTCCTATATAAACACAGTTGTAAGCACCGATCACACACATACACACCATTGTTTGTGAGGTTTCTATATAAACACAATAGTCAGCACTGATCACACACACACACACACACCATTGTTTGTGAGGCTCCTGTATAAACACAGTTGTAAGCACTGATCACACACACCATTGTTTGTGAGGTTCCTATATAAACACAGTTGTAAGCACTGATCACACAACGCACACCATTGTTTGTGAGGTTTCTATATAAACACATACAGTTTAAGTGCTGATTATGCACATACATTTGAAAGTGCTGATTATGCACATACGATTGAAAGTGCTGATTATGCACATACGTTTGACAGTGCTGATTATGCACACATGTTTGAAAGTGCTGATTATGCACATACGTTTGAAAGTGCTGATTATGCACACATGTTTGAAAGTGCTGATTATGCACATACGTTTGAAAGTGCTGACTATGCACATACGTTTGACAGTGCTGATTATGCACATACGTTTGAAAGTGCTGATTATGCACACATGTTTGAAAGTGCTGATTATGCACACATGTTTGAAAGTGCTGATTATGCACACATGTTTGAAAGTGCTGATTATGCACATACGTTTGAAAGTGCTGATTATGCACACATGTTTGAAAGTGCTGATTATGCACATACGTTTGAAAGTGCTGATTATGCACATACGTTTGAAAGTGCTGATTGCACTCGCACCCACATTTACCCTTTTTTGGTGCTGATCCCACTCACCCACGTTTGCAAGTGCTGATCATATTCACATACATATGCACTTGAAAATGCTGATCTAATTCACACAGACATATTTGTAAGACTTGATCCCAGTCACACATGTTTGTAAGTGCTCATCAGTCACATGCCTGTTTTTAAGTACTGATCACAGTCACAAACACACTTTTGTTGGTCCTGAATTTCTCATTACATGTATTTTATGTATGTACAGATAAAATTTATGAACTAGCAGCCCTTTTGGGTATTACAAAATCACTGACCTTTACATACAGACTGGAATTTTAAGTGCCAGGGGTTAATTTCTGAAGGACCAACACCTGTTACCAACTTCTGTTGCTTAGGGTACCTGGCTCCTCACACTACAGGTCAAACAGGCCTGCAGACAGATTTCACCACCAAGCAGTAGCAAGACTGGTCAATAGGAATGGATAAGTAACAATGAACAGGGCCAGTGTAAGAGCTGCAGACAAATTGGAGCTGAATAAAAAGGCTGTAAGAAATTGACGGCATGTGAGGGATGTAACAACAATCTTGATAGAAGCCAGAGTTGGTTACATCCACACCCATGTCAGGTGATGTGGCAGACAGGGGTTCATATCCCAGATGGCCATATAGAACTGCTGCAGCGCTACGTTGAAACCACCAAGTGAGAACCAGTTAGCTTTCTTGCTTCCAGACAAAATTATGATTACATTCAAATTTATCTCCATCAGTTATCAAGAGAATTTGAAGCTATAACTCCGTCTCTTTTAAGTTTCTTCCCCTTTTGATTTTGCCTGTTGGTTTTAATATGTGAATTCCTGTTCCTCAGTTTGGGTTTGAAAAGGTCTGTTGACTGGACATGGTTGTAGGCTGTCACGTGCTGGGTTTGAAAAGGTCTGTTGATTGGACATGGTTGTAGGACGTCACCTGCAGGGTTTTAAAAGGTCTGTTGATTGGACATGGTTGTCACCTGCTGGGTTTTAAAAGGTTTGTTGATTGGACATGGTTGTCACCTGCTGGGTTTTAAAAGGTCTGTTGATTGGACATGGTTGTCACCTGCTGGGTTTTAAAAGGTCTGTTGATTGGACATGGTTGTCACCTGCTGTGTTTTAAAAGGTTTGTTGATTGGCTATGGATGTCACCTGCTGGGTTTTAAAAGGTTTGTTGACTGGACATGGTTGTAGGATGTCTCCTGCAGGGTTTTAAAAGGTCTGTTGACTGGACATGGTTGTAGGATGTCACCTGCTGCCCTGGAGATGGACAGGTCAAGGGTCAAGGTGGCAGGGAAAATGCCCATGTTAATGAAGGCCATCTGCTATGTTTTGACCTAGCATGGTTCTGTGGTCGAGATAACCATGTACCATTCCGGAAGTGATTTTTTTGTCTTTGTTGTGTTTCAGACATATTGTACACCCGTGTGATGCCATCCAAGATGTTTGATGTCCTGAAGGAGGACTTTGACTACGTGTTCATTGCTGCCGTGTTAGCCATCATGATTGTCGTCTCCATTATATCCCAGAAGCTGGCGGCCAGGAAGGCACTGAAGCGTGCATGGAAGTAGACTGGAGATGGCTGTGTTGATGTGTGTGTGAATGGGGGTTGTGTATGATTGTGAAGAATAATTTCTTTAAAAAATTGTCTGAGGACAGTAGATCAGGTAGTCTTTGTGGGGAGTATGTCAGTCTGTGTTTTAAAGCACCGTGTCAGTCTGGATATTGTTTGTTATGAATGCATGTGTTTCTTAGCTGTGGATGTGGAATGGAGGACAGGCTGCTGTTTGGGATGAGAACCAAGATGTATTGGCTTGTCTGTGAGTTGAAGGGATAGTATGCATGTTGTATTGAGGGGAAGCATGTGTGTGATCATTCTACTTGTATGTAAAAAAAAAAAGGGGGCTGTTTTCCTGGGCACCAGTGTGTGTGTGTGTGCATGTGCGTGTGTAAAATGACCTGCATTGGGAAGTGCCCATCTGTTTCTTGTGAACATGGTGCCAGTTGTTTTCTTGTGTGTATGTATTTCTTTTTCCTTTCTTTTTATACACTTGGTGTTCTTTTCACTCTCATCTTGTGACTCGGTGTACTCGGATACATACACAGGCTTTTCTTGTTGCGAATGTTTGTATGTGGCACTTTAACCATCATCCTTCAGAATCGATACTAGGTCTGTTTTGCTTTTCCCCCATAATAGCATTGAGGTACAGTTGAGAACACGACATGTGGCTGTTCAAGCAAGCAGTGTGAAAGTACCAGTCGGCTGAATGTCACTGATGTCAGGATTTGTTTTTGCACATGTGTGACTGATGAGAAAGTAAATTTGGTTATGTGGTTAGAATATTTGTTGACCTGTAACAGGTGTGTGAATGAAACATTTTGAACAAAAATCTAACATTCTATACCTTTTTTTCATTTCTCTCTATTCCTTGTAGTCAGCTGGATTCAAGACGTGGTGCTAGCAGACTTGAATCATTCAGCATAGTCATACGTGTTCAACTCAAGACACACATTTGTAACTGTTAGTTTTCTTGTTGTTGGGCAATACATTACTATGTACTGTTTCCATCTATAAGCCTTCTCCATGCTTGGTTCACAGCTCTTTGAAGCTACGGAGATCATTTGTTCTGTAGTGGATACAGCACCACTGTCTTCTAAATAGCAAGCAATGGAGAAAGAACAGTTCTTGTTTTCCACTATACCAGGGACCACAGAGCTTGATCACAGAGGGGGCAATTTATCTGGGTAAAGCAGGGTATATTTGCTGATTTTCATGTGAAGGAAAGAAATGTTAGCAAGATCAAAGTATGGGTGTTCTTCATATAATTCTGTAAAAACATGATCAAAATGTGATCAGTATTAGGTCCAAGTGGCGCAAGAGGAAAGACATGAATGAAAAAATAAAGATGAAGGAAGAAATGTGAGCTGTTGCACCAAAACACTCATAGTCTGTTATTTTTTAGATGATCCATGTTTTGGAAACTTTTGGGAGACAAGCATCATATCCAGATGTGACTATGTCTGGACACCCTCCACCTTAGTGATTCTTTATTTCTTCTCTATTTGTCATCTCTACTTGTCTCTCTGTTTGTCGGCAAACTGTATTCAGGTTCACAAAAGCTTGTTGTAAAGTTCTTTCTAAGTGGGTGTGATGTGTGAAAATCTATGTTCATTCCATAAATATCATGGATTTCAAAGTCTTTGGTCCTGATTTGCCTGTGTGGATGTGTGTAAAGACAAAAGCAGATGACAGTGTGGATATCAGAATAGAATAATGAGAAGTAAAATTGTAAATGAATATAGAGAATGTGAAAAAAACAGAGAGGGTCACATGCAGGTACATGATTTTTTATTCTGGAAGTTTCCTTTTCTTCATACCACTCTTATTACCTAAACACGTAGTGACAAACACGTAGTGACTGAGTAAACTTGCAGAATACAAAGCGATATGTACAATATGCTCATTCCTTGCAAACAAAAGGACAGCTATCAGAATACCACCATTCACATGGAGAATATTTGATAATTTGTACATCCCCCATTCTCCATCCTAGTTCACCTTTCTCCCCCTTTTCCTTTGCAAATGACATACTTTAAAAAGGGGAGTGGGGGGGGGGGGGGGGGACTCTATCAATCTTGTACCTTTCTCTTCCATGAAAACCTACAGACTGACAGGTAATAGTGCATACTCACATCACAAGTCTGCAAACATAAATATGGTCATGTCGATATGCACTGTGCGCAGCGAACACAGAATTCAAACATGTACATGAAACAGTATTTCAAAATAAGCCTGTGTTCTGGTGTGCATGAATACATGTAGCTGTCAGTCTATAGGACGTCAGTGGTAGTTAAGAATTCTGACAAAATCAGCTAGAAATGTAACCAGCTTTCACTGCAGCATAGGTTGTGATACAAATAAATGCTATGATCAACAAAATAAAGATGCGTCACTGTGAATTAGGTTGTGATACAAATGAAGGCTATGATCAAGAAAAAAAGATTGCGTCAATGTGAATTCCAATATACTGACTTAAGCTTCATGTTAGTTTCAGGTAGACACGTTTCCATCATTGCTTATTGTTGCATTAGTATTGTAGAATGGCATACAATACATTTTGACAGATAATTTGATTTGAATTATAGTCCCACCTCCCAACCCCCCTTTCTACACCCTCTTTTCCACCTACCAACATTAAGTATACACACACATACTTCAAATAAACTGCTTGTACATACAAACATTCAGGCTTACACATGATACACACACACGTCTAAGCAAAGACAACACTGCATTGATTATCCCATAGCTCAGAAGATGAAAACAAGACTGGTCTAAACTGGCACTTTTATTTGTTTTTTTTTTATTTCTATTTTTTCTTTTTATTGTTAAAATTGCAAGCATCTGTATCTGCATCCCCCTCTAACCTTGCATGTATAAACAGAGTACACACACAGCACTGATGCATTATTATTATAGTAAGCAGCAGTGGCTTACAAATTTTCCCCTTCACATAAAGTGGAAAAACAATTGCCACTTATTCTGGACTTGGTTGTTTATATCTGTGTATTACAAAATCATACCACACATTAATCAATTTGAAATTATTGGTGTAATCAGTTTACTTGTATAACAATAATCATACAATATCTGAAACTGACATTGTAACAAACATCTACAGTTCATTTCGCACATAATTTTCAACTTGCCTTTTTCTTTAGAGACTTTCAACAATCTGGACAGACGCACCACTGCTGACGGCCACCAGCAGAATGCAGCACTGTGTCAGAGAGGTGGCCAATCACAGTCTGGATGACACACCACTGCTGACGGCCACCAGCAGAATGCAGCACTGTGTCAGAGAGGTGGCCAATCACAGTCTGGATGACACACCACTGCTGACGGCCACCAGCAGAATGCAGCACTGTGTCAGAGAGGTGGCCAATCACAGTCTGGATGACACACCACTGCTGACGGCCACCAGCAGAATGCAGCACTGTGTCAGAGAGGAGGCCAATCACAGTCTGGATGACACCCCTGGGTTAGGGCCTTTCCAGGGCTCATCTGTACCACAAAATCAGTGAAAGCAACGGCATTAGAACTAAACATGTACACACTCTACACCTAGTGGCATGTATTTCATACACATAATCGTTGTCATCATAATGAGCAACATTCTTTCAATGTACATGTATTTTTTCATAATTCTAACCCACTAAATATTGTTCATAAACACACACACACAGGCACACACTCATACATGCATACATTTACAGAATTCAACCATGATGGATTCCTTGTGTGCCTTGACCAAAGGGCAACAACTCTAACTCTCAGCTGAGTTTTTTTCTGCAACAAACATGCCAATAAAAAGGAACAATGGCAGTGATTATAGACTCTGAAATATTAACCATCCAAAAAAAAAAAAAAAAAAAAAGGAAGAACCTTTTTTCCTGTCGTTTCACCAAGATCGGGTAGCCCTCTGTGCTGCAGTATGATCAAAGATCACGCCCCCCCCCCCCCTTCCCGCCCCCTCCCCCATCACCCCCCCCCCCCCTTCTGCTTTACAAAAAATTTGGAAGACTTGTACACATTATTTTTGTAAAAAGTACACTCATTTTTGTTGAAGAATACACTTCTAGCAGTTTTAGGGTAAACAGGTCTGATACATGCTTGAAATTAAAAAGAATACACACACACACACACACTCTTTTGAGTCCCCAAAACGCATGCATTCATATTCTCACACACATATACCCCAGGGGTATTGATTCATGAACAGAGACTGGGATCCAAGTATGGGATAATCTTGCCAGTCTGAGACTAAAATACATAGCATATTGATTCACCCACTGTCTGAAGTGACACAATTCAGAAGGCATATCTATGCACACATGTACACAGCAGCACACATCGTCTTATTGTTACACATGCCCTCTCACCTATAACCATTGCTAGGATAGGAAATCGGTCAGCACCAAAGAAAACTTCCTTCTGTCCTTTGATATGGGCCACAATAAACGGAGCTCCAAAACACTGGAAAAAACGACACTTTTCTCACTGAATATAAAATACACATGAAGGAGTGAAAATAATATGGCCATCATCATAAATCTAGTTTCCTGAAAACAGAATTAACAGATTTCCGATTAACATACCTCAATCTTTGTTTTTGCTTACCATTTTGCAAAATCATTTAAATTCTTATTTGTTTTCATGTGACATAATGCTTTAAACACACACACACACACACACACACACACACACACACACCAAGACACACACACATTAACCAGTTTGTATTTTCTGTCAACAACGACAACACAAATTGGGTGTTTTCTTTTTCTTTAATATATACACAAGTACGTGGAAATGCTGAATCTGCTTTAATAAAGAGTATCTAGTGTGCACACATTCTAATACATGATCATCATCTGGAGTCCCAGCTTGCCAAACATTCTCACACTTTTAAGGATAAACAAAAGAGTCGTCAGGATAAACAAAAGAGTCATGTGCCTTTTCTCAACATGGGAGCTAAAGCTACCATAGTTGTTTATGAAGATAATCAAATGATTTTTCAAATACAACTCTAGTTTTCAAGTTGACCTGTTGACCCTCCTGCATTCACACATCTCGCCCAGAAAACCCTTCTTGGGATTTATCTTCCTTCAGATTTTTTTTTTTTTCAAAAATGCTTCTTTACCCAAATACACAGTACAGTTCAGTAAAAAAATACTTCCTAAACAATCATATTTGGCGAGAGTATTAGTTGTGACTTTGTCCCGCTTTACTTTGCACATTAGTCTACATGTGGCATGCAGCTGTTAGGTCCTTTGTTGTACCTTCAAAGTAGTGTCACTAAAACGTCCTCTTACCTTAGCTTGTCCTGCTACTCCTAGCAGAACTCCTTCTTCTGTAATCAGTAGTTTTATTTAACGTCTTTTCATCGCAAGATGATCTTAGACCTTTAAACTGCAATGTACATTCCATTGTACTACCAGCACCTTCCCTCCCCCCCTCCCCAAAAAAAACCAACAACAAAAAACCCCACTATTAACACACATATCTCAAATGGCTTTTTTCACAATAGTTTAGCAACTGGGGACTGAGCAATAACCAAAGCAATATAAAAAAAGCAAGGGTTATTTACCACACTATCAACATGGTCAGAATTATTTATAAAAATATTCTTCTCCTTATAAGCTGGGGTTAGTATAGGGCATTCAAATAAAAGATGACGAATTGAGATATTCTCCTGACATATACACGCTATACCTCGTGAATATTTTGTATTCCATGTATTTAACCGTAATTTATGAATTAATCTGGCTAGATACCTTGGACATGATGGCAGGATGAATAAATTCTCCTTAAGATGTTTCTTCCGCATATTCTTTTCCAATCGCTGGATCAATTCATGCGGAGAAAAATTTAAGACTTTGTTGAAGGGTGTTTCAAAAATTGTACAAGCTCCCTGTTTTGCCAATTTGTCTGCTAATTCATTCCCTTTTAAGCCACAATGTGAAGGAACCCAGCAAAAATCAACTGCTATACCTCGGGGAAAGTAAACAATGTAATAGATGCTTAATTTCAAAAAGAATATCAGTTCTAATTTTAGAGTTCAGTGCTTTAATGATTGTAAAACTGATTTTGAATCAACACAAAATAGCACACTATAAAATGATACTGGCGTGTCATATAAGATATAATTCAGAGCTTTCATAATTGCATATAGCTCTGATGTATAAATTGAAAATTCTCTGCCTAGATAGAAAGACTTTTGCACATTTAAGGATGGTATAGTGAATCCAGCACCACTGTCAGACATTTCCATTATTGAACCATCTGTAAATATTTTTAAATGATTTGGATAAGTCTTTTCCAGATGTTCTCAAACTTCATTTACTAGAATATTTACATTGTCATCTTTCTTCAAAGTAGTATATTCATCATCAATTTTTGCGCTGGATGCTCCCATGGGGGCATTTGAGGAAAAATGGGAACCTCCGAAATTGCATCAATATCAATACTACATTCTGACATAAGTTCACAAGTGAAATTTCTAATTGGCTCTATGTATGATATATTTTTAGACCTTTTGGGGTATTCCTTGTTGGAATCCATAAGAATTTCATCAGTAGCAGAGTTTTTTACAGATAGGCCTCTTACAACGTATTTGGACACATCCAACTTTCGTTGTTCATTAAGAGGTAAAATGTTTGTCTCCTTATAGCATTTCATTGTGTTTGTGTGCACTGGAACACCCAAAGCTAATTATAAAGCTTTACTATCTAAGCTTTGCAGTTTCTTTAAAAGGTAGTTGGATGCAGAGAAGTATACTTCCTGTCCATATATTAATTTTGATCGGACTAACGATGTATATAAATGTAAAAGTGCAGTACAGTCTTGACCCCATGGTTGACAACATATAATTTTGAGCAAATTTAATCTTTTCCTAGCTTTATCTATCAAATTTTCAATATGCTTTTTCCAGTTCAGCTTCGGTGTTAAAAACACTCCTAAGAATTTGACTGTTTGCTTATATTGTAGAACATTGTCGTCAAGAATAAGGTTGGGCAGAGCTTTTGGGTTTTCGCCATTACTAAAAAGCATTAAACAAGTTTTCTCACCAGATAATTCAAGACCGTTCTCTTTCATGTAAGCAGACAATCTGTTCAATTCTCCTTGATACATTGTCTGTACACATTTTACTGCCCTTTTATTCGAGTGCTTCCTTAATGAAGTATTAATCCAAATGGCAATATCATCTGCATACTGCACTACATTGGTGGATTTTGATAATGCCTTTGGGAGATCATGTATAAGGATCGTAAATAATAAAGGTGCAATAACAGATCCCTGAGGAATGCCCATATCTATTTTCCTGAATGATGAATATATTTTTCAAATTCGTGTACATATATTTCTTCCTTCTAGAAAGTTTTTTTTATATAATCATACATATTCCCAGAAATACCAATATTTTTCAGTTTATACAATAATCGAGCATGCCAAACACGGTCATATGCTTTCTTTACATCAAAGAATGTAGCTAATGTACTTTTTCTGCGTGAAAATTGCTTTTTTTATATGAGAAGTTAGTTTCACTAAATGATCAGTTGTGCAATGCCCTTTTCTGAATCCAGCTTGCTGGACTGGAATAATGTCATTTTTTTCACTATAATATAATAAACGTGTTTGTACAACTTTTTCAAGAAGTTTACCAACATGGGATGTTAAAGCAATGGGTCTATAGCTATTTACAGATGTTCTCGTTTTACCTTCTTTTGGTACTGGTACTACCACTGAACTTTTCCAGATTGTAGGAATAGTGCCGTACGTCCAACATTTTCGGAACAACGAATGTAGTAATATTTTCCACGAAGAAGGCAAGTGTCGAAGAAGCTCGTAAGAAATACCATCTAGGCCCACTGCTGAATCATAAGATGTAATGGATTCTATCGCTTCAAGAAGTTCTGATGATTGTAATGGAGAACTTAAGCAGTTATTATTGTCTGGTATGGGACTCTTATATTGTTCTTTTTGTTCCTCTTTTTGTCTATGGTACTTGATTTCTGCTGGAAGATTTACAGCTCAACTATTTTCCGAAAAGAAATGGGAGAAAGCTTCCACCTTATCCATTGTGCTTGGAAATTCTTTTGTTAATTTTACTGGGTAAGCTTGTGTTTTGTAACAATTTTTTATTTGTTTTACTTTTTTCCAAACTTTAAACATATCCCTCGATTCTTTTACTTCGGTCTCACAAAATTCTGCCCAGTATTTCTTTTTAGCTTGAGCAATAATTTTGTTACATTTGTTCTTTTCTTGCTTCATAAAGACAAAATTTTCTTCTGTCTTATTTCGTAACCAAGCCTTGTAACTTATTCGCTTTGATTTAACAGCTAGTCTACATTCTTCTGTCCACCATACATTACCCATATATTTACCAATCTTTTAAAATTTACATTTAGGGATAGAATGCTCAGCTGCTAACAGTATGACTTTGCTGAAATTAGAATAAAATAAATTAACATCATCATTCTCAATAAATGTTGTGTTATACGATGCAAGAAAAATCTGGTAGGCATCCCAGTTGGCAAGTTTACAATTAAACTTTGGAATTTAGTCTTCGATGTCTGTTACATCATTATTTATGTCATCATTAAAGATTATAGTAATGGGGAGGTGATCACTTCCCAAACAATCTTCTCCTATAGACCAATTACAGTTTACTGCAATGCTAGGTGAAACTAAGGATAAATCTATCGCGCTAGGTTTGTGAGTTGAAACATCTGGAATTCTTGTGATTCGACCATCATTTAATAAAACTAAAGAGGAATCAATAATATTTTCAACGAATCTGTTGGATGAAACTTTAGAACACTCAGAATCCCAAAATGGTGCATGAGCATTAAAGTCGCCAACAATGATCCATTTCTTACTTGTTAAATTTGTATTCTTCATCCAGTCTGTATTATCCTCTTGGGGTCCATTAGGATAATATACAGAAAGTATATTGTAAACTGAGTCTTTGTTCACTTTGATTACAGCACCTGTAGCAAATACACCTTCATCTTCCTGCGGCACCGGAAATGGAACGATCCTAGTAAATTCCAGGTCCTGTCTGATGTATAGCGCAGTCTGGACTTTTTTGTTTGATTCACTGACTGTGTAAAGTGGAGGGTAGAAATAATTCTCCAAATTAGGTAGTCTGTGCTTTTCCACATTCAGAGACTGAAGTGCTAGCACAGAGTGGTTTCCCTCCAGAACGTAATTTTCAAAAGATAATAAATTACTGGGAAGTGATCTGGCATTCCATTGAAATATTTTGAAACAATCATTTTGCTTAGCTTTCATGGCAGATTGCAAGTTGTAACATAACTGCTGTTATACAAATTATAGGCTTTCACGGCACATTCTCCACCAAACAAGATTGACTGATACTGAGAGTGACCTATTACAGTAGTAATAAGTACGAAATAGCCCACATTGGGGAACATCTTCTTAACAAATAAACTATACATTCAAAGAAAACACAAAAAGAACAATGTTATATAAACAATAAACCAATGTCTGAATAGCGCACTACTAAGTATACTGACTATGAGAACGATGAAGGCTATGAACACTCGTTATTCAGGGAACTTGTATGTCTCCAAAGTGTAGGTCTGACCTCAATTAACACTTGCAATGATGAATGTGGTGTGCCTTCACAAAACAGAATATCCAGGTATATCTAACACACAAGCCAACATAATGTATACATTTATACACAGGCATACATACAGCCACACACAAAGACGCGCGCGCGCACACACACACACCCACACGTTCTCATCAGTGCATAACGCACACACACACACACGTGCGCGCGCGCACACACACACACACACACACACACTCACACACACACCCACGCATGCACCTACACACACACACCCACATACACACACACACTCACACACACACACACACACACACATTCACATATTAACTACAGCTCAAAATATACATTGTCAAGGCAGTCACCAGTGGGGGTACCAAAAACCCCTCCAGTCAAAGAACCCCATATGCGGCTGAATGTACGATTTGGAACGTCGCTTGGGCTGACTCCAGAAAAGACCGTGAAGGTGTCTGCCCAAGTTTCCGGCCAGCACTGACGCTCCTCGTTGGTTGGGGTGAAGCTGATCCCGGAGACCTCTCGGCTGCAGGTTCTCGTGGCTGATGAAAGAGATATTCTAGTTCTCCACCAGCTCGGCAAACACCAAGGCGTTATAAAGGTCTCTTTCTGCATTCAGGGAAGGATCTTTGACTGGCGAAATTTTGCTAATAACAACTTTCACTTTCTGATGCTCAGGCTGTAACTTGCGCACGGCAGCAACAAACTTCACTGGCAGCCTGAGGGGTCTTGTTTCTCAGGGTGTTGATGTCACAGTGCAACACGACAGCATCAAGTTCTTGGTAAGCGTTTATAGCAGATCTAGCAGCTCTTTCAATATCATCCATGGACAGGCATTTATGTTTGATGACACGAAGTCCATAGGAAAGACCAAGCCTACGTGCCTGCACCCCATTCAGTACAGAATCGTGCAGAATGGCAATACCAGGAAGATCTTTTTCTGTCTGGAGGTACTTTTCAGACTTTGATCCAGCATTTCGAGCTTCAGTAATGACTTTTTTCTTTTTTTGAGAGGATGACGCCGACGGCATTACGTCATCGGAAGTATTTGCATCAGAAACCACGTTCTTTTCCCTCACCGCAGGCAAGTGGGTAGTTTTTGGCTTCTTTGCCCTCCTTCTGTCCTCTATTATCAGCATTTCAGGTAAGTCTTTATTCAATGGAAGGGTAACACTAGCAGATGTTTTAACAGCATCAGAGTAGAGCATATTCTTCTGAACGGGCTGCACTATTTTTACCGCCCCTTTCCCTTCCGACACATCTTTTCTCAGATTCACAATAATATTGGACAGGTGAGCTATTGTTGTTTCCAATGCTTTGACTCGATCGCATAAAGTGTCAATGGTTGTACTTACACACGACAGATTTTTACAAATCGAATCAGCGCCAGTGTTAGTGCCGGGTCGAGTAGGGAGCATGCCGTTAGAAACTTCGTTCAGTTTTAACACTTCAGTAGAGGTCGAAGCATCCTTCTTCTCATTCTTGCTTTGAAGCTTTGTCTTCTCCTTGTTCATTGAACATGTGTCTGCAGGAGTCTTAGCTTACATTCCTCTCATAGGCTGGAACCTAGTCTTGGTCATTTTCTTTCCATTAGAGAACATACTGTCCCAGAAGAAGATTAGCCAGTTGTTGACGTCACCATATTGCGCAGGAATCTCCCTTCCTCTGTAATTCATTTGAAATGTCCATTATGTCACCGACAAAGTTACCACCTACACAAGAACAGATGTGACTGTACGAGTTTCCAGTCAGAAACTCAAACTATAACCATCACGAACATATATGATCTCTGCACAATTCTCAAAAAAAAGATCATCATCAAAATCTAATGTATTTTCTGTCAACTGGGAGCCTGAATGCGGTTTAGTGTTTAAACTTCTGGTGCTTACTTACTTAGGCCCATAGCTCAAGGGTGAGCATAGGCCATCGACAACACTCCGCCATCGCACTCGGTTCTGGGCTGCTCGCTGAATGCCTGTCCAGTTGGTCCCCTGCCTCTTTATCTCTGCCTCAGTGTCTCGCCTCCAGCTGCTGCGAGGTTGGCCTCTCTTCCTTTTCCCCTGTGGGTTCCATGTCAGTGCTTGGCATGTAGTGCTGGATGCTGGCTTCCTAAGAGTGTGTCCAATCCAGCCCCACTTCCTCTGCAGAATCTGGCCACTGGTTCCTGTCCTGCTTGCTTCCATAGATCTTCATTGGTGATCTCTGGCCATCTGATTTTGAAGATGCGCCTCAAGACAGGTGTGAAAGAAGGTCTGAATTTTTTTGCTGTATTGCCTTGGTCATTCTCCAAGTCTCGCAGCCGTAGAGCAAACTTCTGGTGCTGCCACAATGTCAAAACTTTGTTTACCCTATGTCAGAGAGGCAGATTTCTTAACGGTGAAAGTCAGCCAGATAGCACAAGCTGACGTCGGTGAAACTATCCAAACAGATAATAAATAGACTGCACTAGGCTGGACTAACTTGTAAGACTTTTTCCAACAAACCTGGTTTATGAATCTGGATTTGGGTTCAATGTCAAACAATGGATCGACACAGCTGGCTCCCACCAAGACTGACAGTGGCAGCGTAGCCTTCTTCTTGCCCTTCTTCTCACTCAGCTCTGTGGCCAGTCACTGGGGTGCCACTCTGAAGAACAGTTCACAGGTTCCTCCAGGTCTGCTGGGTGTGTGCCCAGGCTGAGGTCTCTGCAAATGGTTCCCCTTGGTCCATTCTGCAGTGCTGTCAGTCCATTGTTTGTTCTGTCTTCAGTCAACTTCTCTCCCTTTTCTACTCTCTGGAAAACTGTTTCAGAACAAGTGCTACAATTTGTTTTGGCCCTACCAATGTGGTTTCTCTTCTGAAATGACATCAGCAGATCTTCCTATAGTCTGATGTGCTGCTTGATGTTTTGCAACACTTGTTCATTGGTGATGTGATCAGTATACGTCTGATGATTAGTACCTTGCTGGAACATCTGTTTTTCATTACCAGTTCTTTCCAGATTTCCAGCTAGGGTCCATATCTGACATGCATAAAGTAAAAGAATGTACCAGTGCATGCTGGAGCCTGATCTGGTGTTTAAGGGAGGTGTTATCGCTGCTGCCCTGGAGGATCTGGAGCCTGATCTGGTGTTTAAGGGAGGTGTTATCATTGCTGCCCTGGAGGATCTGGAGCCTGATCTGGTGTTTAAGGGAGGTGTTATCATTGCTGCCCTGGAGGATCTGGAGCCTGATCTGGTGTTTTAAGGGAGGTGTTATCATTGCTGCCCTGGAGGATCTGGAGCCTGATCTGGTGTTCAAGGGAGGTGTTATCATTGCTGCCCTGGAGGATCTGGAGCCTGATCTGGTGTTTTAACTCTTTCGTTCCTACTTTTATATGAACCATTACTTCCTCTTGTTCCTAGATTCTTATAATACGAGTATTCCCTTCATTCCTGGATTTAGAGAAAAGAAAAAGAAGTGTAAAGTGAGAACTGCCATGTGTGCAGTAGCAAACCGGCCAGAATAGAGCGGCAACAACTTTCCCACTCTGTAGGGGCCGTCTGACATCCATTCCATTCATAAACACTGCCGTGCGAGTGACCCGGTCATGACGTGTACCGATGACGCGACTCGCGCAAAGTTCAAAGCGCTTACCGCGAGAACCGATTTTCCGGGCTGCAGGAAGGAAAGGAGGGATTTTGTGCTGCCCGGTTTTCCGGACTGCAGGAAGGAAGGGTAGGATTTCTGCAAACCGGAAAACCGGGTTGTAGGGATGAAAGAGTTAAGAGAGGTGTTATCATTGCTGCCCTGGAGGATCTGGAGCCTGATCTGGTGTTTTAAGGGAGGTGTTGTCGCTGCTGCCCTGGAGGATCTGGAGCCTGATCTGGTGTTTTAAGGGAGGTGTTATCGCTGCTGCTCTGGAGAGTATTGTACCAGTGCATGCTGGAGCCTGATGTTGTGTTCAAGGGAGGTGTTATCGTTGCTGCCCTGGAGAGAATTTCTGGTGTGGACCCCTCATTGCTAATGATGGATCCCAGGTAAGTGAACGACTGGATAGCTCCTACCTAGCCTCTATGTCATTGCTAATGATGGATCCCAGGTAAGTGAACTACTGAATAGCTCCCACCTAGCCTCTAAGTCATTGCTAATGATGGATCCCAGGTAAGTGAACTACTGAATAGCTCCCACCTAGCCTCTATGTCATTGCTAATGATGGATCCCAGGTAAGTGAACTACTGAATAGCTCCTATCTAGCCTCTATGTCATTGCTGATGATGGATCCCAGGTAAGTGAACTACTGGATAGCTCCTATCTAGCCTCTATGTGAAACTTAGACGAAGTTTTCCATTCACAAACCCCGATCCCCTGCGCAACCATCTTTGTCTTGCAAGTAAACTAGTCCCCAGATATGCTAGCCATATCTAGCTAACCCTCACAACTGAGAAGAATGGGCCCCATCCACACTCGCAAGAGTTGTAGCCTCCCACATCTGTCAAACTGCTCACTCTGATCATTTGCCAATAGTCGTTTTCTTATCGTATCAGATTGTTAACTAACACACGTCAATGCCTGTCAATTTTCAGCTGATCAGCTGCAGATGAGTAGTAAATGCAAGAGGGTTAGTCTGCAGTAAACTCAGGCATGCAAATGAACAGACAAGCGAACAACTAACGCCCAAGTCCAAAGCCTCCTGGGTCGTGGCCTTGAGTTTGTCCTTGACCTCCGGTGAGTGCATGCGTGACAAAGCATCTTCTATGACCGCCTGGCTCATTCCTGCCTGGACAGCTGCCTGCAAAATGAGCAGGTTCTCATGTGGCTTTTTATCCTGGGTTCATTCATGAGCACTGTTTTTATCCCAATAAAGACATGCTTACAAAGAAAGTCCTAAATGTTCTCAGTAGATTACTATATGACCATCTATCACACTATATGACCATCTATCACAACACTATATGACCATCCATCACAATACTATATGACCATCCATCACAACACTATATGACCATCCACCACACTATATGACCATCCATCACAACACTATATGACCATCACAACGCTATATGACCATCCATCACAACACTATATGACCATCCATCACAACACTATATGACCATCACAACGCTATATGACCATCACAACACTATATGACCATCCATCACAACACTATATGACCATCACATCACTCTATGACCATCCATCACAACACTATATGACCATCCATCACAATACTATATGACCATCCATCACAACACTATATGACCATCCACCACACTATATGACCATCCATCACAACACTATATGACCATCACAACGCTATATGACCATCCATCACAACACTATATGACCATCCATCACAACACTATATGACCATCACAACGCTATATGACCATCACAACACTATATGACCATCCATCACAACACTATATGACCATCACATCACTCTATGACCATCCATCACAACACTATATGACCATCCATCACAACACTATATGACCATCCATCACAACACTATATGACCATCCACCACACTATATGACCATCCATCACAACACTATATGACCATCCATCACACTATATGACCATCCATCACAACACTATATGACCATCCATCACAACACTATATGACCATCCACCACACTATATGACATCCATCACACTATATGACCATCACAACACTATATGACCATTACAACACTATATGACCATCCATCACAACACTATATGACCATCCATCACGACACTATATGACCATCCATCACAACACTATATGACCATCCATCACAACACTATATGACCATCCATCGCAAACACTATATGACCATCCATCACAACACTATATGACCATCAATCACAACACTATATGACCATCCATCACACTATATGACCATCCATCACAACACTATATGACCATCACAACACTATATGACCATCCATCACAACACTATATGACCATCCATCACAACACTGTATGACCATCACAACACTATATGACCATCCATCACACTATATGACAATCACAACAATATATGACCATCACAACACTATATGAACATCCATCACAACACTATATGACCATCCATCACAACACTATATGACCATCCATCACACTATATGACCATCACAACACTATATGACCATCCATCACAACACTATATGACCATCCATCACACTATATGACTATCACAACACTATATGACCATCCATCACAACACTATGACCATCCATCACAACACTATATGACCATCACAACACTATATGACCATCCATCACACTATATGACCATCACAACACTATATGACCATCCATCACAACACTATATGACCATCCATCACAACACTATATGACCATCCACCACACTATATGACCATCACAACACTATATGACCATCCATCACAACACTATATGACCATCCATCACAACACTATATGACCATCCATCACACTATATGACCATCACAACACTATATGACCATCCATCACAACACTATATGACCATCCATCACAACACTATATGACCATCACAACACTACATGACCATCCATCACAACACTATATGACCATCCATCACAGCACTAGTCTGATCTCACTAGCTTGTCATTTTCTCTTTCTTTTTTCTTTTCCCTCTTCGATGCCGCAAACCCCTTTCAAATCAAATATCACCACAGCTACAGGCTGTTCAATCAAATATCACCAGAGCCACAGGCTGTTCAATCAAATATCATCAGAGCTACAGGCTGTTCAATCAAATATCATCAGAGCTACAGGCTGTTCAATCAAATGTCATCAGAGCTACAGGCTGTTCAATCAAATTCACCAGAGCTACAGGCTGTTCAATCAAATGTCACCCAGAGCTACAGGCTGTTCAATCAAATATCACCAGAGCTACAGGCTGTTCAATCAAATGTCATCAGAGCTACAGGCTGTTCAATCAAATATCATCAGAGCTACAGGCTGTTCAATCAAATGTCATCAGAGCTACAGGCTGTTCAATCAAATATCATCAGAGCTACAGGCTGTTCAATCAAATGTCATCAGAGCTACAGGCTGTTCAATCAAATATCATCAGAGCTACAGGCTGTTCAATCAAATGTCATCAGAGCTACCGGCTGTTCAATCAAATCATCAGAGCTACAGCTGTTCAAGCGTTCCCTCCCTTATCTGTATTTTTTCCTTTCTTTTCAAACAAAAATGTATACATAGTTTTCAAATGCCTTCAGTGTTTACTCAAAAAATGATAAAACAGTATCTCTCATTACATTGAACAGACAGGTGACTTCAGAATTGACATCATCAGATTTTCTTTTTGATATTCTGTCTGTATCAGATGGTCTAACCCTAGAGCCACTTTATCTGAAAAATAGTTGTTTAATCTGCTGCCTGCCTGGCCTTTGTATTTGCTCTTCTTTCATGGGTTGGGGTTGAACAAGACACTTTGTATTTGCTCTTCTTTCATAGGTTGGGGTTGAACAAGACACTTTGTATTTGCTCTTCTTTCATAGGTTGGGGTTGAACAAGACACTTTGTATTTGCTCTTCTTTCATAGGTTGGGGTTGAACAAGACACTTTGTATTTGCTCTTCTTTCATAGGTTGGGGTTGAACAAGACCTATTTGTGTCTTCATATGCACATCTTCTTTATCTGTATCACTGATCAGACACTTTTAAGCAGTTCTGATGATCTCCCCACACTTGATAAAAATAAACTTGTAAAGACTTGCAATAAATCATAACATGAAGGAAAAAAATGTGGTCATCAGAGTTGAATATTCAGCAATGTCCCATCCATCCCAATCACAGATCAGACTTACTTCCCTTAGACTGTCCGGTTCTGTGGCATCAATATCCTGAAAACACACACACACATTTGATGTACGTCATGCCATATCAAAGTTAACAGAAACATTACGACTTTAAACACAGTCTTAAGTCTGCATAATGGATAACTTAATGTACGTCATGCCATATCAAAGTTAACAGAAACATTACGACTTTAAACACAGTCTTAAGTCTGCATAATGGATAACTTTGATCTCCTGGCAGAAGATAAATACCAATAATAAAACCTGGACTTTCTAAAGATGTATACTTGATGAATGTATACAGTCATGTATGAATGTGTGATAAATCATAATACAACTTTCTGCACTTATTTTTGCTCATCTTCATTTCACAGCACTGAACTTTTTTGGTATAACAAATCTATAATCCGATATACTAACTATTCTTCTACCAATACCAATTCTTCCGTTAGAGTTAATGAAAACAAAATTGCACCTTCAAATTTACCCTGTGAACCAACCTGCCTCATAGATGAAGACAGGACCAATTACAATAGCTCTGATGCCAACCTTCAGGAGTTAAAATTTTGGAACTGGTGGTGCAAGGTGGAATCTGGTTTTCAAATGAAAGTGGAAGCATTTTTACACCTGACTGGTTTACCTGATCAAGGGAAGGCTGACAACAACAACAACAAAAGAAATCATCCAGCACATGCAGTTCCAGGGAAAGGCAGAATGTACTTTTGGCCTCCACTTGCAACATCTTACCAAATTCTTAAAAACAAAACAAAACAAAACAAGACAAACAACAACAACAAAATTCCTTTTTTGTAATAACACCTTTTCACATCACAATTTTTTCATCAAATTCACATTTCACACATTGTTTTTCAAACAGAAATTCTGTATGAGGAAACAAACAAATAAACAAAACAAAACAAAACAAAAGAATGGCAGCTTTGCAGCTGTCTAAAGCTAAGATGATCTTTCTTCCCTCCAGGTCTCATGATGATCTCAAGTTGACTCGCTAAGCATGTCTGTGCCAGCGATGAGTTAACACCAATGTGTGTCAGCACTCAGCACAGCTGTCATCAGAGGGGAGTCGCACTGTTCTCCGCCCTAAAGGATGCTTCACTCAGCATGGCTCCACCATTAAACAAACAGTCGTCAGCACAAGTTGTAGAGCTCATAGACGGTGACAGATCTTCAGTGTGTACTAAAATCATTACAGGCCCCGATGGAACAGCACTGAGAAACCTGACAGCAGCATAGTCTCTCCAAGCATACCAGAAAGGGGTGTGCGGTGAGGGTGAACTGACCACCCAGTGTCATACATTGAAATCGGATCTGTCACAAATAACTAACCTGACACTCCATGAAAAGGACCTGAGCTTTGGAACAGAAGACATCAGCAGCAACAGCAGTAAATGTAGCAGACTCCTAGCTGGGAGACCATGGGGACAATTCCCATCACAGCCATTTACATTTGTGGGATGTTTCAGCCCATGACCGGCTCGTGCCCTGAGTTGAGTTTGCTATGGGCTCCACTGGGAAGACTGGAATCACAGTCGAGTTCCATCCACTTAGTGAATACGTCTCTGACAGTGTTGCTCACAGTTCCTGACCAATTCTGCACGTGTCTGTATCTTTCTAGTCTGGTTGATGCAGGGAAAAATATACTATGAAAGGAAGCATACAATACAGCCCTGTCATGCAGTCAGACACTATGAAAGGAAGCATACAATACAGCACTGTCATGCAGTCAGACACTATGAAAGGAAGCATACAATACAGCCCTGTCATGCAGTCAGACACTATGAAAGGAAGCATACAATACAGCCCTGTCATGCAGTCAGACACTATGAAAGGAAGCATACAATACAGCCCTGTCATGCAGTCAGACACTATGAAAGGAAGCATACAATACAGCCCTGTCATGCAGTCAGACACTATGAAAGGAAGCATACAATACAGCCCTGTCATGCAGTCAGACACTATGAAAGGAAGCATACAATACAGCCCTGTCATGCAGTCAGACACTATGAAAGGAAGCATACAATACAGCCCTGTCATGCAGTCAGACACTATGAAAGGAAGCATACAATACAGCACTGTCATGCAGTCAAACACTATGAAAGGAAGCATACAATACAGCCCTGTCATGCAGTCAGACACTATGAAAGGAAGCATACAATACAGCCCTGTCATGCAGTCAAACACTATGAAAGGAAGCATACAATACAGTCCTGTCATGCAGTCAGACTTGAATGGAAATCCCTAACATCTTCATCATCCTCTCCATCAGCATTACAGAAAAAAAGTCTCAGATTCTGTGGCCCGTCATGCTCTGCTTTCATCGTTACTTTAATGGTGACTTCAATTTTGCTTTCTTTCTCTATCTATGCCTTCAGTGAGTGTGTGTCAAGGTGGCCAGTATTGTGTTGTACACACAGAGTGTGTCAAGGTGGCCAGTATTGTGGTGGACAGACAGTGTGTCGAGGTGGCCAATACTGTGTTGGACAGATAGTGTGTGTCAAGGTGGCCAGTATTGTGTTGGACAGACAGCGTGGATCAAGGTGGCCAGTACTGTGTTGGACAGACAGAGTGTGTCAAGGTGGCCAGTATTGTGTTGGACAGACAGTGTGTGTCAAGGTGGCCAGTATTGTGTTGGACAGATAGTGGGTGTCAAGGTGGCCAGTGTGTTGGACAGATAATGTGTGTCAAGGTGGCCAGTATTGTGTTGGACAGAGTGTGTCAAGGTGGCCAGTGTGTTGGACAGATAGAGTGTGTCAAGGTGGCCAGTACTGTGTTGGACAGAGAGTGTGTGTCAAGGTGGCCAGTATTGTGTTGGACAGATAGTGGGTGTCAAGGTGGCCAGTACTGTGTTGGACAGATAGAGTGTGTCAAGGTGGCCAGTATTGTGTTGGACAGAGTGTGTCAAGGTGGCCAGTACTGCGTTGAACAGACAGTGTGTGTCAAGGTGGCCAGTATTGTGTTGGACAGAGTGTGTGTCAAGGTGGCCAGTATTGTGTTGGACAGATTGTGTGTGTCAAGGTGGCCAGTGTGTTGGACAGATAGTGTGTGTCAAGGTGGCTAGTATTGTGTTGGACAGACAGTGTGTGTCAAGGTGGCCAGTATTGTGTTGGACAGATAGTGTGTGTCAAGGTGGCCAGTATTGTGTTGGACAGATAGTGTGTGTCAAGGTGGCCAGTACTGTGTTGGACAGATAGAGTGTGTCAAGGTGGCCGGTGTGTTGGACAGACAGTGTGTGTCAAGGCGGCCAGTACTGTGTTGGACAGATAGAGTGTGTCAAGGTGGCCAGTATTGTGTTGGACAGACAGTGTATGTCAAGGTGGCCAGTGTGTTGGACAGAGTGTGTCAAGGTGGCCAGTACTGTGTTGGACAGATAGTGTGTGTCAAGGTGGCCAGTATTGTGTTGGACAGACAGTGTGTGTCAAGGTGGCCAGTATTGTGTTGGACAGTGTGTGTGTCAAGGTGGCCAGTATTGTGTTGGACAGATAGTGTGTGTCAAGGTGGCTAGTATTGTGTTGGACAGAGTGTGTGTCAAGGGGCCAGTGTGTTGGACAGTGTGTGTCAAGGTGGCCAGTATTGTGTTGGACAGATAGTGTGTGTGTCAAGGTGGATAGTATTGTGTTGGACAGACAGTGTGTGTGAAGGTGGCCAGTACTGTGTTGGACAGATAGTGTGTGTCAAGGTGGCCAGTGTGTTGGACAGATAGTGTGTGTCAAGGTGGCCAGTACTGTGTTGGACAGAGAGTGTGTGTCAAGGTGGCCAGTATTGTGTTGGACAGATATTGTGTGTCAAGATGGCCAGTACTGTGTTGGACAGATAGTGTGTGTCAAGGTGGCCAGTATGGTGTTGGACAGATAGTATGTGTCAAGGTGGCCAGTATTGTGTTGGACAGATAGAGTGTGTCAAGGTGGCCAGTATTGTGTTGGACAGATAGTGTGTGTCAAGGTGGCCAGTGTGTTGGACAGATAGTGTGTGTCAAGGTGGCCAGTGTGTTGGACAGATTGTGTGTGTCAAGGTGGCCAGTGTGTTGGACAGATAGTGTGTGTCAAGGTGGCCAGTACTGTGTTGGACAGACAGTGTGTGTCAAGGTGGCCAGTACTGTGTTGGACAGATAGAGTGTGTCAAGGTGGCCAGTGTGTTGGACAGATAGTGTGTGTCAAGGTGGCCAGTATTGTGTTGGACAGACAGTGTGTGTCAAGGTGGCCAGTACTGTGTTGGACAGATAGAGTGTGTCAAGGTGGCCAGTACTGTGTTGACAAATACAGTGTGTCAAGGTGGCCAGTACTGTGTTGGACAGACAGTGTGTGTCAAGATGGCCAGTACTGTGTTGAACAGATAGTGTGTCAAGGTGGCCAGTACTGTGTTGGACAGATAGTGTGTGTCAAGGTGGCCAGTGTGCTGGACAGATAGTGTGTGTCAAGGTGGCCAGTACTGTGTTGGACAGATAGTGTGTCAAGGTGGCCAGTACTGTGTTGGACAGATATATAAATGGGGACACTCACGCACGCTGGCTCCACGACTAAGCAACCACTGTCATAAAAGGGGGCTTAGTTGGTGGCGTCCTGCATATGTTGGATCCGAAGAGGGCCACTGAAAACTACTGAAGGGACTCCGTAGCAGTGCAGTGTCTTCTCTAAGGGGTCGCCTTTTGATGACATTGACTTGTCCTGAGGACAGCTGTGCCGGGGCTACAACAAGGCAATGCAGGTATGACGGTGGACAGGGAGCCGAAGTGAGCGGCATGGGGTAATGATACTGATGGCACAGAAGACGACATTCAGTGATTAGGGGTAATGATACTGATGGCACGAAACACATTCGTGCAGGTAGATACTGATGGCACAGAAGACGACATTCAGTGATTAGGGGTAATGATACTGATGGCACAGAAGACGACATCAGATCAGGGTATGATACGAGCACAGAAGCGACATCGTGATTAGGGGTAATGATACTGATGGCACAGAAGACGACACTCAGTGATCAGGGGTAATGATACTGATGGCACAGAAGACGACATTCAGTGATTAAGGGTAATGATACTGATGGCACTGAAGACGACATTCAATGATTAGGGGTAATGATACTGATGGCACAGAAGACAACATTCAATGATTAGGGGTAATGATACTGATGGCACAGAAGACGACATTCAATGATCAGGGGTAATGATACTGATGGCTCAGAAGATGACATTCAGTGATTAGGGGTAATGATACTGATGGTACAGAAGATGACATTCAATGATCAGGGGTAATGATACTGATGGTACAGAAGACGACATTGAGTGAGATAAGATAAGATAATGTTGCTTATAGCCCAGCCGACCGCAAGGGGCCACATCAGGGCTGTCACCATGTTAAAATCAACTCACAAGTCATTTAAAAAAAAAAAAAAAAAAAAAAAAAACACCTTTCACACATCTCTTTAAATGACATCGTCTAGAAACGCACCAGAAACTTCGTTAAAAATCTTTCATCCGTAAAATCTTAAATCAGATGAAAAATGTTAATCTCTCTCAAAAACTCAAAGACCACATCAGGCGGGACATCTCTGAACAGGATTTTCATGGACTCTGCTGTAAAATGTTTGTGTCTCACATTGTGCAAGTCCCAACACTCTAAAAGAATATGTTTCATTGTGAGTGGTACATGACATGGAATGCACCACGGAGCTTCTTCATTCTTTAAAAGGTACGAATGGGTAAAATACGAATGGCCGGTGTGCAGCCGGCACAGAACTGTTTCTTCTTTACGACCACCAGATGTAGATGGGAGGAACTCCTTAAGGTTTGGACAGATCTGAAAGAGTTTGTTATCCGTCTGTGTGTTCCAATCCTCCTGCCAGAGGTCTCTCACATAATCGTTAATTTTGGGTTTCAGATCTGAGCAAGGGATATAAATATTGGACAATTTCTCTCTTGTGGCATTCTTGGCTAAACGATCAACCATTTCGTTCCCTCCGATGCCAACATGACCAGGAACCCAAGCCAGAATAATGTTGTAACCATCCACTTTCAACTTGCTAAAAAGTTCAAAGAAATGTAAAAGTTCTGGATGCTGAAGGTTGCGGCCAGCTATGGCCTCCAAAGCTGACAGCGAATCCGACAGAACCAGAAAGTCCCTCTTCGTAGATTGTGAAATTATTTTCAATGCCAGAACCAGAGCAGTAAGTTCAGCAGAATAGACAGAAGCATCTGGAGGTATATGCTTTAACAGTATCTGAGAAGGAGCACCAGGGCAATAGGCTGCACAGGCCACTCCATCCTCAGACTTGGAACCGTCAGTGAAAATTTTCCAATAAGATGGGAATTTTGAACAGAGTTCAGCATACAAGGCCTTGTATGCCCGACATTGAGTGATTAGGGGTAATGATATTGATGGTACAGAAGACGACATTCAATGATCAGGGGTAATGATACTGATGGCACAGAAGACGACATTCAATGATCAGGGGTAATGATACTGATGGCTCATAAGACGACATTCAGTGATTAGGGGTAATGATATTGATGGCACAGAAGAAGACATTCAATGATCAGGGGTAATGATACTGATGGTACAGAAGACGACATTCAGTGATTAGGGGTAATGATACTGATTGCACAGAAGACGACATTCAGTGATTAGGGGTAATGATACTGATGGCACAGAAGACGACATTCAGTGATTAGGGGTAATGATACTGATGGCACAGAAGATGACATTCAGTGATTAGGGGTAATGATACTGATGGTACAGAAGATGACATTCAATGATCAGGCAACAACATGCCAACATTTTCTGGCTGTGGACTGATTGTTTCTGGATCCAGGCTCATCTTTACAGGACTGCCATTTCTGACCATACATATGTTTCTGGATCCAGGCTCATCTTTACAGGACTGCCATTTCTTACACCATGACATATTGTTTCTGGATCCAGGCTCATCTTTACAGGACTGCCATTTCTGACACCATACATATTGTTTCTGGATCCAGGCTCATCTTTACAGGACTGCCATTTCTACACCATACATATTGTTTCTGGATCCAGGCTCATCTTTACAGGACTGCCATTTCTACACCATACATATTGTTTCTGGATCCAGGCTCATCTTTACAGGACTGCCATTTCTGACACCATACATATTGTTTCTGGATCCAGGCTCATCTTTACAGGACTGCCATTTCTTACACCATACATATTGTTTCTGGATCCAGGCTCATCTTTACAGGACTGCCATTTCTTACACCATACATATCCATTCTCATGTGGCACAGGCAACGCTGAACGGAGACACAGTCCTGGAATCATTTTTGCTTCCGGTCTGCACAAGTATCCAGTACAGGGCATACTATGCCCCACTCTGACCACAAGCAGCTGACCTGAGGGAGAAAGATATGGAAAAGGGGGGGGGGGGGGGGGGGACACAGAGGAGGGCAGACTAAACAGACTGAGGAACAGTGAAACATACAGACAGACAGACTGAGGGACAGTGAAACATACAGACAGACAGACAGGAGAAGGAGGGAGAAAGAGAAGTGCCAAAGAGGGACTAACAAACAAAAACAAAAATCACCTTCACATAAATACGTTCCCACAGTGCTCGTGACAGCTGTTCAGTGAACTCTGGGTGTGTCATGTCCACTGCTGTGATAAACCGCTGAGGCTTGAGCGTTCCTTTGGTCACAATCACCTCCCAGAAGTTCTGTAGGAAAAAATTTATTCACAGAATAAAATGTGCTGAGGCTTGAGTGTTCCTTTGGTCACAATCACCTCCCAGAAGTTCTGTAGGAAAAAAATATTCACAGAATAAAATGTGCTGAGGCTTGAGTGTTCCTTTGGTCACAATCACCTCCCAGAAGTTCTGTAGGAAAAAAATATTCACAGAATAAAATGTGCTGAGGCTTGAGTGTTCCTTTGGTCACAATCACCTCCCAGAAGTTCTGTAGGAAAAAAATATTCACAGAATAAAATGTGCTGTGGCTTGAGCGTTCCTTTGGTCACAATCTCCTCCCAGAAGTTCTGTAGGAAAAAAATATTCACAGAATAAAATGTGCTGTGGCTTGAGCGTTCCTTTGGTCACAATCTCCTCCCAGAAGTTTGTAGGAAAAAAATATTCACAGAATAAAATGTGCTGTGGCTTGAGAGTGCCTTTGGTCACAATCACCTCCCAGAAGTTTGATAAGGACAAATTCAAAGAATGAATACATTGTTTGACATCAGCCCAAAATTTGAAAGTGCAGGGTTCACTGCTTTATGCAGAGACGTGGTATATGTATTCATCTAGTATCATGTTTGATTGATAACATACAAAACTGAAGAATGAACGGTATGTGTGCAGACGCAATAATATGCAAATCACTGTGAACAGACACGGACACACAGACACTGCAAACACACACAATGTGAACACACACATGCACACACTGCAAACACATACACACACAAAGAGTCATATGTACTAAGTTACATGAATCAGGCACTTCGTTTCTTTTCCTTTTTACTTTCGCAAAAAGCATTGCAAATCTAACAAACCTCAGATTTGTATTATCATGTTGGTAGTCTTTCAAAAAAAAAAAGTTAACAAGACAGATGTCATACAGGGTCATACGACCACCCTGTTACTACTACCTCCCCACCTTGCCAATGCCTCTCTCTCATTACTATGCCATGATCCCCCCCCCCCCCCCCTCCCGACCCCTCAACATATACAAACATACTCGCATGTGCACACACACACACACACACACACACACACACACAACAACAGGCTCATGCACATGCAAGCATGTGCGCACTTACACATACACAAGCGTGTGTGCGCATACATTCACACACACACACACACACACACACACACACACACACACAAGCATGTACTGGTACAGTATGATGATAATGGAGATGAATAAAGTGAACAAAGACAGTCTAGGGGAAGGTAAGGAAGTATTGTTCAGATGGAAATAAATGCATTTTCAGATCATATCTAAGAGACTGGAAACATGTTGAATGTCTTAGAGGATACAGAAGAAAAGAGAAAGAGCACTAGCTGTAGGTTTTCCTTCTGACATAGGATTTATTCTGAAAACTTGCGTGTCAGCAGAAGAGTGCAGTTGTCATGAGGGAGTTTAAAGTGAGAGAAGATCTGGTAGAAGTGAATTACAGTAACCAAGCCTGACCAGGATAAAAGAACACATCAGAGAGTGTTGGAGTCTTCCATTAAGAAAACGACAAACAGAACTAGTTCTACACGGTAAATCCAGCAGAGGTCAGAGACATGTCTCACTGATGCCTGGGTATATTCCAAATAGGAAAGTAGAGTATAGCCCCATCGATGGTGCAGCCTCTGATGCCAGGGTATATTCCAAATGGACAAATAGAGTACAGCCCTATCCTGCAGCCTCTGATGCCAGGGTATATTCCAAATGGACAAATAGAGTACAGCCCTATCCTGCAGCCTCTGATGCCAGGGTATATTCCAAATGGACAAATAGTCTACAGCCCCATCGTGCAGCCTCTGATGCCAAGATATATTCCAAATGGACAAATAGTCTACAGCCCCATCGTGCAGCCTCTGATGCCAGGGTATAATCCAAATGGACAAATAGTCTACAGCCCCATCGTGCAGCCTCTGATGCCAGGGTATATTCCAAATGGACAAATAGTCTACAGCCCCATCGTTGAGCCTCTGATGCCAGGGTATATTCCAAATGGACAAATAGTCTACAGCCCCATCGTGCAGCCTCTGATGCCAGGGTATATTCCAAATGGACAAATAGTCTACAGCCCCATTGTGCAGCCTCTGATGCCAGGGTATATTCCAAATGGACAAAATAGTCTACAGCCCCATCGTGCAGCCTCTGATGCCAGGGTATATTCCAAATGGACAAATAGTCTACAGCCCCATCGTGCAGCCTCTGATGCCAGGGTACATTCCAAATGGAGAAATAGAGTACAGCCCTATCCTGCAGCCTCTGATGCCAGGGTACATTCCAAATGGTGAAATAGAATATAGCCCCATCGTGCAGCCTCTGATGCCAGGGTACATTCCAAATGGAGAAATAGAGTATAGCCCCATCATGCAGCCTCTGATGCCAGGGTATATTCCAAATAGAGAAATAGAGTATAGCCCCATCATGCCCTGGTGGTATATTCCAAATGGACAAATAGATATGCCAGGGTATATTCCTAATGGAGAAATAGAGTATAGCCCCATCGTGCAGCCTCTGATGCCAGGGTATATTCCAAATGGACAAATAGGTATGCCAGGGTATATTCCAAATGGATGGACAAATAGGTATGCCAGGGTATATTCCAAATGGAGAAATAGAGTATAGCCCTATCGTGCAGCCTCTGATGCCATATTCCAATGGAAAAATAGAGTACAGCCCTATCCTGCAGCCTCTGATGCCAGGGTATATTCCAAATGGACAAATAGAGTACAGCCCTATCCTGCAGCCTCTGATGCCAGGGTATATTCCAAATGGACAAATAGAGTACAGCCCTATCCTGCAGCCTCTGATGCCAGGGTATATTCCAAATGGACAAATAGAGTACAGCCCTATCCTGCAGCCTCTGATGCCATATTCCAATGGAAAAATTGAGTACAGCCCTATCCTGCAGCCTCTGATGCCAGGGTATATTTCAAATGGAGAAATAGAGTACAGCCCTATCCTGCAGCCTCTGACCAGAAAGGAATTCCATAGCACTGTCTTCATTTTAAACCAAACTATCAGTCTGCAGCCCTTCACGCCCTGCTCCCATGGTGACCTGTCAGTCTGCAGCCCTTCACGCCCTGCTCCCATGGTGACCTATCAGTCTGCAGCCCTTCACGCCCTGCTCCCATGGTGACCTTCAGTCTGCAGCCCTTCACGCCCTGCTCCCATGGTGACCTATCAGTCTGCAGCCCTTCACGCCCTGCTCCCATGGTGACCTATCAGTCTGCAGCCCTTCACGCCCTGCTCCCATGGTGACCTATCAGTCTGCAGCCCTTCACGCCCTGCTCCCATGGTGACCTATCAGTCTGCAGCCCTTCACGCCCTGCTCCCATGGTGACCTATCAGTCTACAGCCCTTCATGCCCTGCTCCCATGGTGACCTATCAGTCTACAGCCCTTCATGCCCTGCTCCCATGGTGACCTATCAGTCTACAGCCCTTCACGCCCTGCTCCCATGGTGACCTCAGTGTTAATTTCCTGTACATGTGTGTGGTGAGACTGAGTCAAAGACATTGTTATTGCCAGTTCATGGGGGTACTGTTGGACGGATGTTCACACTCACACTGGCTCCACCACTAAGTCATTGTGAGTTGCAAAAAGAGGTGACTACAGGCGGAAATTGAAACAAATCTTAAAAGGTCTTTGAAACAGTTCCGCCAGTTACTATGGACAAATGCCTATCTTGCGCCGAATTTGAGAAGATAAGTGACTGCTGTTTCTTCATTTTCGTTATCCTGAGTGTTGCTTATCTTGCCTGATGAAGACCTATGAGGTCGAAATGTGTTGTGTTTTGACTTGTGATTTATTTGTCTTTGTTAACTGGCGGAGTCATTCAAATACCTTTTAAAATTTCTGACCAGCACTGAAATAACCAGACAGCAGTGCTGTGTCTCCTCTGGTTGGCTGCTTCATGACCACCACAGAATGAGTGCTCCCTGTGGAGAGCTGGTGCTGCCACAGAGCAAGCACGGATCAGACTGTCTATGGAGTCGCTGGAATTGGCGGAACAGGAACAATATCACTAAGGGAAGATGGAAGATAATACAGCATAAAACAAACAAGCAAACACCATGTGACCACCTGAAATTCGGAAGTGAATTTTTTTTTTTTTTCTGTCCCAACCTCTGCGCCACCTCAGAGGCAGTGCACACACGCCACTCATTCCGACACCCCATCCACAGCCACAATCTGGTCAGCCCCGCCGCAGCCCCGGCACCGACAATCCACAGGGAGCAGTCAATGTCAAGTCGTCAAGAGGCAACCCACCGGAGGAGACACTGCACTGCTGCCGAGTCACTTCGGTGGTGTTCAGTGGCGCCTGTTCTGATCTAACATACGCAGGACACCACCTACTAAGCCCCCTACTGACGACAATAATTGCTTAGTCGCGGAGCCAGCGTGAGTGAGCTCTCCCTCCGGAGGGCGCCACCGATACCAGTGACCCCCATGACGGATCCAAACCAAGGCCACAGACGTGGAGAGGACATCGAAACTGAGGTCACCATGAGAGCAGGGCATGAAGGGCCACAGAATTTGAGACATTTTTTTTAATGCTGATCGATGAGAATGAGAATGATTAAGATGATGCTACGGATTTCCATTTCGGTCTGAGACTACATGACAGGGCTGTACTCTACGCTTCCTTTCATAATATATCCCGGCATCAACCAGGCCCGAGAGATACAGGCACCTGCAGTGTTGGTCAGGAAATTTGAGCAACATTCTCAGAAATGCATTCATTAAGTGGATGAAACTTGACTGTGTGGTCCCAGTCTTCCCAACTGAGTCCACAGCAAACTCAACTCTGAGTAGGAGCCGGTCGGGGCAGAAAAACCCACATGACTCTGATGGGAGGGATTCGAACCCACGACCTCCCAGCCGGGAGTCCGCGACGCTAACCACTTCGCCACGGCGGCTGGTTGGAAGTGAATTTAATATGCCAGGCCTGACTCCCTGTTTATGCAAAATAATCATCACTGGCCTCTCATCAACTGCTTGAACCACTGCATGCTGCTGCTTCATCTTTTACCCTCTCTCTTCTCTTTTCTTTTTTGTTTTCTCTCTCTTGTTATTGAACCACTGAGGCCTCATCTTTTACCATCTCTTTTTTCTTTTCTTTTTGCTTTCTCTCTCTCTTGTTATTGAACCACTGAGGCCTCATCTTTTACCCTCTCTTTTTTCTTTTCTTTTTGCTTTCTCTCTCGTCATTGAACCACTGAGGCCTCATCTTTTACCCTCTCTTTTTTCTTTTCTTTTTTTGTTCTCTCTCTCTTGTTATTGAACCACTGAGGCCTCATCTTTTACCCTCTCTTTTTTCTTTTCTTTTTTTGTTCTCTCTCTCTTGTCATTGAACCACTGCATGCTGCTGCTTCATCTTTTACCCTCTCTTTTTTCTTTTCTTTTTTTTGTTTTCTCTCTCTTGTTATTGAATCACTGCATGCTGCAAACTGATCGATTTCCTGTTCACATTGTCTCTGCCGTTAAATGTATCCGATACTGGCTGAAATTACTTTACATGAATGATACCAGAATACCTCATAAAGTGTATAATTTGTTGTATGATTTAGATACTAAAGGTAAAAGTAACTGGGTGACAAAAGTGCGACTCTGTTTGTTTGAATATGGATTTAGATTCGTCTGGTTGAACCAAGGAGTTGAGAATAGGATGAGTGGATCGCTCACGGCGAGGTCGGACGGACAACACCACGTCTCTGCGCTAATTGCCTGATTACAGTGTTAATGAGGCTTTTAAAGATCTTCATGACCGTGTAGAAGCATTCCTGGACATGTAACGATTCCAATGGTATGTTTCATGCTGGAATCGGCAGCGGCAGTGCAATGAAAAGATCAAATTAGGGAGAGAGAGGGAAAGGGAGAGGGAAGGAAAGAAAAAAAAAAAAAAAAGAAAAACAGCTAACAAAAACAGGCGCATGAAATAAGTTTTCTCTACTGTGTTGAGAATCAACGTAGACTGGTCTGCCCTCGCGCACCGCGGCTACTGAGATAGTCTGACAGTGGTGTAACCTAATGAGTGGTGACCACGAAACACCGGGTAGACAGAAGAGGAACTTTTGTTCTACTTCAGACAGTGACACAAGTGTGTGCGAAGATAGATGTGCTAAACCTGAAAAGAAGCGTTTAAACATCGAACCTACCGCCGACGATATGAATTTTCAAGAAGCCCTCGATAAAGCCCTCGAGAAAATAGATGTCGCTTCGACAATCTAGCAACAAAAACAGATATAGAAAAAATGAAAAACGAGGTGAAAAATTTGACCGACAATTTCATGGAAAAGGTGGGAGAACTGGAAGGAAGGATACTACAAGCAGAAAGCAAGCTGACAAAGGCACAGACGGAAATCGTGGCAGAAAGAAGAAAAAGTGACAGCCTGGCGAATGTGGTACGACAGCAGGAGAGGCGGATCAAGGAGAACGAGAGCAGTCTGAACGACATGCAGCAGTACAGCAGACGCTGGAACCTACGCGTGTACCGGGTGCCGGAGGCGGACGGGGAGACGGACCGACGACTGTGTGCGGAAGGTGTGCCGGGTCTTCACGGACAGAGTTGGCATCACCACCGCCGCTGCTGACATCGAGGTGGCCCACAGGTCGGGAAAACGAGGCAGTGCTAAAGCCAGGCCAATACTGGTGAGGTTTTTTGACAGAAAGAAAAGGGACTCTATATTAACTAACAGAAGAAAACTGAAAAATAAAGGAACTGTCATTGATGAGGACCTAACCTACGCCAACTACCAACTCTCCACAAATGCACACAAACACTCGGCAACGATGTCTGTGTGGAGTTCTAACGGAAGAGTGATGGCCAAGCTGTTAAATGGACAGATCCTGAAATTAAACATTCACATGGACCTCGATGTCGCTTTCCGCAGGGCAATGACTTCCAATGTGATAAGTGACCAAGAGGACACCTGAAGTGACAGTGTGGCTGTGTGTATCATGATCATCAGTGGTTTTCATATTCCCTGCACACTTCATGTCAAAGACATTGTTGTGGGTACTTGTCATGTTGGTTTCTCTTTTCCTGCAACTTGAAATAGGTAAAACAACGTAATTTAGTTTGATTCTGGTTTATTTATCTCTTGTACATTTCGTGTCAGTGTAGCTGCCATATATTTGGAGTCATCTATTTTTTTTTTTTTTTTTCTCTCACCATCCTTTAAACATTGAATCTAGAAGAGATTTCCTCCTTCTGCCCCCCCTCTCTCTCTCTCTCTCTTTCTCTCTCTCTTGCCTCGGATGTCAAACTTTGTTGTGTTAATTTTCACCTGATTTACCTTGATGGGGGGTGGGGGGGGGGGGGGGGCATCCGTTTGATTGTAGAGTGGGGGTTGCTGTGTATGTGTGTGGGTCTGTTGGGGGGTGGGGGTGGAAGAAGTTGTGTACATATGTGAAGATAGGCAGGGGGTGGGGCCTTGAAAGGGAGTTATTTACTTGCAATTATAAAATATAGCTTTTCTGCTTGTGCTATGCACTGATGTTTACAAGTGATGGGGAAAGCCACAGCAGGCACATGATAAACCATACTTCTGTGTGTACTGATTTCTGCATACTGTGGCCAAGGAATTTTGTGGGACATGTTGCTACAAAATGGACTACATGTATACATGTGTCTCTCTACATTCATGTACAAAAAGGTTTATGGTCATAAGTCTCTGGTGTTTAAAACTGGAATTATATAACTATACGATTGATTATGTCATGATTGTTATATGGTGCAAATTGTGTGTACATGATATTGGGTAACAGTTTTCACTGCCAGTGTTGACAAGACAGTTACCCTGTTTATTAGGCCTGTACCGTTCCCGGTCCCCACCTACCCCTTTTGGTATTTGGTCCCCCCCCCCCCCCCCACGCTTTAGGGCCCCTCATATTGCATTCCTTTTCTGCTATAGATGTACGCAGAAGTGGGAGTACGCGATTATGTGCGCTCGCGTGCGCATGTATGTATGTATGTGTGTGTGTGTGTGTGTGTGTGTGTGTGTGTGTGTGTGTGTGTGTTGTCTGCGAGTATAGAGGGCAACACACTCTTCTGAGCCTGTGTCTTGCTCAGATCAGTTAGCGCGAGTGTGTTACTTTTCATTGACTTGTTTTGGCTGTAAATACTTGTCTTCTTGTTTCATTACTTCTTTTTACTCCTGGTGAATAGCTATGTGATCTTCTCTGTAACTGGGGGAAAAATTCAGATATGTTTTTTTTCTCTTCGTTTTTCCTCTGCTATGGATACATTATTACAATAATATTCTATGCCTTTTTTGTGCTCCCATAAAAAAGAATAGAATTCTGATATGTATTTGTGTCACTTAGCCAGTGAACCAAGAGTGTTATGAATTGTTCCTAGTGCGACTTACCTGTTGCTGTTGCTTTAGATTTTGTATTTCATTTATTCGTGAGTGTGTGTGTGTGTGTGTGTGTGTGTGTGTGTGTGTGTGTGTGTGTGTGTTTGCAAAAATACGACTAACAACATGAAAATTTGTCAATATGTGCAAATGCATCATTTTGCGTTTGTGTACGTGTTCGTGTACCAACTTGCATATTGTGGCTGACAAATTGCGTGTGTACCAGATTGTGAAAGAGTTGTCTAGGACCAAACTGCGCGTATGTGCACATCTTACACTCGTACATTGCTGATGTATGTAACTGGAATATGCCTGTGTACAGGAAAATGCATTTACACTGATATCTGTATGCACATTACGTCTAATGTCATGATCTATGATATTGTGCACAACGGGAAAGACTTATTTGACTTTTCCTCTTCCGCCCTCTGCGTTCTCTCCGCCTCCCCCCCCCCCCCCTCCCAGCCCCCTCTTCCTGCTTTCCGTGCCGCCTCCTCTCTGTCCCCCCCCCCCTCCTTTTTTTTTTTTTTTTTTTCCTCCTCTCCATTCATGCGTGATTTAACATGCGTGCGCGCGTGTGTACGTATGTGTACATGTGTGCGCACGTGCGCGCGTGCGTGCGTGCGTGCGTGCGTGCGTGCGTGCGTGCGTGTGTGTGTGTGTGAATGGCGAGGGAGGAGGATCACATCGCATAATTATTATTGTGCTTTATATAGTCAACACCTGTGGTTGGCGTCTTCTGCCGCCAAATTCGGCCATCTTTTTTTTTTTTTTTTCCTCCTCTCCATTCATGCGTGATTTAACACGCGTGCGCGCATGTGTACGTATGTGTACATGTGTGCGCGCGTGCGTGCGTGTGTGTGTGTGTGTGTGTGTGTGTGTGTGTGTGTGTGTGTGTGTGTGTGTGTGTGTGTGTGTGTGAATGGCGAGGGAGGAGGATCACATCGCATAATTATTATTGTGCTTTATATAGTTAACACCCGTGGTTGGCGTCTTCTGCCGCCAAATTCGGCCATCTTTTTTTTTTTTTTTGTTCGATTTGATCATCCTCCATCTATAGATGGTAGCTATGTAGCGTCTTGAAAACGTAAAGAGTGATGCCAATGACGATTTTTCTCTCTTTGCACTGCTCATGCCAGTGATCACCATCCAATAACATCCAATGTTTATACATGATTTATTCATGTTTCAATGTCTATGTGTAGAATCGTGTGCGTGTGGTATGTGTTATTGTGCCGGTGAATTGACAGGTTCTATTGATTTCTCATTATGCAATGTTGATTTGTGCTTTAGCGATGATGTGCATAGTGTATGTGACATGGATTCCGCTTTCCAGTTTTGTTCTTTTTTGCCATATGTGCTTTATGAGAAAACATTTCGCTTTTTATGTCATTTGTGGAAACATATGAATATCCCTATTAAGTATACGTCTGTCTACCGTAATGACTTGTAGGGAAATCAAAATTGGGTCTATGAACTGCCAGGGTCTCGCAAATGCTCAGAAACGTCGAGACGTGTTTAATTATTTAAGACAAAAATTTTATTCAATATACCTGCTACAAGACACTCACTGTAGTCCTAAACTAGAAGCCTACATTAAAGCTGAATGGGGCTATAAATGTTATTTTGCCTCACATAATTCTAACTCCTGCGGGGTTGCCATACTGTTTAATAATAACTTTGATTTCCGCCTGAACAAGATTTATAAAGACCGACTTGGCAACTATATTTTTGCCTCGATAAAAGCAATGGACATGGAATTATTAATTGTGAATTTGTATGGACCCAATCGTGACGATCCAGAGTTTTACATTACATTAGAAAAACAGATTCGAGATATAGGGGTGGAAAAAGTAATCATTGCGGGAGACTGGAACTCTGTCCGAAATTATACTCTTGACTGCTGTAACTACAAACACAATAATAATCCAAAGGCGCAAGAACAAATAGATGATATGATGGATAATCTGGACCTCGTAGATGTTTGGCGGGAACTGAATCCCGAGCTTAGGAGATACACATGGAGAAGGAACACACCATTCCAGCAGAGCAGACTAGACTATTTTCTGATTTCGGATATATTAAGTAGTTATGTTACTGAAGCAGATATACTACCTGGCTACCGATCTGATCACTCCTTGATATTATTAACTCTGCAATGTGGCCAACAAGAGAGGAGAAGTCTACTGTGGAAATTCAATAGTTCCCTATTAAAAGACATGAAATATGTAGAAGAAATAAATAATGTAATCAAAGAGGTAACTGAAGAGTACGCAGCCCTACCTTATTGTCGTGATTCCATAGAAAATATAGCAAAGTTTGATCTGCAGTTTGTTATCTCAGATCAGCTGTTCCTGGATACACTGCTGATGAAGATTAGAGGGAAAACTATTGCATACGCAACAATGAAGAAACGTGAAGCTTTAAAAAGAGAAAAAGAACTTGAAAAAAAAATAGAACAAATTGAAAGAAAGGATTTACATACTGATGTAGAAAAAACAGCTCTTGAAAATTGCAAACAAGAACTGGTCAGCTTAAGACATAAAAGAATGGAAGGTGTCTTGCTGCGTTCAAGGGCAAGATGGGTTGCCGAAGGGGAAAAAATAACAAAATACTTTTGCGGCCTTGAAAAAAGGAACTATGTAAGTAAAAATATAATGAAACTTACATTAAGAGACAGTACAACGTTAACAAATGATGATGACATTGCTGAGGCAGTGAATTCATTTTACAAAAAATTATATTTGGAAAGAGTTGTAGAACAGTGTGAAATCTCAAGCCTTACTGACCAACTGCCACAATTAACGGAACAGGACAAAAATACTCTGGAGGGGAAAATAACTTTAGAAGAGGCTGGATATGTGTTAAAAAATATGGACAACAATAAAAGCCCTGGAAGTGACGGTTTCACAGCTGAGTTCTTTAAGTTTTTTTGGTTACAGTTAGGGTCATATGTCGTAAGATCTTTAAACGAAGGGTTTGACAAAATGGAACTATCCACTACCCAGAAGGAGGGGGTCATTATATGCATTCCGAAAGGGGATAAACCCAAAGACCAAATAAAAAACTGGAGACCAATATCGCTTTTGAATGTAGTGTATAAAATTGGATCTGCGTGCATTTCAAATAGATTAAAATATGTTTTAAGTTCAATCATAAGTGAAGATCAGAGTGGCTTTATACCAAATCGATACTTAGGAGATAACATTCGACTTATCTACGATCTCATGGATTACCTTGTTAAAACTAGAAAACCTGGGCTATTACTATGCTTAGACTTTGAAAAAGCATTTGATAGTGTTGACTTACAATTCATGTTTAAGGTCTTAACAGCATTTGGTGTAGGCCCTGACTTCTGTCGATGGATTAAAACTTTTTATAAAAACATTAAATCAACAGTTTCTGTCAATGGCAAGCTAACTAGCTGGTTTGCCATTGGGAGAGGTTGTAGACAGGGCGACCCAATATCACCATACTTGTTTGTTATGTGCGTTGAAGTGTTAGCACTCATGATAAAAGAAAACCAAAATATTCAAGGCATCAAAATTGGAAATACTGAACATAAAATATCACAATACGCAGACGACACTGAACTTACTTTAGAGGGAGACAGAAAATCGTTTGAAGAATCAATCACAACCATTGAAAAATTTGGAAGAGTATCTGGGCTTGTATTAAACACAGAAAAGACGATAGCAGTATGGCTTGGAAGTATGCGGAACTCAGCACTGAAATTTCTACCACACCTGAAGATGGAATGGAATCCAAACCGTTTTAAGATTTTAGGGGTCTGGTTCACGAATGATTTAAAAGAATGTGAAGTTGTGAATTTTGAGGAAAAGTTCTCTGAAATAAAATCATTATACAAAACTTGGCTAAAAAGACAAATTACACCACTTGGTAGAGTCGCAGTTCTTAAGTCGCTAGTGCTATCAAAAATTGTTCATTTATGGATATTGTTGCCAAATCCACCTGACCGTCTTTGTGAGGAAATTCAAAAATTAGTGTTTAAATTTGTATGGAATAAAAACAAAGATAGAATAAATAGAAAAACGTCTGTTAAAAACATCAATTCGGGGGGTATGGGTATACCCAACATTAAAAAATATCTGAACGCGTTGAAACTAACGTGGATTCGTAAAATACAATCCAGTAACCATAAATGGAAAGAACTTCTCAGACTTCAGTATCCGAATATTGACAGAATGGAAAACATAGGGTCCGATTTGCCGAACCACGGCTGTGTAAATACATTCTGGAAAGATGATTTTAAAGCATACAAAGAATTTGGAGAGGTAAAACATGTCAAAACTGTAGAAGATTTTTGTTCTGAACCGGTTTTTTGTAACAATTGAGAAAAAAACAGTTTATTATAAAAACTGGATCAGAAATAATGTACTTTTCGTAGGAAATCTTTTGGATGACAATGGCAACTTCTTCACATTCCAATCTTTCACAGAAAAGTATGGCGTGTTCAGTAATTTTGTTACTTACCATGGAATCATATGTGCTGTGAGAAAATACGCAAGAGAGACAGGACTGAAACTGACGCACAGGGCCTCGAATTTTTCTAACCAATTACTGAATAGAATCAAAACAGCTCCTAGAGGAGCAAGGTATTATTATGACATCTTAATGGAAGATGCAAATGAGCCTAAGTGTTGTAGTAAGTGGGAAGAAAGGCTAGGAACTGAGGTCTGTTGGCTCAAAGCATTTACGAAAATTGGAAAAATAAAAGATATTAAACTGAAATGGTTCCAAATTACAGTAACTCATAGAATTTTGGGAACAAATGTAATTCTTCATGAAATGAATATAACCAATTCAGACAAATGTTCGTTTTGTCATAACGAAAAAGAAACAATAAGACACATCTTTTGGACCTGTGAAAGGACAAAACATTTCTGGAGGACATTTCAAAATTCGATAAATGAAAAATGTGACAACTCAAACATATCGCTAACAGAAAACATAGTTTTATTTAACTGCGATAACCATTACAGAGCTGACAAGGTTTTCGACCTAATTCTGCTGTTAGCTAAATATTTTATATACAAATGCAAATGTGAAGGTAAACAACCTCAATTCATTCAGTATATTTCATATCTGAAAAGAAGATATGAAATTGAAAAATATGTCTGTCGTATTGATATGTCTCAGAAAAACTGTCTGGCTCAATGGGCAATGTATCTACCACTTTTTGAATAACCTGCTGATCCTCATCTTCTTAGAATTACTGTCATGGATCAACACCGTGTGTATTTGTATATAATGTATTCTGTCAAATTTACCGGTGCATGAATGTTTGTGTACTGTCTGTCTCTATGTTAAAAAAAGAAACAATTAAAAAAATGTTAAAAAAAAAAAGAAGAAAAATGGGTGTTCTGCCGGACGAGGGGGGCGGGCAGATTACTAGACAAACACGACGTGTTTGGACCTCTTTGGTCTTCTTCGGGCAAGGTGAAAAAAAATTCAAGACAATGAAAATAGAACACGAGCGGATGGTCACTTGTCGCCGTGGGTTGGGGGTAAGGTGGATGTGAAGTGGAAACCTGTTCCACAACCATTTGGCACCTAGCTTGAGGAGACGGGTGACTGCCTGTTCCTGCTTCACTGAATGTTGTTTGCCTTGCCTGGGGGGACCGGGGGGGTCGGAGCACGTCGTGTTTGTCTTCTGGTTTGTTTGTTTCCGTCGTCTGGCAGAGCAGTAGTTTTTCTCTCAGTTTGTTTCAGTTTCCGTCTGCAGTCGCCTTACTTTGAAACTATCTCCCAGTTGAATTAAAGTCCCACTGCCTCTGCCTTGTCTCCGCTTCAGATGTTCAGCCATGACTCCCATGTCTAGTTCTGATCATTTTGCTCGGCTGTCAAACTGGATCAGATGACTGTCTAACAGTGTTTTTGATTGTATGACTTGTGAGCCTGATGTCTTTGAGCGAACCAAGCAGAAACTCCTGCTGTGTCAACTCTACTGTAAGCCAGTTCAAATGAGAGAGAAAAGAAAACAATCATTTGGTACGGTCCCTAACTGAAGTTGGGTTACCAGACGGGAAAGGCTGGTGAGTCTTGTTCAGTTATCAAACTGCTGTTTTAAAAACCGTGCACTACAGCAGAGTGCTTTCTTTCTTTTGCTTGTCATTGTCAGAGCCAGGAAGCATCAATTTGTTTTCTGTTTATATTCTTTTCTGGCTTTTGACTAGTGCCATTTCCAATCATTTTGCAGGTCTACGTCAGAGAGATCTATTGTTGCATTGCTTAAAAAACCGCATACTGTAGCAGAGTGTGTTCTTTCTTTTGCTTGTCATTGGCAGAGCCAGAGAGCACCTGTTTGTTTTCTGTTCATCTTTGATTGGTGCCATTTCCAGTCCTTCAGCTGGCGTCAGAGAGATGTGTTGTCACATTGCGTAAAATATCTTCATTTTCCTCATTGGCTGGGAGTCAAAGAAATCCATGTCCGTTTTTCCCATGACTGACTGCTCCATTGGCCAAGAAACAGATGCTGTTAGACATAATTTGTCTGCCCCAGTGCAATTTGATTACTTGTTTTTGTAGGCAGTCTACAAGAATCAAACTAGCAATAAATGATTTTATATTCATTAAGCCAATTTTATATTGATTTCACTTGTTAGTACAATTTCATATTGTGTTCACTTGTTAGAGCAGTTGTATATTGTGTTCACTTGGGGCGGTTGTATGTTGTGTTCACTTGTGAGAGCAGTGGTATATTTTGTTCACTTGTTAATAAAGCTTGTTAAATAATTAAAAAAAAAAAAAAGGAGTTGAGAATATAAAAGGCTTTTTACAACTTTTTTGCCAGCGACTAGTGGACTGCAGATGGCAGAAATGGTCTGACCATATTCATAATAGTGATAGGTTTGATTTTTATAGGAATTTTTCATATACTCATAACTTGAAAACTTACTTGAACATAGATATAGATAGACATTTAAAGCATGTAACAGCAAAATTTAAAATAGGAATATCAGAATTGGCTTGCCATTATCTTAGATATCGAACGCATAATGTTTGGGATTTGATGTGTCCTTTATGTAGAGAGTCACAGGAAACAGAAATACATTTTGTTCTATGCTGTCCAGCTCTCAGAAACATCAGAGAAAAGTACATCAAGCCTAAATATTATAGACAGTCATCTTTGTTTAAATTAAACCTACTTCTGTCTTCCACTTCTGCTGAAGTTGCTAAACAATTTCACTGTTTCTGTACAAAGCCTTTAAATTGAGAGAAAGTGTTTCTTCTTGAACATGTGACGATGATTTGCTTTTTGTTTCATTACGCATTATGATTGTTTATACTTATATTGCTGTATATGTTCACACACCCCTTCATTAGGGGCCATGGCCTATTATGAATAAAATTATCTGAATCTGAATCTGAATCACTGCATGCTGCTGCTTCATCTTTTACCCTCTCTTTTTTTTTCTTTTCTTTTTTGTTTTCTCTCTCGTTATTGAACCACTGCATGCTGCTGCTTCATCTTTTACCCTCTCTTTTTTCTTTTCTTTTCTTTTTCTTCTCTTTTACTCATTCCCTGTATGCATGGCTAGAAACGCAAATTCAGAAAATTGTGACCTTGATCTCCAATGGATGATTTTTCTCTTTCTTTTTGTATCACTGGCTGTCTGTGTCTCTCTGTGTCCTTCTCTTTAACTTAAAACCTTAACAAACAACAAAAAAAACCATGATGTTCAGGTAACACTGTCTTGCCCCACACCTCTTTCCCCAATGAACAAAGAAATGAAATCCATGGAAATGTTCAGAGCTGGCAGAAATATGAACAAGACATGCACAACCTGTGGTGCCGTTGTCACAAGGTCCAGGTACTGGGCGTAACGCTGCAGGTCGGCCTTCATGTACACCGCTTTTCTGGGGTTGCTGGCTGGTGGTACGTTGTCTGGAAACACCACAGGTATTCCGAATGTATCAGTACAGTTAGCAACAGTTTATCAACTGTCAGCAAATGTTAAACATGTGTTCAATGTCACAGATTGGGAGGGGAGTTAAGGGCAGAACGGAAGACTGAAGAGGGAGCCAAGTATAAGATTCATCAACAAACTGAACTAGTCTGATTCACTGTAAGTCTCTTGTATTGTGTTTTTGTTTGCTGGATAACTTACGTTATCATCAAAAGCAGAGCTGCTCACTTGGGGTTTTGGTTGCATGTTATCTCTCTTGCATGTACTTTAGATCCTCAAGCACAGACCCAAAGATTTCCTTTCAACGACATCATTCTTTGTGATGCTTCTTTCCCATGTCCCTACTCCGGCCTTCACTGGCCACTTTTGGTTAGCTGTTGGAGTGTGAGTTTCTCTTGCAGTGGTGAGAATACCACACATTTATTAGTGGTGTGTCTCTATTAGATGCCACGGGAGGACTACCAGCATCAGGTCGACTGATGACTCTCATCAAGGGGATGTAAGTAGAGTCCTGAAGACAGGCACAAGAAATAATTCTGTTTTTTTTTAATGACAGAATTAAAGGGTTTCCATGACCTTACTTCTTCCTGTTCGTGACCTACCCTATCCAGCTGGCCGCAAGTATCAGACTGTCATAGGGCCACCACTATAGTATCAGGGTGGAGGGTTTTATCTGTCCGTGGGCAGGGGTGGTTGGGTCTGTGGGGTGTGCTCGGCAGCTGGAGGGTTTTTCGCCGGTGGGCTCTGCAGTCATGAAATACGGGCTGGTACACCCATGGGGATGCTACTTTAAGGCTGTTAAGGGCTGCATCCTGTAGTCTGATTTACCTCTGTTCAGGAGCAGTTATGTCCCTTGATATCTTAATGGAGTGTCCTGCGCGTGCCTGTACCCATCGTCAACACAGCGCAGGCCTCCAAGGGTGGTACAGGACTGCTCTAAAGGCAGGTGAAGACAGTGCTTCTCTGGGTCCTCCCCAGCACCTTCGGGTGTTTCTTTTCTTCTTTGCCTAAACTAGGCTGACCCTGGAGAAAGGTCCAGTGACGGTGAGGAAAGACCCGCTGACCACAGGGAAAGTCCTGTTGACAGTGGGAAAGACTACAACTTTGGATTCTCTCTTGAGGGCACATAAGACCGTATGGCGAAAGCTTGGCTGTGTCTGGAGTGGCACTGTCTTTATCTGTCCGTGGGCAGGGGTGGTTGGGTCTGTGGGGTGTGCTCGGCAGCTGGAGGGTTTTTCGCCGGTGGGCTCTGCAGTCATGAAATACGGGCTGGTACACCCATGGGGATGCTACTTTAAGGCTGTTAAGGGCTGCATCCTGTAGTCTGATTTACCTCTGTTCAGGAGCAGTTATGTCCCTTGATATCTTAATGGAGTGTCCTGCGCGTGCCTGTACCCATCGTCAACACAGCGCAGGCCTCCAAGGGTGGTACAGGACTGCTCTAAAGGCAGGTGAAGACAGTGCTTCTCTGGGTCCTCCCCAGCACCTTCGGGTGTTTCTTTTCTTCTTTGCCTAAACTAGGCTGACCCTGGAGAAAGGTCCAGTGACGGTGAGGAAAGACCCGCTGACCACAGGGAAAGTCCTGTTGACAGTGGGAAAGACTACAACTTTGGATTCTCTCTTGAGGGCACATAAGACCGTATGGCGAAAGCTTGGCTGTGTCTGGAGTGGCACTGTCTTTATCTGTCCGTGGGCAGGGGTGGTTGGGTCTGTGGGGTGTGCTCGGCAGCTGGAGGGTTTTTCGCCGGTGGGCTCTGCAGTCATGAAATACGGGCTGGTACACCCATGGGGATGCTACTTTAAGGCTGTTAAGGGCTGCATCCTGTAGTCTGATTTACCTCTGTTCAGGAGCAGTTATGTCCCTTGATATCTTAATGGAGTGTCCTGCGCGTGCCTGTACCCATCGTCAACACAGCGCAGGCCTCCAAGGGTGGTACAGGACTGCTCTAAAGGCAGGTGAAGACAGTGCTTCTCTGGGTCCTCCCCAGCACCTTCGGGTGTTTCTTTTCTTCTTTTCTTCATCAGACTGTCATAGGGCCACCACTATAGTATCAGACTGTCATAGGGCCACCACTATAGTATCAGACTGTCATAGGGCCGCCACTATAGTATCAGACTGTCATAGGGCCACCACTATAGTAACAGACTGTCATAGGGCCGCCACTATAGTATCAGACTGTCATAGGGCCACCACTATAGTATCAGACTGTCACAGGGCCACCACTATAGTATCAGACTGTCACAGGGCCACCACTATAGTATCAGACTGTCATAGGGCCACCACTATAGTATCAGACTGTCATAGGGCCACCAATATAGTATCAGACTGTCACAGGGCCACCACTATAGTATCAGACTGTCACAGGGCCACCACAATAGTATCAAGACTGTCATAGGGCCACCAATATAGTATCAGACTGTCATAGGGCCACCAATATGGAGGTCAAGTGTGATCAGACTGTCATAGGGCCACCAATTTGGAGGTCTAGTGTGAAATAAGGTTGCTAACACAAATTCGCACTCTCAAACCACCGAGTGGTGTTCCTACCAGGACAGGATGGGACAACAGATGGCACTGTTGTCTCCCATGATGAACTTATCATGCAACCAACAGCTGAGTTATAAACTCATGCCTCAGGTTGGGACCATAAGACAACAATCTTGCTCACAATTTAGGTCTTTGGGCCATGAGGTAAGGGTACAGCCTGCACCTAAGGCTGAAGACTGGGGTACCAATCCAATGTGCAACATCCAACGCACTGAGGTACTATGCAACATCCAACAAACCAAAATACTATGCACCCACTGCTTCGGGATCAAGCTGCTGGACTGAGAATGTTGATCGTCCATCAAGGGACCTCATGGGTGGTGCAACACTGGACAAAGCATCTCAACAGAATCCAATGTCCCAAACAACGCTATTGGTTACCTGAATCCAATGTCCCAAACAACGCTATTGGTTACCTGAATCCAATGTCCCAAACAACGCTATTCATAACCTGAATCCAATGTCCCAAACAACGCTATTTGTTACCTGAATCTAATGTCCCAAACAACGCTATTCGTTACCTGAAAAGGTCTGTTCATCTGAATGACAATTTTCGTCATCTCAATCCCTCCACTGTCCCACCACTATCCTCCCCTTCATTTAAAACCAAACAACAATTTTCATCATCTCAATCCCTCCACTGTCCCACCACTATCCTCCCCTTCATTTAAAAAAAACAAACAATTTTCATCATCTCAATCCCTCCACTGTCCCACCACTATCCTCCCCTTCATTTAAAAAAAACAAACAATTTTCATCATCTCAATCCCTCCACTGTCCCACCACTATCCTCCCCTTCATTTAAAAAAAACAAACAATTTTCATCATCTCAATCCCTCCACTGTCCCACCACTATCCTCCCCTTCATTTAAAAAATAAAATCTGTTATGCCATAGCTACATTACAGCAATTGTTTGCCTGAAATTGTTTTTCCCCGTGACCCTGTCTATATGTATCATCACAAAGTGTGTAATTTGAACTGGGGAGGGAATGTTGCCATATATGGCACCACCATTTCTTTGCTTTTTTTTCCTTTTTTTTTTTTTTTTTGTTTTGAGTCTTTACATTTTCATGTAACAATCAAAATTAATTTTACTGCTAATTTTGTGAACAAAAACTTTTGCACATTATACACTCTGCATGCTAAACAAGAAACATCATCTATCTTAGTGTAAAAAAACAAAAAACATTTTTTGCTCACTTCAGATCTGAAGATGACAGAGACGAAATTCATACCTACAAGAGAATCAAACTACAGACACTAGCTTTTGTTATTTTCCAGATGAGTATATAACCCACTTATCCACTCTTCATACCTACAAATTAACTAGTTGTTGACGATGATTTTTCATGTCTTGACAAACATCTTTGCTGTGTAATAGTTTGTGAACCAAACATGTCAACACAGAGAGTACAGAAATCAAATCATATCAACACACACACACACACACACACACACACACACACACACACACACACACAACACAACACAACACACACACACATGCACGCACACACACACACACACACACACACACACACACACACCACACACACACAATTTATATACATACACACACACACACTCACACACACACACACACACACACACACACACACACACACACTTCATTAACCTGCTCCTTGCATGATGCCCCCAAGGAAAAAAGGACGAAGCTTCAGCTCCATGTTCCAATGAGACCTGTACCTGCACAGGATCTGAAGACAAAAAACAGAAAACAGTGTTTAGGGATTACATATGAAACGAGTCGATTAAAATTCATTGCTACATCGTTCTGACATTATGCAGTTTTCGATCCCCTCCATCTTTCTTTACTGATTTAGAAGCAAGACAACTTATAGAGGCATGCACAATGTGTACACATGTTAGCATGCATACATACACATCTGCTAAGCCTTGAGGCCAAAATACATTAGAAGCCAAGTGTGTATCAGTATGTGTGTGTGAGTGTGAGTGTGTGTGTGTGTGTGTGTGTGTGTGTGTGTGTGTGTGTGTGCGTGCACTCATGCGAGTGGGTAATTTTTTTGTTAATGATGTTTTTTCTTTCATCTATAGCCTGTTTACACTTGTGATATCAAACTTTAGACACACAATCACAAATGAATAAATAAACAAAAAATGAATAAGAAAAGAAAAGAATACTGAGAGGCAGTTAGGCTGGGCCTGGATATGATTGGTGAAAAACATAACAGAAAAGATGAAGCATCAGGATCAACAGGAGTCAGAGACCAAATCCTGTCCCTGACATATTGAAGTGACTGTATCTACAAATATCTTCTGACTTCAAATCTAGTCACTTCTGCTATATAACTGAATGTCTGGTTTGTGTGTGCTTGTTGTAACGGATTCCACTTCCATAATAGTAAATTTAGATTCCTCATATAAAGGATTCAAAACATGGTATGGAAACAGAACATGAGTGTCACATATAGGATGGGTACAAACATTTGTCATATTTGAAAAAAAACAAAAAACCCACATTTAGTTTTCTATGTATAATAAAAATTTGTAAATCAAACTTCATGGACAAGAAAGAATTTCAGAACTGTTTGGAAGGTGTTCATTATGCAAGCAATGTTCCAGAAACAAAATGATTTCATGCTTATGGCATTTTAAATGGCTTTCTGGTACTTTTCACACTGCACCCTTTTTAGCTAATGTATTTTGCTAATTTATTCCAATACAGTTCACAGACAGATGGGACTCAGCAACAATCTATCCAAATTTCTCAAGACAATTGCAATGTACTGTATATTTGATTTTGACATATTGCAGTGTACTGTACATTTGATTTTGAAAAGTAAACTCATTTTTTCTAACACTGGAATATCAGTTTTATTAGCCAACACACATTTAGAGTCAATGCAAAAAAAGATGTTAAAAACCGCAAGGTCACAATCACACATAAAATTTAGAGCCCAAAGAATAACGTATCATACTAACAAATTTTCCGAAGACAGACTGATTTTTTAAAACTTTGAAACAAGGAATCACAGTTCCAGAAATTGTGTGACTTAAGAATAGAGGCAACACTAAAAAAGAAAAGAGAAGAAAATTAATATAATAAAACATGGCTTCAATGTGTTCTTTAGTTCTGGCCCATACGATGTTGTCATCTTCTATCAGAGTGGTATATTCACTATCAAAGTTGGCTTCAAAGTGTTCCCACACTGGCATGATAGGCACTGTCGGTGCTGCTGAAATTGCTGTAAGATAACATTAACCAAATGATTCATTTGCATATTTCTAACTGACTCAGGAATGTGCATGTGTTGAGCTGTTTTTGAGTACTCACTGTATAAATCTGTGAATATTTTGTTTGTTACTGAACAGTGAATTTAACACAGAAAAGCTTTAGGTAAAATAATGGCAGCTGACAAAATTTATTGATCTGAAATAAGAAACCTGCTTGTTGGCTTGCATTTAGAATATTAGTGTGAACTGGAACAGCAAGAGCTTGCCTAATGAATAAGATTGACTCCATTTGATGTGTGTGTGTTGTGTGTGTGTGTGTGTGTGTGTGTGTGTGTGTGTGTGTGTGTGGTATTTAACTCCGTTTGATTTGTGTTTTAGGTTTAGGTTTAGGTTTATAGGGACAACTGCCTTTAGCAATTATAGCCAGAACTGGCTTTACATGTCCCTTCTGTATGTTATCTGGTCTTTATACGGTCAGGTTTTTAACTCGCTCAAGTCTTTATTTATCATAGTCAAAATAAATGGTCTTCAATAATACACTATCATCGATAGAGCTTTTGAAAAAGTTAGTATTTTGTGCACGTTTAATGTTAGGGGTTAATTTATTCTAAAGATTTGTTACTCTGTTACTAAAAGAAAATTTTATCCACACTATTTCTGGTAATATCAACTCTTGATGCAGTAAAAAATTTTGAAATAGGAATATTGTCAACACAATTAAATATTTTATAGACTTGGATCAAATCGCCCCTCACTCGTCTTGTTTTTAGAGTAGGCAGTCCAAGAGCTTTTAACCTACCTTCATAGGGAAGATTTTGTATATTCTTTACAAGCTTTGTTGCTCTTCTTTGTACTCTTTCCAGAGCAGCAGACTGCCTCTTTAATCGAGGATACCAAATTGTATTGCCATATTCCAAATGTGGTCTAACGAAAGCCTTGTATAGTTTTGTAAAAATATCTTTATCTATGTGATTAAAAGTATGTTTAATTATACCAATCATTTTATTAGCTTTATTTATAGAGTTTTGAATATGCTTATCGAATACCAGGCCAGAATCAAAAGTGACACCAAGATCTTTTTCATAATCAATGTCGAAATATCTGCACACTCACCAGTATTACTGTTTAGCATTGTATATTGGTATCTTGGGTTCATACGTCCAACATGTAACACGTTGCACTTGTCCGCATTAAAATGCAAATTCCATGTGGTAGACCATTTGGACAAATTATCAATATCATTTTGTAATGTATTATGATTATAAGTTGTATTATAAATTTTTGTATCGTCAGCGAATATTTTGCAAACTTTCCACCGAGTTTGGCAAATCATTTATAAATATTGTAAATAATACGGGACCCAAAATACTCCCTTGTGGTATACCACTTAAAACTTCTGTAAAATCTGAATATGAACTTCCTACTCCGACTCTTTGCTGTCTTTTAGTTAAAAAATCCCTTATCCATGAATGCACTCTACCTGTAATTCCATATGATGATAATTTCACTAAAAGCCTCTCATGGGGAACAGAATCAAAAGCCTTTTTAAAGTCTAAATAAAGTATATCTACATTGTTGCCATTATCTAAAAGTTTTGTTAAATCCTCCATGACAAGCAAAAGTTGTGTTACACAAGATCGATGTTTACGGAAACCATGCTGGCATTCTGTATATAAATTATTCAAGGTCATATGATCTACGATCACATCACGTATAATTGATTCCATAATCTTACATACAATTGATGTAAGACTAACAGGCCTATAATTTCCAGGATCTGTCCTAGTACCTTTTTTAAATAAAGCTGTTACATTTGCAGACTTCCAGTCCATTGATACTACACCTGATTCAATTGACTTGTGAACAAAATACTGAAAGGTAAAGCTAGCTCATTATATGACTCCTTAAGAACTCTTGCAGGAATCATATCAGGTCCACAAGATGGGTTTATATTTTTAAGCCTCTCTCTAACTGCACTGGATGTAATACACATATCAGTTACGGTGACTCCACTGGACCTTGAACCAACTTCCAAGATCGGAACATTACTATTATCTTCTTTTGTGAACACACTAGAAAAGAAGTCATTTAAAGTATTTGCCTTATCTTCATCTGACACTGCTAAACCACCATTTTTTGTATTCAGTGGACTAATGCCAATGTTTGTCTTGGTCTGTGATTGTACATACTTCCAAAACTTTTTTGGATGAGCTTTACAATTTAACGCAACTTTTTTTTTGAATTCGATCCTTTCTTTTCTTTTTATTTTTTCACATTTATTCCTCTTCCTTATATACTTCATATACTCACTACCTTGTTTAGTGCACATAAATCTTTTATATGCATTTTGTTTTTTTGTAACTTTCCTCCAAGCTTTTTTATCCAACCATATTGGTTTTTTCGATATATGTGTTGAACACTCTTTTTTGGGTATATGTTTATCAATACACTTATGAATAGTATTCTTGACCATTTTCCAACTCTCATCCACATCCAAGTGTGTGTGTGTGTGTGTGTGTTCTTCAATTTAATGTCTATACACATAAGTGATTTTAGACAACGAAAAAAAAAAAATGAACAAGGTAGAAAAGGGGGAAGGGAGGGGAGAAGGGGTGGGTAGACAGGCAGCTGAAGGAGATAAAGAGATAGAGAAACAGGGAGATAGAAAAAGATGAAGAAGTATAAATGGAAAACAGAAAAAGAGAAAAAGGAGGATCAGAATGAGAATCGGAAGAAAAAATGTTAACATGAATAAAAATTGCAACCTACAACATAACTAGAATAACATTTTTAAAAATCAAATGAACGCTAAAGGTAACAGGATAATAACATTTACACGTGAAAATAGAATTATTAAAGGAATCTAAAAATGGTACTCTGAACAAGTCCTAAAACAATGTCACAAATCAAAAGGGGTTTTATTAAAACCTCCTTCAGGGACTTTTCCGAAAAAGTAGGCAGATATGTTTTCATTTTTCTACAGTGGAAAAGTATATGTTCATTAGAAATTTTCCCACCACAAACACATGTGATGTTGGAAGTGAATTTCGTCTTAAAAGCATTAAGTTTGAATCTATAGGCAAGGGAAGTTAAAAGCCTTAAGTTAGACAATTGACCATACTTAGATATAAAAACATCTTCAAAACTCGTTTGGTGGTCAGCAGGTAATGAGTGGCCAACATCTTCTTGTTTCTTTCTAAAATGCTTCCAGCAAGCATTCTGCAGTAGGCTATACCCTTCTTTCAGAGATAAAGGGATTTTCAAATTATATGCTTCATTTGTATAATCTGCAGAGTTTTTAGCTAGTTTGTCTACGGATTCATTGAAATGTATTCCACTGTGTGAAGGCACCCAAAGAAAGGTAAGATTACTACCTCTTAGAATAAGGAAATGCACCAAATGATTAATCTCAAAAATCAAATCTTGTCTCACACTAGAATTTGAATTGCTTAAGGCATACAACACTGATTTTGAATCGACACAAAAAAGAATCTGAGTCACAGTTTTCGGAAAATCAAGCAAATAACGCAAAGCCATAAGAATAGCAGTTAATTCAGCTGTAAATATAGATCTGTGCTTTCCAATATAAAAACCTCTTTTGACCTTTAAGTGGGGGATAGTGAAAGCAGCACCAGCTTCGTGATTTTCTAGAACTGAACCATCGGTATAAACTTTGAGATGATTTGGATAATTGAGAAATAAATGCTCATTCGCAACTGTGCCAATAAAATTTATATTCTCATTTTTCTTTGCATTGGTATAATTAATGTCAAATGTCCTTTTTGTAATTCCCATGGAGGGATAACAGTACATGGATTACTACATTTTACCATATCTTCTAATTCTATTCCTGATTGTTGAAAAGTATCTAGAGTTTCAGTTTTTATTGTTTTAAGACATGATATGTTTTTGGCTCGTTTTGGGAAATCAACATCTGATCTTAAGCCAATTTCATTTTCGACATTGTTTTCACTTAAAGAGCCTTTTAACAAATATTTAGCGATGGCAAGCTGACGGCATTCATTTAAAGGAAGTACTCCAACCTCTCTATATGTTGCTATTGTTGATGTATGGAAAGGAACCCCCAAGGCCAATCGAAAAGCTTTACAATCCACGCTTTGTAATTTGTTTAATAAATATTTTGGAGCGGTGAAAAAAACTTCTTGACCATACGTAAGCCTAGAGCGAACAAGACTTATCGCTAGATGTTTTAGTACTCTGACATCTTGGCTCCAGTATTGCTTACTGATAACTTTTAAAAAATTTAAAGTCTTTCTTGCTTTAGATAACAAGTATTCAATGTGATAATTCCAGTTTAACTTAGAAGTAATATGAACCCCCAAAAACTTTACCCTTTGTGTGTGTGTGTGTGTGTGTGTGTGTGCGCGCGCGCGCGCGCGTGCTTGCGTGCGTGCATGCGTGCGTGCGTGTGTGTGTGTAAGAGGAGGGGTAGGCCTAATGGTCATCTCTGGGTTGACAGGCTCTTTGGTTCCTGTTTAACCGGATCAGTTTTCAGCGTTGCACACATACGGAGAGAAATGAACCGTATAATCCATCAAAGACGAAGAATGGTACTCAATCGCTAGAAAACCCACGAGTTCTCTTTGAGGAAGCCGACCGTATTTAATGGACATTCCATTTCATCCCGCGGTTAAAGACTACCGTGAATGAAAGACATGTCCCTAAAAGCTTTCGCTATGAGAACGTAAATCTCAACTATTTTCATCCCGCGGATTTCTCCGAAAGGGAGGAAAAAAAAGGGGGTCAGTAGATCTCTGAACTCCCAAGTTCCACAACTCTTTCCAATCTCCCAACTGACCACTTGTTTTCCATGTTTCCATTGCAGTGTTTGCAATGTTACAAGGTTCAATCACTTTCAGTTCTCTTTTGGCATAATCTTACCTCAAATGCGAATCTTGAATATGGCGAAACAACATCGTAGAATAATTCAACCACCTTCTTCGACATCATGTGGCTCGATGTTCGGGTACGCGTTGCTCGAGATCAAAAGTGAACTTTGTACCCCCAAACGTTCCAAAGTAGGCTAAACGACATCGATGAGAAGTGGGGAATTGATATGAAACGAAATCATCACAGATTCAAATGACTGCTAATTTAATCAAGCAGGCTAATAGTTTGGCTTCAAGTTCTTTCTTTCGTTTATTTATTTATTTTTTTAAGGCAATGACACCGCTTTGCAACAATGACGTAACGCTTTTCAGCCAAACATAATTACGGGTAAATCCGTTGCTGGCTATGGTGAGTACATTCCCACATATTTCCCACGGGCCTTTCTTGCTACATACAAATCTTGTCCATACCTGTCGTTCGTTCAAAAAGGAGAGAGAGAGAGAGAGAGAGAGAGAGAGAGAGAGAGAGAGCATAATATGAGTGATAGTCAACAGTTTCAGTTTCATCAAGGAGTGAGGTCTAGTCCATATATGCTGTACCACATCTACTAAGTTTCGAGATCACACTGCGTAGGATTGACAGCTGATGGGTCAGTTCAAGAATGACTTAGATGAAAGGATTGACAGCTGTTGGGTGAAGTCATGAATGACCTAGATGAAAGGATTGACAGGTGATGGGTAAAGTCATGAATGACTTAGATGAAAGGATTGACAGCTGATGGTGAAGTCATGAATGACCTAGATGAAAGGATTGACAGCTGATGGGTAAAGTCATGAATGACTTAGATGAAAGGATTGACAGCTGATGGTGAAAGTCATGAATGACCTAGATGAAAGGATTAACAGCTGATGGGTAAAGTCATGAATGACTTAGGTGAAAGGATTGACAGCTGATGGGTAAAGTCATGAATGACTTAGATGAAAGGATTGACAGCTGATGGGTAAAGTCATGAATGACCTAGGTGAAAGGATTGACAGCTGATGGGTAAAGTCATGAATGACTTACATGAAAGGATCGACAGCTGATGGGTAAAGTCATGAATGACCTAGATGAAAGGATTGACAGCTGATGGGTAAAGTCATGAATGACTTAGGTGAAAGGATTGACAGCTGATGGGTAAAGTCATGAATGACCTAGATGAAAGGATTGACAGCTGATGGGTAAAGTCATGAATGACTTAGATGAAAGGATTGACAGCTGATGGGTAAAGTCATGAATGACTTAGATGAAAGGATTTAAGTCGAGGGACACACGGATACAACTTAACAGAAGTCTGAGCTACGCATTAGCCAAATGCGCTGGTCATATATTGAGTAGCCCACCTACCCAACAATGTCTGCACCACTGTCGTGCATGCCTTTGTCTGCATGTGTGTGTGTATGAATGTGAGCATGGATAGGTTGGCACGGGCCCATGCATATATAGGCTATCAGTGTATGCGGTGTGCGTGCATTTGTGCGTGTGTGTGTGTGTGTGTGTGTGTGTGTGTGTGTGTGTGTGTGCGTGTGCGTGCGTGCGTGCGTGTGTGTGTGTGTGTGTGTGTGTGTGTGTGTGTGTGTGTGTGTGTGTGCGCGCGTGCACGCGCGAGCGCGCGCGTGTGTGTTGTGTGTGTGTGTGTAGAACGAATGTTCAGAAGATGACATAGATATCATTGATCAGTAACACAACCACCACCAACAACAATAATGATGACGATGGTGATGATGATGAGGAGGAGGAGGAGGAGGAGGATTTGTAGTGAAAATCAACGTAATTGTGACGAATGTACTGCGAATAGGCATAACAATGCCAATGACAAAATAATGATTATGATAATAATAGTGGTGGTGGTGATGGTGATGACGATGATTAAGAAGAAGAAGAAGAAGAAGAAGAAGAAGAAGAAGAAGAAGAAGTAAAAATAGAAAGCATATTACATTAAAGTACTAGTAAGGCAATCAATGAACAAGCAGACATACCACAACTTTTTATCCCCACCCTCCACCCCCCTCTGCCCTCCACTACAGCATGTGCAACACATGACACACTCAACCATGCATGCCATCTACTACCACTACTGTCCTCACCCTCATGAGCACATGTGCCCTTTGGATCGCGCTCAACCATCTCTTTCTCTCCATCCATCATTAGTTGCTCATCCCCAGCCATCAAAACCATAGAGGTACTAAGCTGGGGTCCTTATGAATGTGTGGTGTGTCCAGAAAGTATTTCATTCATGGCTCAGCACAATGCAACACCCGAATCAACAGATATATCAAACAATGAATAATTGCAATGAAATGTTCCCAGCGCGCGCGCACACACACACACACACACACACACACACACACACACACACACACACACACACACACACACACACACACACATTGTTACACAATTCGTCTGTAATCACTTTAAGTGGGAAGACGTTTAATTGAGGAACAACAATACACACATACATGCATTTACGCATGCACACTTAAGCACGCACGCACGCACGCACGCAAGCACCCCCCCCCCCCCCACACACACACACACATACACACACGCACGCACACACACACTGACGAATGCACATTCCATATGAGGTCCGCTGCCAGTAGATTCTTATCACCCTTCACCAAGATGGAGCATATTGACATCTGGAGGCAAGAAAACGATGTACTCGTGACACTCAGGTAAAGCAGTTCATGATAGACACAAGATATTCATGATGTTTAGGTGCATCAAGATATGACAGTATCTTCCGTAACTCTAGATCATAGTCTGTATTACACACTATGATCTATCGTTGGTTGCTACATAGGTAATAATACTATCACGTGATGCCTGTTTTGTATTACACACTATGATCTATCGTTGGTTGCTACATAGGTACATAATACTATCACGTGATGCCTGTTTTGTATTACACACTATGATCTATCGTTGGTTGCTACATAGGTACATTAATACTATCACGTGATGCCTGTTTTGTATTACACACTATGATCTATCGTTGGTTGCTACATAGGTACATAGTACTATCACGTGATGCCTGTTTTGTATTACACACTATGATCTATGTTGGTTGCTACATCGGTACATAGTACTATCACGTGATGCCTGTTTTGTATTACACTCTATGATCTATGGTTGGTTGCTACATCGGTACATAGTACTATCACGTGATGCCTGTTTTGTATTACACTCTATGATCTATGGTTGGTTGCTACATCGGTACATAGTACTATCACGTGATGCCTGTTATGCGAAACTTGTTTATTGGAGCGCAAATGGGCACTGGATTAAACATTTCACTCAATTTTTCATAATTCATTCACAGATAAACAGCAATAATGAATTTTAAAGGTACTTGAACTAACTCCTCCAAATAATATGGACACACAAATCACATTCAACGCCCGTCTTGCGCTAATTTTGACAAGATAGTGGTTGCTCGTTCTTCATTTTCGTTGTCCTGAGTACTGTTTGTCTTGCCCGAAGAAGAGCTAAGAGGTCGAAACGCGTCGTGTTTTGTCCTGTAATTCGGTTGTCCATTTTATCTGACGGAGGTAGTTCAAATACCTTCTAAAAGTTGTTTACATTGTTTTGTCCTGTAATTCGGTTGTCCATGTTATCTGACAGTTCAAATAGCTTCTAAAAGTTGTTTACATTTCCGCCTGCAGTCACCTCACGTTGCAACTAGCAATAATGAAGCCGATTGTCAGTTTCACTTGGTCGATTGGTGCCGATTGTCATCATGAGTGGGACAGGCAGAAGACAATATACAGCTTGTGTGGCAGTTGACAGAATTAAAAAAATGAAGGAATGGGAAAAGTATCCAGATCACTTCAAACACCTCTCCAAAACTGTCATCGCTCCAGAGCTTGGAAGACACTGTCGAGAATGGCCAGAAGGCAAAACCAACGCAGAAATTCAGATGCAGGTAGAAGACCTTGGCATGAAAGAAGACATTGGAATACACTGACGGTTTCGTTGCCAAAGGCATGTCAGGCTGGGGGTACACAGTGAAGCAAAATGGCCGAACTATCCAGGAATACAGTGGTGTATGCAGTTTAACAACTTCAAGTCCAACAAATGAGGTAGAAGCAGTGACACAAGCACTCCACTGACTGTCGTCCACAGACAAGTTTAAAACGCGTATCTGGCATTAAAGATACCAAGAAATATAATATGAAATATCAGTCATACTAGTAATACATCATTTACACCCCTCACACCATTAATTCCCTTATTTTGTAGGCTTTCTTTAAATTTCATTTAGTTTATGAAGAGCTGGACATGAAAAAAAAGAACACTCACAAACCAAATTTGAAAATAGTGAAGCAATAAAATGCAAAAGGTCAATAACAGGTACATTCACATCATATCCAGTCCTCAGGAGATAAACGGACTTATCTGGGAAATCTTTGTCCTTCAAGATTCTCTTTTCATTAAAAAGAAAGAAAAAAGAAAGGAAAAGACACTAAACCTTTCCACTCATGCCAAACTCCCAGAAACAGATTAAGTGAAAAAAGGACTACATGTGATGATGGAAAATAAAGTAAATGAAAGAATATGACCATATCATTTCCAAACCAAATAGGAACTTTCAACATGCGAAGATGACATAGGTACAGATGGCAACTAACCTCTGGTCTGTCATTCTGTTTCTGGCCTGTAATCTGGCGTCTCCTCTGTCTTTCCATTCCTGTAATCTGGCGTCTCCTCTGTCTTTCCATTCCGGTAATCTGGCGTCTCCTCTGTCTTTCCATTCCTGTAATCTGGCGTCTCCTCTGTCTTTCCATTCCTGTAATCTGGCGTCTCCTCCTGTCTTTCCATTCCTGTAATCTGGCGTCTCCTCTGTCTTTCCATTGTCATTCTGTTTCTGCCCTGTATTCTGGCGTCTCCTCTGTTTTTCCATTCTGTAATCTGGCGTCTCCTCTGTCTTCCCATTCTGTAATCTAGCGTCTCCTCTGTCTTTCCATTCCTGTAATCTAGCGTCTCCTCTGTCTTTCCATTCTGTTTCTGAAGCCTTCTCTGGTTTGTCATTCCGTAACTAGTGTGTCCTCCGGGTTGTTCTTCTGTCCCCGGTGTCTCCTGTCATCCTCTTCAAAGTGTCTCCGCTGGGTTGTCGTCGTGTTCATGGTGTCTCCGCTGGGTTGTCGTCGTGTTCAT